>CM061352.1:22202020-23402020 GCA_030867105.1 Liasis olivaceus
ACAAAGCAATATCTGAGATGCTCAAAAACATCTCATTCAAGCATATCTGAGATGCTCAAAAACAAAGTGAATGAATTTAGACTAAGTATATTTGAGGAACACATTAATATCTTCCTTCAGAATAGTTCATTGGATATACTGTATGTATGTATGTATGTATGTATGTATGTATGTACACACACACACACACACACACACACTGAATTCCTAAAACAGATTCGTAACAGAGCAATAAAGCTTTGTATTCCAACTTCTCAGTAGCATTTATATACCTTATTGCAGAGCTTGAAGAGAGTTACCATAGCAACAAAGGCATCATAGATAAATGTGAAAAAGATGCTGCTGTTTATGATCCAGAGACCTGAAAAATGCATAAAAGAGAAATTAAAAAAAAAAAAAAACTAGAAATGATGGGTAACACGGGACAGACCAACCCTTTGTTAGGCCCAGCCAAAGAACAATGATGAAACAGTCCAGTTGAGTATAGTTCCTTTATTTGCTTATACCTTATAGACAGAATCTTGCCAAACTAAATCTATACTACAGCAGCTAGTGGATATACCCTGGGAGATTCTAGGGAATGGCTATCCTGAACCTCTTACTCTTCCCACGTCCCTCTTACAGGCTGAATTGTCTTTTGTTTCCTTTCCCCTCCCGGGATGCACCCCCTCTCTCCTGATAGCCTTGATCCCCCACATCACTCTTCTCCTTGTAGATACATTCCATCACACCCTTGATCTCTGTATCACCACCCCTCAATAATTCTTACCAGTTCCACTTTGTGGATCTAGCAGGACCGGACTGACTTGACTGGAAATACATGGGTGTGGAAGTAGTTTGACAGGAATTTCAAGCCAAAACAGTAGATCAGGAAGCTTGAAAATATTTCATGGGTTCTTTCTTTAAAAAAAAAAAAAAAAACTCTGAAAAAAGGTGGGAGGGAAGGCATGATGCTTTCCAAAGAAAATTCTCCTAGGCCTTGCAAAGTTGGTGGTGCCCATAGGTCTTGATATTGCAGAAGATGGGTTGTATCCCTCCTAACTCACTTCAAAATGTACTTTTTCAGGGCTGTTCACTTTGAAGTACAGAAATAGCCCCCACCTTTTTGTTTTATACTTTTGTACTATACTATTATAATCTGTTATGTTTGTTATGCTTTCTTACTTCTTCCATTTCCAGAGGGCTATCAGATGTTATTCTGCTATTGAAATTATGACCACTTTGGAAGCTCTTTGGATGACTTATAGAGAGGAGACAATAATCTTTTAGGTGAATCTGTCCTAAACTGTTTGGTATTTTCTAGACCACAACCAGTATCTTGAATTGTGCTTGGAACTCATCAGTAGCCAATGAGGTCACCCTCATTACTGAAGAATCACATACTCCATTTGGGACTGTAATTGGAGAACACACAGGGCCATTCCATATAAGGATCACTACACCTAAGGAAAAAGGAGATAATCTGTACCAGTCAGGTCCTCAGGACTTTCTTTTAAAACAATTCACTTTTATGGAGATACATACATATTTTCTGGACAGATTGAGTTTTCTATTTTTTTTTTTTTTTTTTTTTGCCTGATGGCTATAAGACATATCAGACTTCAATTAACTTACAGTTAGGGTTAGGGAAACCTGAACAGGCACTGCACATTGTATATATGATACATTAGACTGATTAAGTGAATCAGGTGAAGTGTATTTTTCCACTGTACAATCAGATAATCTCTACAAACAGTATTGTAAAGAATGTTTTGGATCACCACCGAATGCTGGATATCCACATGCAGACTTGGAGTCAGAAATGCCAAATTCCAAGGTAATGTTCTTCAAGATGAATATAATGTTATTTTATTTATAACCTTGCTCAAACATTAAAAGTGAATGGGAATATCCTGTTTTCTGTCCTTCTGAACTTCAGGCATTTAATGAATCCATGCCAATCAGGAGGTGGACTCCTCTCTCAGGACTTTAATGAACATATGTGGGGCAGGAGGTCAGGAAGTGAATCCTCTCAATTCCAAACTTGATCATAAAGTATACACTTTAAACCATTGCAAGTGATTTATATTTCTCTGCAATAAATAGCAATCCTTTGGAAAATTTCTTCTGGAAGAGAATGTTAATTTGAAATATTTTAATTCAAACACAGTCTTCCTAAAACATGAGGTTTCTTAATTCTTAACAATTATGCAGCAATTCATAATGCTTGTTTCCTAATCTCCTGAAATTTTAAGAGAACAAGTTCAAAGCAATCTTAAAGATGGACTGTCTAATACATTTGAAGGAGAGATTAAAACTCTGAATGCTTGTACCCCTTTCTTTAAAATTAAATTGTCATTGCTTTTCATTGCTCCATTAAATTCATTCAAGATTCAAGAAACTCAGACTGCTGTTACACAGAGGTCTCCCAGATTATATTTCACACCTCCATTAAAGTTTGGAGAGGTTATTTTCTCCTCCAGTTTTCCTTTAGCAAACTTCACACCATCACAGAATGATGTATGATTAAAAACTCATGAAAAGCTTTGGGCAAGAGAGAGGAGGAAGGAGGGAGAGAGACAGCTGCTGAAGCAGAACTTGTTGCAAAAGGGCACAATAAAAGTAGCAACAGAATGGAATAATTTTTACTACCTCAGCATCAGCAGTTCTACAACACAAAGATGTCTCTTGCAGTCCCTAAGACAAACAAACAAACAAACAAACAAACATACAAAAAAGTCCAGTTAGGCAGAGCAAAGTCTTCTTCCACTCTTAATGTCTATTTGTTTTCAGAAATTATTGGATTTCCTCTGTTCCTCTGGTTTGGCTTGCCCTATCCTCAGTCTCCTGAATTTTATTTCCTTTGTGAGAATTGCTAAACTAATCCTATACTGCACCAATTAACCCCACAAAGAATCCTTCAATTAATTTGCCAATATAAACTTCACCCAAAGCTATCAACACAATTCCAAAAACATTGATGTACTTATGAGTCTTTTTGTTCAATCTTTAATTGACATATACATATATTCCTGTGCACTGTAAAACACTAATATTTAATGTTTATTTAATCATACACTTTATAGGCCACCATCAAACAATTTCTTGGGATCACTCAGAACTACAAATCCCAATCTTTAAAAACCAATAGTGATAAAATAATTATTGTTGGTTGCACAGTCAGCCAATTGTTTAGACTGGATTTGGCACTTTTATTCATCTATCGAGTCCTTCCCATGGACCTGGGATAGGCAGATGTTGTTGTTTGATGGTGTTAAAGGTATCATCGAAGGATGTAAGCTGTTCCAAGTAGAGCTGCCTTTTGCAATTGACTGATGGTGATTTTGTCAATGCTGATGGTGTTTGAGTGATGCTCCAGATGTGTTGGGATGGCACCCAAGGGACCTATTATTATTCATACAATCTTTGCTTTCTTTTACAACACTTGTCCTACTTCTATTTGCAGGTCTTTATATGGTGATTTTCTCCAGTTTTTTCTCTTCTATTCTGCTGTCTCCAGGAATTGCAACGTCTACTACCCCGACATTTTTGTCTTTCTTATCAACAATTCTTAAGTCTGGGGAGTTATGTGACAGGTACTTGTCTGTTTGAATTCTAAAGTCCCAGAGAACTTTAGCTTCTTCATTTTCTGTTACTTTGTCTGTTTTGTGGTCCCACTAGTTCTCACTTGCAGGCAAATGGTATTTCTGGAAGATATTCCAGTGCACTATTGTTGTTACTTTGTCATGCCATTGTTTGTAGTCTATTATTATCATCATCATCATCATCATCATCATCATCATCATCACCACCACTACTACTACTACTACTACTACTACTACTACTACTACTACTACTATTTTGGTGCCTTCAAGTCACTCTTGGCTCCTGATGATTGCCAAGATGAGTTTTCTTGGCAAAGTTTTTCATAAGTGGTTTGCCATTGCCTCCTTCCTATGGCAGGACTAGAACTCAAGTTCAATCAACCACATGGCATCTCTGTAGCACACAAACCAACAAAATCAGTCCAAATTATCTTAAGTAAACCAAAAGACCCAGTAGCACAAGGAGAAAAAACAGGAGTCATCTACAACATACAGTGTAAGGGCTGTAACAAATACTATGTAGGACAGACAGGCAGAAGACTAGCAGAGTACATCCATGAGCACCAACTAGCAGTAAGACAGTAATGATGAAAATTCCTTAATTTCACAACACATGGATAAACTCAACCATAGTTTTAACTGGGAAACTGTCAGCATCTTAGAGCAAGCTAAATCTAAAAATGCAAGAGAATTCTTGGAAGTTTGGTATTCAGACAAGGCAGCAATTAACAGACACATAGAGATAAACAGCATCTACATACTATTCAGATGAGACAAAAGACCAGAAGATCACCTCACCAGCAATCATCACCCATCACCAGGCACACAACCAAGCAAACATATGCTAATCAAGGAACTATCAGAGGAGCAAAACAAAAACCCCACCCCCACCAGCACTGGCAAGGCATGCCACAGTATATAAATAGAGAGCAAACCCAATTCCATTTTAGCACTGAAGATGTTACCTAGCCGGGCAATGAAATGTTTGCAAGAAAAGAACCTTGCTCAGAGGACCCCAAGGACTCCACAGGAAGTAATTCATCTGTATAACAGAAGGGAAAGTTTGGTTTTGTCAGCCTGAATGGTTAAGCTCCATACCTTCTTCTTAAGTTCTACCAGGGATTTTTCTAGGCCTAAAGCAAGCAAAGCGTCCACACTGTCTCCTTCAGTGGGTGGTTTGTTGACTTGTTTTTCAGAGTAGATTGGTGTATATCATATAGAAAGAGATGTGACAAGGATATTCCTCAAATTATTTGTTTCATTCAGAGATGACATAAACTTGCCCAGGCCTCAAATGAGATGCAGCCTACTTCTAATCTGGTAATGGTGCTAGAAATCAAGTATGGGTTGTGTGTTATTGATTTTAAGAATTTTGTTTGTATTTGTTCAAGAACTGAGACTTTTTTGCAAGTACATATCCAAGGTCCATATAAAAGTGTACCAAGAACTTTGGTTTTGAATAGTTTAATTACTGCAGGGACAAAGTTGTTCCCTTGCCAATAGCAAATTTGTTGATGCTTAAAGATTCTTTTTGACCTTTCATAGTTAACTCTCTTATTTGATGACCCCAGAATGTGGAGGATTGAAAGTGAATACTTAGGTACTTAAATTATTTCACCTGCTCAATGGGTCTATTATAAACTGTCCAGCTTGATGGGTTATCAGAGTGTCTTCTGAAAAAGATCAGAACTTTTGTTATTTGGTACTTTTATTTCTAGGTATCTTCTATCACAGTACATTGAAAGCCCCTTGAGACCTTTATGTAGTCCAATTTTTGAAACTGAAGGAATTGCTTCATCATACACATACACAGAATGATCATATTGGGAATCAAGCATGCAATCCTATTTTCATTTGCTCATTTAAGGTGGCCCATTGAAGGTGGATTCTAGAGAAGGCCACTAGTGGATTGGATCACAGAAGCAGTGTGTGAAGCAATCTTATTAAACAAAGCAATCTGATTAAACCTACAGACTAACATTATTAAGTAAGGCAGAAACTATATAACATGAATAAAATAAGTTTTGCTTTAATTGTTATGATGTCTGGCAATAACTAGCCAATACTGCAGATATTTTAAAGGAATGTAGTATTCAGAATTCTGTGAAGTGCCTTAATAAATACAGTAGGGCATATATTAAAATTAAGTTAGAATATCATTTCACAAAAGATGTAACTCATAAAAACATTTGTCAGGAAAAAGCAAGTTATAATATAAAAAAGGAGGGAGGAATCTTTATGTATATACACACATACATTCACATACACATAGTATGTTTATATATATAAACATACAAAAAAAGTGGTTAAATTTCTAGAATGTTTACTTTTAAAACAGTATGCAGTTGAACCAGTCTCTCTGATATTTAGTTTATAGTCCTCAGTCAACTTCAGAAGCATTAAAAACATGATCCTATATGGCTCATAGATCTTGGTATTTCAGTTCACAACTGTTAGGTTTTGATTTGCTTCCTCAGGGGATCATCTTCCAAAAAAAAAAAAAAAAAGCCTTCTAAAATCCTTTTCTTGTAACTAGAGGCAAGTGAATACATATTTATCCTTTCTTTCTTTCTTTCTTTCTTTCTTTCTTTCTTTCTTTCTTTCTTTCTTTCTTTCTTTCTTTCCTTCTCTCTCTCTCTCTCTCTCTGAACTCTCTCTGAACTCTACAATTAGTTTTGGTTTGTTTGTTTGTTCAGTGGAATATACATGGTAACTATAGGGAAGATATGGAAAAGAGGTTCAGTAGTGAGCATTAAAAATTATTGACTTGGGACCCTCAGTATAATATTAAAAGATTTAAAAGAATATCAAAATTCAGAAGCAACAGTTGCATCAAACCTAATTCCAAGTAATCCCTCCCCCCCAATTTAGATAGCATTGAGTAAATCAATCTTATTTTTTTAGTTCTATAAAGGTTTTTAACCTATACAAACAGACCCACGGTAATAATGTTATGAACTGCCTTATTCAGTCCCCCACCATTTTTAAATCAGGTTACCGTATAATGTAATATTTTCATTAATAAAAGGAACAAAAGACCAATCTCTATATCTATATTTACATTTATATCTATGTATCTATATTCATATCTAAATAGGATAAGGATAAGACATAAGCTTGGAGATATAGAAAATCAAATCCAACTTCCCCAGCAATCAATTATTATTTATGCAAGTAAATTTACCAGGATGATTGTTAAAGGAAGTTAATAAATCCACTTAACATTAAGAAATAAAAATAAAAATATCAATGAAAGTAAATTCATCTTAATTCTTTTTTTTTTTTTTTTTTGTCTGCGCTCAGTCATTACTGACCCTGCAGTGACTGCCTGGACAAATCCTTGCCTGGATGAATCCTTGCCTGGACGAGTCCTTGCAGTTTTCAAGGCAATTGTTTCGGAAGTGGTTTGCCAGAGCCTCCTTCCTAGAGCAGAGCCCAGCTGGTGAGCGCAGGAGGCGGGATTTCCGTTGCTTCGCACCCCTTTTCGGGCAAGCGCGGTTTCGTGCTTACTGGCAACTGGTCCCATCTCTCTGTGCAAGGCGCTGCCAGCATTTTTCCTCCCACCAGAGTGAGAGTACCCATTTATCTACTCACGTCAGTTTTCGACCTGTTGGGTTGACAGGAGCTGGGGAAGAAACAAAAGCTCACCTTGTTAACGCGAAGGCTGGACTCGAACCGCCGAAGCCGTCAGCCATTTCTGGCCGGCAACTTTCAGCGTCATTAAGCCGCTGCGCCACTGCATCCCTCTTAATTCATTTATCTTGTTCCAAATATACAAGCATTATGGACTATCTGCCTAGATCTTATTTCATTTTTTCCTATAGTTGAAGTTAAGCTTACTAGTTGAGATATCTTTCTATAAATCATTATTCCAAGACACAGTCTAAAGCCCAAAGAAAACTTATTAAGATTCAGTGGCATTATAGAATTACTACAAATAATGCAAGATATCTGGAAGATCTGGCTTGTATGTAATTTATATATATACACATACATACATACATGCATACACATAAATCATATATAGTCTTAGTAGGTTTTGGAATATCTACATGATTCTCTTTTCCATTCTGAATATCCAGTGATTTAAACTGGAGACACAGAAGAGTTTGAAGATGCTACAGCCACACTAGACCCAATGTTACTGTGACCCCTACAGCAAGTTAAATCTTAAAGATCATTATCTTCAGGATATCCTGTATGACTGAGTTCAACCCAGCAAGTCTCATTATGAAGCTGTTAAATATTCTGCAGCCTGTTTCAAAGCTATACTAGTAACAAATGGTTCTCTGGAGTTCCCTCAAAAGAGTTTAAACCTAATTAATGGCTGTGGAGCTAGAAGCTGCTATAAATTAAAATATCATTCCAATAATTAGTGGACAATGGAAACAAGCAGAGATTTTTTTTTTTTTTGAAGGTTTATATGTATGAAGAATTAAATTCCTTTCTGTATAGCCATCTCATGTCCCTGCAACTATAATGTTTTAGGCTGTGAAGATGGAATGCTTCAATTTCATGGATTTACAGAGACTCAGGGAGACTGTATTTCTTTATGAAGCACTTGGGACTTCATTCAGAAAAGAAATATACCCGTGCTTGTGTTGAATTTGCAAGAAATCATCCAAATTATCTTATTGAATCACACACTTTACTCTGCCACTTTATTCTGGTTGATGCTGTAGAAAGAAAAAAAAAAATAAAAAGCAAAAGTTTAAAACAATTTGGAAACAAAAATGTAACTATGTTAGTTAAGTATTCTCATTTCTGTAGTCAGCCACTATCATATCTTTTGTTTGGTGTCAGCTGCCCATCTTCATACTTCAAAACTCCTGAGATGGACAATTGCTTGAGGAAGATGCTTGCTTTATTCCAAATGCTTTCTCAGCTTTAAACTCTTTGGTTATCCATTGCAATGCTACCTCCTTAAAACTACACAGAAGCCATGAAAAGGTATTTGTTCAGTCATTACTTTTTCTCAGCTCACAAACGATAAAGAATAACCATTAATCACAATGTGAAATAAATTCTTATACCTGAGTATTCTATTCAAATTTCAAACATTTGACTACACTTAGCAGTAGGTTCCGACACAGCACTGTCTTCTGCTAAAGTGGAGCAGGAAATATCAAGAAAAAATATTCCTCCCTGCCCTTGTTATACAATTGTTGGAGAAATCAGCAAAGGTATTTTTAATGATAAATATTGGAGGAGAGAAGGGGGGGAATCATGTCAATGAAGTTGTAGTTTCACACCCATCTTTTTGCTGGAATTTCTTGAAGCCTTGTCATGATTGCTAGAGTAAAATACAAGTTATTTCCTAACTAAGCAATTGCTCACACAGAAAATGAAGGAACTAAAAAAAAAAAAAGAAAGAAGATCAATAAAAATTCTGCTGTTTTTTCTTTAAAAATGGATGTAGTACAACTGCCATCAATCTGACAGTTCTCAAGAGGTAAGGCAGAAATTTCAATTAAGTCTGCATTAAATATTTTGTATGTCTGGGCAATTTTTTTAATTGAGTTGCCCTAATACTGTAACAAGATGGATTTTGTTTTTATGTGAGGTTTTTTTTTGGGGGGGGGGGTCTCTTACCTATTTGCTGATGTACCTCATTTAGTTTTGCTCCTACTATAGTCAATATATTAATCACAATGAAGTAAGGATGAGAAAGCAATATGTAGACCCTTAACAGAGCTCTAGGCCTTACTGGATCAACTGTTTTCAATCTTTCCCACATTTTAAAGCACTCCAGACATATAGCAATCGGAGAGTGAGAGGAAAGGAGGGAAGGAGGGAGGAAGAGGAATATCAATGCTTCATTAAGATGAGTCCTGTGACATTTCAAAACATTCAAAGTCTATAGAACTTGGAAATCAAGAATAGTAATATGATAGAGAGAGGAGTGAGAGAAGATAGAGAAGATAGAGTGATAGGAGGAGAGACATCACAATTTAGTCAAAAGCTCAAGAGAGATATAGTAAATGATTGGCAGCTAGCACCGAGGATTGCAGTGGAATATAATCTCCATCAAGAAATAGGAGACGGAGAAGGCTGTATTTATTTCAAAGAAAACAAGAAATAGCAGTAGGAGTTAGCTGGGGAATGAAGTATTTAGTTCGCAATTATATATGTTACTGTTTTATGTAAATCAAGTCATTGTTATTTAACGAATAATATAATTCTTCAGCAGAAGAATTAACAGCAGTTCATGCAAAAATGGTAGATTCCGCATAACACCAGTCTTAGCAAGAAGTAGATAAATTGTCTTGTACAATCAACAAATGATTTGCAGAAGTGGTTGCATCAGCAGGAGGATGGTAGGAAACATCTTTCACAGTGTACATGAATTGGAGGAAGAGAACAGTATGATAGAATTTATAATACACTGGCTGATTGATATAACTCCAGAATGCAATCTCAAGGAAGCAGATAATGAGCAGTTGTACAGAATTTTCCAGCCTAATTAACTGAAAAAATGGTATTTGAGAGATATACTGCTAAGATGTATTCACAGTGAGGTATCATCAACATACTAATGATACCCAGCTCTAAGTATCTCTATCCTGAGCTGAACTGAAGGTGGTGGTGGTAGAGGTTCTAACTAAATGATTATAAGGTTGCCAGGAACTACATGGCAAGAAACAGGCTCAGATGCATTCCAAGTAAGATGGGGTAGCTGTTAATTCAGAAGCCTTCCAGCTCCAGGGTTCTTCCATTGTTGACTGTTGATAGTTGTACTATCTCCAAAAGAGCAGGTACACAATCTGGGGATTTTCCTGGAAAACAGGAATCTTGCCCAGCTTTGGCCGGTATACTATTTGCAGCCTTTCTGGAACAAGGGACATTGACCACTGTGACTCATGCCCTTGTCACCTCTCAATTAGACCATTTATTTATTTATTCAAATTTATTACAGCTACCCAACTCCAATGGACTCTGGCTGTGTATAAAACTGAAAAATCCATAAGAGCAGATAAAACATAAAACCACACAGACAGCACAGACTAAAACTATCTTATAAACAATACAAATCAAACAAAAGAAAACAGGGCCCCAGAAATACAACAGTACACTAACCCATCAACTCCAGGTATATACTAAAGATAAGTTTAAGAGTTTTTCAGAACCCTAGGAGAGAGGGCACAAACTTTATCTCTGGGGGAATGCTGTTCCAGAGGGTGGTGGCCATGACAGAGAAGGCATGCTTCCTTGGTCCCACAAGACGACAATGTGAAACAGGGGGGACTTAGAGCACACCCACTCTGCCAAAAAATACCTGGTGGGCAGAAATGCTTGGAGACAAGCAGTCTCTCAGATATCCAGGCCCTATGCCACTGTAATTAGTTTTATCTGAATCTGCCTGTAAACTTCAGCTGAAGCAGAATGCAGATGTCCACCTTATAATGGATCAAACTCAGTATTGTCATATGCAGTAGCATTAATAATGCAGGAAATGTCTTGTCTGCCACTAAGTTTATAGGTGAAATTCAGAGTGCTGGTTATTACCAAGTTTGGATATCTCCAAGACTATCTGTTCTGGATAAAATTTGCCTGTCCATTATGTGAAAGCAGAGAGTTCTTTTGATAGTCCCTTCCTATCAACTTGTTTGATAGGATGGAGAATGGAAGTGGGCATTCTTTGTAAGTGCTCCCCCATTAAGGGACAGATACCTTCTAGAATGATTTTCCAAAAGATTATATATATATATATATATATATATATATATATATATATATATATATATGAACATCTTTGTCAAAGAGAAAAGAATGCAGATTAATGAACTGCAGTACCATTTGTTGAATTTGATTTGTATTGTATTTTATATTATTATTTAGAATATTAATATTATTTATTATTTCCATTATGCATATGTATACTTAGAGACTATCATGATTGAAGCGGTTATACACTTAATAAATAAATAGATAAATAGTGCTGATAAGATTGAAAGAAAAGCCTATTTCATATGGTGAGAATTAATAGCTTCTCATATAAAATCATCAGTTCTTTTTTTTTTTTTTTAATTGATGTCAAGTGCTATTATTCAGAATGTAGGCATGGAATCTAGTACAGATGGAGTTACATATTTAAGCTTCAAATAATATTAAAAGAAATATCCTGGATGCAGCAAATTTCAAATTTTCCTTCGTATGGAGCAGGAAGTACAGAGAGAAAAACACTTTCTATAAAGTGGTTAACTGTGGTTTATTGTTTAACACAAAGAAACAAAGCTTCCCTCAGAACAAGAAAAATCACTGAATGAGCACTGAACGATTATCACCTAACAAAAAAACAATAGGCCTATAACTGTCAAAGGAACAGTCAGTTTTGATTATTTTTATCAACTCTGTTTCAGCAAATTCCTCTTACTGGTTAAGAAGTACATGTGCGTGCCAACAGAAGAGCAGGATGGATGGGCAGAGGGGCAGGGAGGACGTTACATTTCTGTACTCTTTGCTTTTATTTAAAGCTTAGTTGGGGAAGCACTAATTAAATAATGTCTCATTGAATAGATCTGCACTAGGAATTCTGACCTCAGTAGGTTTTCTAACCTCCTTATTTCTGACCAGAGAGATTAAAAACATTCAGTCATTCAATGATGACCTCATTTGATAAGCACAATGCCTGTTTTTTTTTTTTCCTTACATATATACTTTTGTGTATACATATACAGTTCTGTGTGCATATTCTTATGCTTCTAGATAGAAAGTTCTTAGATTAAGATGAAACTATATCATTTTCTTTAGATCTTGGATCAGTTGAGTGTCCCAATAATTTGGTTGCCATCTGGAAAAGTCATGAGTTCTAGCAACTCTGAAAATCTACTCATATGATATTATGTTGCAAGTAACACAACAAAACTCAAAGTATTGTAATGGAAATGAGTTTACTGCTTCAAAATCAAGAGATTTTTCTGTAGTAGTTGAATAACAAAGTCCTTTTTCTTAAAACACAGTTTCACAGAGTTTCTTTTACTTTTTGGAGTTAGTATGTTGGCTGATCATTTATTCTGGCAAATATTTATAGTCCTAAAACTCACCTAATGATTGATTGATTGACTTTGATAGCATATAACAGCATCATTTTGAACAAGCAGAGCTAATAATTGGAGGATATTTTAAGAATTCAGCTGACTTAAAATGTCAAAAACACAAAACCAAAGCATTTTGTAAATACACCCCCCCCCCCATTTTATTTTTATTTTATTTTAATGTCTTTTATATGATGTTTGGAAGAAAAATCTATAACTAATGTTACTACTATTTTTCAAGTTCTTATCAGTTTTACTGTTGTATAAATTATATATTAGTATCAAAGTGTTAATATCTCCATCTCCTTTGTGGAGATGAATGAGCTTGTGCATCGTAATGACGCATTAAGCTTAATGTGTCATAAACCAAGGCAAATTTAAGGTTGTCAGAGCATAAACTGAATGCTGACATTCTGGGAATCAGTGAACTAAAATGGAGTGGAATGGGTTGCTTCTCTTAGACCTACTGCAGAAAATAAATTATTAATTAAATTGAAGTAACTATCATTAGTAATAAAAGAATATCAAAGTCAGTGCTTGAATGTAAGATATCACACACACACACACACACACACACATCCATTGATATAATGATAGAATTCAGTACAAGTCCAAGATAAGCCAACTGTAACCCACGTCTATCCTTGAACAACAGATGGAGAGGAAGCAGAAACTGAACAGCTCTAGGGTGACTTGGATGGAAGAGAAGGAGGGGGAGGAGGAGAAGGAAAGATATTATAGGAGACTGGAATGTTAAAATTGGAAGTAGCATCTGGTTAATTTGGCCTCAGTGTACAAAGGGGACTAACAGAATGCTGGCAAAAAAAAGAAAAAGAAAGTCAATATTTATAGAAAATAACTTTCTTCATCAGTCTTACAAATGACTGTACAAATGGTCATCATCAGATGGACAACACTAAAATTAAATTGACTACTTGGCAAGCAAAGATGAAGACACTCTATTCCATCAAAAAGAGGGTAAGAGAGAGAGAAAAAAAAAAGACAGAGAGAAAGAGAGAGATCTGACGCTGATTACATCATAATTAATGAACTCCTTCTTGAATACTACAATCTTAACTACAGAAAACACAATAATCAAACCAAAAGAATATATAATAACTTCATGAATTTTCCATATGAAAGTGAATAATCAATTTAATGAAACAGATTTGGTAAACAGAATGCTAGAAGACTTCTGGACTAAAAGTTGTCCATAAGTAGAAAACAAAAATATTGTGAAAGTTATAATGGCTGCTTGAGGGCAGCATGGAATGCAGATAATTTGCCCAGCTGAACTGAGTTCCATAGAAGACTCAGAAGAGATGAGTTATGTCTAAATAAGCAGTGCAAAGGAGCTGAGGATAACAGAATATGAGAATGTTTTATGGAAAGATGGCAAAGACAATGTAGAAGGCAAAGAAGACAAAGAACCAATGGCAGAAATAAATGGAACATTGTACAAAAAAATGGTTCCAAGATTGATAATATGTTACAATCAGTGAACTACAGCCCAACATTCTAGATCTAATTAAATTGGCCCTAGGAAACATGCTAACAATACAGCTACAGGAACTGATGAAGAACCAGCAGAACTGAGTAAACTGTTACAGGATGATGAAGTCAAAACACTACATGTAGTTTCTAAATAGATAAAGAAAACAGAGCAGTGGCCAGGAGACTTGCTCTGACTTATTTACATTACAGTACCAAAAAGGTAGTGCTAAAGAATAATGAAACTTATAATTGCATTTATCTGACATGTAGTAAGATAATCTCACTATTTTTCAATCTTGATTTCAACAAAAAATGGAACAAGAACTGTCAGTGGTACAGACTAAATTCAGAAGAGACAGGGATACCCAAAATTATGTTGGCACAATGTGAGACTTGGAACAAAGAGGACTTAGATTTAGGCAAGTGTACTGTATTTTCATTTACCACAATAACCAGTCAGAAAACTGAACATACCTTTGGTAATATTAGTACTATCATTTCTTCCAAACTGTACCCAAATCATCTCTCCTATTTTTGTTACTCTCTAGTGCTAGCCAATTGCATTGACCACAAGTAGGTGCTACATGACCTGTTTCATCCTATTTGGGACATATCAAACATGGGTAGCCAGAAACTATTCTATGAGGTTCAAACCCTCTACTGAGGAATGAATTCACAAACCTTTGCATTTTTGATGACTATATATATTGCATTAACTTTAAGAGTTAATCAGGTCCTATCACTCAGTGGTTACAGGAAGGGAGGTACGGGGATGTATTCAACCTGAATAGTATATATAATCCACTTTACCTTAAGCAATCAGAGCAGAATGATACAGATGTTACATTATATCAATCCCCCTGTTCATGAACATGGGGTGTTACATGACTCTTGCTGATTTAGAAACTGCACCTAGCAGTCTGGTGCTAATTAACTTGTATTTTTCTCCTATGGGCTGAGCTCTCAAAGCATTTATTCCTTAGGACTGGCTAGCTGAAATGTCCAAAGTAATCTTATTAGTTGGTGATTTCAATTCTATGTTGTGCCTCAATGATGAATCCCACTTTCAATACTTATTACCTGATTTTCTCTTCCACCTAGGCTGTTCAGACTTGTCCCACATTGTTCTAAATACAAAGGTTGTGGGTTAAAGACTGATTCAAATGGCTTTGAAATCTAGGTCAAATATTAAATTATTTGACCCCAGGAGGAATGAAGGGAAGAATGGGGTGGCAGAGGGACAACAACAGTTATTTGTTGGCATCACACAACCATGCTACCTCTGACAAGATTTCACTGTAGCTCCCTAAATTGCTAGTGACTATCTTTCCTTAATAGGTAGGAAAGCCACAGTGGTTACAGACTATGGAACCATCAGGTACTAAAATGACCTGCAATTATAAGCAAACTTTTGCTTTCTCAAAATAAGAGTATAAGACATTTCTAAGAAGGGAAAAGTAGATCAAGTTCTAAGAAACTAAGGAACTGGAATAGTTCCTACAAAAATCCATGTTTGAAATTATAGCCTGTTTTGCTAACAGTTAGACCCAGCGTTAACGCTAATAATTTGATTTTGTCTGAAACTTAGGTTACATATTTCCATGAGACATTTTGCACAATTCGTGGAGTCCTGATTTGCTGGGATAATAGAATTTAAACTATCAACTATATGATTGGCCCAACTCTGAGGAAATATTTTGTAAACCACCAGATAAATTTATAAACAAATAGCCTCTATGGGGTTGGAAGTGCTAGAAATGATTCTATTTCAATTCTTTTCATTTGTTCTGGTTTCATGGAAAGTAGACAGAGGGCTTTCAGCAGGTTGGTTGAGAACCAGCAAGTGGTAAGTTAGAAGCACAGTGCCAACACTGATTGGCTGCTATATTGAAAGAACCACTCACTGCTCTTTTGGAGGAATCTCAACAAACACTGATTCACAGTGTAAAACACTATGAGTGATACAGGAGATGAATAGAATGCCAATATTGTGAGAATAAACCACAGCAACATAACTTGTTTGAAGGTGGCATAGCATTTATACTGAGAGTTCTATCTCCAAATCTTTCCCTCTTCTCCACAGAAATCTTCAGATTATCTATACCATATATAGCATAGATAAGTAGAAGTAATATTTTCTCACTTCTCTACCTTGCCATAACTATCATTAAACAGTATGAGAAAATGAGGAAAAACGATTTAATAAGGAAATATCATTTTTAGCAGCAGCCTTGTTTTGGGGTAACTATGATACCAAAAACTGTGTCTTATTGTACCAATAATTATAACTTGGATTTGCCCAAAGTGCTAGCTTAAATATTAACAGTAAGCCCAAATAACAACAATACTTGTTTAATTTATTATCTGGGATGGGAGGAAACACCTTGCTGTAAAATATCTGTCAATAAATTAATCACAGAGAACTGTACATTAACAGATGTCATGGTCTAATAATTTTTTTAAAATCTTGTTTTATATTTGTCCTGAATAGTACATTTTGATTTTAAAAAAGTATTTTCTATCAGATAGTTCTATTTCTTACGCTTCAATCTCAGCCTTACTATTTTTAAAGAGAATTGTGAGAATGTATATGTGAGAATTGACACACATAAGT
Source organism: Liasis olivaceus (assembly GCA_030867105.1). NCBI lineage: Eukaryota > Metazoa > Chordata > Lepidosauria > Squamata > Pythonidae > Liasis > Liasis olivaceus. The sequence goes on from CM061352.1 coordinate 22,218,748, forward strand.
ATATGGCATTAATTGTTTTAACCTGAAGCAATTCATTGCTTACCTGAACATGTGAGTTTAAGTATGTGGTCTCTTTATGTTTTAATGGATTCAAGCTGTCTAAGCAAATGAATAGATAACTACATTTATCCTGCGTTTAACATGAACCCATTACTTAGTGCTTTTGTTGTGTGTGTGTGTGTGTGTTTTGCTTTTCTGCAAAAACAAAGCAAAAGCAAATAAGCAAAAAAGCATGCTTGATTAAAACCTGTTTATATAAACCTTTATTTTAATGCAGAATATTGTGTTTATTTTCCATTTCCAGGGCTATTAATATGCCAAGCATCATGAGAAAAGGATGAGAAAATTTTTACTTAATTACTAGAATAAAAAGTTAGAAGACTTTTGGTCTACCTATTTTAGACCTATTTAAACCCAGTAAAGCAAATCTAGAGCTGAAACATCTTCAGTAAATAATTATGCTGGCTCTGTTTGAAAATCTCCAATGAGGATATCACTACCCTCCTCAATAACTTTTTTTTTTTTTAATTGCTAAACTGCTCTTATTGTAATGTTTATGTTATGTTCTTGTAACTTAAGCTCTTGGACCTATTCCTGCCTGAGAGTCTTTATGTAATTTTCCATTAAGTATAGTATTTGAAAAAATGTCAAATCTCTCCCTCAATCTCCCCACCCCGGGGTAAACATACAAACTTTCTTGAAAAAAAAGTTTACCTTAGACATTGTGGGTTATCTGTTAAAAGCACTAGAAATGGAGGAAGAAGAAGGAGAAGGAGAAAAAGGAAAAAGAAAGAGAATTTGCCAAACGTTATTTCAGAAAGTGAATTGAGCCTTCTACTCATCAGTCAACAGTGCTGCTGGCTTCATTCCATTGTGCCAAATCCTGGTTTCATTCTCTCCCTCTTCCGACTGCATTAGTGAAATTCCCCATGTGCTTTAAGCTTCTGTCTCTCGGAGTTGTCTTACAGCTGTAAGGCAGGTGTTTTAATTTATGGTTTCCTTTGTCTGTCTCCTTTATGGTTCTGCCTCACTCATTTCTGAAGCTGACTCCTCATTCAAGCTGCAAATATTTGTTTTCTTGGGGATATTCTCCTTGGACAAAAAGCTTCAATCTGCTCCAATAGTTCTTTCTCCACTGGTTATGGGCTCTCTGCTTTTCTACCAACTCCATTTCTGTTGTGCATTAAACTTGGGGAACTTTTCCCTTCCTTGCTCAGTCTCACTTTTTGGGATTTAGGATTACTCCTTCCTAACTCTGTTTCTTTCTCTTTGTAAACAATGCCTACTCCACTTGCTTCTCTACTACAGGTGAAACTCAAAAAATTAGAATATCGTGCAAATGTTCATTTATGTCAGTATGGCAACTCAAAAGGTGAAACCAATATATGAGATAGACGCATTACATGCAAAGCGAGATATGTCAAACCTTACTTTGGTATAATTGTGATGATTATGGCATACAGCTTATGAAAACCCCAAATTCACAATCTCAGAAAATTAGAATATTACATGACATCAATAACACAAGGATTGGAAATAGAACAATATCGGACCTCTACAAAGTAGAAGCATGCATATGTACTCAATACTTGGTTTGGGCCCCTTTTGCAGCAATGACTGCCGCAATGCAGCGTGGCATGGATGCTATCAGCCTGTGGCACTGCTGAGGTGTTATGGAAGACCAGGATGCTTCAATAGCGGCCTTCAGCTCCGCTGCATTGTTCGGTCTCATGTCCCTCATCTTTCTCTTGGCAATGCCCCATAGATTCTCTATGGGGTTCAGGTCAGGCGAGTTTGCTGGCCAATCAAGCACAGTAATCCCATGGTCATTGAACCAGGTTTTGGTACTTTTGGCAGTGTGGGCAGGTGCCAAGTCCTGCTGGAAAATGAAGTCAGCATCCCCAGAAAGCCTGTCTGTGGAAGGAAGCATGAAGTGCTCCAAAATCTCCTGGTAGACGGCTGCGTTGACCCTGGACGTAATGAAGCACAGTGGACCAACACCAGCAGATGACATGGCTCCCCAAATCAACACAGACTGTGGAAACTTCACACTGGACTTCAAGCATCATGCATTGTGTGCCTCTCCATTCTTCCTCCAGACTCTGGGTCCTTGGTTCCCAAATGAGATGCAAAAGTTGCTCTCATCAGAAAAGAGGACTTTGGACCACTGGGCAACAGACCAGTTCTTTTTTTCTGTAGCCCAGGTAAGATGCTTCTGACGTTGTTTGTTGTTCAGGAGCGGCTTGACAAGAGGAATACGACATTTGAAGCCCATGTCCACGATCCATCTGTGTGTGGTGGCTCTTGATGCACTAACTCCAGCCTCAGTCCACTCTTTGTGAAAGTCCCCAACACTTTGGAATGGCCTTTTCCTGACAATCCTCTCCAGGCTGCGGTCATCCCTGCTGCTTGTGCACCTTTTTCTACCACACTTTTCCCTTCCACATAACCTTCTATTGATGTGCTTTGATACAGCACTTGGGGAACATCCCACTTCTTTTGCAATTCCCTTTTGGGGCTTTCCCTCCTTATGGAGGGTGTCAATGGTGGTTTTCTGCACAACTGTCAGGTCAGCAGTCTTTCCCACACTTGTGATTCCTACTGAACCAGCCTGAGAGACCATTGAAAGGCTCAGGAACCCTTTGTAGGTGTTATGGATTCATTAGCTGATTAGAGTGGGACACTTTGAGCCTAGAATATTGAACCTTTTCACACTATTCTAATTTTCTGAGATTGTGAATTTGCTGTTTTCATAAGCTGTATCCCATAATCATCACAATTATACCAAAGTAAGGCTTGACATATCTCGCTTTGCATATAATGCATCTATCTCATATATTGGCTTCACCTTTTGAGTTGCCATACTGACATAAATGAACATTTGCACGATATTCTAATTTTTCGAGTTTCACCTGTAGTTCCCTTCAATTCTTTGGTAATTAATTGATGACCTACTGGGAAATTTATATCCACCAGCATATCACAAGAGAGATGAGATGCAATCCCTACAGTAACATCTTTGGTGATCCCTTTCATTGCTAACTGGGCCTTCACCAAAGGTATCATTTGTGTGAGAACTTTCCTCCCTATTCTGGGAAAATCTAACAAAGTCACAGTGCACTAGTGTTATGGCACTATCTGTACCTATTAGACCAAGGACATTTCTATCATTTACTCTTGTTGATACTTTTCTTTCACTTTAGCTGTATTTTCGAGGGTAGCAGCCAATAATGCTTTCTAGGATTGGCTTATGCAGGTTCAGGCTATATGACCAGCTTTGCCACATATATAACATTTCTTCCTCCTCGCATTCCCATTTTGGCATTTGTAAGCTACTGGCTTGCTCTAACTTAGGTTTTGTTTTGTTTTGTTTTTCCCCTAGATTGCTCTGTCATATTTCTTATGATCTTTTCTTTTCCTTGATTCTTTTCCAGTAAATAACTTCTTTCCTGTGAGTGGCTCATTAATCCTCAGCCAGCATTACTGCACAATTGTCCTTCTCTAGATAGTAGTCTTCCAGCCTGGTATGGGCCAGGGAAAACCACAGTGAAAATTAGGATTCACAGAGTTTAAGAAACAAATAACTATCCAAACTTCTCACTAACTTGTTTTAAAAAAAGAAAAAAGAAAAAAGAAAAAAGAAAAGGAGAAGGAGAAGGAGAAGAGAAGAGAAGAGAAGAGAAGAGAAGAGAAGAGAAGAGAAGAGAAGAGAAGAGAAGAGAAGGGAAGAGAAGAGAAGCAGAAAATACAAGTCTGACCTCTGTACCCATCCTTTTTTCTACCAACTACTATTCTTGGCTAAGTGCTAAGTAGAAGCCATTCTCTTCTCTTCTCTTCTCTTCTCTTCTCTTCTCTTCTCTTCTCTTCTCTTCTCTTCTCTTCTCTTCTCTTCTCTTCTCTTCTCTTCTCTTTTCCTTTTCCTTTTCCTTTTCCTTTTCCTTTTTCTTTTTCTTTTTTCTTTTTTTTAAAACAAGTTGGTGAGAACTTGTTCAAAGACTTCCCTTTCCGAATTAGATTAACAATATAGCTACATCTTTCTTTCTCTTCCCCACACCATATCAGGCACTCATTGATCCTTTCTCACTTCCATATTAAACATATCAAACCCCCCTCTCCCCACCAACAGGCATCTATCTCAGCTAGGGGAAAATGCGACATGACTCCATTAAATCAGCCTGAAATTTTATGAACCTTCTCATGTAAATTGCTATTAAGCAGGATCAGGATCACCCCATACCTGCATGTTCCAATTTCTTTTTTACATTAAAAATACATCTGTATTTTTAAAAAAATGTATTAATGTCATCCCTTGCTATCTAAGAAGGTCATGCATAAAATTAAAAATCAACCCTAGACTTCAAGAAGTTGAAAGAAGGAAATGCAAGCTGAAGCTAATGAAAAGGAAACTATGAATGAATATAAAAGGATAAAGAGCACTCGGAATGTAAAAGGTTTGGTGGATAAATATTTCCAATGTGGGGGGGGGGGGGAGTACAGCAGTGTGAACAGCAGAGACCCAGTTATTGTGCCTTGTTTTATAAAATTAAAAGGGCATTTTGACCTTTCAGCTATCCTTTTATCTCACAAGATTGATGGAATTCTTATATCATAATTCACCAAGTCTGTTGTTTATCTTCCTTAAATACTTATTCATTTTCATTATCTTTTTTTCAATTTAATGAGGCAGCAGATGTTTGCTGAGATTTTATTTGAAAAACATCATAAAATTCCCTTCATCCCATTGATCTTTTGACGTAATGAATTGAGTCCGGGACTCAATGAGTCTGGGACGTAATGAATTGAGTCCGGGACTCATGACATCAAAACAATAAATTAATGCCATCATATTACTTAAAAGGCAACTTCTAGTTTAGCTCCTATTTCATAGTTTTGTATGAAAACAGAATCCATTATCTTTGTGTTGAAATGTCTGGGCAGTCATATCACTCTCCAGTGATCTCCTGCAAGCCCCAGAGTTAACAAATGATCATCTGATCTCACATTTAAAGTATCAAAACCAAAATATTCTCAGCAACTTCATCAAAGCCAGCAATAGCAAATCTCTTGCCATTCCAAGTCAGTTTCTTCATATTGCCCAAAAATACTTGATTCATAATCACTTCTGAAATGTATTAAGTATACGGAAAATGCATATTCCTATTTGGTGGGTGGTATGCTTATTCAGCCATTCACACGATGGAAGTCTCTCTGTGTGTGTGTGTGTGTGTGTGTGTGTGTGTATTTGCTGAGTCTGGAAAGGACAGAGGGCAAACAGAACTTGTCAGAAACTCAGTGTACTTAAAACAGATTTTTATTCACAGTTTGAATCCTTTGATGTTGTAAGTTTCATTTTGATATGCCATTCTATTATATTTGTGGACAGTACAAATCAAGCTACTGTTGGGAAAGCCTTGGCACAATAATCAAACACAGGATTCACATTCCAAAATTCCCAATTGAATCCCCAGCACCTCCAAAATATGCTAGAAAAGCTCTTGCCTGAAATCGTCAGAGCCATTGCTAGTCACTGTGTACAGTATCAAGCTATTTAAATTAAGAATCTGACTTCATCTAAGATAACTTCTTATATTCCTAATGTAAGTATAGAATGATGAGAAACAGACAGTCACTGCCATCTATTATATAATAGTTATATTGATACCTCAATATCAATACAACCATTGAAAGATCTTGAAGCTGTATATATGAAAGGCCAATGTCCTCTGGTAGAGTTTAGCACTGTGGGTTAGAAAGCTCCAGAGTCATGTCATCTTACCCACAAAAGCATTCAATAGCTTTAGCCAAGCAACTGCTGTTTTAGATTATCTCTCCATAATTATATTGGGGTAATAATACTAAGCTTCACAAGGTTACATACACACACACATACACAGAGTACACAAAATGTACCAGTATAAATGGAAAGTACTTTGAAGAAGACTCTGAAAATGTTATATAAATACTAATTTAAAACTAATATATAATTTATACTACATCATACTGTGTGTTTGTGTGTTATAAAACAAAAGTACTGTAGAAACTTAACCACAAACATTTTTCATCATTAATTTTAGGTATCGGACATCTTAAATTATTTAACTAATTAGTGTCCTCTGAAAGTGACTTTATGAAAAGAAAACATATTATCAAGAAATCCCATTACTAACCATCATGGAACTTTGTTTTCGTACATGATAATTGCAGCAAGGTTATTTTATCCACAAGGATGGAAATGTTCGGCATTACCCACAGTGGAGGAATGGTTGGTGGAGATGATGGAACTTGCTGAGATGGTCAAGTTGACTTCTTTGATCAGAGAAAGGACAATATCTATGTTTATTGCTGACTTGGAACCCCTTGTTGGACTTTTTGCCTAAAAACAAGGGGAAAAAATGAACATATGATTTGTGGTTTTGATGATTAGACAGGATAGATTATAGAAAGAAGAGAGTTATGTGGCAACCATAGAGGTAAATTTCTAATTTTACTTATAACTGCTGTAAAGAAGATCAGAAGCCACTTCTTTGCATCTTTTTTTCTCTTTTCTCTTTTTCTTCTACCTTTTTTCCCCTTTCTTGCACTTTTAGCTTTTGCTTTATTTTTTTTCTTTTTCTTCCTTTATATTAATTTGTATTAGTTTTTAACTTTAAAAAAAAAATAATACAATTATATTTAAAAAAGAGAAATCCTATTGTATAAAGATTACTAAATAACTTTAAAAATTGGAAGTTGTCAAAATAAATATATGCAAAATAGGAGATGACTGGAATGAAAATTTGCCTGATATCTTTTCAACAAGGAAATAGCATCAAAATACAAAAATAATCATCAAAATACAAGTTTGTCAGCATATGAACTTGCAACCATCTCTATCCTCTCCCAAGTAATTTTCATGAAGTTTAATAACATTTCATAATAAAGATTTCAATATTCCATGGGACAGGTGGTGGGGGAGGTTAGCCAAGCAATCACCTAAATAGTTGTTGTTGTTGTTTTTTTTGTATCCACACTCAATCATTACCGATTCTGCAGCAACTGCCTGGACGAGTCCCTGCAGTTTTCAAGGCAAGGTGTTTCAGAAGTGGTTTGCCAGTGCCTCCTTCCTAGAGCAGAGCCCAGCTGGTGAACACAGGAGGCAGGGTTTCCATTGCTTCGCACCTTTTTCAGGCGTGCGCGGCTTCCGCGTTACCGGCAACTGCTCTCATCTCCTTTGCAAGGCGCCGCCAGCATTTTTCCTCCCACTTGGGTGAGAGTACCCATTTATCTACTCACATAAGTTTTTGAGCTGCTGGGTTGACAGGAGCTGGGGAGGAAGCAGGAGCTCATTCTGCTGTGTGGAGCTGGGCTCGAACTGCTGAAGTGTCGACCATTTCTGGCCGGCAACTTTCAGCATCATTAAGCCACTGCACCACAGTGTCCCCTTAGTTGATGTTTACTAACAATAATAATGCTGCAAGCATCTGGAAAAACGTTTGCCACTCATATATTTGTTCTTGTTCAATCATTCAATGGATTCTGATTCTTTGGGACTTGATATACATAATTTCAGTAGGATTGTCTGTCAGTAACTGCTTCTTTGACTTCTCGAAAGCCCAGGTTGTACATTTAGTGATGGTATCTAACCATCTCACCTTCTGTCAGCTTCTTTTCTGACTGTCTCAATTTTTTTGCCCCCAAGGAACAGGGTTTCTCCAGTGACTCTTACCTTCACATTAAATGTCCAAAACATTTAAGCTTTACCTTCATTATTAGGTCTTCCAGTGAGCAGTTTGGTTTTACTTCATTTAGTACTAAATGATTTGCTCTACTTATGGTACAAGAAATTCTTCACAATTTCTGCAGCATCACAAAAAGACACCCATTGCTCTTCATTCACCCTTTCGGATGGTTCAGCTTTCCCAGCTATACAATACAATTGGGAAAACTATGACCTTGACAATACAAACCTTTGCTGGAAATGAGATGTCTCTGTACTTTAATATTTTGCCAACATCTGCCATAGTAATTCTTCCAAGGAGCAGACATCTCTTTATTGGATGGCTACAGTTCATGAAATGTATTATCTAGATACATTTTGAAACTTACAAAGGTAAAGACTATAACTGCTTCAACTTCATTCCTGCTTATTATTATCGGGTTGGACTTGCCTGTCCATATACTATATACACATATATACATACATACATACATATACATACATACGTACATACACACAAGCACACATGTGGAAATATCTGTGCTTGCTCTCCCTTCTTTCCACTTCAACACAAGATTCCTTAACTTCTTTTCCCAGCTATCAAAGTGGCATCATCAGCACAAATGAGGTTGCTGATGTTTCTCTTAGCAATTTTAGTCCATGTTTCTATTTCTTCTACTCCAGCATTTTCATGTTACATTCTGCCTTTAAATTAAATAAATAAAGTGATGGGATTCAACTTTAGTACACTCAGTTCCCTATTGTGAATCATTTCACTACTCCATATTCTGTACTAGCTATTGCTTTCTGGTCATCATAAAAATTCAGTAGGTAGATGAGGTGACTTTGTCTTTGCTGCGTAATCATATGGAATATTGCTGTTGGTTTGATTGTTTAATTTAGTTTAACCTGTAATTGTGTAATGAGCCATAGTCAGCACCAGTCTTTTTTGCTGACTGAGTAGAGCTTTTCCATCTTTGTTTGCAGAGTGTGTAGTCAATTTGATTTTGATGTTGGTAATGTTCATGACCAGAGCTGTCATGTGGATTGTTGAAGAAGGTTTTGACTGATGGCTGGACTACCAGGTTTAGCCATTTTTCAAATCATATTTGGATTCTATGCACATGTTTTGTCTGTGACACTTTGAACATAAATGTATTTCTATTCTGTAATAATAGTATTATAGAAAAGCACTATTCTAAAACTGCACAGTGCCCAGATTTAAAAGTATCCTAAGGGGCAAAAAGGTATGGGGGGAGCAGTGGTTGTAGAGTGAAGATGAAGGCGTGCTCCCACTTCACTTTGTAACCACCTCCTGCCTGTGTTGGGCTTGCTGTTCATCTGCACATTAGTCGGGGCTACTTTTAAATATAGGTTTAGTACTATTCCAAAATATTTCTAAAACTATGTCTAGAAGTACTAAAAGAATTCCCTTTGAAATGTGGAAATTAAAACATGTCCTATACACTATACATAAGGATAAAACCATTATGCCTTTGGCAAAATAGGGATCACTAGTGAAGATAGCAACAGTTTTCTGCCAACTCAAGGACTAGTGAATAACACTTTAACACAGTGTAAGGAAGAGGCCCATAATCCTCTTCAGAATTATTCTACTTGTCCCTATAGCAGTGTGTTAATTTTCCTAAGCGTTTCCTTCTTAAGAAAGTGGATTTATGATAAGATTACCTTTGTACTTCTAGCCACTTTTTGATTATGACCATAGAGGAGCAGAGTAATTAAATAAGACTATGCAGTGCCTTCATTTAAATAAAGGCCACATGGTCGCAATCTATCTTGCAGCCATTACAAAGCTAATTTTCTCTGTAAGAGTTTTAAGTAAAGATCCCAAGCTCAAAACTAATTAAATGTTTTCTATCTACGTTAATGCAGATGACTTGCAAGCATTATCTGCTCAATATTTAGAAGGAACTTAGTGACATACTTAAGAAGGGAAAAAGAGTAAAGGAAAAAAACTTAAGTCAACTACAAGTCCACTGTGGATTCAGTGAATCTAAATAGAAACTTCTACCAAGTAGAATGTTTGAGTCAATGGGGAATTCCTTAAGCCTGCAACAATCTGAGTATTAGAAAAGTCTCCATGCTGGTGTCCCTGCTGTTCCATCCCATTCTGTCCAAAGCTGAAGCAAGTGCAAATGTTTTGGTGCCTTTTAAGGATTCAGTTCCTTAATGTTGGAAAATATTATGTAAATATTATGTAAAAGGCTCAGGACTTTGTCATCAGCAGGATAACTCTCTGAAAACTTAACAGAACTGTATTGAATTTGCTGTGGAGGTATAATATTGCAAAACAAAGATTTGCTTTCCAAAATTGGTTGGATCCAGTCTGGAACTGGAGAGGGGAAAAAAAAAATGCAGAAAATGCATTTCTATAGGAGAATAGACATATTCTCATAACGAAGAGTGGAGCTGCTATTAAGGGGTTGGAAATAATTCAATTGTCAAGTTCTTGATCATACTACCATCACAGAAAGCAATATTTTTCCAGAGTTTCTTTACCAAATTTAATTGAAAAGGGATAAGATGTTAGCAGAAATGCAGTAACATGACTGTTCATTCTTTTAAAATTCAATATATCTTCTCAGTTCATAGTATTTCACTGTGGGGGCATGGCACAAAATGTACATGATCTGAAGAGAAATCAGAAATCTCAGAAAAAAATAGCAAAATGCTGTTCAATCATGATTGACTGCTGTAAGGAAACCCTGAGCATAATTTAGCTCTGATAGATTGTCCCATGTCAGAAGGCAATTACCTATGTTTTTTTTCTCTTTAATTTGTTACATATTTGTTTGATATTTTACACAGAATTTTTATCTATGACATAAATAGTATCAGATGGATGGATGGATGGATGGACGGACTGCAGGGAGTTGTCCTAAAATAGATACTCTGACATTGATATGTATAGACAACCAATACTTCTATATCATGAATTTCTCTGCCTATCAGAGGGTGTTTTTTTTGGGTGGGGGGTTGTTTGTTTCTTTAAGTAGCAAGGTTAACATTACTATTGGTGTAATTCACTTTGCAGCTTTCAGATTATTTAATGTGGTTACCGAGACCTTTTAACTTGACTGTCTCCTGAGTTAATGAAATGTTATGCTTCTGTGCTGGTTTGCCAACATACTTTGGAACTGACCTCACCTTGTAGCACTCTGAAAAGTCCAGGACTCACTCTTAGACTAAACCTTACTTTTACTTTCTGCATGATTGGGGCAAGTTTAAATCTCTTGACAGTAAGTGAATAGGTGTTGAACTTATATTGATGCTGTTAGTGGATGCTGATCCAAAGGGGCAGAAGGCTATGAATTCTACTCATTCTGTTCTGACCTATCTTTCTGTGGCATATCTATCTCTGTGACATAGTGTTTCACTCTCTCAGCTTGCCTCTAATTCTTCTAATAAGTAGAGATGCAATATTGCCAGCAAACCAAAACTCTGGCCAATAATCAGGAGTTATTCCCAGGAGGGACATGAGTTGTGAGGAGATGCACCAAAAACAGATATCTCCCAAACCCAGGGATCAGTGGCATCAGTCCATAAGAGCAGGTCAATGGCCATTCTTCTGAGTCCTGCTCAAACTTTGTCAATGTTACCTGCCATTCCACCGAAGTCAGTGAAATACATCCTATGGTGATATGCCAAACCTGGAACTCCAGAAAAGCTGGTATAAAACTAATTTAATTAATTTATTTTAAAAATATTTTTGACAGTTTGTAGTTTTAAAGTAGAGTTGAACACCTTGTACATTTGTTTCAGCCAATTTCTACCTCTTGCCTCCATGGACGATGCAGTTACATTCTCCTTGCTAGACAGTTTGGAGGCTGCTTGTGTTGTTATTACCTCATCTCTCCTAAAGAGACAGGAGACAGAATTTACACTTTTATTGAAAATATCCAATCAAAACAAATTAAAGCAAAAAAAAAAAAGGTCTGACTTCCTATTCTTCATTTCATTTTGTGAAAAAGTGGAACAGCTTCATGCATCTGGAAATGATCTCATTATACCCTGTGGATTAATCTCTTCTTTCTAAATCGAACTTAAATCTCAAAGCCACTCAAATCAAATCCATTTTCCACTGAATCTCAAACCACAAACTCAAACTGAATCATACCTTCTTTCAGTCTCCAGTTCGCATACAATCAGAGCTGAATCACATTGACATAAAATTACAAATCCTATTTCATCAGAGCCCTGCCTTCTTCAGTCTGTCCTTGCCCTTTTGAGGTAAACAAAGAGATGATGCTCAGCTGACATTCAGCTGGATGCAAACAGGACATTGCACAGGATTTGCATCTTGATAAAAACTAGACTCTCCATTACTAAATATAAGAGTGTCCTCCCATTTTCAATACCCTGTTCTCAGAAATAAACTACATTTCCAGGGTTACATTTCAGAAACACATTCCCCAAAATAGCATATCTTTATAACAAGGGCCTAAACCTTCATTGAAATAGAAATAATGGGAAAATGTATTTACCACATATTTGAAAACAATATATTTAATTATACAATGATAACCATATTAGAAGCACTTTAGATTTTGCCTCAAGAGCTTAGATGAAAAAATTGTGGTTAAGGACAGTTTGAATAGTGTGACCTAAATAGTGATTTGGGTCAAAGTTTTAATAATAAATTTCCCTTTCTGGACCAGACTGCCCTCTAGGAACTCCCAACAACCTGATGAGCTTTGAAATATGATCCTGAGTTAAATGTATGAATTCACAAATGTTCTCATGCTCCCTTGCTTAGCTTACAATTATTGAAATACATTTTAATTTGAAACTGAATCTTCAATTTTTCATCATTTGCTCTGTGTCTGCTGTGACCCACCTTGGCCTAATTCTACATTCTGAACAACTTTCTTTATTTCCTTAATGCTAACTGTATTTTAAGAGGCAGCTACACACAAAATTCTAGCTAGTTTGTGTTTGTGTCTGTGTGTTTATGAATGACACAAGCAGGAAGGGGCACACCCATCGTTTTGGGCTCAATGTGTTCGATTGCCATATATTTCTGAACTGTGAACCTATTCTTTCTATCCAATTTTTACTCTAATTCTAAATGAGTTTTCCATACCCTGGTGTCATTCAGAAGGACTGGATTATATTTCTCACTGATCATTCAAAGGGCCCCAAGGTAAGGAAGACTACTCTATAGCCTTATCTTCATAGGTTATACAAATAATATATAATATTTGTATAACCTATGAAGGTAAGATCATCATTTGATTAAGTCCCACTATAGATATAGCCATCCTTTCCTACCATTCAAATAATTCTTCAGTATTGAAAAATGTGACTCAGAATTCCTTGCTTTGTGTCTTCTTCTCACTACTCCATTCTGTCAAGAATGACATTTTTGTTTGTAAGATAATGTTATTTGTTTTATTATTTATTTATACAATTTAAAGGGTGCCAAACTTTTAATGACTCTGGGTAGCTTATAATCAAAAGTAAGAAAAAACAAAACACAAAACAAAACAAACACCAAAACAGAGATAACACAGCCCAAAGATAAATATAAACCAAAAACGTCATCCATCAGATGCTCAGCCATCACTCAACCATCACAGGGGGATATCATTGCAGACAGCAGGAACTACAACAAGGAAGACATGCTTTCTGGATCCACCTAGATCAATAAATTAAGACATTTATTCCTAGAAATACATAAGAAGCTACAAAAAAATAAAGATATTTAGGGTACAGGGGGAAAATGTAACATAAATATCTGCCTGGAATCAGATTCACATCATGCTTATCCCAGTTCTGCCTATGACATCATGTTTTTTTTAAAAAAAAAAAATCTGTGGGGAAGAAGTCAAGCAAGCAGATTTCCCCAAAGCAGATGACTATAAACAACAACAAACTTTAAAGTCATAAAGGACATGCCTTGCTGAAGAACACAAGGCTCACTAAATATGGCTCTGCTGGCCGAAACTGATGGGAGTTGCTGTCCAACATGGATTTCACCACATGAGAAAGAATGAAACTTGTAGTTAGTTCTGCTGCTGAATCAATGAAGCTTAAAAGTGCTCAACTTTGGACCGTGTCTTTATATTTATCATGCTCCAACAATAGGGAGAAAAAATCTAGGAACTGTACAATAAAACTTTATATTGCAAGCAATTTTGAAGATATATAACTTGATGCTGCCTACAGCTCACACAAGAGAGCTACTCTGAATTGTTCAGTACTAAATCATAATAATTTTCTTCCTCGGTGACTTGCTTTAGAGATTAAAGTGTACTTTAAAATCATTCTTTTATACATTTATCTCCGAAAATGCAATCTATGCGCAATCATTTGGGCTTACATAGTAACGTATCTAAACTTCTACATTTTGTGGTAAAAATGAAGTACCATGTTATTACACTGCTTTTGATTATCATCATCGTTTTATTAGCAGCACTTTGTAAATCAATGTATAATTATTCCAGTCCCAGAGTATTTATCAAACTCATTCTTAGATGAATCTGTATTTGAGCTGACAGAAATAGACTTGGTCAAATTACAATGTTTGACTCTCAAGCAAGAAATGCAGGTTTGAAATTGGCACTCAGCACGGCAGGACTTTGCAAAATTACAGTGGGACACAAAACTTAGGTCATTCTCTTATTTGGCTGGTGCAATCACTGTGCTGCCAAACAAACATTGCAAAAATGTCTCTGGAGTTTCCAGCATTCCTCCTGCCTTATAATAAGATGAATTTCACAGCCGTGAGGCTCAGCAGAAGGAAAATTGAAGAGAGGGTAAATATACTGCAGAATGTTGCAATGTGCTATGTCAGCTAGATGCAACTGTAGGAGAGTCAGTCTGGCACACTGAGAAACACCTATGCATAGCCTTCTACATACTCAGCCGTATATACCAGTAGGGCTATGCTAAAAGCGGGCTATAGAGACTGTAGGCCTTGGAAAATGTCTGAATGGCTTGTGCTCTGGACCCTAGTGGATACTTTGGTTTGCTCAATTAAATAAAAATATTAGGCATCTTAGGCACAATGCCAGCTGGATGAACTTGGTCCAGTCACTCTCAGTGCCATGAAGAAGGCAATGCAAGCCAGGAGTCAACACTGACTTGAGGAATTAAAAAAATAAAAAATAAATAAAAACCTTTGGAATTACAGCCCAACCACTTCTACAGCTTTCTATTTCCAAAGGAAATGCTTCTTCTAGTTTACTCATGCAGAGGTTGTTTTATTGTAGGGCTCCTAAGCTTGCCACTGAAGAGATGAGTGTCCCTCTGAAGACAAGGACTAGTATTTCAGAGTCATGGAACACTCATGGACTAGTGTTCCAGAGTGGTGGAAGGGTGAAGTGAACTATGGTAAATACTAATTAGCATTCTCCTTCAATCAAATTTATCTCTCTTGAACACATTTTCTATGAAAAGCAGATAGCTCCAATCAATCAGTCAATCAACTTAGAAATAATGTTTTAAGCTCTTAATTTTAATATTGGTTCCATCTTAACTCCCCTGCATGCCTTTTTTTTGTTATTTTTTCCTTTCTCTTTTTCTTATTATTACTAATTTTCTTTGTCTTTTTAATTCTATGTAATGTTATGACATTACAATAAATAAATTGATTGATTTATTGGTCCTATCACTGAACTAAGAACTTCAGTATACATCTCCTTTCCATTATGTCTTTACACAAAAGTAAGGCACATCCACTAAATTTAATTTGGGATTATTAGACCATTTTGATCAAGTTAGGAAATTCTGAACTGCATACCTTGTTTGTTTTTGCATTAAATTGTTTTATGAAATTTTGTTCATTCATTTTGCTTCTATAAATGACACTATGGCTGCCATTCTCCAAATCAAGGAAATTCCCTAAGTAATAGTTAGTGGATCTTATCATGTCAGATGCTTGAAGAGTTGGGAGAATGACTAGCATGTAAAATACACCTTTGAAATTAAAATAAATGAACTGTCACCTGGCAGAACAGAACAATATGCAAATTAAAAATGATTATAAATTATGCAAGTAACATCTTGGAAGCATGGAGAAAAGGCCCTTAGGCTATTCAAAGAAATAACTGTAGCTTAATGATAATGATGAAGTTGCCAAGCACTGATATAACATCTTTTAAAAAATCTCAGACAGACAATAAACAAGATTTCATTTTAATTGACACATAATTGAGGAAGGTGATGTGATATGTGGGTGCATGTTAATATGTATAGGTATATCCTGTGCTTTTATTTATTGTTGTGCTGCCTTTTAAAGCTTGTAAGCTACATGGAGTCTTGTGGAATAGGGTAGCATCTCACTCTAATAAACAAATTCATAAGTTTTGCTATAATAATGTCATAGTTTATGGTTAAGTCCTATAATGTGAACTACCTCATTGGATATGAACCAGCAAGAACTGGACAAAAGACCTGGCAAGGCAAGGCAAGGCAAGGCAAGGCAAGGCAAGGCAAGGCAAGGCAAGGCAAGGCAAGGCAAGGCAAGGCAAGGCAAGGCAAGGCAAGGCAAGGCAAGGCAAGGCAAGGCTTTGTGGAAAACTTGCAACTTCTGCTACAAATAAGCTTGAAATGTTACTAAGGACAATTCTGAAGTAGATATTCTTTGTTCCCGAGATTATTCTAATTATTCTAATAAATTCTATTTTTATAGATTTTTTGGTCATGCACTGACCAAAAGTGGAAATTCATGCAGCTATTCAGTTTTTGAAAAATGTGTTAGTATACAGACACAACAAACAAAAAGAAAAAAGAAAGAAAAGTTACCAAAAAAAAAAAGAAAGAAGAAAAACAAGTAAAAAAAAAGGTGGCAAAATGCATATATGAATCAAAAAATTGCAATGCTTCTGCTAAGAATTAAATTTGGAATAATATTGATCAGTCTTGTGTCAGTAAAGAACCAGTTCACAAACAGAGAATAAACACATTTCAACAATCAAAGAACATAAATCCAGGGTGGCGCTATATTCCCATTGTAAAAAGTATTTTTTTTTTTTTCTATACCTCATAGTCAGGTATTCTTCCTCATTAGTTTTTTTTTCCCCTTTTTTCCCTCAAATTTTTCCTATGCAAGTCAAGTCACATTCATAACTTAAAACATGTTCCTTTTTTTCCCCAAAAGCACATTAGCAAGCTTGTAAATATCAAAATGGAATAATACAGAGACCAGCCGATATCACAAGGGTCACCCCGTTTTTACACTTCCAGCACAATAAAATTGAAATCTCTTTGAAATGTTTCTGAGATGTCCAACAAGCATGAACAACACATTCAATTAGTCACACCTTTATATAATATCCCCTAAGACCTTATTCTTGCAAATAACTAATGTCTGCTTTAACAATACCATTTTGTGGTCTTGTAGAATGCAAAAGATTTAGAATAATTTCAAACACATTTCAGGGTGGATAGTAATTCAGGAGTTATAGGTATTGTTGATGCATGTAGACTAAAATTTGAAATGAAAAATATTTTAACTGAACATACTGACATTCTATCATTTTAGATAATCCAAATTCCTCTTCTATTAATTGTTCCACACAAAGACTCCACATCATTTTCTCCTGGTAAAATACACACATGCATGCACCCACATGTCATAGTAACTGTGGGTCTTACCTCTGGAATATAGTTGAAAAATGCCTTGGGGGGAAGGAGGGAGAGAAAATAATTCCTGACCCATTTTTCTGCCCACAGATTGGAGAATGTTGAGATACCATTTGCACGCAGCTCTAATTTTAATCCAGGTTTGCATGCATTAACAGCCCATAAGAAAGTGAAAGATATAAACAAAAAGGTACTGCACATAAAGAAGAACATTTAGAGATCCAGAAATCAGGACACGAAGGATAGCAGAAAGCACTGAGTGCATTTTGATAGGTTCAGAATTCCATAAAATATGTCCGTGTATATCTTTGCAATGCTTTTGATGCAACATCTATGCCCATTTGGTTTTGGTTTTGGTTTTTTTCCAGTTTTCCTTTCCCCTGAAGACAACTGTACAAAGCCTCTTAACCTGGTGCACTTGCAGTAAATCTGCCAGAAGTGTGCATGAGTAAATGTGTACAGAAGTGTGCTATTTAAAACACCATAAAGAAATCCTGATGTGCATTAAGTCTGGTAGTACAATGCATGATGTACAGTATCTAACAGTGTGTTGCTTCTTTAATGTCCATTAATACAGCAGAGTAGATATAGTAGGTGATCCAGAACCATTGCATATGTTGGGTCTTTACAGTTACAGGAGAGAATTGCTATCAATACCACAAATGGGTGTTTTTAACAATGAAAAGAATTCCTGGCAGTGGCATTATGTGATGTGTGGAAGAAAACCTGGCCATGTGAAAATATATAAGCTGAAGGGTCATGGAAACAACTTTGCTGACGTTTACAAATCAGTCCAAATAACTTTTTTGCTGGATGACAAGTAATTAGCACTTAATAAGTAATATGATTGGGTTAGGTTAAGTTCTAAAAATGATTTGCTTTATTAGGAAAAATGCATATAGTCACAAATCATAGTGCTTCCTCCATTACAATTGATCACCTCTCATGCTGGGGATTTGGTTTTGCTTCTTCAGCTACCCGTACTTCTACAATTAGTAGCAGGGGACATTAATAACTAGTATGCATTTTGCAAAAGGGAACATTCATGTATAGAGCTAAGCATGATCAAACCTGGCTAATATTTGGATGGGATCCCACCTGCAAATACCAGGGGTATAGGCCAAACCTGGAAATTAAAGGGCAAATCATGTATGAGTTACTGGTTGTGTTCGTGTAGTCATAAGAAGTCAATCTAGGGCTGGACTTTACCTTTACATTAGAAGGAATTAGCCAAAAATGCTGATGGGAAAGTGGAAGGCGAAATCTGATGTCAACTTTACTTGAGACTGGAGTTTCTCGAGATACTTCCATCCAGTCTTATGGAAATCATAACATTGCATCCTAACATGAAATTCTAGCAGATAATATATACATAAATTTATTACATTGAAAAAAAAAATCAGTATTTATATCAGTTTTACAAATGGTTTTATTAATGCTGTAAAAAAATTATAAAACTGTGTGTAAAATCTATATTTTAGTTTTTATAAATATAAAATATAAGCATAGTTTAGTTTATAGTGAAATGTGTATTTTATTTTACATTTTATACGAAATATAATGTTGACTATCTTTGAAAAATACAAATGAATGTTGATTGATGATGTGACATCTTGTCCATGGAGACTCTTACTGACCACAAAGGTAGACCTTTCTTAGGATGATCAGGCCCAGCCTGGTTCTTTAGGTCTTCCAATGGCGCACCCATTGCCACTGTAATTGTATTTATCTCTTTGCTGGTGGTCACCTTCTTCATATTTAGTCATAGTCCCATATTTTCATTTTGCTCCTTAACTTTTATTACTAAAGCTTGCAGACCATTTGGGTTTTCATTTATCAGAGCAGTGTCATCAGCACAAAACAGATTATTGATGTTTCTTCCTCCAGTTTTAAAATCACTCTCATCTGCTTCCAGTCCAGCTTTCCTCAGCATATAATAATGCTTCTTCTCTCTTTTAACAGCTCACAAAATTCTTTGTTAAGTTCCTTCCTAAGATCTTTGTCTTACCTGGCTTTGGTTTCTATGTTTGGCAATTTCTAACATTAGTTTTCTGACATCTAGTTTACTTTCTTCTATTTTTTGGTCTGTGGCAGTCATTTTTCACATTCAACCTTAACAACTTATTTGATTTCATTCCACAGATCTTCTGATTCCCTATTAATGAAGTTCAGGACTTCAAAGCAATTCTTGAAGTTTCCCTTGAAAATAGTGGGTATACATTGAAGATTATATTAGGGAAACTGGTCAGCTTTGTTCCTTCTCCTTAGCTTTGCTTGGAACCTGTACATGGAGCAGTTTGTGATATTTCCACAGTCAGCCCATGACTTTGGTATTATAACTGAGCTCTTCTATCTCTTTCTAACAATAATATACAGATAGTCCCCGGGTTAAGAACACCTGGTTTATGGACAACCCATAGTTAAGAATGGAGCTTATTGTAGCAAAATTAAAATTAAACACACAATGATTTGAGTTAAATGCATGGTTTGAGTTAATTGCACAATGCTACTTATACAGTATTATGCAATAATACTCTTCCGGCTTACATACAAATTCGACTTAAGAACAGACCTTGGGAACAGAACTCATCCTTAAACTGGGGACTATCTGTACTTAATTTGATTTCTATATAGTCCATCTGGTGATATCTATGTATGTAGGTGTCATTTTGGTTGTGTAAGCAATGAAGAAATTGTTGGATTGGGAGAACTCCTAAGTTGCTCTCCTGCTTCATTTCTGTTTCCAAAGGCAAACTGTCCAACTATGTTTTCTTAGCATTTCCAGATTTGGTATTCTATTCTCAACCACAAGCAGCACATCTTGCTTGAAATTTCTGTTGATTTCAGATTAAACTGAACATGAATATATTACAATATTATTACAGTGAAATAAATATGCTGATTCTATTTATGTTATTTTATTTTGTGTTCTTCCTACAGAGTGCAAAAATAAGATTGAACCATTTAGATTAAATTAATTTCTACAAAATTCAAAAACAGGAAGAGTTGACTTCACAATATCAAAGTATCAATTTCTATGAATTCTGATACAAATTTATCTAATTTATAACTCCCTGCTAAATAAATTGGAACTTAATTCTACTGCAGGTTAGGCTTCACAGTGTCTGAATATTCTCATGTAACTTTTGGCTTTAAAAAGGGATCAGAAATATTATTTTTAATTTATACTTTGAGAAGAAGAGTATAACTAGCTGCCACCTGTTGATCCCAATTCCAGTAACTTTCCTTGCAACCAATATTGATTCAAAAGAAAGTTCATTTATTGAGAATAAGTGTACAGATCCAAAGCATTGCTAAGACTGCGCAAAAGCGCCCCAAAAGCTGTTTTCTTACTTTCTCCTCCCCTACATCGCCCTTAGTTCTTGGTCTTCTGATTCCCTTGCTGGTATGTCCTTGAGCATGCCAGAGCCTGTGATAAGGAACCATCTGCTTTAAACGGTTTCTCATTCCTACTCCCACCCCCTCCTTTTACAATGGCAGAACCGCAGCATGTAAAAAGCCAGTTTTTTTAAACTAGCCATATAATTATCTATTATGAAATCTTGCGAGGATTCTGACAAAGAGTCATTTAAAAGTATAAATGTGGAGAAGTTCTTCACAGCACAGAGACCAGGGGATTTGTATAATTCTGTGCATGAGCCAGGTTGCCCCTTTTTTATTATGGCAACTGAGATTAGAACTCCATGCCTGGTTTCTATTATGCCAATAATTTTGGTCAGGAACAGGTTCTCTCTCTTTTCATGAATGGATGGGATTATAAACAGTTTTGAAATTGGTATAAATTGTTATGGGAATCTAGGAGGCTTGCACAAGCAAGCAGAGCTAATAGACACAAATGGAAAGGAACATGTTGGAAATAGTATTCAGTGCCTGAAAGCACAACTTGGTGAATTCATTTTGAATCCACAGGACTAAACACACAAGACCTAATAGATATTATGTGCATCAGTAACCACATCTTGAAACCACAAAAGACAGTTGTGACAGAAGTCACTTTGGGGAGACAACTTTGGACTAGAATGTATGTCTGTAGGTAGCTAGAAAAAATACATATAATCTATCCCTCCCTCCCTCCCTCCCTCCCTCCCTTCCTTCCTTCCTTCCTTCCACAATTTCAAATAAAAACAAGAGGTCAGCCTGAAATGAAGCATAGCAAGATACTGTTTCTGCTTCTCATACAATTGTCACACTCAGATTCTCCTAGTATCACTGGAGAATAAACCTTTTGAAAGATGATTTGTAGAGAAGTTAATAACCAAAAGCTCTTTGTTACCTTGCAGTATTTTGGTGAAAATCATATTGTTTCACAGATGATGAATCAGAAGTAAATATGTCCCCTGGCAACCCAATTACATTCATAGGTATGATTCGCTATAGAAAGCCAAACATCTGCACTTCCAGATGTTGCTTTTTGAAGTCACAAATTCTGACTGTGTAAACACAGAGAGAGACAGAGAGAGAGAAAGAGGAGTTGTTACTGATTATTATGGCTGCCTGATTTCTATATATTAACCTCCATGTTTATTGGATAGTTTCTAAACAGTTACATGTGAAACAAATAAATCTACCTTAACCTCATACTCTCTTTGCTGAACATTTGTGTTTTAAGAGACTGTTTCTTCCTTCAGTAGCATGGGTGGCTGACTTTTTTGGGGGGTGGGCAGGGAGGACTTTTCAAAACAGTCTTCAACTTATGTTGAAATTTCAGTCACCTATCAAAATATTTAGTCCTAGAATCACAGAATTATAGACCTGGATGAGACCATTTAGTCAGTCAGATCAAACCATTCCCTGCTCAGTGAAGGAATCCAAACTGAAGGTACTCTGACAGATTGCTATCAAGCTGCTGCCTGAACAGCACCAATTAAGGGCGTCCTCCCATCTTTCTCCATAATATTTCCTTTCTGAAGTTCATTTCTGAAGATGATCTTATTTACAGAGAAACATAATACATTGCAATATAGTGGTAAAATTATTTACCTGCTCTGACTCAGAACCCTGTGACAAACTGGGTTATTTTGTCATTATTTTTTAAGTGACCAGAGCAAGAACCCTGGTTTCTGAATTATGTCACCCAAATGATGTGACAGTTCACTGACTTTCTTTGTTAATTGAGATAACAGGGTTTTCCATTTGCTGTTAACTGAAAGCCCTCCAAAGATTGCATGCCTCAGCTCTGTGAATTATGTGCACATACACAGACACAGACACACATATCATTTCTGTGTGTCATATATTTTTTCAGTCAAAAATTCCAACTAAAAAGTTAAGCATTTACCAAAGTGTTTCTCCTGGAGCTAAATTGCTGCTTGGTAAGGAGCAATAGAATACCAACTGTGATATTGATTTGCATTTTGAGGTCTTGCCACAAAATTACACTTCTTAAATTGCACCACCTCCAACCAGATTTAAACTGCTTAACTATATACATGCTTTTCAGTTGAAATCTCTTAGGGGTTCATGAAAGCAGCTTTTTTTCAGGCTATATTCTGAAAATTATTAGGGCCATTTGCATTTCCTTCAGTTAGCATCACTAATTTCTTACTTGTTTTTATTTAATTGAGAATAGGAATCCTCCAATATAGTCTCTTCCTTACAATATTCTTGCAGTATCAATACATCATTCCCCCCCACCCCCCCACCCCCCGTTCTCTCTCTAACAAGCTTTCCATGGAAACAAAGACCAGGGAAAATACTCATGACTACTTTCAAAGCTCATCTACATGTCCTACTAGTCAGCATCACCTCCTGCCAGCCCATTGCTGAGGCAGTCTGAAGTCAGTTTTAGGTCTTCTTATGTGTAAACAGTCTTTCTGCCCCCCAACCCCAAGTAGAATATTTGAGGCAAATAAGGATGAGAACTGTGATGACATGATCCTGGTCAGTGACTGTTCATCTCCAATTGTCTGAGTAAGTCTGCACGGTCACCCATGCCCTGGTCACCTCCGGGTTGGACTACTGTAACACACTCTACTTGAAGAGTATCTGGAAGCTACAGCTGGTACAGAATGTGGTGGTGCGGACAGTTCTCAATGCCCCTAGGAGGGCACATATAACACCGCTGTTGCGTGAGCTGCTGTCAGGCCTAGCCCAAAGAACTCCAAGAGACCATGTAATTCAGTCCAGCAATGTTTATTAGCTATAACCTCTAGCAAGAATCTTCCCAGACTGAAACCCCAGCTCCCAAGTAATGCCAGCCACAACATTGTGAATTCCTCAGGGAGGTGCCAATCTCATCCTCTTATCTTTCCCTCACGCCTCAGGAAATGAAAGAAAACATTTTTCTCCCTGAGTTTGGCCTTCATAATTCCATTCCATCACATCTGCATTGGTTGCCAGTTTGTTTCCAGGTCCAATTCAAGGTGTTGGTCATCACTTATAAAGCCCTTCATGGCACAGGACCAGGTTATCTGAGGAACTGTCTCGCCCCAGTTATTTCAGCCTGCCCCACTTGGTCCAGCAGAAGGGGCAGGTTGCAGACCCCACCAGTCAAGGAATTTCGATTGGTGGGGTCTAGTCAGAGGGCCTTTTCTGCTGTGGCTCTCGCCCTATGGAACATCTTGCCTCCCGAGGTCCGGTGTGCCCCCTCCCTCATGGCCTTCAGAAAAGGGGTTAAATCCTGGCTTTGCCAGAAGGCCTGGGGGCCGGATGGGGGCTCGCATCTGTGGATATGGCTGGTGGGGTGATGGGTTCTGGCTCCCCCCCCCCAGCATCTTGAAGGTGTTAGCGTGAAAATATACAGGGGGGTTTTAGGACATTTTTAATGTATGTTTGTATTTTAATTATTTATGGATTTTAGTCACTGTTGGAGGGATTGGTGTGTTTTTTCTTTTTTGTTATTGTGAGCTGCCCAGAGTCACCTGTTGGGGGAGATGTGCGGCATACAAGTTTAATAAGAAAGAAAGAAAGAAAGAAAGAAAGAAAGAAAGAAAGAAAGAAAGAAAGAAAGAAAGAAAGAAAGAATTAAATAAATTTCCACATCCATCTTTTAACTGAGCAATGGACCTGCTTGGCAAAATTGTTTTGGTTGCAAAAGAGACTTTAAGCCTAACGCTGGCTGCTTTAATTGCTGTATTTTAAAGGGAATATTGACCTCTAGATCTGCAGAGTGGTTCTTGGCTCACAATATGAGCTGAAATACATGAGAGTACCTCACAATTGAGTATCTTCTGCACGCATCCCAAAACTCCAATAACACTTCCAACTTCAAACATACTTCTTTAGCAGCTGATCCCTTTGACCAGATGGCAACAAAGAGACACTACATACCTTTAAAGATTGCTAAAATTGCTGTTTAGCCTCTTTCCTCTTCAATAAGAGAAAGCCTGTGTCTCAAGTTTCCACTTCTACCTCTTATGCCTTCCAATGATTGTCCATCTCAGGTATCATTGCACTCTTGCCATGGGACACTAACAGTGATGGATTTCCACAGCAATTGTTTCCACAGCAATTATATATCATGTTTCTCTCAAATAAAGAAGATGCAATCTTGGTAAGATATGTGGGAGACACAGAGACCACAGGAATGCCAACCCCTCTTCCATCTCCATGTAGGGAACCAGAGAGCAGGAAGAAGAAGTACACCAAAAGCACCTGGTATGTGCAGATCTATTTAAGAGTAGCCTGGCACTGGAAATCCAAGGTAATGCACCTGAAATTTCTACCTTTACTTGGTCTTGATAGTAATGTCTGCTTGCCCCTTGGACCTTGGCTACTGCTAGAACTTGGGATTGAGTTCAGACAGTATGTTATTATTATGAGCTTGACTAATGGATTTGCACATGATTCACTACCTAACTCTAGGCAGAAGGAGTCAGGCACAGAATTATTAAAAGCTGTGCTATACTTTACATTTAACATTTGAGCCATTGATTGGCCTCAGAAACCAAGAAGAAAAAAGAGTGGAGAATGGAAGCCCTGCTTTCAACCAACCTTCATTTCCTTTCCTTCCTGTTTTATAGGGGAGGGGAAAGAAGGGCGGGTGAGGTAAAACCTATTTTTGGTTACCTATATATAAAATAATTCATAATTGACAGAGTCTATTTGAGTTTCAGCATGCATATTCTTTATTAGAATCTAACATAAACTTTCTTATCTCTATAGAGAATGCAAGTGGTGTTATCTGAGCTGGTCATGATTTATATTGTGGCAGTTGTAAGTTGCTGTGAAGCCTCTAATAAGGTCATGTAGATTTGCCTGAAATCTGGTGAATGGGATGAATGTTTTAATAGTTCCACTAGTCACCTTAAGATGAGCCATCTACTTATATATTTCAGTAACCAGTTTTATAGACGTGGATGGTAGAAATCAATTTTTTTTCATAGTCTTTTCAAAATTGAAAAAGATATTTACATAGCAAATGATAAGCTTCAATCTGGTTGCTTGTTCCACTGCAGTATAAATACTTCAAGGTCATATTTTTTCTATCCCTAAGGCCATTGCAAACTTCATTAAAATATTTTTAACCGATGCACTTATCTCTTGTCTTCTTGGATACATAACTGAATTTCTTATCAACCTCTTCTTCCACTGAAATGCTTGATTTCTTCCCCCCTTTTGTTAACATCCATCCACCCTATTCTTTTCACATTAAGACAAGTATTTCTTCCTTCCAGCTGACAATTCCCATCTTCTCCCTTTCTGAATCTCCTGGTATAGATATTCTGCAGGGGAGAAAAGGAGAGTAAATGGCATCATGTGCTTCACAACATCGTCCTGCAAATGTCAGGAATTATGAAATTTGGGTCAGTTCCACTTGATTGTATCTTCCAGGGACTGTACCTGAAGTCAGACTAATTGTACCAACTGCTCAAATTTCAGTTACACTTAATTGCTGGTCACTGGCCTAGACTTCATTAATAACTTCACTGGGAAGGAAGGAAGGAAGGAAGGAAGGAAGGAAGGAAGGAAGGAAGGAAGGAAGGGAAGGGAAGGGAAGGGAAGGGAAGGGAAGGGAAGGGAAGGGAAGGGAAGGGAAGGGAAGGGAAGGGAAGGGAAGGGAAGGGAAGGGAAGGGAAAAAGAGCAAGTGCTTTTTTGGAGAAGGGGGGTATTTTGTCTTTCATTATAGTGACCAGGCAATGAAGAAAATGAATTTAATTTCCCTTTTTTCTTTTAAGAGCTCTTCCACCATATAGCACACATGATCTGAACAGATGTTAGAATACACATACCATCTACTTTGTAGAGAACATGCTACATTGTTTCTTGGCTCCATTGATTGCTAGCAAATGTGGAAGCAGAACATCTAATGAGACTTGCATCCCCTCTCTCTCCTCTTTGGCAGAAGGGTGTAGATATAAAATTGAAAATAAATAAGTTGCATGCTTCTAAGACTGTAAGTAGTCTTATATGTGATGCCTGCTATTGCAATTCCAACAATATTAAGTAACCTACTTCATGTCTTTCTTCCAGAGGAATAAAAGAAGCTGCTTATATTAGCGATCAGATAATATCAAATATTGACTGCCAATGCATTTTCATATAGCTGAATGTAGGAGACAGAGCTTTGTGAAAAAACATTGTGCTGGCTAAAGAAACACAACCTGCCTGAAATAAATTAAGAAACCTCATAAATCAGCCTACTCTGCTCTGGGTTTGGGTTAATAATAAGGTATTGAATAGTCACACTTATCATGTCAGATCCTTTTAATGTAATGTATCCTATTAGATTGCACAAGAAATCCTCAAACTGACATCTCACTGAAAAATGAAAGGAAGGGTTTTAATATCAAGAGAACCTAAGTTCTGATCTGCATAGAACACTGCATCACATTTGAAGTAAGTAAAATGACATTTAATGCTCTCATGAAAATATGAGAGAATTGTAACACTATGACTCTGAATACCGAGTGAAAATATCTTGTTTTCTTCTCCCAGGAAACCAACCCTGCAACATTATTCATTTTAATCTTTGCACAATTCTTTAGCTTTGAACCTAATAGGTGACCTTTGAGAAAAGTTATTTTACTGCAAAAGAAACAAACTCTGAACATGAAGAAATAAGTTGGAAGAAAGTAATTTTAAAAGCATATAACAACTGTCACCAATTACTGGGATATATGATCAAATATACTGAAGTTTTAGAATGGAACTACTGTACATGTTACTCTAAATAACAGAAGTCTGGTGGGTTTTTTCTTGAGAAAAACAAGTTTAGGATGGTAGTGTGGAATGGGAATGAGACAAGAGGGAAGCTCATCTCATACACCACTTCCACCTTCAAATCAACAGCTGTAAGTATTCTTGAAGATTCCAATGTTTCTATCCTAAACACAGTTAAAATGGCACAGAAGCTATTTCATGGTGGGCATATTCCCCATAATCTGTTGTAGTGCTATAGAATTTAAAGAGTTATTGTGATCCCTCTGGGGCTAAAAACCTTAGACCCGCTATACCATGCTCATCCCCTGAGCAGATTAATGCATTGCACTATACTGAAGAATTTGTCAGAAAATTATGTTCATTTGGGGGGGAAAAAAAGAAAAAAGAGTTGCTGGTTACTAAAAGGGGCTGGATACCTGTAACAGATCTTGTTAGTATTTAAATGGCCATGACAGCATGCAACTTATTTTGGGGCACAATTCAAAGTATAAACTGGACTGCATCTGAAGCTCTATGTGGCTTGAAATCTGGGTACTTTAATTGCATGAAAGCCTTGAAAACCTTTCCCATGTGAAACAGACACCATCTGAAGTGATGCATAGGGAATTGTGTCAATTCAGTTATCCAGGTGTAAAATCATGTTATATTAACCACTTTTATCTGCTCTGTTGACTGTAAAAAATCTTTCTTATTCTTGTGTTCATTGTTGTTCATGGTGGTTTTGCCCTAATATTGAAAGGGTTTTTTTTTTATTGTTTGCAATGCAAAATAATAATAATAATAATAACAACAATAACAATAATATAAATAAATAAATAAGCTGCTTTTTATATAGCTAGTTGTTGTCTGCTCTTCTTTTTATTGTTCCCCTTGAAACCTATGGAAATGAGTAGCATGTAAATTTGTGGAATAATTAATAAAATAAATATATATCTATACTTGAATCTTGAAATGCATGCATGGGCTTCCACAGAGGAGAAGGTGTGACAACTGATGACTATGCCTGGGTGCTATAGTTGCACAAAGGCTACAATTTATATAATTGTGGTAAATTTTCCTGACACACACACAATCATGGTGTTTGTATGATTACACTGTTGTGTGCATGCCATCATTTTGGTATTATTACAATTTGGGGCC
Source organism: Liasis olivaceus (assembly GCA_030867105.1). Classification (NCBI taxonomy): domain Eukaryota; kingdom Metazoa; phylum Chordata; class Lepidosauria; order Squamata; family Pythonidae; genus Liasis; species Liasis olivaceus. The sequence goes on from CM061352.1 coordinate 22,247,316, forward strand.
GATGCCCCTGAATATGTAGCTTTAAATGATAATTTAAAAAAAAAAATAATAAAGCAAAAAAATCATGCTGCTGAGAATCTGAGAACTGTATCAGAACATTCAGTAAATATGGAAGCAAATGGATAACAAAATTCTGTTCCTGCTTTATTCTGAGAGATACATGTCACATCAGTTTCTATTGGAATTCTGAAAAAAATGAATTCCTGATATATACTTACTATTACTTGTAAAGTGTAAGTTCTGGCACTCCATCAAGAACATTTTTAGTCATACATTTATTAAACAATTGTTGTCTTTCCCCTAATAGCAATATCATGCTCCTCATTGTACTCCTACAATTAGTCTCACTTTGAACTTTATTCCTGTTAAGTATTTTTGGAATTGCAGCTATATAACATAATACTATTCACACATAAACCTGGACATTCCCATTATATTCAGTGAAGGTTTTTTTTTTTTTTTTTAATTTTATTTAAGTGTGTGCAATATAACTAAAGAATCTATATTTAGATAATCTAACTAAAAGGATTGCAGTGTTTTCAAAGTTCAAAAAATGTGGGAAGAGGGTAGGGGCAGGGAGTCAATTTATGTTATATATGAGGAATCAACCTTTATGTGAACTGCAACTCCTAGCAGTTCCAGCCACTGTAGCCAATGCTGAGAGTAGTATAGCAAAACTTGAAATGCCACAATTCCACAATCTTGGTATAAAGTTTCAGAGCACCTCAGCTGGGCTGTAGAATGATCAACCCAAATAATTATTTATTCAATGACTCTTTTCATATCTGTATTTACAGTACTATTGCTGTAGAAAAACACAGTCAAGATATTTTAGAGGTAACTTTGTTTCTGAATTGGACTATTACACTGGGTTTTTCTTTTTTTCAGGATAAGGACATCTCTGGAACCCTAACTGACATGTCAGGGACTCCATTCCAAAAAATGGGAAGGTTTAGGGCATACAGGTGAGCCAGGGAAAATACTAATTTAGTCAATTGAAATGTAATTCATTTAAATAATTAATATGTCTAAAGGTCAGAGAAGCAGCATCTAGCCAATCCTTGCTGATCTTTAACCTTTGCTGAACAGGTCTGAGCCCACTTAGTTCTTGGATGAGAAAGCACTAGCCAATTCCAGGGTTGTAGACAAGATTAACCTATGATTGACCCACATTTTTAATTAACAGTATGAAGAAATGCTGTTTAGACAAGCTAGCTGTTCCTGTTTAGTTTTATGAACAGCATGCCTTTCTAAGCATGAGCTGAAAGAGAACACGTTGCCCTGTTACCAGTTATATAATTATTTCCCACCTTTATCTTAACTAGGCACCAAATACTTACTAGACACTTAACAATGCAACTAATCCTCACTGATATGTAATCTTCCCTTCCTGATGCCTAAACTAAGCAACTGGGGGGTGAGAGGTGGGGGGGGGTGTGAAGAGAGAAATCAAAAGGCTATAACTCTGCCCAAAAAAAGCAACCCTATTGTGAACCATGCCATTTCCTCCTGTCTGCTATTTTGGCTCACTGCAGCCAATTAGGATGCAATCTCTCCAACCCTGCAAGTATCTCAACTTTATTAATCTTTTATGTTGTTGATTTGGTCTTCAATAAGCCTTCATGGTGTACTAGCTTCAGTGCATCTTCTTCACTGTCCTTCAGATATTCTTCCAATGCCCTTTTTTCTTCTTCAACTGTCTGGTGTACTTGCAACATTCCATGTCCACCAATGCTCCTTGGTAAATAGAGTCTGTCAACATCACTGCGTGGATAAAGGGCATGATTCATTGTCATTATTTTTCTGATCTTCCTATCCAGGGCTTTTAATTCAGCTTGAGTCCAGTCCACTATTCCAACTGTATATCTAATGACTGGAATTGCCCAGGTGCCAATTTCCTTGATGGTATTTCCTCCACTGAATTTGGACTATAAGATCTTCTTCACTCTTCTGATGTATTTACTGCTAACCTTCTTCTTGACTTCAGTGTGCTTGATGTTGTCAGCCTGAAGGATGCCCAGGTATTTGTAGTTATCTTCTTCATCCAGACTCTTGAAGTTACGTTCATTGGGCATCTTGATTCCTTCAGTTTTCACTATTTTTCCCAAGTTGATGGTAAAGGTAGCACATTTGTCCAGTCCAAACTCCATTGCAATATCTTGGGTGTATATTCAGACAGTGTTGAGCAGTGACTCCATTTCAGATGGTGTTTTTCCATATAGCTTCAGATTGTCCATGTAAAGAATTATTATTGCTGTTGTTATTAGTCAACTTAGCAGTTTTGGAATAGGGACTGATATGCATTGTATACAAGTAAAGAAGACCTTGTGAAACATGATGATAATTGATAATCAATTTCATTGGGTTTAGTTCAGAATGTTTCTTATCCTCTGAGATGTTCGTTCCACCACTTCCTTCAAAATTTTGTATTTCATCCTATAACCTTCTCATTAGTCCCTGAATCAATAGCACATTCTTTTCCACCAACTTGCAATATTGCTGTTGTGGTTGTAGATGGTGGCAATTATCATATCAATGTAGGATAGGAGAAGAAGGAAGACCTTCATTCATACTTGACTAGTAGAACATAAAATAGGACCATCCCAGGATTCTTCCTGGGAAATGTCATGATCTGGAGTGCCAAATGACTTCTAGGTATACAGGAGTCTGGAGAATATTTTTGTTACTTGGGTTTTTGGTACTTAGAATGCTAAATTGGATGTTCTCAATATTTGATAGGAATAGAGAACTTTCCATTAAGAAAGACACAACCAGAAGTCTTGAAGTGACTGGAGATGAAAAAGGATAGAGGGTGTTGATAATGCTACAGCTAACATGATCAGCAGTCTTGTACTTTGATAAGATATGGATTTGGCTTAAAATAAGCTTTCAGTGAAAAGAGGTTGTTATACATTCAGATTTTGACCTTGTCCCCATTGCTTTGGATAAAGTATGGAATGTATATTTCCAGTATACCCTCACTACTGTCCAAATCTGAATTGACAACCACTTAAGTAGAGTTGTCTCTTTTTCTCTTCTTCCCTTGACTAAGTATCTGTTGTCGTGTTGTGCTATTGTTACTGTTTTCCAGGATAGTACTACAATTATGGTGGATGTCCTTGTCATTCTTCTCATTTGGCTGGGCTAATGAGGTTGAGCCACCTTACTTCAGTATTTATTTTAGAGGCTTGATTAAACTTGCCTGTGCTTGATTCCATTGGGAGCTGTTGATGCTCATTATCTCTTCATGTTAATCAACTGAAAGTTTCTGAATACATCTAATTATGGAAAGGCTGAACAAGAGAAGAGTTTCAAATAATTTCTACTGGTAAAGCACAAAAGCTACATGCATGTTTCGGTTATGTCAAAATAATCATCAGTGCTTCCATGCTGAAGAAGATGGCATGAAAATACTGTTTATTAAGTCATTAATTACCAAGAATATAGTAAATCTCTCCATTTTTTAACAGAGTGATATGTAATTGACTTTTCCAATATTAACTTTGTAGATTCAAAAGTAATGATTATGATGACATGAAAATCATTTTGCAAAGTAGTTATTGAAAATGAGATTTGCATGCAACTCTATAGCATGTCATTAAAGATAAATGCAGATGGTATCTTTACTTTAAAATCTCCTTTCCATCTGGGCTTGGTATGTATGCAAATCAATGAACTAATTTCAGATAAGAGGATTCCATTCAAGTGCAAAATTTCAACTAGCCTAGCTTCAGAGAAAATGGAACTTTTTACGAGTGCATTTTCCTAGACAATTGCTCTTTCATTAAAACAGTTTGAATCCAAAGCCTATGAATTCCATTTACCAGATGGAAGTACTACTGCTTGAAAATTATTGCATTAGGAGAGCATTTTGTCCTAGACAAAATTTCAACAGAACAGATTTAATACCTATTCTTTTTTTTCTGGAGAACATCAGCCTGTCTGAAAATGCAAGATTACTTATATCATATTTCTCTGTTGTTCATAATTTACACACATACACACACACTTATCAATATACAGTGTGTGTGTGTTTGTGTGTATATGTGTGTGGTATGTATATGTATTTGCATATAAACAAAGAACAGAATGTAGGTCTATATTTATATATTATATTTATATTTTGCCAGATGGAACTGTTTCATTGTGGTTTGCAGTACAAATAAAAGAAAAAAATACCAAAAAAGTCCAATTCAAACATAAAAATGGATAAAACAGCAAGCAATAATGGGATAATAAAACAATGGTAATTATAACTCTGGTCTATATGGCAGCAATTTTAACTTGAAGGCCCTCTGTTCTGTTTTTAGAAGGATGCTGGTGGACACATATTTGACTTCTCTTTTGCTTCAGTGCACTTGATGTCTGATCTGAAAATGGAGAACACTATTAGCTTGCATCAGTCCCCATCCTGGTAGCTAGATCTGTGAAGTTGTCTGACCTCTTGGATAAGGAGCCATACTAGATGTTTTAAAGGAGATGATGGAACCACCTTTTCTGAAAAGGCCTTTTCTACATCCAGCTGCACTGGGCAACTACAGCCCTTCACTTTTTAAAGAAGGCTGTTCAGAGCTGGTAGATCTTCCATTGCAGAGTTTGGCTGCCTTTAAGGACTAATCAGAAACTTAATTGGTGTAAAAGGAAGCAGTCTAGGTGTTGGCAAGTGTGAGTTGGTATGGCCACATAATACCATTGTTGTGGGGGCTGCACTGGCTCCTGATTGGTTTCCAGATAGTATTCCAAATGCTGGTTTTAAACTTTGAAACTCTACATAGCTTGGCTCCCAGGTATCTTCAGGGACACCATTCCATTCTATATGCTTATCCCACAGAGCAATCCTTGGGGTTCCCCACATATTTGAGATGAAAGAAACAGTAGATACTGTAACTGATGATGCTTCTATTCCACCTTGTGTAACAATTCCCCCAAGAAATTTGGTTGCCATTCTTGCATTTCAGAAGGCATTCAGACTGTATCTTTTCTGTAAGATCTTTGGATGTTAACTATTGCTGTACCTGATATTAGGGTTTGTATCCTGGGTTGTTGTTGTTGTTATACATTTCATGGTTTTGTCTTATTGGGAATTGTTTCAGATTATAGTGGCATATAAAGAAAAACAAAACAAAAATATTATCCTACACTATGCAACCAGAACAGAATACTGGAAATATTAAAAAGTCCTCAGGTGAGGACCACTTGTAAAACCAGCATTCTATGCATCATTATTTGTCTTTCTCAGAAACCCCTGCATGTCAGTAAGAACAGGACTTCTTCAAAAGACACATTAGCATGACTAAGATCCATAACAAAAGGTTGGTGGAAAACACTTTGGTGTTCTGTGCCTACCTGTTCATATCCACAAGATTGGCAAATGTCCAGAAACGTGGGGGAAGTTTTTAATCCAGCATTCATAATGTTTGCTTACTCAGAATTTTTTTGTTTGTAAACCAATAGACTATTACTGCACTAGCATGCTAAAATTTTATTTCACAGTTTTTTTAAAAAAATTGTAAACATTAGAATCCCCATGTAACTTAGAGATACACTGCAATTTGAAATAAAATGTGAACCACTGTCAGCATTTCTCCTGAGTTAAAGCAACTGAGGATTACTGAAAGAAAGCAAAAGGGTTTCCCATTTGAAACTCAGTAAAACCATCTCAGTTATTCGGATGTGGTTCAAACAGACATTCTATCTGATAATCATTCATTTTCTCATCATTCATTACAAATACTGAGATATTTATATATTGTGTTGTATGTTCACCTCAGGTGTTTTAAAGGGAATTTTTATCTTCTGAACATTAGGCATTGTTTCCAGTTACCACAGCAGATATCTTTTAGAAAGCTTAAAGGTGGCACCTTAAAATCATCTAACCTGCAACAGAATGTATAGCCTTTGTTAAAGAATCCAGAAGTAACATCGCACAGCTATCAAGTTAATAAAACTTCCAGACAGCTCCATTATTCTCATGATAGTTTTATGTTATGGACAGTAACAGTCCTATAAATTCCACCTATCATTAGGTTAAAAATAGAATACTCCCTGATACAAAACGACAGGTTTTCAGACGTCTCCATCACAATAAAATATGGCTAATGGCAATCATCCATATAAAAGAAAACTACTGACAGATGTAGCTATGTTCATAAATCAGAACTTTCATCTTACACATTAATATGTTCCTTTTTAAAACATGGCCTGAAACCATTTGAGTTGATTTAATTAAATATCTCATATTTATTGCACTTCAGCTCAAATTAATTTCTCTTTCTCTCTTTCTCTCTTTCTCTCTTTCTCTCTTTCTCTCTTTCTCTCTTTCTCTTTTTCTTTCTTTCTCTCTTTCTCTCTCTCTCTCTCTCATACACACACACAAGCATACATATTAGACTATAGATTTGAATGGCACAAATAAAACATTTATTAATAAAATAAATAGATTCTTCAGTGAATTTCTACATTTTAGCATTCCCAATTTTTAATATGGGGACAGACATAGATTCCTAAAATTATTTTAAAAATACAAATACTTTTTATTTTTACCTAACAAACCATGGTTTACTGTCAAAACATATATTTGTCTACTTCAGAACAACTCCTTTTTGTCTACAACTGATTATATCAAATGTGTGTAATACATTCATTAGATACTACATTTTTAAAAAATATCCTTCTCTGTTCTTTTCTTCTTCTTTTGCAGTTTTATTCTAATTAGTTTAGAAAGATCATTTGACTAATTCACATATTATTTTGAATCATTTTGTCAGAATTCCAACATCCTTTTTCATCAAAGAAGATCAGGCTTTTGTTCAGCCCTCATTAATTGATTTTATAATTATAGTAAAAGGAAATAGAAATTTGTTCTCTTAAGTTTCTGCTCTTTGTTATAAGTTTGAAAAATTAGGAAATCACTTAATTATTAAATACTAATTTGCTCTTTTTCATGTCTCTTCTTCTAGTACAATTAAATTATGGAAAAGGTTTAAATTTCCAAAATTGCAGCTGTGCCATCAGAACCATCGGTGATTATCACCTCATGTAGAAGGTGATACTCTTGATACCTTGCAATTTCAAAAGCAGCTGGTACTTACTAACTCTATCAAAGAAGTGTTTGGAAACACTGTATGAAAGCTTGATAACTCACTGTGGGTCTACCTAGCACTGATACAGAGTGAATAGGTGTTTAGGAAATATATTCAGGATTTCTGAGATAAGTAGCATTTTCTGGTGGGAGACACTGACACACTGATTCATGCTTATCCATGTTATGGATTGGATTAGAGTTTGGCCCATTCATTTGTGTGTGTACATTTATCCTTTCGAGTCAGTGTGGATTAGTCCCTGCAGTTTTCTTGGAAAGACTAGTGGACTAGTCCCTGCAGTTTTCTTGGAAAGATTTCAGAAGTGGTTTGTCATTGCCTCATTCCTAGCTGAGAGAGTGTGACTGGCCCAAGGTCACCCACCTGGCTTCATGCCTATCATAGTTCCCAGTTTCTAGCCTGGTGCTTTTAAACACTACACTAAAGTGGCTCTCTTGATCTGTTCCTGAGCCTAATTTAATTTTAAGAATCAGAAGATGAAGAACCAGATACATTCCTTTATATCTGAGCATGGAACTATGTGAACTGTCCTATTTTTATGATTCCTGAAATGAATGAATGTTTCACATAGTAGCAGGAGAAATGCCTTCCATGTTAATGCTAGCAGAAATTGGCTACAGGCTGCAGACCTAATCTGGAATTGCAGCATGTTCACAATACTTTGGATGTGTTAGAAACTGGTACTGCCAATAGAAGAAAATATATGTAGCTCAGGGTTGAACTGTGGAGTCTTTGGTGCTCTCTGAGCTTGGTTGTTTGCTTGCAGACATTTCATTACCCAACTAGGGTAATGTGCACTGATGATGTTACCTAGCTGGGTAATGAAATGTCTGCAAGCAAACAACCAAGCTCAGAGAGCACCAAGGACTCCACAAACTGGTAGTGTCTCAATGACAATAGAAAGCAATGATTGCCCTGATGGAGATGAATCATGCAGTGGCTAAATGTCTTGTTTATTTTATTTATTTGAATGCAACAAATACTTTTTGAATCAAGTCTATTTATTCTGATGAGCGGGTCAGAGATCAAATCACATCTATCTGAACAAACTTTGGTTTTGTTTACACTACTGACTTCATTTTCTGTCTAGCCTACTGTCATAAATTCAACCTGGCTTCTTTTTTTTTTTTAATGTAACTGTTTATTTATGGACAATTATGAATGAAACTCCTTCAAGAATTATTTACTTAAACCACGACATTGCATTGTTGCAGCAATACAGAGATAATGGGGAAGTTAATGAAACAGCCTATTTAAAGGAGTTGAATATTTTAATTTATAAATCTGAGGATCTGAGGCAGAATCTTGGGTTAAATCTCTTAAATTATCATTCAGGAAACCTATCTAAAAACTAAAGGGGTACATTTCCTGAATTATTTTCTCTTTTAAGTCTGTAGGAGGTTTAACTTTTAAAGACAGTTCCCAACCAGTCTGGAATGCAAATTCACATATGTAATTGGGTACTGATCACAATGTAAGTCATAGCTCTCTTTGTGTTTCCTTTTTCTGTTGTTGTTGCATTAAAATTCTTAGAAAGAAATGTGTAGTATTTCTATTATGTTTGCTTTACACACAAATGTATATTGAAGGATAAAAATAACAAGGCCAATGCTTTGCAATCTCACTACAAATCTTCATAGGAAGCTGAAATGGTCTCCAGCATTTCTTCGCCATCTCTATGTATCTCATTAGAGTATTTAAACTGCTATTTGCTTATTTGCTTTCATATGAATACACACAACCATATTTTCAACTAGAGTTTATGTTCTATGAGTTCTAATGAGTATCTTACAGTGCTTCTAAATTGTTTCCTAAGCTTAAATACTATGAGTTTGAGATGTGCAAAGCTTAGGATGGGTGACTTGATTTAACAAAGCTTTGATCAAATTGCCCTATCAAAACAGATCTGCAAGTGAAAAGAGTGTTCTATTTCAAAGCAACAAATCAAATTTAGTGGTTGCAAAGTCTTCCGAAGTACACCATAAATTCAATAGCTTTTCTTTTACAATGGGAATTCTTAAAATCAGTATACATGTTGCAAATTCAATTCCATATGTGGATAATGTTGAGGGGGTGGTTTGAGTGATATAATGAGTTCTCTCCCATTGACATGAGAAGTTGGCCAATACATTTTATCAAGTCATTATATTCTTTGGGATTCTTTGGGAGTTGGGCAGCATTCAAGTTTAATAAATTATTATTACTATTACAACTATTATCTACAAGAACATTTGGGGAATGGCAAAATTAACATTGTCATGATACCTTAGAAGATATTCTTTATTTCTTATTTACAAGAACCTCTTGTACTAGAAGATGAAGTCAGATCAGCACTCCATTACCAAGTTAGAAGGTTACCGTAATTAATAGGATATTTACAGAAATGTGGCAAGCAACAGATCAAGAATCAGTAAAGGTTGTAATGAAATTAGGCCCCAATCTAAAGAACAACACAGTGGCGAACATATTGGAAGAGATTGGTCTACCCACCAATATCAAAGAAAGGAGAGTTAACAGAGTATGCAAACTATTGCATAATATCTTCGATTTCACATTTTAGCAAAATAATACTTACAATAATACAAAACATATTAGATTCCTTTGTGGAAATGGAATGCCACATGTTCAAGCTGGTTTTAGAAAAGGCCAAGGAACACGAGACATCAATCAAGTAAGTAACATGGCTATATGACTCAGTAAAAGGACAACAGGAAGAAAGTTCAAACACTAAAGCATCAAGGAATTATGCTTGTGTTTTTTATTGATTGATTGCGTGTCGTCAAGTCAGTATCAATTCTTAGCAACCATATAGATAGATTTTCTCCAGGATGATTTGTCCCCAACCTTTCCCTCAAATCTTCCAATGGGGCATCTATCATCAGTGTAATTGAGTCCATCCACCTTGTTGCTTTTCATCCTCTTCTCTTTTCTTCCACCTTTCCTAGCATTATTGATTTCTCAAGATAGTCTTCACATAATGTGTCCAAAGTAATCTGACCCTGGTTATTTGTACCTTGGAATAAGAACTCTGAATTGATTTGTTCAGTGATCCATTTGTTTGTTTTCTTGGCTATCCATGGTATTCCCAGGAGTCTTCAGAGTTCAAAAGCATCAGTTCTCTGTATTTCCTATTTCTTCAATGTTTTTGTACCATCTTTTTAAAAGAATACATCTTTGTTTGTGTGTGCTTTATGTGTGCATCCCAAATCCCTTTAATTTGGGTTGCATTAGGAAATACATAAAACTGAATTGACAGCTGAACTAAAACTTTAAGTAGAGGATATTCTGTATATTTTATAGGAATTGAAGGAGCTTAATTGTACATACTTTAGTTTTTATTATGTCAAATGGTAAAAATGTGATCATACATTAGAGCTGCCAATTATTATAAAATTAAAAAAGAAAATAAATCTACTAAGATTAACAACATTCCCAAGCTGGGATCAACATATCCTCTAGTTGCATTAGGTTTTGCCTAAAGTGAATTTCAAAGAATAAGTATCTGAAGACATTTGCAAGTTAAGATTAGTACATTTATCACGCATCTCTATTTTCCTCCAGTCAGCATCTTGTTACCAAGGCTGAACTGAGCATTCACAGGAAAATTAATTAACAGTTCTATATGGTTTATTTATAAATACATCTTACTGACGTGAAGGATTTTTCCCTTTCTGCTCTATTCTTTCCATATTTTGTTCATCTTGCATACTGCTAAACTAAGCTTAATATTTATAACTCTTAAATCACCAATGGGCCATAGATATGCCAAAATTATGCAAATAGAGATTAATGAATCCCTAAAAGTCCCATAACAGCCAATTAGCTTACTTTTACTTGCTTTTATTCAATATTAAAGTTTTAAATGGGCATGTTGCTAAAACAAAACCATTCTGCTTTTACAAGACCAATATAGAAATAGTTCTTTTGAAATATCACCCTGTACTATAGAAAAAGCAAATAAATACAATACAAATACAAATACAGTGAAATCTTATTTTAAAATTGTATATCAAACAAAATATATGGACTCAAAGGTACCAATTATTTCATATAATACCCAATAATTTTTTGCCCACCAGATAAAAAGCAACATGTTGTAGAAGAGAACTGGATATCACAGAAGCCTTAATATAGACCAAGGATGTTTAGTTTAGTGAAATATATTAAATCATTTGGCATCCCTTCCTTCTCTTTATGTATACCCTTCCAGATGATTTGTAGATTGTTTTGCCAATTGTCAAGGCAGTGATCAGGTGCCCAGGCAAGTGGTTCTTTTAGTTCTTTTAGATCCAGAGACAATGAACACACCGTAGGTAAGGAGATTTTAAGCTTTATTGTTAACTCTAGCAAACAGATTTAAACAGGAATACAAGAGGATAGGATAGAATTTAACAGAAATGCATAAACATAGCATAAAAACATAACATACCAAGCAAGATGATAAAACTCTTTCCCTACTACTGCCATAAGGTGACAGCAGAGAGACCCCAAGATGGTTTCGATAATACAGCACCTAGCCCCAAGGCCTGTGTTCACACTCCAGTTCCCAAGGGCAATGCCAGGGCTTTTTATCAAAGTCTGGCACTGCAATCCCATGACTCTGTTTTGGAGCCAGGGGCCCTGAAAGTGGCCTTGACTAGTTGTGATACCTACTCCAGAGCCTGAGAACTGTGTAGATAAGCTAGTGCTATGTAGATAAGCTAGCGCTTAACCCAAACAATCCTGAAGGCTCCCCCCCCCCACACACTTCTAAGTAAAAGAGAAAAACGAGGTAGCTAAGCATTATCATCATTCAAAATGAGCTTTCTTAACATGTGCAGGAGAAATCAAACTATGTTACCCAAACTCCTCAAAATAATGATGATCTTCCACTTTGCCACTACATAGACGAACCTTTAAACACTTCCGTTCTGGGAAGGAATATGCCACACTGATAGAACTCATGCTGCATCAGAAGTTTAGGTCTGTATTGTTTAGAAGTAGCTATCCAGTATGGACCCCCTTCTTCCCATAATGCCTTCCATAAAAGGTCAGTGATGTCAATTCTGAAAAAAACCCATGATCTGGAGATTATGTACATGTTGGTGTAGTCAGTACTGAACCACTTGAACTAATTTCATGTTGTACAAGATATTTCCCTGTTCTGTAGTCTGGTGCAGCTGAACAGAATCCATGAGGTAAATTGTTACTTTTACCATCACTATGAACATTTAAATAGCATCATCATCATCATCAACAACAACAACAACAACATGAAGGCTTACTGAATACTGAAGAGATCAAACTGGCCTACATGAAAGACCAAATCCAGAAGAGAAAAGAGACATGGCAAGCAAAGTATCACATGTCCAATACACAAACACACACACACAAACTAGCAGGCAAAGCAGATAACAACAAGACCTTGCAATGGCTAAGAGCAGGAAAGGTGAAGAAAGAAATAGAGGGGCTAATTCTGGCTGCACAAGACCAAGCCTTAAGCACAGGTAATACAAAGCCAGAATTGAGAAGACAGCAACAGACAGCAAATGCTGCCTCTGCAAAGAAGCTGAAGAAACAGTGGACCACCTTGTCAGCTGCTGCAAAAACATTGAACAGAGTAACTACAAACAACAGCAGACAAAGTAGCAACAATGGAATATCTGCAAGAAATACCATTTGCCTGCAAACAAGAACTGGTGGGACCTCAAAACAGACAAAGAAATAGAGAATGAAGAAGCTAAAGTGCTCTGGGACTTTAGAATTCAAACAAACTAGCACCTGCCACACAACACCCCAGGCTTAACAATTGTTGATAAGAAAGACAAAAAAAAGTCTGGATAGTGGACATTGCAACACCTGGAGACAGCAGAAGAGAAGAGAAAGAACTGGAGAAAATCACAAAATACAAAGACCTGCAAATAGAAATAGACCGACTAAGGCAAAAGAAAGCAAAGATAGTATCAATAGTAATAGATGCCTCGGGTGCAATTCCAAAACATCTGGAGTACCACCTGAAGATGATCGACATTGACAAAATCACCATCAGTCAATTGCAAAAGGCAGCTTTACTTGGAACACCTTACATCCTGCGACGATAACTTTAACACCATCAAACAACAACATCTGCCTATCCCAGGTCCTTGGGAAAAACTTGATAGATGGATAAAAGTGCCAAATCCAGTCTAAACATCTGGCTGACTGTGACCAATAATAATATAACCATTAATATCTTAGGATGGTACTAGATTTCTGGCTTTGAATATTGTTCTATCATATCTAAAGCAGGGAGTAAGTCAGTTAAAGAACAACATCTCTGTATGTTTTTCTAATTTTCATAATCTATCCTCTTTTTCACCAAGAATTGAAGTCATGCCAGATTTTGAACCTAAAGCAAAGTCAGCCAAAGGAGAGCATACAATCAGAGGATGAAATAGATACTAAATAATAGATAGATCATGTAATATTCCAAGTAAAGTTCTTTCGGTTGGTCTTAAAATCTTCAGCCATGAAGGAAGGTTGTGATTGGCTTAATGTAAAAGGTTAAAATAGTTGTAGGAATCTGGTGAGTGCATGTTTTAATGATATATAAATGGAACAATTTTTACTGGAAAACAATTACTGAAAGAGAGGGAAAAAAAGTTGTTACATAAGAAACCTGTGCAAATAATACTAGAATGACAAAGTCACACTAATTAAACTTGGGGTGTTTTGTTTTATTTTTTAAAAAATTGTATTACAAAGAAATTATTTAATAGCTGGGGAGTGCCTGCTGACTGGTTCAGGAAAAGTAATCTTACCTTGGGAAGCCTCTTGCTTCCTTTACTTTAATGAACTGCCAAATGAGGGAGAGGTGTGAAGAATGCTGGGAGCTACAAATATATTCTTCATCCACTAGCAGGGAACACATTTTTCGTCTTGCAAACAGAGGAAGTCCTGACATTTTGTGAAATTGTGGGAGGGCCATTAGAACTTAACTAACATGGTGACCGCACTGCAGGATAGAAACCTGTCGGTAAGAAAGAGCTAGAAGCAAAACATTGGCTGTTGCTCTTCTTGCTATGCTCAAATTCGACCCAATCCCTTGATTCCTGATCTGAAACATGCAACATACCCAGTCTTTTGTTCCCTTCCTGCAGTAGCAACTAACTTTGTAGCAGTACTAATAGCTTCCTAAGGGAAAGTAAAGTAGTGATAACCCTCTATAACATTCCTAAAGCGACATAGGCAGGTAGAGCTTTCCACTTCTCACCCTTCACTTCCTGTATGTCTATTTTATTTATTTATTTATTTATTTTCAGACTTGTATGCCACCCATCTCCCCCAATCGGTGACTCTGGGCGGCTCACAATAATAAAAAAGAAGAAAAAACACAGGTCCCTCCAAACATGGATAAAATCTATAAATAATTAAAAAACATATATTAAAAATGCCCTAAAAACCTCCTATGATTTTAGCCCTAAAAAACCTGTAAGATGCTGGGGGGGGGGAACCCATCACCCCACCAGCCATCCCCACAGGTGCGGGCCCTCCTCTGGCCCCCAGGCCTTCTGGCAGAGCCAGGATTTGATCCCTTTCCTGAAGACCATGAGGGAGGGGGCACACCATACCTCAGGAGGCAGGATGTTCCATAGGGCGGGCGCTGCAGCAGAAAAGGCTCTCTGCCTAGACCCCACCAATTGAAATTCCTTGACTGGTGGGGTCTGCAACCTGCCCCTTCTGCTGGACCGAGTGGGGCGGGCTAAAATGACCGGGGTGAGGCAGTTCCTCAGATAGCCTGGTCCCGTGCCATGAAGGGCTTTATAGGTGATGACCAACACCTTGAATTGGACCCAGAAACAAACTGGTAACCAATGCAGCTCACGCAACAGCGGTGTTATACGTGCCCTCCTAGGGGCATTAAGAACTGTCCGCGCTGCCGCATTCTGCACCAGCTGTAGCTTCCGGATACTCTTCAAGGGTAGCCCCATGTAGAGTGCATTACAGTAGTCCAACCCGGAGGTGACCAGGGCATGAGTGACCATGCGGAGGTCCTCCTGATCCAGGAAGGGGCGTAACTGCCGCACAACCCGAAGTCATGCAAAGGCCCTCCTAGCCACGACTGCCACCTGCTCTTCGAGCAGGAGTCATGAGTCCAGGAGAACTCCCAGATTACACACCGGGTCTGTCTGGGGTAGTACAACCCCATCAAGAACCAAAGATGACAAGCTCCTAGATCTTGAGGCTCCCCGTATCCATAGCCACTCCGTCTTACCAGGGTTCAGCTGAAGCCTGTTGTCCCCCATCCAGGCCCCCACAGCCTCCAGGCACCGCGAGAGGGCAGTCACAGCGTCACTTAAGGCACCTGGGATGGAGATGTATAGTTGGGTATCATCAGCATATTGATGATACCTCACCCCATGGTGCCGGATGATCTCACCCAGTGGTTTCATGTAGATATTAAATAGGAGTGGTGAAAGCACTAACCCCTGTGGCACCCGACAAAGTAGGGGCCGGGGGCTGGACCTCTCGCTCCCTATCAACACCGATTGGGTTCAGCCTTGGAGAAAGGAGCTGAACCAACACAACATTGGGCCACCCAGCCCCAACTCCTGCAGCTGACCCAAAAGAGTACCATGGTCGATTTAGAATCAAAGTGAATGTAAGAAGATATTTATTTTTCTACTTGCTCCAACAGTCTTGGAACATAGCTAGAAAACTCTTTGTATAAATCCATCAGTCTACTTGACAGATAAATAAAAATTATTGCATATATATATATATATATATATATATGTATGTATATGCATGTATGTATGTATGTATGTGTGTGTATGTGTATGTGTATGTGTATGTGTATATATATATATATATATATATATATATATATATATATATATTCCTTTCACTTCTACTGCCAAAAGGAAGAAAATCCTGATGATTTCTCCTGCACCACACCCTGAGGTCATTTTCTTTCCAGAGATCTAAGAAACCCACAGGGAAGGTTTCATTTTATTATTGGGATTCACCTTTGAAAAACAGTTATTCTTTTATAAGACAGATAAAGTAGGACAGGAGATAGGTATGATGATATGTTCTATGCCTACCTAGAACTGTAACAGTTTTTCAATATTTTAACAAAATTGAGTGAAATCTATAATGAACAAGAGAAATGCATCTAATTACAGTGCATAACTCTGATACCTGAGCAATACTGGCAACATGAAAACAAGCAACCCAACCTGGATGGACTTCCATCCAGTTTTGTTTCCAGATTTGGGCAATATCCCAAGGAAGTTGTTTAAGGACAATTGATCTGGAACTAGATGTTGCTATTTCTGTTTTATTGTTATCACCATGTTATGTTATAGAACTGCTCTTGGTTGGAATCAATAAAAAACGTTTCTTTCTTGCATAGTCAGTACTTTTACACTCTCTTACTGGAAATAGAAACAATAACTATGAGAGTTATGAAACAAAAACGAAGCTCAAATTGAAAACCACTTAGAATGTAATTGGAATTATAGAAGAACTGCTACTATTTTGTAATGTTTCTTTGCCTCACTTTTTCATGTTTAATATCACACAGTAATAGAATGTGCAGATCCTGAAAAATCCTTTTATTCTACTGCCTGCTTTGACAGGAAAGTGTTGTTTTTTTAATGGACACTTTCTTCTAAAACATTTTTTAAAAAAGCAAAGAAATTTTTGTGAGCCTGTAGAGGTGTGGGTACTGATTCCACTTTTCTTTGTTAATGTGCAAACTAATGCATGGTCACATGGCCAACCCAGGAAGTACGAGAGCAAACTGAATCCAGTGGTAGGCAGGTTGCATTTATAGCTGGAATTCATTATTTAATCCCATCCCACTCCCTAGAGGGATTTATAAAATAATTATTCTACCTTCCAACAGTACATGACATTGTCAAACTATTTATTTCCTCATCTCTATCAGTCAATGATGCATATACACATATAGTACAGTGATGTTAAATAATAATAATAATAATAATAATAATAATAATAATAATAATAATAATAATAATTATTATTATTATTATTATTATTATGTCCATAACTCCAAACTCACTGATGGCCTCTGAAAGCCTGCAATGCAGTCCCCATTGAACAGTTACAAAACAAACTTTAGATTTTATAAATAGGTGAAATAGTATACATGCATTACTGGACAAAAACAATATCAGGTAACAATATATGCATGCTTTTATATATTTATTGTTTTTTTAAGTAAGTGTTGTATGCTGCCCAGAGTCACTTTTTTGTGAGATGGGTGGCCATATAAATTTTATATAGAGATAGAGAGAGAGATGGATGGATGGATGTTAGTGAAGTTAAATACAAATAAAATGCAATCAGAGTTAGTTTTTGTCTTAGCCTCACACAGTCTTTTTTTGGAGCATGGCATACAGTAAGTATAGCCTTGGCACTGAATAAGTTGTACACCGTTGTCCTTCACTGCAACATTGACTTATATTCAATGAGATATATTTACGAGATTTGAGAAGTAAACAATACTTCTCAGTATACAAATGTATACTGAGTATACAGATGATGATGATGATGATGATGATGATGATGATGATGATGATGATGATGGTTGGTCACACAGTAAGCCAGATGCTTAGACTTGATTTGGCATTTTTATCCACCCGAGTCCTTCCCAAGGACCTGGGATAGGCAGATGTTGTTTGATGGTGTTAAAGGTATCATCACAGGATGTACAGGTGAAACTCGAAAAATTAGAATATCGTGCAAATGTTCATTTATGTCAGTATGGCAACTCAAAAGCTGAAACCAATATATGAGATAGACGCATTACATGCAAAGCAAGATATGTCAAGCCTTACTTTGGTATAATTGTGATGATTATGGCGTACAGCTTATGAAAACCCCAAATTCACAAAATTAGAATAGTGTGAAAAGGTTCAATATTCTAGGCTCAAAGTGTCCCACTCTAATCAGCTAATGAATCCATAACACCTGCAAAGGGTTCCTGAGCCTTTCAATGGTCTCTCAGGCTAGTTCAGTAGGAATCCCAAGCATGGGAAAGACTGCTGACCTGACAGTTGTGCAGAAAACCATCATTGACCCCTTCCATAAGGAGGGAAAGCCCCAAAAGGGAATTGCAAAAGAAGTGGGATGTTCCCAAAGTGCTGTATCAAAGCACATCAATAGAAGGTTATGTGGAAGGGAAAAGTGTGGTAGAAAAAGGTGCACAAGCAGCAGGGATGACCGCAGCCTGGAGAGGATTGTCAGGGAAAGGCCATTCCAAAGTGTTGGGGACTTTCACAAGGAGTGGACTGAGGCTGGAGTTAGTGCATCAAGAGCCACCACACACAGACGGATCGTGGACATGGGCTTCAAATGTTGTATTCCTCTTGTCAAGCCGCTCCTGAACAACAAACAACGTCAGAAGTGTCTTACATGGGCTACATAGTCATAGCCATAATCATCACAATTATACCAAAGTAAGGCTTGACATATCTTGCTTTGCATGTAATGCATCTATCTCATATATTGGTTTCACCTTTTGAGTTGCCATACTGACATAAATGAACATTTGCACGATATTCTAATTTTTCAAGTTTCACCTGTAAGGTATTCCAAGTAAAGCTGCCTTTTGCAATTGACTGATGGTGATTTTGTCAATGCCGATGGTCTTCAAGTGATGCTCCAGATGTTTTGGGATTGCACCTAAGGTGCCTATAACTATTGGTACTATCTTTGCTTTCTTTTGCCATAGTCATTCTACTTCTATTTGCAGGTCTTTATATTTTGTGATTTTCTCCAGTTCTTTCTCTTCTGTCCTGGTCTCCAGGCATGGCAATGTCCACTATCCAGACTTTTTTGTTTTTCTTATCAACAAGTGTTAAGTCTGGGGTGTGGTATGGCAGGCACTGGTCCGTTTGAATTCTAAAGTCCCAGAGCACTTTAGCTTATTTTGTATTACTATGTATTATTGTTGTTATTGTTGTTGTTATTATTCAATAATAATAAAAAGAACATGTGTTCCTTTCCTGGCATGCATGAAATTAATTTGGCCAGTTGCAAGGCCTGCATGTCAATGGAACTTTTGTAGCACTTTATTTTGAATAAATTGGCATAGGATTGTATCACAGGTAGTTGGTGATTCCTTTCCAGGTCACATGAAAAACAAATCCCAAGGCTGGATTTCTTTTACAAGTCTCTTATAACAATGATTTGCATATGATTCAGTGAATTAATCTCAAGGGCCATACATTATTTTATTAATTGATTAACTTCAGTGCATAACTACTACTTAATTACTTTAAGCAATGCTTTATTGAATGTGACTTCTAATTTATGTGACATTGTAATAGGGGAAAGTTTACAGTTAGTATGCATCAGTTCTGCTGGACAACTCTGATGGTGTGTTGATACATTCTGTATAATTCTGTGAAAGAATGTAGAACTGGCCTTGAAAAGGAGGAAGGGAACAATGAACTGTTAAGGGAAGCCATAAGAAACCTCAGTTCTAAGAAAGTGGAAAATATGACAAATGAATTCAAAATAATTTCACCTTGATTGGTTTGGTATAGATGGGATAGAAAGAAAGTTTTCCAATATTGCCTACCTAAAAGGGCTGATAAATTCTCATGTCCTATGTAAATCTCCTTGGGTGATATGAATTCCACAATGTAATTCTTTCAGCTATACCATATGTTTCAACAGATTTGTCCTAATTGCATTCCTTTAATTATAATACATATGCAGATCCATTTCTCGATTCAGGTCTACATTTGAGAATGCTATGGATTGATTACAGGTGTATCCATCTCAGATTGTATACTGGACTGAAAGGATAGGATGCAAATTTATTTATAACTGTGTGCAGTGGAAAGTGTGGAACATTCCATTGCATTTCTCCTAACCTTAATCTGTTTTCAGTTTCTTATTTCTAAGGGAGGAGGAGGAGGAGGAGGAGGAGGAGGAGGAGGAGCCATTAGACTGTAGGAAACACAAAGATACATAATTATGAAGCCAAGAAATTTCATGGGAGCAAGAAGAAAAAGACACAAAACAATTCCAATACACTCTTGTACTTCTCACTGGTTTGTGATTCTGAAAGCTATGCTGCACCAATTCTAAATATGGCCAGATTTTTTTTCCCCCTGGGTTGCCTCACAAATCCCCCAAGATGTGTTGATGCCTCTCAGGTGCCCTGCAACAAGAAGTTGTTATTGTTTTTGTTGTTGTTTACACTTTATCCTGTCATTGGGAGGGGGGGGGCTTGTCCACCAGCATGTCATCTTTCTAAGTTTCAGGATCACTTGCTCCATCTTATATCTTGATGACAAACAAAATATAACAAATATTATATGTTACTAAGCAAGGAGAATGCAGATTCATGTCTGATCACTTTTTTACTTGAACCAGTATACTATAAAAATGCATTAAAGTAAATGATGACTCACGCTTCTGGTTCAGCAGGAATTGAGAATTCTGACTTTTTTAAAACAAGAAATCTACATGATATTTGCTAAATCTACTCTTGTCTCTGGATTCTTCTGTTGACATCTTGTCTTGACATATTATAATATTTACCAAAACTATACTGTACAGACATTCCATACTCATTAGCTAACTTGTCTGTTTAAGGAAAAACAAAGGTACGGAGACTGAAGAACTGTACTCTTTATGAAATGAGTTTCCTTTCTTTTTTCAAAAAAGATGAATTGAAAATACAATTTGATTGAAAAAACTGTTTGCATCATTACATTTCAAGCATTCTTTATACAGACTCCTTAGCTACCTATAAAAAAATTGGAATTAAGTTAAGATTTTAGTTGGATCTTGGGCAAAAAAAGATTACCAATGGATTTTCCTATTTTTATTTCATGTTAATCCATGTTAATCCAAAAACAAACAAACAAACAGGAAAAGAAAATGAAAATGAAAATGAAAATAACTATATAAAACATATAAAAATACATGAGAAGATCATGGAAGTGGATAAAGCTTAATCCAGTCCATAAGAATGTGTGGATTATTCTATAACATCAACAGTTTTTGTAACTGAAAATAGAAAAGCCCAACTGGCAACATAGGAATATTAGTACTACCTTCTTTGCTTCAAATATGAGGGTAGCAGGAATATGTTGTGGGGTTATTTTTCTGTTATGTTCCATATGCATTATAAACTTCTGACATGTAGAAAGGTAGTTAATAAATAAGTATAATCATGGTCTTTGTGTGTGTGTGTGTGTGTGTGTGTGTGTGTGTGTAAAACTAAGAATAGCATTCCCGTCTGTTTTGGGGGCAGAATAGGAGGCCTGAGCTTTCTTCCAGAGGTGTGAAAACTCTCCAAGTATTTGAAGTATGTCACTGATGGATTGGGTCTTCATATATTCACCAGTCATGACCTTAAGTATCCTGGCAAAAGTAATGATTTTAATATTTTGATATTTTGATAGTTTGATAGTTTAATTTCTCCTTCTTGAAGAATTGTATAAGGGCCCTTAGAGCTCTTCTGAGTCTATTTATTTTATTTATATTTCAAATTTAGTCACTGCCTATCTCACTTGAGCGACCCTAGATAATATAACATCATTCAATAGAAGAGAGTATATTTTTCTTCTTCTATCTTCTTCATAGCCTGTTCTGAGTCCTATAGAGATCCTGGATAATATAATCACAGCATCCAATAGAACAGAATATATGTAGCTCAAGGTTGAACTGTGGAGTCCTTGGTATCCCAATCAAGGAACCACCAAGGAGAAAACGAAACTCGCACCAACACTGGCAGGGGAAGCTGCTGTACATAAACAGGGAGCAAACTTCACACTAGCACTAATGATGTTACCTAGTCAGGTAATAAAACCTTTGTAAGCAAACAACTAAGCTCAGGGAGCACCAAGGACTCCACAACCACCTCTTCATGTGCAGTACTAGAATGAAAACAAATTTCTCTCTCAATTTTGGAGGATGAAAGTCCAGATTATTTAGATAGTTTACCAAGATGCTTAAATAACAGTGAAGCTAGATGCAGCTTTAATTCCCTTTTGAGTTGGTACAACATGCACATGTTAAAAGCCCTCGGGAGTTACTTCTGGTTTTCAGTGACATGTCTTCATAAAGAGTTCAAATAATAAATAACAGGTTTTGATCAGCAATAGAAGGCTTCCATCTTTTCCCACAATTTAGAATCTAATGCTGATGTTTAAGTCAATACAGACTTCGTACAGAGAAATCTTGGAACCAATACAGTATTTCTGTATTGAGTGTTGAAATACTAGATATCGGTCAATAATAGAACTACCCTCCTGAAAGATAACTTCTTCCTTCCATTCACCAATCCCTCAGTGTCCAATATGAAAAGGTCTTCCTTAAGTTGCTGATTATATTAAGCAAACTGATGGGTCTGTAATTTGTTGGGTCATTTTTCCTCCCCTTTTTAAAAGTGGCCACTATAATTGAAAGTTCCCTATTTCTAGAAATACAAATATATATATATATATATATATATATATATATATATATATATATATACATACATACATACATACACACACACACACACACACACACACACACACACACTTAAAGCAGTGAAGCCAAGTTGAGCAAGCTGAATTACTTTTAATTAACTCAGGAGGAATGAAATCATTGTCTGGGGTCTTCCCTAGATTTAGCTGGACAGCCTTTAACCTCTACAATTGTTACAAGCAGCCAGCTAGTAGGTCCTCTTTGGGATATCAGTGTATGTTTTTGACCCACCATTTCATTTTTTATACAATTCTCTAAAATGCCTTTCCTAACATCAAGTGACATACTCATACTCATACAAAACAGGAGATTTTTACAGTGTTATGATTTAATATGCCAAACAAACAAACCAGGATTATTGTTTCTTATTAGTTTGACCAGACTAGCTCCAGCATCTTTCACAGGGCACATTTCTATTTTTATAGCATAACAACCCTTATATTCATAACCACGTGTTCTTCTTCCTCCCTATCTGCCTCATCCCTATTTAAATCCTACATTAGTTTAACCACTCAATGCATCTGATGAAGTGAGCTATAGATCGTAAAAGGTTATGCCTTTTAATAGAATTGATTAGTTTGAAAAAGTGCTACCAAATTCCTTCTGATTTCTGGTTGTTGTAGATTAACATGGTTGTCGTCCTTCAAGGTCTACAGAGACAATGAAGTAATTGGCAACACTCCTTTTAGTCCTAGCTTAGTAAGTTAGTTCTGGGTGATCAGTTTCAATGAAGCCATTTAGAATTTATAGATTAAAGAAACTAACCATCTGAGCCAAGCAAAATCCTGCATAGTTTGCTTTCTTGTCCTTTGATTACTAGATCAAGGAAATAACATCTGCTTCAGCAATGAACAGGCAGACCTGATGTCTTGCATATGAACTCCTGTCATTTGGCCTACCCTGGCATGAAAATTGCCTGCAACAATTATATATACATTAATTTGTTGTTAATTATTACCAGGATACTTTGTCTAAAATGGATTGTCATGGCCAAGGCATGTTGTTAATTAAAAATATCTTACTGAGATCACACTTAATGAACATCTCCAACCCTCCATAGTTCTTACCCTTCCCATGCTAGCTAGAGCTTAAATGAATATGAGCTTATACTATTAATGTAGCTCATTAGATGGCCAAGTTTCCTGAACCATTATTATGTTACTTTAGAAATGAAGCACGCCTCTACATTTTTTTAAAGAATAGCATTCCAGTTGCATTATGAATGTTGACTTGCATCTTAAGATGGCAGTGGTGAAACGGGAGACTAGAGGATATTCAAGAATTGGTCAAGATTTCCCTTTGGCTACTCTCTCTAACCTTGTAGACTGCAATCTGGCTGGAAGATATACCTTTAGTTACTCTCTTTGAGATAAGAAAGACTAGTCCTGCCCCTTTAATCATGGAATTTTGGATATATAGCATCAGGCTGATTTTAAAGGGTACCAAATATCCTTTTTGTTGGGAATCATATAGTACCATCTATAGCATACCATATGTCTCAAAATGCAGAAACATTATTTTAGCATTTTGTAACGTTCTTCCTGTAGTTCTTTTGGGCAGAACCCAGACTTGGAATGTTTATTCCACTGTGAGTTTAACTTGGAATGAAGGCAGGTAAGGAGAAATGTCATAGAGTTATGTATAATATAAAAAATATGGATAGAGATAAGTTTTTCTTCTTCCCTCTCATGTTCAAAGCTGAGCACACCCATTAAAATTATGTGCGGATCTAGTATTAGCTACTTTTAAAAGAAATTCAAAATTCAATTAAAATTAAAATTAAAATTAAACATTCAAGACAGTCTGTCTATGAATAGCTACTAGTCTTCTAGTGCAGAATTCCTCAACCTTAGCAACTTTAAGATGGCTGGACTTCAACTTCCAGAATTCCCCAGCCAGCAACTCCCAATTCTGGGAGTTGAAGTCCACCCATCTTAAAGTTGCTGAGGCTGAGGAACCCTGTTGTACTGGACAGGCAGTATAACTTAAGTCCCAGTTGCTAGGGACGGTCAGTGTAAAAGGTATATTCTTTCAATCTGAGCTCCTGAATGCATCTTGTTCGCCACTCTCAAATACAGCATTTTGGAATGAATGGGCCACTGCCCTGAGTCAGCAAGGTTGATCTATTATGTAATCAGTTCAGTTGTATTTATTTCCAATAAAATTTGTAAAGGGTGAATAATAGTTGATACTGTGGTCAAATCATTGTGTTATAGGGATACCCAAGCAAACATATTTTAGGGAGCTGATCATGTGGTAACAGCTCTGTTAATTGGGAAGAAGTCATATTTTCTACTCAACACCTTATAAAATTTTATACTGTGGGAAGAATGTATCTAAAATCCATTCAGACCTTTTTGAAATATGATATGATTGCAATTCAAGGATAGCAATGATCTGGAGCAAGTTCAGAGGAGAGCCACCAAGATAGGGAAGGGTCTGAAAACCAAACCCTGTGAAAAATATTTAAGGGTTAGTTTAGCCTACTGAAAAGGTGACTGAGGGGAGATACAATAGTGGCTTGCAAATATCTGAAGGATTGTCACCCAGAAGAGGAAGTAGACTTATTGTCTATTGTCTCTATTTCCAATAGGTGCAATGGAATGTATCTACAGGGAGGACAGTGATATGAGAGATCAAGTCTATCAGGAAGAAGGTGTTGCATTCCAGGAGAGAGGGGAAAGCAAGAGGCAGAATAGTCCACAGGGGGAGAGTGAGAAGAGAAAGAGATTCAGGGTAGCCACTCCCTAGAATCTCACAGGGTATATCCACTAGTTGTTGTAGTATAGATTTAGTTTGGCAAGATTCTGTCTATAAGACGTAAGCAAATAAAGGACCTGTACTGAACTGGACTAGTTTCATTGTTGTTTCATCACTGTTTTTAGACAGGCCTGACAATAGGTTAAAACTACAAAGAAGTAGATTCAGGCTAGACATCAGGAAAACCCTTTAACTATATGAACTGTCAGCCAGTGGAAAATATGCCACATGAAATAAGTCCTGCTTTGCTAGAGATCTTCAAAGAAAGACGAAATGGCCATTTGTCAGATCCCTTGACCTTGTAGTGAGCAATGGGTTGGATTAAGCGGCCTCTATATTTCCTTCTACCTTCCTGATTCTCTGAATGACCTGTTCCATAAGACATGGCCAAAACCTGTGTGTGTGTGTGTGTGTGTGTGTGTGTACACCTTCCATTTCTAGTAGAATCTGAGTAAGTTCTACTCTTGCTAACAAATATTGACAGCTTTCATTAAATGCCAAGTCATGAATCACAACCACTTTCCAACTGGAACAGCCTGTATTTATCACCATTATTGCAGTGCTGATGTTCATTTCACAAGATCCTGCATCCAACCAAGGTGATGCATTCTTTACAGGTAAAGCTTTCAAAGCTCCCTCCTCCATTAAAAATATTGATACTGTTGTAACAGCCTATTAATCAGGACATGCTTATCCACTGTCCAATATATAATTTAAATACAGTTAAGCAAAACACAGCTTGAAGATATTAATCACTGTTCCTTGCATCAGGAAATTATTAGTTATAATGATTTTTCAATAGGAAGTTGTAGACATATGTCTGCCTTTCAAGTGCAACTTCTACTACAAATAAAGGCAATACAATTAAACTAGGATCAGGTGAATGGTACTACCAGAGCTATCCAGTAGTGCTCAGAGCAGTATATAAGTATTTTTATTTCTCCTGTCCATCCTGATGTATTAAAATTGAATATGAATGTTGAGATGTTTACACATTTCCCCCCCTCATTTCCAAGAATTCCAGCTGGATAATATCAGTTGTCCTTCTGAGTTAAATTTAGGAAACTTGCAATATCAGAAGCAGAAGTCATTTTAGATGTGAAATAGGTGTGCAGGAAATATTTGGTTATGATTTGCAAAAAGTTTCTGATGATGCCTTCGAGTCAGCACTGACTCCTGGTGACTGACTGGACTAGCCCCTGCAGTTTTTGAAAGTAGTTTACCATTGTCTCCCTCCTAAAGCTGAGAGAGAGTGGCTGGCCCAAGGTCACCCAGCTGGCTTCTTATCTAAAGTGGGACTAGAACTCACAGTCTCCAGGTTTCTAGCTTGGTGCTTTAACCACTACACCAAACTGGCTCTCATTTCTACTTGCCTCAAAATCTTGACATATAATTTTAGAAACTTTCCACAGTTAATTAAAAAAAGAAAAAAAAGAGGGTTTCATGGAGTTAAACTTCAAGTGTAGGTAGACAAAAATATACTGAAGCTGTTATTGCTATTTATTGTTATTACTATTAATTCTACTATGGCTGTATTGATCTACCTAGCAAAAATAATGGCAATAGCACAAATGGCAGATATGCTATGTTTAATTTCCATTATTGGACAGAATGGCCAAAAAAGAGCAGGAAGACTATACTAGGCCCCTAACTATTGTAGTACTGTAATTAACCAACCACCTGGTTTGGTATAAGACAGATTCATATTTTCACAAGAGAAAATTTATCATGATTTAAAAAGGTTACAATCTATACATTGACCATGATAATAAAAAGAGGGATTAGGCTGGAGGAAGTAAGAGAACCAGGCAGCCACACTAAGAGTTAGATTTTACTCCTTGTAATATCTTCATATCTTTGTAGATATGAAGTTTGGGAGTAAAGTCATAACTGAGGGAAGATTAGGGGATCAAAGAATGTCAAGCACAAGGGTTAGAAAGAAAGATGCACTGAGTCATGCGAGATACTAAAGCTCTGTAAAAAACTTCTCAGAATATCATTTGAGAGCTTGCCTTTCATATCCTTGAAATATATGAAGTTTTTTTCCCTGTATTTTTAAAAACTTTCATTCCCAATAAGTAATTTATGTATTTAATTGCAGTTTTATACTTTTGCAATTGTTATGACTCTCAACAGTGAATGGAGTGACTTACCCATCAGCATGGCTATAAACCCTTTATGCATTATATATCTTTGTCTCTAGGTTCAAAGTTTAGATCTCCTTCCATGAACCAATAAAGTTGTTCCTGAAGCAGCTACATTTTTTTTATTCTATTAGCAAGTATCCGTCTGTCCTTGACACTCATAAAGCCTTAATTCAGTGAATGCTAATTCTAGTTTGGTATTCAGCTTGTCTATTAAATTCCCTTTCTTGGTTGCTTCATGCCCTTTTAATTGCATATGTGAATAAGTAATGAAGAGTTTCATTTCAGCACTTGCATGATTTATACCACACATATTACTGTTACTAAATGAAAACAGATCAAAATGAAAACAGTGCATTACTCTGTTAACCCTGTGGTAGTTATTAGTTGATCTGTTTAATGCCATAACATAAAACAAACACTGGAAGGCACTGCATAATTAATGTGAATGCCAATGCTCCTGATAGACATGGAAGAGAACATTTTAGATGATGATCCAAATATTTCTTTGGCACATGAACCCAGAATAAGACCAATACTATCAACAAGAGGAAATGTAGCATTAGATTTGGCTCAAAAAACAAAAAAAAAACAACAACAACAAAAAACCCCAAGTAGGGATATGATATATGGAAGTTGCTAAGAAAAATGGTCGAGGAAGTTATTATAAATGAGAAAACTTTCAACTAATTGGAAAGCCAGAACAGCAACCATGAGTTTCATTATTAATGCATAAAACTGGGAGAGTTAAAGGGATTAGGAAAACTGTCCTGTCATATGGAAAAATATAGAAAGTCATGCTGGTCCACTACTATACACTACCCTACAATAATAATAACTAATATTTCATTAGAAAGAACTCAAACATTACAAAATACTGAACAAACCTTCACATCCTTCAGACATGTTCATCATGGATGTAAAGGAAATAAGGGTGAAGGGAAAATAATTTGTATGATACAATCCAGTATGAATGCAACAGCCATAATGGTGTTATATTCAGATCTGTCCACATAGTCATCAGGAATCAAATGAGACATTTATTATTTTAATCATCATCATCATCATCATCATCATCATCATCATCATCAATTTTTATTCATTGAGGATAACACAATGCAAAAGAAACAAACAAAAGAATCACATATTTGACTTGATCATGGTAACAGTGAAGAAGAAGAAGAAGAAGAAGAAGAAGAAGAAGAAGAAGAAGAAGAAGAAGAAGAAGAAGAAGAAGAAGAAGAAGAAGAAGATCCTAACAAGTTTTGTTTTGTGTATACATATATACAGTACATTCTAAGGATTACTTGGATGTGCATTAGGTGACAGATCTTTACAGCAATTGCATATAAACTGGTGACTTGCTTCCAAATAATTGTGGGAAGAATTCCATATATAACTAGAGGATTAAAAATAATTAATTCAAAATGTTTTATTTGAAGCATATCCCAATGAACTAATGTATCAGTGATTCCATTTCTGCTACAACCCCATACTTTCAATCCTAAAATGTTCCATTTAAATCAATGGGCATACTTCCAAGAAAACAACATAGAACTGGGGCACGAGTTAAAGCACCATCAGGCAGTGAAAAGCATATAAAGACCGCAGGATAGATATTAATGTAAATATTAGCACAACTCTATATCTATATCTATATCTGTATCTACATCTCTCTATTGCTTTATATTCAGTAAGTTAAAAATTGAGGGTAACAGTTTGAAATATTGCCAAAAAATCAATTAAAGTATTTTATTATAGGGAACTATTCTTAATATCCAAATCTGATCAGTAATCTGGAGATGGAGCAAGATTAATGGAAAGATAAACAAAGGCCGTTTTTAAAAAAATATACCACAGAAACTGAGAAACATGCAAAAACAGCTGATTGAATTTCTAAAGCAAATCCGTATTTTAGAGGTGTTGAAACAATGATTTTATAGTCACAGAGGAGTTGATGAATGAATCTTGGCATGTGTGAAAATCTAACCCCCTGCACTGTTGAAACTCACAAAACCTTTCAAATGTCTCACCTGAAGAAAGACTAGTGAATTTGGTTTAAAAGTTGCCTTATGCAAATTTAAGTAGTAATCCGGGGATATGTTGAATGTCCTCTAACAAGAAAGTAGGAAAACACTTGGCTCCCCTTCATGTTATTATTGATGCTTTGCTGATGAAAAATCCCTCTGTTTATTTCTAGTTTTGATTTAGAGAAAAAAAATCAGTTCCAACTCTAAAGGAAAAAAATGAAATGGTCTCTGAACTTCTTGTAGATTAAGTGTGATATTGATGTAACATTAAACAACCATATGTATTTCAGTTAATGTGAAATATAACACTCAAAATCTCAACCTCTGGCAGTCATTGGCTGTGCTGTTGTGATGTCAGAGATAACCCAAATATCACATTCCTTGGCTGTTTTTGATTGTGATGTTTTAATCGAATATTATGTACTGCCTTGGAAACCTTGGACCATATTTGTGACAATTTTAAGGCAAAATGTTTCACTTTAAGATTTCTACATAATCTCTGATAAACTATAGAACGATGTAAGTGATCAAGGTCGTCATTCAGTATTGACCAACACAACTCATAACCACCAAAAATTAGAGCCTTCCAACAATTTAGCAAACTTAATTGCCTATTTTTCATCTTGTCTGGAAATATGAAGAGCCACAATAAATAGACAATGTGTGGTGTAGAAGTTGGGAAGACGTGAACTATAGCTGAAACAGTTCATGCGTGAGCTGGCATAATAAGCCATTGACAAATATATTTGCTTAAATAGGCATCAAGCAAATTATGCAACATGACTGGCAGGCAGAAAATCTTTCCGAAAATGAAAAAAACAAAACAAACAAACAAAAAAAGCTAACAAAGTATTCAATTAAATCAAAACAAGCAGCTGTTTGCATAAGATACACAGTTAAACCGTCAGTGTTTTGCAGCTGAATAAACATAGTAGGAGGGGCAGAAAATCCCCAAGTGTTACAGTCAGAAACAAAAATGGTGAATTGGATAATGTAATTCAATAATTACGCATACAAAGAGGAAAAACATGAGTTATGCAAGTTCTTGCAGAAAATATGCCATTACCAGTTTCAGATATAATGCTCTTTACAGTGGCGGGTAAGAGCAGGAAGCTCTTAGAATACTATATGTACCGTATTTTTCCGACTATAAGACGATACTTTTTTCTAAAATCCTTACCCTAAAAATTAAAGGGCATCTTATTTAAGGAAGTCAGCGAGGAGAGAACCGCGCGGTGGCAAAACTGCCTACACTTTGTCTCTGGGGCTTCCTCCAATCACGAGCCTCCAATCACGAGTGAAATAGCTTGTCTCCCAAACAGACTTCCTCCAATCACGAGCTTTATGTAACTGACGTCAGCTGATGCTGAACAAACCAATTAGAGGAAGGCTTTTGCAGAGAGAAGCTAGTTTCACTCGTGCTTGAATGGAATCAGTTATGCAAAAGAGCATGGAATAGAGCTGCAGAGAGATGGTTTGGACCTCCTCCCACCGAGTGTATCAGGTCAATGTTAACTAATTACTAAATAAAAATGTGTTCTGCACTATCTTTAAAATATTGATTTCTTAATTTGGGGTTGGAAAAATGGGGGTCATCTTGTATATGGGGGTGTCTTATTGTCGGAAAAATACGGTATATCAATGGCAAAGCCATTTTGTGAAGGCAAAGCAGGTCTTTCTGCAGGGTGCAACATTTTTAATGCTAATGCTCTGAGCTTTGCTGTAGTGAAAAAAAGTAGCATCTCTGCTCTTAGCTCCGCCATGTAGGAAGTAAATAATAAACCATAGACTTCAAGGTGTTTTCTTCAACAACAGACAAGATGAATATATTATTTGTGCCCTTCTCTTATCATCCTCTATGTGTAGAATATCAGTGTCTGCAATGGAAGTCTCCCCTACCTAAGGAGGCATTCAATATTAATAGGTTTTCAGGAAAATCAGGACGAAAATCAGTCGGGATCACCAAGGATGAGGTCTGCCGATACTCACCCTCACACATGAAGAGGAATTAGATTTAATGGAATTTTACTTATCTCAGATGTTAAGCAGACTGGCCCTAGTTAGTGTATGGGATACTGACTGGTTTTTGTAGGGCGTTTGGTTAGCCTGGGAAGGCAGGAAGGAGAATTGTATTCAATCATCAGGAGTCAAGCTCAATCTGAGGAAGTCTTTTACAAGCATGTTTTCTAGGCTTCACCCAGATCTAGATCCTGGCTGGGGAATTCTGGGAATTGAAGTCCACACATCTTAAAATTGCTAAGGTTGAGAAACACTAACCTAGACCAGTAGTTGAACTAGAAGGTGTAACGAACTGCCACCTGGATATAATAATCTATTATAAAATCTTGCGAGAATTCTGACAGAAGGCTTGCACCCAGATGTTCAAGGACACATGTGTGGTAAGGTGTCTTTTATTGCAATCACCACAAAAGCACTTAATATTGAAAGAAAGTAGATACTACAAGTAATGTTGTAGTTAATTTTAATTAAAAAAACAGTGAATCAGACACTTAATTTTAATCAAAGACAGCTAAGGCAATTAATAGTGAGTTGTTTTCTTGTTTATCTTGGCTCTGTTTGTTTGTTTCAGAACATGGCTCCTGCAAGTATGTCTCATTGTGGCAAAAGTTTCATATTTAAATAGCTGTTGGTAAGGAAAAAAAATCATCAAGGCTGATTTCAGTGGAAGTTCAGAACCCTAGTTAATAAATATTGAAGTATACAAGATTGTTGGGTCTTTAAATCTTTTTTTTTTTTTTGTAACTATTGGGGGCCAGGGGCAGTGTCATCTTAAATTCAAGGTTTCATCTTTCAAATAATTTGATATATTGATTCTTTTTTACCATCATGCCAAAAAGTGAATTAAAATTCAAGCAACAAATATGGTATCTATTTATCTTGAAAAATGTACTTTAAAAACAAAGAGGGGGAGTTTTCTCCCATTTAATATTTGGGTTTAGTTGATTCTTCACCAGTTGCTTACTCAACAATGACAAGTCAATCTGTAAATACAAGTATTGTTTGTGATGGAGCTGCAATCAAAATGTTTTGTCTTCCCTTAAATTTCATTTACTTCAAACTTCACTTAAGGCAATATTTCACCGACGAATAAGTATTATGGAACTTCTGTGATGTTAGGTGCTACAGCTATTAAGTAATAAAGATAAATGTATAATGAGCTGAAAATATATGCCCAAATATATCTGATTGCCAGTACAGCTGATAATATGTGATGGTAGAAAAATGTAACACAGATCTCAGCTGATGGTATAATGCAGGTTTAGAAGACAATTTAAAAAACAAGTCAAGAACTAAAGCACTGGACCAAATGAACAGAACATGGAAATCAGTGGTTCAGTCCCCACCACTTTTAGGTTAAAAGGATCAGGTGATGAGAAAGACTTTGGCCTGAGATTCTGGAAAACCACTAACATGATTGATGTTCCTAATTCTCCCACCCTTGGCAATTCTTTAGACAACAATATAAATTCTGGCAGCAGTGATTTCAGGTTATGAAGCTTCCCGGTACAAATTGGCTGCAAAATAAAGGTTTTAGAGTAGAAATCATGAATGAGAGAAAGTTAATCTTCCCTTATCTATCCATCATGTTCTGTGTCAAGTTTTCCCAAATGTATTTTGAAGAGAACTAGCAACAGACTGATTTTGAAAGTTCTGGCATGTATATGTTTAACCTCAAATTTGACAGTCCAATATTGCCAGGATATAATCTAGAACTAATACCAGGGTCTCAATCCCCAGGGTCCCATATGTAAAAGAGACTCTATTCAAAACATGCTTCACTGTTTGAAATGGTCAGATTTATTACTACTTTTCATTCAAGAGAGTAAAATTAATCAGTTAAAGATGTATGTTTCAAGAATTATGACAGTTTGTTGGTTTTTCCCATACTAGTCCATTGATTTCAGTGACAGAATAAGGGAAGCAATACATTAGTGTAAGAGTGGTGAGATGAAAATGGGGCAGGAGAGACTCAATGACTATTGTGCCTCCAGATTCTCAGAATATTAAACATATATAATAGCTACCCAACTAAGGCAGTATAGCAACTTCTTAGAAGCTAACAGACCCTGGAGTCAACATTTCAGTATATGAATACAAAATACGTATTTCCATTTCTTATTTGTTTCTTGTTTAACAAAAACTTGAAGGACAAAGTAAATTTAGAAAGCATTAATTTCCTGTCAATGTGTACTGTTGATTTGACCTGGTAGATATCAAACCTGCCATTGGAATAAATTCTAGAAAACTTCTGGAGAAGTTCATTGGCTATTACCACCAAGTCATAAATGCATCACAGCAAATGAATATGTAATATAACAAGACTGAGAGATAACCACCCATCTGACTCAACACCACCCACATTACAGCAACATTATTAAGTTGCATGAAACTTTGGCAACAAAAATAATAACAGCAGTAACATCCTCCATATAGTTTGTAAGTAATTCAATTCCATTTGCATTCCTAGGGCAAGCTGACTGCTTTCAAGATTAATGGAGTAATGATTAAAAATGGAAGATGCTTTAGCTATCAAACAAATAGTTGCAGTGACTTCTATAAGAGTACATTTAGAATAATGGCCTTCATCTCTTTGGACTGTTTCCAGGGTCACAAGGGAAGACGACTGCAGCATACATAGAAGTCCATGGATAAAAGCTCTTTCAGTTCATTAGAGTTGATGAGGGTAATCAAAGCAATATTTCTGACCTGTACTGAAGAAGACATTTTGCCTTTACTCTCCTTTTGCCCCTCCTTCTCTTTAAAAAGTTTGCCTGTTCCCCTGTATAAATAGTCAAAGCAAATGTTCTGTATTGTAGCACAACCAAATGCCAAAGAAGACAAGTCCCCCCCCCCCCCTTCTTCCTCCCAGAAGAAGAAATATTAGTTGGTGCTTTATTTCCCATTATTTCATGAGGAGGCACATTTCCTCATTTGTTCATTTTAGACAAAAGGGATTTTGTTTTCCTTCTTTGTAACTGCTCACCTTTTGTCATGCATGGACAAAATGGGGCTGCAGGTTATATGCAGATTATTTCATCTCTGTCCAGTGTTTTCTAGGATGGTGCCACTGAAAAGCTTCCATACAGGTTCCTAAAATGTTGGACAGCAACCAAACGAAAATAGGCTGACTTCATCAATGACGCCATTATATTACTGCCCCTCCTCCTTATTGTCAGCTGCCAAAGAAGAGAAACATGGCCCCCGGCAGGATAGACTCTGTCTGTCTGTCTGTCTAATCATACTCTCTGTGAAACTGGTCCTAAGTTCATACTTGGAAAAAATGAATCAGTTTTTCAGAAGATGAAACAGCAAATTTATTATATGAGCTACATAGCCTTTTGCAGCAGAGGGCTGAAGAAGGAAGGAAGGAAGGGAGGGAGGGAGGGAGGGAGGGAAGAAGGAAGGAGAGAATTTGGATCACACTGAAGTTTGCAAGGAGTTATAGAAAGTATGGGGTGATACTGACGTCTTTCTAATGGATTGTAGAGTAGGGATATCGGCCTTTCTCACCTTTTCTTTTCTTGGAATTAGAGATGGTTTCTTAGGTAGTGCATTAAGCCTATTTAATTCTAATTCATGTTTATTGTACCCTAATGAGTAGTGATCCAATTAAATCTCACTGCAACAATTTAGGCCTGTTGAAAATTGCAAAGCATTGAAAGCAGCTTACTACTAAGGTTCAAATCTATACAAATAGCAAAAGTAATCCAAATGCTAGTAGCTTCTTAAAATTTTGATTTTCCTTCCAGGTGTTAGCTTTTCTGTTCATTGCATTTTAGTTCAGTTAGGAAGGCTTACACTGACCTTAGCCTTGAGGGCAAAAAGGATAATGCACCCAAATGTAATTCTGTGCTCATGAGATCTGTATTTGTATAATTACCTGCAATATGTTTTATTCATATAAATATTTTCTGCAAAAGCTCTGAAAAGAGAGGCATATCCTTAGTAACTATATTTGCACTTTTGTCCCCAAAGGACTGCAAATGCCACACTAATATAATGGGAATTTTTTTCCCCCCACACAAAATATGTGCGGCTTGATTTTAGAAATAGAATCAGTAAGACAAATGTAACATTTATGCAACATGAATAACTCTGGATGGATACATGGCCTGACCTTCATGTATTAACCATGGCATACAAGTAAAATTCTCATCTCTGGATAAATAGAAAGCAATTTGAATTTCAAAATTAAAAATAAAAACCCTGCTGCTCAGCTTCAGTGCAGTAGTTTTGCTATAATGATGTCAGTGACTATGTACCACTTTGGGTATAAAAAGCAACAGAAACATAAATATGAACTTAATATAAAATACTGTGCAAAAATATTTTTTGAACGTTATAACAGGTGCTTGTGCCCAGTTCTTTGAACAGACAGAAAGGATGTTAATTTTCTGAAATGAGGGTAGGGTGGGGTGCCCGAGAGTCAAACTTTGATTAACATGGGACAGCATGAAGAGTTTGTATTCATATAAAGTATGACAGAAGATGTTTGTGCTTGTCCCCAAAAAAACACAAGATGCCAAAATGATATTTAACTTTACTATAACAAGATCTTTATGTGGTCTTGTGACTGTACAAGATGGATCATGTACTAATAATGCAGGAATGGCCTTGACATTGCATTTGCCTTAAGATACCATAACACTGATCGATCCTTAGGTTAGAGATACCATGATCTGTATCACTTTCCATTTAGTCACAGATGTGAAGATGTTAAAAGAGAATTTCCTAAGTTAATTCCCCCCCCAGATGAACCTCAAAGCGGTTCCTGAGTCTAAAAGATGCAATTCTCCATCATTCTAAAGGACCATCACTATTGTCACATATATTATTTATTTTCATAATTCTGCCAATGTGACTAACTGTGGCTGGAATCCAATGCCTATTCACTTAACTTTAGGTAAATCCCAGTGAACAAAATCAGAATTATCTCTGGGTTGACATGTAGGGGTCTGTGCTGCAGCTAGCGGTTTAAAAAAAAAAAAATAGAACAAAACTATATCCTGGAGATTTCAGTAACACTGCAGCTAGGCCAGAACTAAATTAGATCAGTTCTTGAATGTTGCTGGCACCATAGCAACACAGAGATATGATGCTGTTTTCAAATGGACTAGAATACTCAAATGAAATACCTTCAGCATCTTTGATGACGGGAATGCTAGCTTGATTGTAGCGTAAGGTCAACTCATATGAGAACTGTGTGCAAGTGTGTGTGTGTGTGTGTGTGTGTGTGTGTAAGCTGAAGCAGATACTGTTAAATTTGGGCCTTCAAATGTACTATTTGGGATTATCAACAGGACATAAAATGGGGCAGAGTACAGGTGAAACTTGAAAAATTAGAATATCATGCAAATGTTCATTTATGTCAGTATGGCAACTCAAAAGGTGAAACCAATATATGAAATAGATGCATTACGTGCAAAGCGAGATATGTCATAGATTCTGTCATAGATATGTCATAGATTCTCTCTGGGGTTCAGGTCAGACAAGTTTGCTGGACAATCAAGGACATAATCCCATGGTCATTGAATCAGGTTTTGGTACTTTGGGCAGTGTGGGCAGGTGCCAGGTTCTGCTGGAAAATGAAGTCAGCATCCCCATAAAGCTCGTCTGCGGAAGGAAGCATGAAGTGCTCCAAAATCTCCTGGTAGACGGCTGTGTTGACCCTGGACTTAATGAAGCACAGTGGACCAACACCAGCAGATGACATGGCTCCCCAAATCAACACAGACTGGAAACTTCACACTGGACTTCAAGCATCGTGCATTGTGTGCCTCTCCATTCTTCCTCCAGACTCTGGTCCTTGGTTCCCAAATGAGATGCAAAAGTTGCTCTCATCAGAAAAAAGGACTTTGGACCACTGGGCAACAGACCAGTTCTTTTTTTCTGTAGCCCAGGTAAGACGCTTCTGACGTTGTTTGTTGTTCAGGAGCGGCTTGACAAGAGGAATACGACATTTGAAGCCGATGTGCAGGATCCGTCTGTGTGTGGTGGCTCTTGATGCACTAACTCCAGCCTCAGTCCACTCCTTCTGAAAGTCCCCAACACTTTGGAATGGCCTTTTCCTGACAATCCTCTCCAGGCTGCGGTCATCCCTGCTGCTTGTGCACCTTTTTCTACCACACTTTTCCCTTCCACATAACCTTCTATTGATGTGCTTTGATACAGCACTTTGGCAACATCCAACTTCTTTTGCAATTACCTTTTGGGGCTTTCCCTCCTTATGAAGGGTGTCAGTGATGGTTTTCTGCACAACTGTCAGGTCAGCAGTCTTTCCCATGCTTGTGATTCCTACTGAACCAGCCTGAGAGACCATTGAAAGGCTCAGGAACCCTTTGCAGGTGTTATGGATTCATTAGCTGATTAGAGTGGGACACTTTGAGCCTAGAATGTTGAACCTTTTCACACTATTCTAATTTTCTGAGATTGTGAATTTGGGGTTTTCATAAGCTGTACGCCATAATCATCACAATTATACCAAAGTAAGGCTTGACATATCTCGCTTTGCATGTAATGCATCTATCTCATATATTGGTTTCACCTTCTGAGTTGCCATACTGACATAAATTAACATTTGCACGATATTCTAATTTTTCGAGTTTCACCTGTATGTAATCTCTTCCTGACTCTTTACCAAATGCCCGATTTGTAGAAATCAGCACATTAAAAGCTTTTCATAATATGAAGAACATATGATAATGTTCTAATTGCTACATATTAAGCTGCTGCGAAGCTTGGCACTCTCCCATATAGTCCCACTATGCACTTCATCAAGGTACTTTAGCTCTACTGTTACCCAAAAGGCCTATCCAGGTAAAAAGTGCTTGAACTGGAGTAAAACAAATCTGAGCTTCAAAAAACCTGATGAATTTCTTGAAGTAGAAAAGTGAATGTTGATGATTTTTCCCCTTCATGAAAGCTAACCCTAATCACTGACTGATATGTAAACCACTAAGTTCCTTGGCAGAAAATAGCACACCGTCAGCAAAACTGTAAAGAACATAGATGCATTTGGGGAATATCAGAAATGTTGCTTATACAGCATCATCAGTTCAGCTGCCTCAAGGCTAGTTTAATTAGGCTACAACTCACATGCCAGCAAGTAGTTTTGTAATTACCTTCAAATGACCAGTTCTTATAAAACCCTACAGGGGATACAGTATTCCCCTGTAATGAACTATACTAAAATGAAAGTGGCTGGGATTTGTTATCCATGCTATTTGAAAGAATGAAAAATCATAGAAACGTAAATCAGTTGGTAGCAACATTTGTATTTAGATACAAATAACAATGAATACAGCTTCCCAAGTGATATATCCATATGCATACAAACTCAATTAATTAGGTGCCAAGCTACACTATGTTGTATCTGGGATATATATATATGAAATCTTTATAAAACATGGCACTAGGTTAAATCAAGGAACACTTTGCCAGGCAGGATCCAGTTCCATCACTAAGAGACAGTCTGCTCCAAACCTATACCCATGAAAAATTAAGGAGACAGGCATTCTTGGTAGCAGCCCCCATTGTATGGAACACAGTCCCACAGGAAGTGTGATTAGTCCCTACCATACATGTGTTGTATAAAGTCCTCAACATGATTCAGCAGGTCAGTGAGCCCTGGTGTATTTCTGGAGCACGTTTCCTTTTTTTTTTAAATAGTTTGTGATTTATTTATATATTTATTTATTTTTTAATAGCTGTCTTCAGTGTGGGTCTTACCTGTTTTGATTGCTCATGTATACCACTCAGGGTAATTCAGATTGGACAGTACTGCAAGAGGGAGGAAGGAAGGAAGGAGGGAGGGAGGGAGGGAGGGAGGAAGGGTGTTTAGCAGGTGGCAGCTGTTAGCTGAGCTTGACAAATATTTAAAGAAAGCTAAGCAGGTTTGTACACAGATGAAAGTTGTAGTTAGATAGGAGGTTAATTGGGAATTCTAAGACCTTAGGAGAGATTAGCAAGTGAGGAAAAAACCACCCTGGAAAAAGGAAGTAGGAAACTTCTGCTGAATTGCTGCAAAGCAACCTACATGAAAATGTTTGTGTGGTCACCTGGAGCTGAGTTGAACTGGATAAAGTCTGCCTTTATAATGTGTGTTTATACGTATATAGGAATTGAAAACAAACATATTTTCCTTTATATTTTTGCAAATGGTGGTGGAGGGTTATATAGTTCACTGAATTCTAAATGTTGATATTTCATTTTGGTGACAGGATTTGGACAAGGAGGCTCCAAAGGGATATAAAAAAGGAATGAGACATGCTTAGTCCCTGGGTTAATGGTGTGCCTCCATTTTAGATTTCTCCCACTAGGAAACTGATTAGGAAGCCTTATAATAAAATTACAATAAGTCAGACTGCAACTTTAAGTTCTTAGATGGCACTATTCGAAGGCAGTAACAAAATAGCAACCTTGCTTTGGTGCATCTTAGCCTCATTGTCTTGAAATGCTGGTTCTTCAGTTCAATGGTGTGTAACAGGATCTAATCAGTGCTAATATTAGTTTTCCACAAGTGCAGCTATGTTATTGGAAGAAAGCTCCTAGGGCAGGCTCTATTAAATATAGAAGAATCTTGTTTTAATGATAATGTTATTAAAGACTATAGTATACAGACAAAACTAATACAATCTACATAATATAAAAATGTATAAGAAGAAAGGGAAAAAAATAAAAATAAAAAGTACAGAAAAAGAAGAAAAAGGAAAAAAGAAAAGAAGGAAAGAAGGAAAAGAAAAGAAAAGAAGGAAAAGAAAAAAAATAACCTCCCCTTTCATCCCCAACAAGTATAATCAACATTAACAGCTTATCACCATCTCTTCATCCCATATCTCACCCCATTCTGTATAAACCAATCTTTAAAGCCTCATCACTTCATCTTAATCAACAAAAGTTCATTAAGGGGTATCAAAAATGACAATATAACTATTACAAACTATATCTAATAAACCCAGTTTGAATAATTACTTTTACATTTATAACTCCTTCTCTATTTAAACAAATCCCCCCATCTCCTCTCTTCACATAAACAAAACCTTTAAAACATCATCATCCGGTCATGATTAAAAAAAAAAAATCCATTAAAATTACCAAAGATAGCAACCCATTCATTTTAACCTTGATCAAATAAACTGATGTTATATTCTTTCCTCTTTCTGCCAACAATCTCTTTTTTTCATCGAACAATGTCCTAACCTCTTCTATCTTTTTGTGCTGTCTTTGTCTCTTCCCCCAGGATCAATGGCATCTTCAACAAGCTCCTTTTGTAATTCCAGTATAAAAAAGTTATTCACATCACTGTTCATGTTCTTGCTGCCTCTTCTCATGAAACTGTTGACCACTTCAACAAGTCCCTTTTGTAAATCCAAGAAAGCAGACTGGAGCAGCCTAGGGGGCTAATGGATAAGTTTAAGCAAATTGAATGTTTTCTCAGATTGGTCTTCTTCTTCTTCTTCTTCTTCTTCTTCTTCTTCTTCTTCTTCTTCTTCTTCTTCTTCTTCTTCTTCTTCTTCTCCTCCTCCTCCTCCTCCTCCTCCTCCTCCTCCTCCTCCTCCTCCTCCTCCTCCCCTTAACCTCCTTTCTAATAACTTTCTTTTTTCAAATAATTAGTAAGAAAACTTCTTACATGCCTGCTTTTTGTTTTCAGCCAAGTTTTTTTTTAGATTATTTAGTACTCATTTGAAATCATGTTTGCCAAGTTCTTAGTTAAGTGCCCAGGTAGCCCAAAAGATCAGAATCATAACAGCATCATTTATGTAGAAAACTATCATATATAGATAGAGAGAAGATTTGCCTGCTCTTTTCTATATAATCACAAGAGCTCCAACTCAAACTTCCAGACATCCAACTTGCTGATAGGCACTGTGGAAATAGAGCTTTTAATTGGATCTACACTGTGAGTGACCACTTAAAAAATATATTTTTTAAAACTCTAAAGAGAACTAGCCTTTAATTTCCTTTTTGGTGTGGCCATCAGAGTTTATTAGTAAATAAGTATGTTTATTGTTGTAACCACAGGTCATAACATATAGCATACCATAAAATACAGTGAAATAACAATAAAATAACAGTAGAATAGTAAAAT
The DNA here is from genome assembly GCA_030867105.1 of Liasis olivaceus. Lineage (NCBI taxonomy): Eukaryota > Metazoa > Chordata > Lepidosauria > Squamata > Pythonidae > Liasis > Liasis olivaceus. The sequence continues at coordinate 22,288,945 of CM061352.1, forward strand.
TATAAAATGAAATAATAAAAATGTGCGTGAGATGTAAGAAGTTTAATATAAGATAAAGTCAGAATTTATTGTTCTATGAGCCTGGATCTCCTCTTCAGAATTAATTTCATTTTCTCTCTCTCTCTCTCTCTCTCTCTCTCTCTCTCTGGTGCTTTTTAATTTTCTACTTTGGGTCCATTTCTCTTGCTTTCCTAACCATTTTCACTGTCTTTCTCTCATTTGTCATTCTCCTACCAACAGTCTTTTAGTACTTCTTTGGTATAGTATTTCTTCTCCATAAATTTAATTTTTCTAGTCCCCTGTTAATTAATAGCAATAGCCGCTAATTATCCTATGTCAAGGGAATAATAATAACAATTATGTAATAATAGCTTCAATAAAGTTGATATTTATAGCTAATAGTCTTTGAGCATGTACTCCTAGAAAAACATGAGATGCTACATCTGTTAAATTATGGGGTCCCAACCCTGAAAATCTTCTAAAAATGTGCCTGCATAATTCTGTTAATTTCATGACATTTGAATGTGGCACGTTAAGAAGATTACATGAATATATAATACACACTCAGAAAGTCAGACTGAAAAACAGAAAAACCTTCAAGTTCTCCTTTAAATAAATTAACACAAGATGAGAAAGAAACTAATTTATTTATTGCTAGGTGACCTTTTGAATCCCTTTCCCACTGTTTTGGATGGCATCTAGACTAAGTCATGCATTTTCTCCTTTTTCCTTAATTCCACCATAGTGCTTTATTACTTGCAATTCTCCAATTGTAATTTCTCTTTTCCTCTCTCTTTGATCAATTTTACACATATTTTGCCTTTCTTTCTGTGCTTTCTTGTGACATTTGTTCTCATAAAAGTGATGATGATGAAGAACTATCAGATTTCATACATCTGTCGGTCCTGAGGTTCCCCTCTTACGTCTGCAGTGTTAGAACATTTGGGGAAGAACAATGGAGAGACTGGATAGTTCAAATGATTTATCAACATGGCTATTTGTGGATCCTACACAAGCTTTTTTGGCCAGCTGCTTTTGTCTTAAAACCAAGAGCAGCAGTAATCAGCTAGTAGAGCTGATAAACACTGTTTCAATACAGTTCCTTCTTCATACATTATAGAGCAAAAGAAGCAGGAAGGAGAGAAAGAAAAAAATCACTTAAGGACTATAAATTATGGAGGTTAAAAAAAGGTTAAGTGTCAGGCTCTTAATGTTTTCTGACAGTGTAAATGATGATGCAATCAAGGTTTTTAGACTCTACACTGAACAGTCATTTGTCCTTACCACACCCACCTCTTACCTTTCAATATGCACCGAAATCATAAATAGGAACATATTTATATGTGTGTGTGTGTGTGTGTGTGTCTGTGTTCCTCCTCTCCTTCCCCCACCCCCCACATTTATTCTGCCTCTCACCCTAGAAAGCATCCAGAACCTCTCTCCCACAATGCAGCTTGTGGGTACACCCAGGTAAATTAACCAAGCAGGGATTTCTTCTTCCTCTAGCTTAGTGTTTCTCAACCTTAAGAAGCCAGCTGGAGAATTCTGGGAGTTGACGTCCACATATCTGAAAGTTGCTAAGGTTGAGAAACACTGATTGGCTTTTTGGCTAAGTCTGTTTCAGCCAGTCTTGGCTGTTTTTAAAACCAAAGCAATTTTTTTTTGGGGGGGGTGGGCTTGTCTATGGTTCATATGAAACCAGTTTTGTTTTTGTATTTTATTTCTGGTTTGTGAAGCTTCTTAGTAGTCCATTGCCCCTCTGTAGGAACTACTGTCTTGCCACATATCCTAACTCCAGGTTTTTCAAGGAAAAAGTGGTTTGAAAAAGTTGTTTAGTCCCTCCTCCTGGGAAATTATTAGAAACAATGAATACAATTTCTTTCTTTCTTTCTTTCTTTCTTTCTTTCTTTCTTTCTTTCTTTCTTTCTGTCTGTCTGTCTGTCTGTCTGTCTGTCTGTCTAGCTGTCTAGTAGTAAGGGTAAGCATTGGGGGAGGGGACTACAAGCATTTCATCTTATTTCCCATTTACATGGAAGTGGGAAGGATTATTTCTTTATTGCAGTTGCAGCAACTCAGGGTGGACAATGGTTTTTGTTCCTTGTTCTCAATATTTTGAGGCTGGCAAGTCTGAAGATGATTGCAATCTGCTTTGGAGGAATTGGGGAGTGGAAATGGTAGTGGCATCAATGCACCCTGTCAAGCTGGACCTCTGTTCCTTTAACCTTCTGTTCACAATTGTCCAGTAGAACAGATATTCTTTCCTCAGATGAATAAGCCAGAATTGGAATTGTATAGCTTTACTTTTTTTTGTTGTTGTTGTTATCATTTTGTCATCTTTTCTGAGCATATATGGAATTGTGTGTGTAGGTTGTTTAATTATTCTAAATTCATTTCAGTTATGGACTTTAGCATTCCTGACACCATCTCTACAAATACAGGCTAACTGTAAGTACTCTTATTTGTTTCCTTATTTCTCTTTCCACCACCTAGATGTGTCCTCGTCTCCCTTCCCCAGAGCTACACTAAGATTTTTGTGCATCCATAATTGCTTTTTCTCTCCCATTTTCTCCTAATTGTAATGATTCACAATTGCGCCCTAAGAAATCTCCTTTTTAGGAATATTCAACCTTTTTGTGGCTCCTTTTCCTATTAGATACTTCTGTCATGGAATTTCATTTTTCATTGTGCTATATGGAGCCCAGCTATAATACTGGAACCAGCCCTAGTTTTAAGAGCTGCTTCCCTATAGAAAATTTCTAAGCATAAACTCTTTTGGTTCCTGTAGAATTTACTCTCATCAAGCCTACTACTAAACATTATAAGTTTCAGGGGCTCTAAGAAGTGTCTTCCACCCCTCCTGGACATCAAATAAGCAAAAGAATATTCTACAACTGTTCACAGTGTATTGTACAGCATTGGAAAACAACATACAGCCAAGTGTACAACAATTTAAAGGTGCAATAGGAACTGGGGCTAAGGTTAATTAATTAATTATAACCTGGAGCCAGGATGTTCAGGATGAAGAAGTTCCCTTTTGCTTCCTCATATTTGAACTTCTGTTTACCTACAATCCTGCATTCTGCTATCCAGTATTTAGCTTACATCTTTAACCTTTTTTTCCTTGCACCCAATTTCCCTGCATCCTGTGGGTTTCATAAAATACTTTTTTTTTTTTAAATCCAAGAAACATAACCTAATGTAGATTTTCCTTAAAATCAAAACCTTCTGTACTGCATGGTCATTTCCCCCAAATTATCTTACTAATTCCAAGTCTTCCATGTTGGTTTGGATCAAATCAAATATAGCTTGACCTCCTTGGACCTTCTGATGAAGAATGTTGTCAGTCTGACAGGTCAGACATTTTTGAGTAACAATGTTTGGCAAGGTTTGTCTCCCAGTACACATGGGAATAATTAAAGTCCTCTATCACTACTACTTCCTGCCTCTTTGAAGGAGTTGCAATTTGCTTTTAGAAAGCATCATCTGTATCTTCTTCTTGGCTGGACAGATGATAGGAGACACTAATGACATTACTGGCTTTATTTGTTCTTCCATTTATTATAACCCAGATACTTTCTAGAGTATTGCCAGGTTCCTTGACTTGGATTACTGAACAGATGTGGCAATTTACAGTGCAACTCTTTTTCATTTTCTGATGCTTCTTTTCCTTTTGCACAATGGTATCATTCAACTGTTATATTCCAATCACAGGAGTCATTCTAGCAGATTTTCATTATAATTATTAAATTATATTTGCCTTCCTGTATTAGGAACTTCAATTCATTTTGCTTATTTCTCATAATCTAATCATTAGTGTATAGACAACAACAGCCATATACCTTATGAGTCTGTTTATAGAGTGGTTTATTAGGCCCCAACAGTCCTTCATGTTTCTACAGTGTGCAAGTTAAACATTTCATCTCTAATTCTTTAAGGCACTCATGATCAGTCTCACTATGCTTTAGCCAAATATGTTCAGCCCAAAGTTAGTTGGTCTATAATATTCTTATCAATGAATGTTTTGTGATTCTGTTTATTATGCCAGTATAAAAATACATTTATGTTTATTAGAGGAAAATTATTGCAGCTAACTTTGTGCCATTGTTGAATTTAATGTTTTGTTGAATTTTGAAAACTGGTTTCCTTTCATCCTTCTGTGATATGGTGTCTAGGTGATTATACCAACCCAATATTTTGATCTGTGCATATGGTAAATTTTCAGCAACATACATGGCTAGCATTCAATGGTAAAATACATTCCCTGGAGAACTCATTCTGTATTAATTCTACCTTAGCTTTAGACATGAGGTTTCCCATAGTCAAATACAGCTTTGCTTCCATCAACAAGAATCATTGCTTTTAAAAGGGAGAACTTCCTTAATTCAGCATCAAGTAGTAATATGAAAAATATTGATTAGTAATCAGCTGCTGACATACTTATTTTGCTTAAGGTTTATTTGCTGAACTGCAAAGGCAGCATTGCCATCTAGGCTATATCTTCTGTAACACATACAAAAATTAATTTCAAACTTTTCATCTAAATGTCATTCTCTATCTGCTGTGCTCCTTTGAGTTCTATATCAAGTGCTTTTAGTTCCATAGCTACTTATTTTTAAGAGAATTGCCATAAAGCAATTTTACCTCTACTAAACTTATTTTAATTTCCCTATAAGCAGGCTAAGAAGATTAATAAATCTGATTTTTTCTGAAGAGCAAGTCACTTTGTCTCGAAGCAATTCCTCATTCTTACTTTCTTTATAGGAGAATCCCAATTTGCAGAACAACTCCTTAAAAGCTTTCCAATAAGTGGGGTTAGAGGCAGCCGCCAAATCCTTTCTCATCAACCAGTTCTGCTCCGTTTCATTTCAAATACCACATTAAAAGCCCAATTCTGTGATGGTGTAAATGGACACCACTCCAGCTAATGCTAAAAGGAAAGCTGTGCATGAAAGAACTTGATTCCCTCAACAAAACAGGAGAAATCCCTATGGAATCTGGGTGGAATTAAATTGATAATATTGCACAGTGACTGCTAGAGAATGCAGCCAATTAATGAGTGCCCATATTTTCCTTTTAAAAAAAAATAGTGAACCAAAGTCATATCAATTTGTGGTTGAATTCCTTCTTTTTTATCTCTTTCTCTTCTAGGAAATTTATGGTGTTATATATTTATCCCTCATGGCATTCCCATGCAACTGAACACTGAAAGATAAGAAAAAATCATTGTTGGTGGTGGTCAAAGTTGCAATTCAGAAAGCAGCATGAGAGCAAACTAGTCAACATTATCACAGGATCTATTTTTCTAAACAGCACCAATACTTCACTCCCTTGCCAATGTTCACTGATTCAATTCACCCAGGCGTTTATGAATGAAAGGTCTCTGGATGACTGTAGCAGCCAAACCAATCACTACGGGCTTCCACTGAGAGATCCTTTTCACTTCACAATGCAATTCACTTGCTTGCTCACCCATTCTCCAGCAGTATCTAGTTTCATCAAGCAGCAGAGAGGAATATGAAATTCATAAACAAAGATGGAATGCTTTCATTAGAAGAAAGCAGTTTTATCTAGAGAACATATGATTACACAGGGGGTGCTGGTTAATAGCCTTGACAGACTGTGGAAGGGACTATTGCTCCAGAGTGCCCTTAGTTGTCAGTTCAGATGCCCAGTGCCACAATCACCAAAGACTTCTGAACAAAGACCAGCTATAGTCCAGAGGTTGCAGCTATGTGAGCTGTAGCACTGCATAGCTGTAGGAATTTACTATAATCTAGAAAAAAAATATATGGTACAACAGTTCCTGGTCTGTACTTCCTTAGGTCACAAATGGGGAATCATGATTAAATGTTCCTTTATAGAAAATATAGACAAGTAAGTGGCATGGGAAAATCTTGTAGTATAGCTTTTTTCTGTATATAGCAGTTTTCAATGTATAGAAGATTTTCTCATGGAGGAACAGTCAAACACATAGTTCCCAATTCCAACTTGAAGTATTACCACCCAGGAACAATTTTACTAGAATAAATCTTAAAATGAATAGGAAGAGCGTTTATTTTGATTGAATTAGTCAAATTATAGCCTGCCCTGCCACCCAAAACAGCAACTGAAGAGAGTAGGAGGAAGCAGTAGTAGAGTCTTACTAACTTGCTATGGGCTTAGTTTCTCAAGTTAAAGAACAGATGTAATGCAAATGAATTATAATGATGGTTCAGCCAAGGATGATTCATCAAGTTCAGCATAGTGTCAGCCTCTGTTTTTTGCTATGTAAAGATGTAGATGGAACATGTATCACTGGAAGATGATGTGAATCGTCTTGTGATCTGATTTTACTTTTGCAATTGTGCATACATAGGTCAGTTCCAGCCAGTTTCTGCAATAAACTGTAGGTTGTTGTTGTTGTTGTTTTAAAGAGCATTTGCATTCTTTGGAATGTGTTTTTCAACATGTTTTTATGTGCAGTATGCCAACTATACTCAGCTTTCTACATACAGTAACTTAAAATATGCATCACGTTTTTTGACCCAATCTGAATAGCAAATATGAGGGACATGCAGAAATTTATTTTGGAAAGTATATCAGGTAAACACACCTTAAAAATGGACTTAAAAAACACTTATGGCATTCTATGTTCTAATATTTCTATGTTCTAATTATTCCTAATATTCTCTGTATTAGAAAACAAACCACAGGAATTCTGATTCTTCAGTGAATTTATATCTTCAGCTAGGTCTTATGCACTCTTTAGAGAATTAGATAAATATGCGAAGCAATAAAAGCTTTGGATTTACTGTGGCTATAAACAAAACTAAACTTTGGAGATCTTTGTTAATAATCAATAAATCTCAGCTCATCTGAGTTCATTTAACTGACAGAACCCAAAAGGTTTCTCTAATTAGAGTTTGAAACCTAATGTAAAATGTGATAAGGCTCAGGTACTGTTATGCATAGACTCATAGCAAAATAACAAATTGAAAAACATATAATTATGACATATTTATGTGTGCTCACAAATTAATTGATTTTAAATCAAGATATGTATGTATGCTTAAATATCAATTTTTATAGTTTTACATTATTCATCAAATCATTCATTTTTCTCTACTTCATTCTATTAAAATGTAACAAGTCAGTAACGCAGATCACTGTAAATGAAAATAAAGACATTTAATCCATCAATCTTAGACACCCTGTACTTTGTTCCTGACCTTGAATTGCCATTTATTTTCTTCTTTATGAGATGACAGCATGATGTTACTTTTTCCTGATATTATTCAAAGATTGGATTCCTATATTGTAAGTACCTGTCCCAGACCCCTGTAACATTTGATAGGGTACTGCAGTTTCCAGGGTGGGTGAGGATAATGCTTGAGAGCTTATCCTCCTAATTCAGAGTGAGAACTAACATTTTCTAGATTTTTTCCCTCCTGATTAGAACATGCCTGCAGAACCTATGATACCATCTAGTTCCCAGCATCCTTTTGTAGTCCATATAGTAGACATACACAACCTGATTAGCTGAGGATTTTTTTTTTTTACTTCTTTTAAAAATTTGGAAGGACTTAAGAGACAATTGGGAGACATTAACATCCTCACCAAATTGCGGGGGGGGGGGGGGTGGTGGTTACCCAAAGCTACCCATTCTGGCGACATCATGACATTGCTAGTGATATGTCCTGGAAGCTGTTAGATTAAAGAAGTCTGGATCTAGGCTGCAAGCAGATTACACCCCCTGCAGTATAGGAGGGAGAGAGGAAGAGAGAGAAACAAGCAGGAAGAAAAAATAAGTTGTTGCTCCTCATGCAGCAACAGCAGCTTCCCCAGTGTCACATTGTTCCAGAAACAAGATGTGGTTCTTTGAAGAAATAATATAATGGTTGAATACCTATCTTCATTTTTGGACTTAGTTGACCTTTCCTTCCCCACTTCCCCTTCTCTTGGTGTTCTGTAGCATCTCGCCCAATAAAGAATTAAAAACATATACACTCTTATGTGACCATTTGGCTTTTCTCAAAAGAGCATTGCCCAAATATTCATGAAGGACATACCTTTGTCTTGTCCCTTCATCTCACCTTCTGGTTTTAAGACTAATATGCTCCCCCCCCCCATTTTTTTTTTCCTTTTCTTTTCCCATCCAGCTATTGTAGCTTCATCAAACAGACAGCAAATCCATCTATTTGTACATATTTTACATGCTTTAAAAGAAGAAAAAAGTGTGGACTTAGGCTGTAAGCAGATTATGCACTCTTTGTTTGTAAACATGTATGGAACAAGTACAGTTGCAGGATTAGAGCTTAAAATTGGAGCATTGGCAACATTGGAAGGTGATGGAATTATACACACACCCCAAACTAGAAGCTTGCATATTCTTGGGCTCTTCTCTTTCTTCTGTACCTGTCTACACAGTCCAAAGCCCTATAAATGAGCTTGAACTCTATCTCCCAATTTTCTCACCCAGGATGGCCTCCATCACTGGGGAGAAGCAGAATGAGGAAGGCTGATTCAGCATTCTGCTTCCCATAAAGGTAAATCAAATGCAGCCAGGTATCCACAATGATATTGCACCTCTGGGTATGGAAACTGTGTTGCCCATCATATGAGATGGTTTTCCCATTGAGATCAAATAGGCTTCAAACGTGGAATGCTTCTGAGACATTTGAAAGCTTAGTATTTGCTTTGGCAGTTTCTTGACTGTTCATATTACCAGCCATCCCTAACGATGGATAGTAGTATTTTATTCTTGTAAACTTTTATTGATAGATATAATTGTTTTCTTGTTATGTCTTTCTTAGCCCTCTCTGAGATGTCTTTGAACATTTCAGTAGCATATTTGTTCTTCTGTGAAATAATCAAATACAACAAAATGTCAAATCCCTCTTGCTGTGCTCTTTTCATACATTTTGTGATGGGAATAAGATTATGCCTGTTAGCCATAAGGGAGAGGGATATGTGGATATTCCCAATGAGAGAAATCACAATTTCTGTTTGTGTGGAGCAAACTCACCTCATATCTTTGAATGCATTACACACATCTGCCAAGGGGCTTGCCAGTAGATACACCCAAGTGCATGTAGGTATGACCCTATTCTTGCTTATGCATTCACTGCATGCTTTTGGGTCAGAATCAGAATGGCGAATACATTTCTATTTCCTAATGGAGGAAATATAAGGTGTTTCTAAAATAGGAAATCTAACGCTGTTGAAAACCTACAGCCGCAAATGGAGATGATCACATTAGTCAAAGGGAAAAACCAAACCAAACCAAAAATCTATGTGTTATATAATTGTTCTCTGGACTTTTTCTATGCATATTATCAAGCTAGTCATTCAGAGGAGTTGGTTGCCTTACAATCATGCAGTGTTGAAATCATCTTACCACCATAGGTTTTTCCTCGTCATTATTGTTGCTGGCCCAGACTTCCACATGTGGCCAATAAAGTTGTGGGAATGCTCCCTAATGGTGCTTTACCCATGCTGGATGACAGGAAGGTCATTGGACCCCCTGAGAAAACCTGCTGTACTACAATTTACCCCATTTTCCATTTTCCATCCTCTGTGAGCTAGATGGAGGCAGAATGGTAGGCAAATACACAGAAACTTCTTTCTAGCCACACCTGGAAAGTTTTTGTGAACTTGGTCTTTTGAGCCAAACAATGTGTAACTTCAGGGACTGTTAGGGGCATGTCTTTCATCTGATATGATTATATATATATATATATATATCAAAGATAAAAAGTAACAAAAACTAATAATCAAGAAAAAGAATAGAAGAAAAGAAAGAATAAAGAGAAAGAGGGAAAGCAGAAGTGCAGAAAAAGAAATAAAAAGGAAGAAAGAAACAGAAATATACCAAAAAAAAAAAGAATGACTTCTGACTTCTTTTACAGCAGATATAAGTACAGTGGTACCTCGGTTCATGAACGCTTCTGTTCACGAACAATTCGGTTCACAAACAGCTCCGGTTGCAAAATTTTGCCTCAGTTCGTGAACTCCGCATCGGGTTACGAACAGGATCTGCGGCCATTTTTCCTCCCGTGTCACATGGTCGCGGCTTCCTGTAGGGAGGGGGACTCTCCCTCCAAGCAGTAACCACCTCCCCACCTGCCTTCCTGTCCTCCAAGCCAGAAGTTGCCTCGAGCAAGGTTAGCGTTCTCTCTCTTCGTACTGTACTTTTTGTCATATTTTTGTGGTTTTTTTTAAAAAAAACATATGGTTCAGAACGGATTAACCGTAATTACATTGAACCTTATAGGGAAATTTGATTCGGGACGCGATCAAAAATCGGTTGGTGACCAAATTCATAGTGGTCAGAACGGATTAACCGTATTTACATTGAACCTTATGGGAAAATTTGATTCGGTTCACAACCAATTCAGTTCGCTACCAGAGTCGCGGAACGAATTAAGTTCGTGAACCGAGGTACCACTGTAATACATACATTAAATTCTTACTATAGGATTACAACTTAACATCCAGTCTTTTCTATAATCTATTAATTTTACTAATCATCAAATCCACATATCGTAACTTCATTTTTTTTTCCTGTTTCCTCCAAAAAGTCCAAAAGGGGCTCCCAATTAGCATTAAAATTAGTCAATGTCTTTTCTCTAGTCAAAGCTGTCAATTTTGCCATCTGAGCCAGCTCCATCAACTTTACCATCTATCCTTCCATTGTAGGTAAAACCGAGTCTTTCCGCATTTGAGCATATAAAAGTCTAGCTGCAGTTATCCTATATAAAAACAAAGATCCATGAGATTTTTCCAATTGTTTATCCATCAGCCCCAAAAGAAATGTCTCTGGTTTTGACTGTATATTAATCTTCAAAGTCTTCTGAATTAATATCTGTATTTGACTCCAAAAAATGTTGAGCATTATTACATGTCCACCAATATAATAAAAAGACTGTTCTTGCTATTCACATTTCCAACATATATTTGAAGCCCCTTTGTACATTTTTGACAATCTTTCTGGTGATAGATACCACTGATACATCATTTTATGCATCTGATATGATTTTCCATATATAGCGGACCCCTATATCTGTCTTTCCCATGCAATTAACATGCAGCAAAGGAGAAGAAGTAACTATCACCTGGAAGTACTACACAATTTGCCAAATCCATCTGGTTCTTAGTTTCTAAATGTCACCATAGGAGATGGGGTAAAGCCCTAAGGCTCTTGAGTAAATGGAGTAATGCATATCAAAGTCCTGTGCAAAATCACTTTTCTCCCTCTCCCTCTCCCTCTCCCTCTCCCTCTCCCTCTCCCTCTCCTCCTCCTCCTCCTCCTCCTCCTCCTCCTCCTTTGCAACTTATTCAAGATAGGGAGGGCAGTTAAACTGAGAAGCACATATATGTTTAAAGGTCATCATAAAAAATCTGATAAACATTGTTCCATAACTGCAAACTTCAAAAAGTCAGATAATTAAAACAGGGAATTGAACTGGTTAGAGAATAATGCAATAAGTTAGATGATGGGATTTCACCAAACAACAGGGCATTTACAATAGATCATTACAAAAATACAGTCTGAGTTTTCTGAGAAAGGATACAAGCAAGATTCTAAAAGGGAACAGAATTAAATGACATAAAAAGCCAAATGAGACTTAAAACATCAAACAGCATCAGTTCATCATGAAGAATGGGGCTAAATTTCAAAGCATTTAATGATAAAAGAGAAAAATGACAAGCAACTTGCACTGACTAAAAGTTAATGTTAGCCAAGATGAAATGTATTATTAGTGTGATAAGAATGGGAAATAGCATTATTCCAGCATAGAGCAATTATAAAAGGAAAGTGACGTCAACAGTACTTTATACACAAATCCAAAACCTTTCAGCAGATATTTTCTCAAATTATATAACCATAACTGTAGTGAAGATTCTGCACTAAATGTCAGCATATGTTTGTGAAGCTGATGTTTCAAACACAACTGTTCCTAATTGTTATAGAACATATCTGAATTAAATTCCATCAAAGAGCCACTTTATTCAATAGCTATGGTAGTTTAATGCAGAAATCAGTAAACTACTCAACTGCAGTCCCCATACATGTGATTCCCAAAGTCTTAAACTTCAATTCCCTGCTTTAAAGCTGCATGAAAATGTACCTCCTTTCCTGGATAAACTGCACATATTGCAGTGCAGAATTAATCATTGCAAGCATGCACTTATTACGCTCAACAAGCGTGAATAACAGTTGACGTGAATAATTTCTGTCTTCTGTAATGCTTCCCTACCTCGTGCATGAATACATATTCCATCTATGTGATGAAATGGAATATAATCTAATTAACTTTTAAAGTGCCATGTTTAGGGCAAACGAGTCCATAGAAGGATAGCCAGTCAAAGTATGGAAGGCATTCCTTCATTGTCAAATCCTTCTCAAGGCCTCACTTTTTCCAATTGCCAAACTGAATATTCTGGAGATAGATATGATAAATAAATGAAGGACATAATAAGCATTTGGCCAGATTAGTTCTGTGCACAATTCTAGAATATTTTAAAGAGAGCTTCTAATAAATGCAAGGGAAACAGCCATTAAAGGATGACTAATTTAAGTGATGTGCTTCCTCTGATTCCCCACCTTTGTATTTTTCATCATACCTTGTCCCTATTTATCCCCTTGTAACGTGATCTTACTCAGAAGATGGATCAGGTTTTATTGATCAACTTTTCAGTAATTTCAGCAGATCAACAGCAACTAAGGGGTTGGCTGGCCCCTTAGTGGCCTGGTATGGCCTCTATCAGCCTCTTGGATTTTTTAGCCTTTTTACCTTTCTTTGTAAGTCTGGTTTTTATAACTTTTAATTATGTATTCCCGATTTTAGTTTGTTGTAAGCCGCCCAGAGTCCCCCGTTGTGGGGAGATGGGCGGGGACAAGTCAAATAAATAAATAAATAAATAAATAAACTACAGCACTGATAAATTACATCTCTGCACAAAGTTATACTGATGAAATGAAGAGTGGATTTTGGTATAGGAGATCAGTGAATGCTTGTGCTCAATCCCCCTCCCCCCCCCAATTCTGCAGATATTCTTTGGCATCAGGCTGATAAATCTCAGGTTATGGTGTAAAATATAGTTGATCCTTCAGTTGTAAAAGCTGCTAGAAACTATATTTGTTTGTCCATAAGATATGATTCTTGGTAAGATGATAAGCCTGGCCGTTGCTGATTGACAGTGTTGCTGGAGGCCTGGATGGTTTAGGCAGCTCCTCCATTCAGACTAGTTCCTTTCCAGGAGAAAGTATGAAGATAGGATCCATAAATATTTTTTTTTTCCTTCTTAGTAAAAGAGAGCCATTAAAACTGACACTAATCCTTTGATCATCATGTTGCAAACTCAGTGGCATATGTATTTGAAACAGAACTCCATAGCATATGTATTTGAAATAGAAAGATTTATAGATTTATAGATTGCATTAGAAGATTTCATTAAAAGAATGCAATTGCATAGAATTCAAAAGTTTGTGACTTATCTTTCCCAGATTCTCACAGTAGATGTCAACAAGATTTGGAGCTGATATTTTTTAATAAATCTGTTTATTTCCCTAAGGAGCAATTAATTACAGGAAGGAAGGAAGGAAGGAAGGAAGGAAGGAAGGAAGGAAGGAAGGAAGGAAGGAAGGAAGGAAGGAAGGAAGGAAGGAATCATGATGAAACTCTTGAGCCACAAACATTAGACACAGAGACTGATTGCTTCAAAAGTCTTCAGTCTGTAAAGTATTGCACCCTTCACCTTCATTAAAAAGGGCTTGAATTGAAATAAAGCTCATCAAGGTTATGAAAACATCAGTAGATTAATTTTGTAATGGACATTATGCTAAACTTTTGTGAAAAAAAGTTCAGTACAATCAGCACTGTTGGACATTTACTCAGTTCTAATGTAACTTACTGAAAGGGATGTAATGAAAATATATCACCCCTTCTTCCCCATTAAAGCCATATTTACTTGCTTGAATAACTTCTCTGGAACTTCTGGGATTCTTCTGAATAACATTTTATGTGGTAAGGGAGTTATGACCCCCAAATTAAGCTTCAAACTTAAAATAAGTTAAGAAAATTGATAGAAATAAAGCTTTCATTTTACTTTATCCTTCCACTGATCAGTAAGGTTTCCTTGACTTTATGGAGGGGATTTTTCTTGAGAAGTTAGCTGCAGGTGAAAGAAGAATCAGGAATCCTTTCTTCCATAAATTTATTTTTTAGTGTATTTTAGTATATGATCCATGAACAACAGATTTTGCCCCCCTTATGGAGTATGATTTTAAAATTCTTAAAGAGGTTCTATGTGATCCTATTAGTAGCACATATTCATAATCATAGATTAACATAATCAGCACTGTTAACATAGAAAAAAGCTAAACAAGGCTTTTTTTTCTGTGTTGAGACAGGATTAAGATGGTTCAAATAACTTGGAAATTAATTTATGAGACAGATATTCTTTACTTTATAACAACAGTGTTATAAAGAGATAGAGACATCTCTTGGAGAATATCCACAAATTCCTAACACTATTTCTTCTTCTGTGCTCAGAATTACTTAGGGCATAACTAGTCCATGGATTCCAATCTGCCTGCAGAACAGATTGAGACTCCTGGCAATCACTCAAAACCTTTGATGTGTATGTTCCATTCTACTTGGTCTGATTTTCATTTTATTTCAAGGGGTTTTTTGGGGGGCGGGGGCTTTGAGTCAGCCTTGACTCCTGGTGACTGCCTGGACAAGTCCCTGCAGTTTTCTTGGCAAGATTTCAGAAGTGGTTTGCACTTGCTTCCCTTCCAGGGCTGCAAGAAAGTGACTGGCCCAAGGTCACCCAGCTGGCTTCGTGCCTAAGATGGGACTAGAAATCACTCTCTCTTGGTTTCCAGCTGGTGCCTTAACCACTACATCAAACTGGCTCTCATATTGCAGTATTGCCGTATTTACCTTCAAATGGGGAACTTCCATTTGCAACAGCAAGTGGGCAGTAGAAAGGTCTGCATTTCACTTCAGTGGTACCTTGGGAAATCTGCATAGCATTGGATGGGACTGCTGGCTTGCCTTGGCTCTCAGTTATAACCTCCCAGCTAACACCAGCACTAATGACAGAATAGCAAATTTGGTAAAGGGATGAAAAGGCAGGGTGATTGTGTCTGAAGAGCAAGTAAGATCTAGTGGGGCAACAGGATGGGAGAGATGGGGTTTTTTTCAACACACCATACGGTAGCTGAGTAATGATTGGCTGAGGCATCTCTGCTTTCCTATTATTCTGGAAGGGCACCTTCTGATTGGCTCTCGGTCTTGGTAATTGCTGGAGACTTGCAGTACAGAAGTGCTTGTAATGTCTCTATAAATAAAATGGAAAGAATTGCTTATTTGAGTCCTATTTCATTTTAGTAGTGAAATTAAAGGACTTGGGGACAGAAAGGCTGGTAGTTTGGAAGTGCTGCTAGCTAAATTAGAATATCACCTCTCATAAGCATGAGAGAAGATGACTTTCAAAAATAATGCTTGCAACTACAGCAGGACAAATAAAGCTCTTAAGCACAATGTAATCCTGAACAAATGTCCTTACAATATATGTTGCTTCTCACTGGCAGATTTCATTATTTTGCAAATATATGTAAATGTTCTTTTTCTTTTAAAGCAAATCACAATTATACATTATAGACTGTAAAGTGTTAGAAAGTTATTTAGTGTATACAATTGTCTGCCACTGAAAGATATTTCCAAATACTTTTTCTTTTATTTTTTTAATTTCAGATGTTTATCTTCCCATTGTTCTGCACATGATTTGCAGCACATTATGTCTTCCATCTCAAACAGCATTAACAAACCCTGCAATTTCCCCTAATTTCCTTTAATTCACATGGCAGGCTTCATTCAGCTTGGTTCTCACATTATTAATTTAAAAGGGTGACAGCATAAAGTTGCAGAGAAGAATCCTTTTCTCGTATATATGCTTGTTGATTATATGATAGGAGATCTTGTTAGCACTGTTAGGGTGAATGTCCAACATTTAGGGAATATCAACACTGGTATGTTGTCAATAATCACATGCTTGAAAGAAGATGTATGTATGTATGTATGTGCAATCTATACTGAGGAAAAGTAAAGGCCAAAGCGGTCCCAGTGGTGGTAGGAACACTTGGGGCTGTGACTCCTAAACTGGGAAAGTGGCCCCAAAAGATCCCAGGAGCAACCTCAGAGCTCTCTGTCCAGAAGGGTGCAGTTCTAGGAACAGCTAAGATACTGCATAGAACCTTCAAATTCCCAGGTCTGTGGTTGAGGGCTCGAGATTGAGGAAGACACGGACCACCCATAGGGGTGAGAGGAAATTATCTGTCATCTATCTATCTATCTATCTATCTATCTATCTATCTATCTATCGTTTTGAATATATCTATGAAAATGCCAGCATCAGCAAACTATCTCCTAGTCTTTTTGCTTAGGAAGATAAGCCTATTTAGCCTGAAATCCTTTATACATTTCCTGTGATTATACCCTAATAGTTCTAGTGGATCTTTCCTTTTAAGCAAATATGTTACTGATTACCCTGTTAGCAAAAGAGGAACTTATTTATACACTTGTCTTCACAGCAGTTTACTGTGAGTAAGTATCAAGTTTTAGTCAAGTAATCAGTTAAAATTGGGAACCTGCGCAAACATCTCTAATGCAACAAACTGAGCAGGTGCAGCAAACAATAGTAGGAGAGGGTGTGGGGTTTTTTGGTCCTTCAGATGCTAATCTGCCCCCTCCCTCCCTCCCTCCCTCCAGTAAATAACATCAAGAATACTCCTTGCTTCCTTTAGTTTGCTTATCTAACTTTCAGTGTCTTACTTTTCCAGCCCTCACCTTCTTCTGTTTTCTGTGATCTTCTCATCTTCTCTCCTGCAAAGGAGTATCAATGCTGTCTTCTGTTCAGGGGTATCTGCAGGGAGAGGATCCAAATTCAAGATGGTAGTTGTAACAACATGATTGAAGGCTAGCCTTTTTAAAGTGGTCACACATGTGACACATAAAAAATGGGTGGGGCTTCAGTCATGTGGTTGTGGTCACTGATTTGTTTTACCCTTTCCCTTATAGATGCCCTCTCTTCCATTTTTTTTCTACAGGGGTGTGTGTGTGTGGCTGAAAGACTGTCTCACCAGAAAGACAGACTAGGAGTGGCAGGGATGGAGTTCATCCAAGATGACCTAGCCAAGGATTATCATGAATGTCAGGAATACTGCCACAATGATCACACAGCTATGTAATTTGAAAATCCCTCAAATACTTTTGTCATGATTAGGTGTCCTTCATCCTCTTTAATCACCTAAATGGTCTATGTGATTTCCCCCCACAGACACACACATGCACTGCATGGACACCAAAATGGGTCCCTGTGTGCATGTTTGTACCAATGTATGCATGCATTTTCCATGGTGGATTATAGAAAAAAAGAGTTCTCCTTTCTCTCAGTTCATGTCCAAATCAGGAACCAGTTGGGACAAGTTGCTCCCCAAAATGAGGCAGGTTGAATTACTTCCAAAGGCAAGGATCTAGCCATGAAGTCAGTTTAGGAGTCCTTCAACAAACTTAAAAAATATGAGAGGACATTTGAAATGTTGACTCATATATAAGATAGATAGATGGATGGATGGATGGATGGATGGATGGATGGATAGATAGATAGATAGATAGATAGATAGATAGATAGATAATAGATAGATAGATGATAGATAGATAGATAGACAGATAGATAGATAGATGGATGGATAGATAGATAGATAGATAATAGATAGATGATAGATAGATAGATAGATGATAGATAGATAGATAATAGATAGATGATAGATAGATAGATAGATAGATAGATAGATGGATGGATAGATAGATAGATAATAGATAGATAGATAGATAATAGATAGATGATAGATAGATAGATGATAGATAGATAGATAGATAGATAGATAGATAGATGGATGGATAGATAGATAGATAGATAGATAATAGATAGATAGATAGATAGATAGATAACGCACACATGCACATGCACATACCACTTTTCCAATAACAGCTAGATTCAGAACTGCATTGGGACATTTGCATAATATGTATTGTTTGTTGTTGCTTGTTCATGTGTCAGAGTTTTTATCACAAAAACTAAAATGTAACATTGATTAATCATTCCATAGTCCCATTCCCCTGATAACACCATTCATTATTTCCCACAGGAACTTGACAAAATGGAGGTTGAGGGTTTTGTTTTCTTTTGTGTCTTTTGTTATGCTACGGAAGAGGTGTTTTTCCAATTTATTTCTATTTCATCTGGTCTTATATGGAACCCTACCGAGCCATTATTTGACAGATACTGCATAAATAAAATGTATTGCACAAAAGAAGAATGATGCATAACCATTAACAATCTTTTTTTTTTAAAAAAAAAAACTCTTGATATATAATTTATTTTTTGCACAAGAAGCCCTTTGAAATGTTGTCTGGAAAGAACCCTTGAACAAGCAAATATAAAGCTGAGACAAAAGAAATGAGACCTGAATAGTGATTTATTGAGGCCATACTGTGTGGTACACCAACTACACAACTTAAAATATGCAATGGTGTGTGCATGTGTGTTTGTTTTACAGTATGCATTTTTAAATAGTTATTATAACAAGTGAATGCTAAAAGAGTATAAGAATTGCAAGCTAAACTTTATATGTACATGAATGTGCCAGTAAAATACTCAAATGAAATAAAGTACCAATAGAAGCGAATATGTGTAGCTCAGGGTTGAACTGTGGAGTCCTTGGTGCTCTCTGAGCTTGGTTGTTTCCTTGCAAACGTTTCATTACCCAGCTAGGTAACATCTTCAGTGCTAGAATGGGATGGGGTTTGCTCTCTGTTTATATACTGTGGCATGCCCTGCCGGTGGGGGTGGGGGTGCGGGTTTTGTTTTATTTTTTCCTCTGGTAGTTCCTTGATTAGGGTATTGTTTACTGCTTGATTGTATATCTGGTGGTAATCTTGGTGTTAATCTCTGCTTATCTGGGTGATGATTGCTGGCGAGGAGATGTTTGGTCTTTTGTTTTCCTTTTATGTCTCTTTTGAATAGTGTGTACACGTTGTTTATCTTTATGTGCCTGTTGATGGCTGCCTTGTCTGAATACCAAGCTTCCAAGAATTCCCTCACATTTTTGGATTTAACTTGGTCTAAGATGCTGACAGTTTCCCAGTTGAAACTATGGTTAAGTCTGTCCATGTGTTTGAGATTAAGGAGTTTTCATCATGTCTTCTGACTGCTAGCTGGTGTTCGTGGATGTACTCTGCAAGCCTTCTGCCTGTCTGTCCTACATAGTATTTGTTACAGTCCTTACACTGTATGTTGTAAATGACTCCTGGTTTTTCTTCTTGGGCTGCTGGGTCTTTTGGTTTGCTCAAGATGTTTTGAAGGTCTTTAGTTGGTTTGTGTGCTATGGAGATGCCATGTGGTTGTAGTAGTCTGTTGGTTGTTTCTGATGTATGGCAGTGTTATCCTTTTCATAGCTTGTATTGGTTGTGTTGTAGTAAGTTGAGTGGTCAGGCACTTTTTGATAAAGTTGCATAGATACCCATTTTGTTGGAAGATGTTGTATAGGTGGTCTGCTTCCTTTTTCTGCTGTTCTGGGTTGCTGCAGTGCGTTTGTGCTCTTTTGAATAATATTCTTACACAGCTCCTCTTGTGGGAGGTTGGGTTTTTACTTTGCTAATGGAGTACTTGATTAGTGTGGGTTGTCTTCCGATGAACTTGGGTTTCTAATTTCCTGTTCTTTCCTCTGCTGATGAGGATATCCAGGAAGGATAACGTGTTGTTGTTTTCTTCCTCTCTGGTGAATTTTATTCCTTTGAAGATGCTGTTAATGGTTTCATGTGTCTTCTCTAGTTGTTTCTTTTTTATAATAACAAATGTGTCATCTACATACCAGATCCATAATTTAGGTTGTATGTGCAGAAGTACTATAGTTTCTAGGCGTAGAATTACAACCTTTGCTATGAGTCCTGACAGTGGTGATCCCATGGGTGTGCCTCTGATTTGTTGGTATATTTGTCCATCAAACTGAAAATAGGTGGTGAGGCAGAGGTTGATGAGGTCCATGATTCTAGATATTTCGATCTGGGTGTATTTGGTTAGGTCGGGTGTATTGTGTAGTACTGCTGATATGGATTCTTTTGCTAGTTCTGGATTTATGGATGTAAAGGGTGTTGTGATATCAAATGAGACCATAAATTCATCTTCATCTATGTGCACATCTTTGATTTTCTGGAGGCACTGTAGTGAGGAGTGGATAGAATATTCACTCTTCTCTGTGAGATGTCCAGGTTTTCTTTCAGTTCTTTCTCTATGTTGTATGTTGGAGTCCCTGGTAAAGATACAATTGATTGGAGAAGTATGTCAGGCTTGTATATTTTTGGTCATCTGTAGAAATGTGGGAGGATGGGTCCACTGCTTTTCATCTATTCTGGACTGGAATAATTTCATCATTCATTATTTATTTTCAAAAATAAAGTACTATGTTTACCAAATCTGATTTTTGAACTGGGTAAAAGAAGAAGCATTCATCCACATAAGAATAATAATTAAAAAAAAAAATGTAAAGATGATTTTGTACCACAAATAGCTGGGAAAAAAAGATCTTGTAGCTGGTTTGTGAAATAATCATTAATATTTTATTCACATGCTTCAGAATAAAGGGGAATCCACAGTAGGAATTTTTTTTAAAAAAAAATAACATTTACTTTTAAAGTGTTTAATCCCTTTTTTTCTGAGAAATTCTACAAAATTTATTGAGTTTACTAATTTATGTTTGTATATATTGTTTTGAAACTTTTGACACTGCTTTTAACTTGAAGACTGCTAGTGAAGGAAGGATACAATACACATGTTTTCAATATAAATAATAAAACATTATTTCTGCAACTTTATGTCCTCTTTGTTTTTTCAATTATTATTTTCTTAGTCTTTTGATGATTTCAGAGTGAAGAATCTTTAATTTTTCTCCACATATAAATTGATGCATTTTGATTAAGGAAAAAAAAAATCAATAGCTGGATATTCTTTTACTCATGTTCTTTAAAAAACAAAACATTCACTGGCAAAATGTTCCCATACTTTTTTTCTTTTTTAATTTGATCACAGGGCATGCTAACAAATGGAAGATTCTCCTCTCCCAAATTGATCCCAAATGAAATAGGGCCACTGCAAAACCTAGCATGAACCAGTAGGCCAACTGTGTGCATATTCCATAAATCACACCAATGTAATTCACACCTCCAGTCACTTTTCCTGAATTATGGTACTTTCAATACCATCTAGGCCTGCACAAATTAGAGGGTAGCAATCAAGCTAACTCCTCTCTAGCAGGTCAAATGTGCTCTTTTGACCTCACATAGTTTCCACTGAGTACTCAGTCAACAACTCTTGTCTCATTATCGCCTTATTTAGACAAGAGATCTCATTCTATGATCACTTCTTTCTCCCTTGTGAAACCTTTAATCTTGGAGAGATGGAGGTGGCTAACCTCCAGGTACTCAATCTTTATTTTTTGCTGAGCTGACAAATTTGCCAGACCATACAAGATGAATTTAAGAAATGATTTTCTTGAAGGGATAGACAGGTACAGTGATTTTTCTTTTAAGTTACAGAACTAACAAGTGTTATGTTCTCATATCTGCTCAGAAATGAACTCATTTTGAGAGATAATGCTGTCTATTTATCTCATATTTATTTGGTGATTTGTTTCATTTCAACCAAATCACTGAAATACTATCCTTCATGTTATTTGGGTTTCAGGGCCGTATTATACTTCAGATTATTTCAAAAGAAGAAGAAATCAGTAATTAAACATTAAAAACTTTAAGCAAAGCTAAAAATAAAAGCCAATTCAATTTTTGAAGGAAACAACATTTCACAAAAAAGACTGTTTCTGCTGCTTTTGTGCCATAAATTAGGACTGGTAATGAACCTTGATTGGTCTAAATATGTTATAGTTGTTTCCCTATCCAGTTCATTACCTCAGACACTTTAGGCAACCATAGGAGAGGACACATTCAGTTTATCTGGTCAAATGTCCAGTTTATTTTAGTTTTCTATAATGAGACAAGGGTATTGATAAGGACTCTCAATTACTTTAACTTGAAACTCCACAAAAGCTTTAAGTAACCTATTGGATTCCACCAGTTCCTGAGGGTGAACCAGTCAAATAATTCATGACCTGTACAATGGAAAATGAGCATTGCCAAGTTAATTATTATCACAAAATGCCCAAATCATCATGATAATGAGATAATAAGGGGGGGGGGGAAATGTTTAGAGTCTAGACCACCATCCTGCTGCTCATGTGAAAATATGAGTTCCAGAACAGGCCTTCAATAATATTTATTACTGAATAATAATATTTAATGATATAACCATGAAGTCTAGAGGTTGTTCCATTAACATATTTTGGTACGATGCTGAACCTTGCCTTCCTGGGATCTATTTCAACACAAGTGAAACCATAATTCTGGCAGAAAAAGTGCTGGTATTATGCATACCAGATAGTAACAAACACAAAATTTACTAAAAAGAAGTAACAAATTACACATGTTCAATTGTCTACCTGTGCTGAAAAATTAAAAGAAGAAAACCAGGCAATGGAACATCCTCATTATTCTCTTAAATCGAAGGAGAAATTTGGGTGGTAGATGTCCCAGTCCTAAAATAAGTATAGCCACATGTTCAGAAATGTGTGAATGCTATCCAAGATCCTTAGTTTTGATAAATAGCTTTGAGGAAGAGTTGAAGCTTTGCATTAAGAAGATCTCAGGTTTATTTTCTAGAAAAGACACAGCTTAGTAAGACCCTTGTTTGAAATCCAGGATCTCAGTTAATCATGTAATCATCTGCAGTCTTTTGATTGAGTGCCAGAACCCCACCAGAATCACAACATTTGATGGATAATGTAGCTTTGGCAGCATGATTTTACACTGCTTTCCAGTGGAATACAAAATAATGCATACAAAACCTATGTACAGATTAGTAAGACTAAAACCCAGGGATGCAGGACACCGAATAATGTTAACCAGTATAATATAGTGGTTAAAGTGTTATCTTTGGATTGGAGAGATATTGGTTCTAGTCAGCATTCAACAACAGAATGATCTAGGACCACTCATTCTCTCTCAACCCTTCTTCATAGAGTTGCTCTTGAAGGCATAAATTGAGAGGAAAATTCCATGTAGGCCACCCCAAGGTTTTAAAGGAAAGAAAGGATACAGTGCAACAATAAATAAATCCCCAAATGATTAGGATGATGTGGTTATATGGATCATTTACTGATTTGCCACGCACCAGACTTTGAATTTTGCTTTATACATTCAGCTACTTCAATGTTTTTTCCCTTCCTATTTGAATGTTCAAACAAAATGCATAATTTGATTGGCAGGAACACTTTTGAGGAGGGGAATCTTCATGATTTATTTCCAATTTACTCTAACTGCATACCTAAAACATTTACTTAAACTTTATTTCTTCAAAGGCATGAGACCTGAACAAACTGAGGTCTTGAAAACAAGAGAAGAAAAATATCGACTCCATGAAAGGCAAACTTTGCGTTTGATCTTTCATACTTACAGCATTCTTAAAGGCACTTATTAAAAACTACCACTGTAAAAACAAGCAGAAGGATGGAATAGACACATGTGGAGTTGAAGCCTCATTAAAAGACCAGAGTTGTCTCCTGCTATAGATAGGAACTGCAAGGAAACTAACTTCAATCTCCAATTTTTCCTGGTTTTAAAAGCTTTCATAACCACCACCACCCTTCACATTCCCCTGAAAGGACACTTTGGATACTACCTCAAAATTAATACATCTGAAGAAATAAGGGATCTGAGTTAACAAGTAGAAAGGGTACAAAGTTCAACACAAAGACATTTCACTTAGAAATACTTTTTTAAAGTAGAAATGAGCATTTAAGCACAAAGAAAAAGGGGACCCAAAGGAAAGGAAAATAAGAGATAGGGTAGGCTTAAGCAGCTGAAGTATTCACAGTTCTTTTAAGAAGTGAAGCTTTTTTTTAATTATTATTATTATTAGTTGTATTGCAAGAGAGAAGCATGAAAGAGAACAAGACACAGAGGACTTTAAATGTGGAGTTGGGATGGCTCAGAAAACATGTAGACATTATCTTCTTCCTCTTATTGCTTTCATAATAACTTGCTTTCATTTTCTTTACAATAATAATGTGAACAGAACATTTTTTTAAATTGATATTCATTTTTGGCTGAGATGAAAAATGGCACCCTGATGTCTGATGCCTAAAGATGGTCTTTTCTGTCTAACTGGCATGAAATTTTCTGGCCTTGTTATTCATTCAAGACAATTAGACCTGCCAGATTTTCAAAGAAAATTGGGAAAATTCCTCCTGTTGGAGACAATTAAATAAACCATGGATTCTGTAAATTTCCCATTGCCTTCAATAGGGAAAAAACTCAGCTGCTCTTCTCATTGAAACATCTGTGTCTAGACTTACAGTCATGTGAAAAAGAAAGTACATCCCCTTTGAGTTCTATGGTTTTACATATCAGGACATAATAAAAATCATCTGGTCCTTAGCAGTTCTCAAAAGTACGTAAATATAACTTCAGATGAACAACACATGACCTATTATACCATGTCATCATTTATTTGACAAAAAGAAAGCCAAAAATAGAGAAGCCATGTGTGAAAAACTAAGTATATCCTTACTACTTCCATAGGTATGAAGAGCTAAGTAGCAGCCAGGTGCTGCTAATCAAATGCCCTTGATCAATTGATCATCAGCAAGTGTGACTACCTCTATAAAAGCCAAAGTTTTAGGAGTTTGCTGGTCCTGAGCATTGAGGTGTGTGTTAACACAAAGTCAAAGAGTCAAGACATCTGCAATGATCTTAGAGAAGCAATTGTTGCTGCCCATCAATCTGGGAAGGGTTATAAGGCCATTTCCAAACAATTTAAAGTCCATCATTCTACTGTGAAGAAGATGATTCACAAGTGGAAAACATTCAAGACAGTTGCCAATCTTCCCAGGAGTGGATGTCCCACCAAATGTGCCCCAAGGTCAGACTGTGCAATGCTCAGAGAAATTGTGAAAAATCCAAGAGTTACATCTCAGACTCTACAGGCCTTAGTTAGCATGTGAAATGTTCAAGTTCATGACAGTACAATTAGACAAAGACTGAACAAGTATGGTTTGTTTGGAAGGGTTGCCAGGAGAAAGCCTCTTCTCTCTAAAAAGACCATGGCAGCATGGCTTAGGTTTGCAAAGTTGCATCTGAACAAATCAAAAGACCTCTGGAACACTGTTCTTTGTACAGATGAGACCAAAGTGGAGGTGTTTGGCCATAATGCACAGCACCACGTTTGGCAAAAACCAAACACAGCATATCAGCACACACATTTCATACCAACCATCAAGCACGGTGGTGGAAGGGTGATGATTTGGGCTTGTTTGCAGCCACAGGATCTGGGTACCTTGCAGTCATTGAGTTGACCATGAACTCCTCTGTATACCAAAGGATTCTAGAGTCAAATGTGAGGCCATCTGTCTGACAGCTAAAGCTTGGCCAACATTGGGTCATGCAACAGGACAATGATCCCAAGCACCACAGCAAATCTACAATACAATGGCTAAAAAAAGAAAAGAATCAAGATGTTGCAATGGTCCAGTCAAAGTCCAGACCTCAACCCGATTGAAATGCTGTGGTGGGACCTCAAGAGAGCTGTGCATAAACAAATGCCCGCAAACCTCCATGAACTGAAGCAATGTTGTAAAGAAGAGTGGGCCAAAATTCCTCCACAACAATGTGAGAGACTGATAAAGTCATACAGAAAATGATTACTTCCAGTTATTTCTGCTAAAGGTGGTTCTACAAGCTATTGAATCATAAAGTGGACTTAGTTTTTCACACATGGCTTCTCCATCTTGGCTTTCTTTTTGTAAAATAAATGATGACATGGTGTAATAGGTCATGTGTTGTTCATCTGAGGTTGTATTTACCTACTTTTGAGAACTGCTAAGGACCAGATGATTTTTATTATGTCCTGATTCGTAAAACCATAGAACTCAAAGGGGGTGTATTTTTGTTTTTCACTTGACTGTAGTACCTTAAGTTCCTGTGTGCTGGACAGTGGCTTCTCCCTTTGAAAAAGTTATTTTATTGTGTAGTGTTATTGTTTATTATCATTCCTTTTTCTGTTGCTATCCAAACACACTGTTGATCTTGCTGTTTGTCACCAAAGACAAATTCCTTGTATACATTTTATACTTGGCCATTAAAGTATTCTGTATGTGTATTATATTTGCCCTAAAGGAATATAACCTTCCCCAAAATGACTAGACAGAGATAGAGAAAGAGAAACCTCATGCAATATCCGACTTCCATATCTTCTCAACCTAGAGTTGCCAAAATATGCATATATGCACATGTGTGTGTGTGTGTGTGTGTGTGAATACCCCCCCCACACACACACACAGATACACATACATACAAAAACCATACTCCAACCTTGGCTGCATATTCCAGGAACGATGGCTAGAGTGGGAAATTAAAAAAAAATATCTAAAAAAGAAAGCAATGTACAATGTCTTCTATATTTTCACCAACAAAACTACATGGCTGTTCCATAAAGGTACCACGAGTTGAGCTCAGAAGCTCTATTTAAAAAAAAAAATCAAAATGATCAATTGGAGTAGTATTGATCATGAGATTGGGCTTCAAATTCTTCCTAAATCATGAAGCCCACTGTAACGAACTGCCACCTGTTGATCTTAAAACCAGTAACTTTCCTTGCAACCAATATTGATTCAAAAGAAAGTTCATTTATTAAGAATAAGTGTACAGATCCAAAGCATTGCTGAGATTGAGCAAAAGCGCGCCAAAAACCGCTTTTCTTTCTTTCCCCCCCTTACACTGCCCTTCTTACTTTCCCTCCCCTTCCATCGCCCTTAGTTCTTGTCTTCTGATTCCCTTGCTGGCATAGCCTTGAACATTCCAGAGCCTGTGATAAGGAGCCATCTGCTACAAACGGTTTCTCCTTCCTGCTCCGCCTCCCCTTTTACAATGGCAGAACCGCAGCATGGAAAAAGAACCCATTTTTTTTTTTTTTTTAAGACTAGCCATATAATAATCTATTCTAAAGTCTTGCGAGGATTCTGACACCCACTGGGTGACCTTTAAAAAAAAAAGAGCAGAGAATAGGGCATAGTTTGTTTTTTTTTTAATCTGCTTAACAGTCATTACTGACCCTACAGTGACCGCCCCCTAGCGGTTTTCAAGGCAATTGCATCTTTCTAGTTTCGGAATTAGACTTTGCCAGAGCCTAATTCCTAGAGCGTCAGCCCAGCTGGCAGCACAGGAGGCGGGATTTCCGTTGCTTCGCGCCCCTTTTTCGGACGAGCGCGGTTTTCGCGCTTTTACCGGCAACTTGTCCCGTCTCTCTGTTGAGCCGTTGCCAGCATTTTTCCTCCCACCGGGGTGAGAGTCCTCATTTATCTACTCACGTATGTTTTCGATCTGCTGAGTTGGCAGAAGCTGCGGGTATAGAAACAAGAGCTCACCTTGTTAACGCGAGGCTGGACTCGAACCGCTGAAGCTTTCAGCCATTTCTGGCCGGCACTTTCAGCGTCATTAAGCCGCTGCGCCACCGCGTCCCCTTAGGTAGCCAGCTCTTAATTACTGGTTTTGTTTTAGTAGGTTTTACTAGCTCACTTTCACTGACATCTGGTACAGATTTATTTTTCATCCATAGATAGGAGAAGGATTCCATGCCTGTTTAATGCCAGAATAATGAAGGTGGGGAGAGATAACCTGTGGCAATCCTGGAACACTCAAAATTCTGTTTGACCTGTATAAACATATAAATCTAATAAATAAATATTTGTGAGGCATATGTATGGATCTCAAATATTAACCTCAAATATTTGGTTGCTTTGGTTCACTCTATAGCAAACAGACAAGAATGTGAATTATTCCGTTGTTATCTAATTAATCTGGAAGCTTGATTAATATTCTATGCATGAATTAACTTTGAATTGTTAGCATAGACCAAAGAACTTGTAAGGATTGGGATCTCCTTCTCCTTCTCCTTCTCCTTCTCCTTCTCCTTCTCCTCCTCCTTCTCCTTCTCCTTCTCCTTCTCCTTCTCCTTCTCCTTCTCCTTCTCCTTCTCCTTCTCCTTCTCCTTCTCCTTCTCCTCCTCTAATGTGAAGAGATAGTTTCTTTAAACTGTTATCAGAATTCTTATTGCAATTTCTCTCAAACGTATCCAGCATACGATATAGGTAGGCTTCCCAAATTTTCCAGCACTTGAACAGGAGGAGAGATCAGGTCTGATGGGCTTGGGTGGCAAATCTTGGCAGCATGGGCTTACGCTTTTTCAGAACTCATTTCCTCCCACCTAACCCTCCCTGGTCAACTTTTGGTTAGATGACTATGCTGGCAGGCCCATTTGTGGTTCTGTACAGCTCTACTTCCAATACATCTTTCTAAAATGGGTGAGATGCATTGATCGAGATACAACACTTTATTAACTTGGAAGCTAAATTAAACTTTTGGACATGGATCAACTTGGAATTGTTTCCAGGTGGGGACTTACAATCTAAGTCAAAGTATATCATGATTAGCCTAGATGGTGGGGGTGGGGCATTTTCATATACATGTAAACAAAGTATCTTTGGGAATCTGGAAGGAAAACTATGCCCTTTTATTCACTTTGGTTATTGTCTTGCAATTAAACACAATAGCCCTGTTAGTGAATTTTTTTTTTACTCAGCACTGTTACCTGCATACCTTAAATGTTTACTCCAAAGCAATCCATGCTGAGGATTTGTTTGTTTGTTTGTTTTTAGATTGTTTTATTCCGCCTTTATTATTTTTATAAATAACTCAACGTGGCGAATATAGCTAATACTCCTTCCTCCTCCCATTTTCCTCACAACAACAACCCTGTGAGGTGAGTTGAGCTGAGCTGAGAAAGCGTGACTGGCCCAAAGTCACCCAGCCAGCTTACATACCCAAGGCAGGACTAGAACTCACAGTCTCCTGTTTTCTAGCCTGGTGCTTATACAAGAAGGTGTAAGAAGCTTAGGCGTAAGAAGCTTACACCTAAATGCAGATTACAAATACAGTAAAACATGGTTTGCCACTTTGTACCATCAGGCAAGAAGAAAGATATATACATTTATTTTAAATGTTATATTTTGTAGAGTTCAAAGGGCTATGGTGTTGGGTGCTGCTAATCTGGCTACAATTTCCTGTGGATTGGCCCTGGATTCTGATTCTGTGGAATTGTTAGTGGATTTACAGTGTGGGACTGGTGATTTTGGTCTGGATGGTTGGAGGATGATAGGCTGACTGCAGCAAAGAACTTATCTCATGTTTTAGATGTCAATATGGACCAGATTACTGCTGATGGGAGTAAAGAGGGAGAGGCAATAAGGGGATTTAGAAGCCTGCTGAATCCAAGCTGTCAGAGTAGAAAATGATGGGAATATGCTGATAAAGCAATAGCCCAAGAGTACTTCAGCTCAAATTCCTTCTGCCATCAAATGTTGGCAGAAATATGAGGCTGGGCATTAGGTGGCCCTGTCTGTGGTGAAAGACAGATTGGGGATGAACCCCACCTTAGACATTAGTGAGAGAGTATTTGCAGAGTAGGGGTTTTAGTACTGTGACATTGAAATGGTTCATAAATGGATTTGCCTCACTTTGTTTCTAGCCTCTCCTCTGGATTTGTCACTTGATTGTTTGTTTGCTGGTCTTGATCCATACCCAACCTCCTTGACCATGATCACAGACTAGCCTCAAGGTACATTTTCAAAGATTTTTTTTTAATTTTGGAACTGATGTTGTGTAAACTGGAGATGGTGGGACTTTCCACCAACTTGTTGTTATGATTAGATCATGCCCTGTTCTAATTGCAATTGATGTGGTGGCACTGGTTTAGATGGTCCATCCTAGGTGCCTATTGGATGCTATCATGCTGACAGGGGTAGCAAAACAGTTTCACTTCTCCTCCCTTATTTTGAGGGTTCTGTGCAGTAGTATCTTAGTTGTTCCTAGCACTGCACTCCTCTGGACAGAGAGCTCTGATGTTGTTCCTGGGATCTGTCGGAGCCACTCTCCCAGCTTAGGAGTCACAGCCCTGAGTGCTCCTACCACCACTAGGACCACATTGGCCTTTACTTGCCACATCCTCTCTAGTTCCTCCTGCAGGCCCTGGTACTTCTCCAGCTTCTCTTACTCCTTCTTCCTGATTTTGCTGTCACTTGGCACTGCTACATCTATCACCACCACTGTCTTCTGGTCCTTGTCTACTACCACGATGTCTGGTTGATTGGCCAGTAACTGCCTGTCCATCTGGATCTGGAAATCCCACAGGATCTTAGCCCTGTTATTCTCCACAACCTTCTGTGGAATCTCCCATCTGGACTTGGGAGGGTCTAGCCATACACTGTGTAGATGTTCCTGTACACAATGCCAGCTACTTGGTTGTGTCGTTCAGTATATGCTGTTCTTTCCTGCATCTTACACCCTGCTACTATGTGTTGGACTGTCTCTTTGCACAATCTGCTCCTTGGGTCCTGTCTAGTGTGGCAGACCCCTGCTTCTATGGATCTGGTGCTTAGTGCCTGTTCTTATGCTGCTACAATCAGTGCCTCAGTGCTGTCTTTTACTCCAGCCCTTTCCAGCCACTGGTAGGATTGCCCAATGTCAGCCACCTCAGCTATCTGCCGATGGTACATCCCATGCAGGGGCTTGTCTTGTCATTGCACTTCCTCCACTTGAATTTCTTCCCATGTCTGCTGCTGCCTGAGGCATTCTCTCAGCAGCTCATTTTTGGGTGCCATCTTACTGATGTACTCCTGGATGCTCTGGGTTTCATCCAGGACAGTAGCTTTGACACTCACCAGATCCCGCCCACCATCTGGCAAGTGTACAGTCTCTGGGTGTTGCATTTCGGATGGAAACCTCCATACATTGTGAGGAGCTTCCAGGTCTTCACATCACCAGCCTCCATGTCCTCCTTTGGCCAGTTCACTATATTGGCAGAGTATCTGATGACTGGCAGAGTGTACATGTTGATGGTGTGGATCTTATTCTTCCCATTGAGCTGGCTCTTCAGGACCTGTCTTATCCTTTGGTGGTACTTGGATGTTGCTGCCTTCCTTGCCTTCTCATTGTGGTTCCTATGTGACTGTGGGATACCCAGGTACTTATAGCTGGTCTCTATGTCTGCTATGTGGCCCACTGGTAGTTCCACCCTATCAGTCTTAACTACCTTCTCACTCTTTACTACCATCTGGCCACACTTCTCCAGTCCGAATGACATCCCAATGTCCTCACTGTAGATCCGTGTCAGGTGGATCAGTGAGTCGATGTCTTGTTCACTCTTAGCATACAGCTTGATGTTATCCATGTAGAGGAGGTGACTGATGTTAGTTCCACTCTTGAACTTGTACCCATATCCAGTCCTTGTGATTATCTGGCTGAGGGGGTTCAAGCCTATGCAGAACAGCAGCAGGACATTGCACCACCTTGGTATATACCATACTTGATGATCACTTGTGCAAGCTGTCTTGAGTTGACTTCCAGTGTTGTCTTCCATAGTCCCACTGAGTTCTTGAGGAAAGCCCTTAGTGTCCTGTTGACTTTGTGTAGTGCCAGGCATTCACAGATCCATGTTTGTGTCATTGAGTCATAGGCTTTCCTGTAGTCAATCCAGGCTGTGCTCAGATTGGTCTGCCTAGACCTTGAGTCTCAGGCGACTGCTCTATCTATGAGCAACTGGTGTTTTGAGCTTCTGGTGTTGTTCCCAATGTCCTTCTGAGCTGTGCCCATATGGTTTTGCAGCTTGGTGGCCATGATCCCTGATAAGACTTTCCCATGTTGTGGGGAGGCAGATTATTGGCAGGTAGTTGGACAGTGCTGTTCCCTTGTGAGGTCTTTCATGATCAGTACTATCCTTCCTTGTGTTAGCCAGTCTGGGTGGGAGCCTGCTGCTAGCAGCTGGTTCATCTGTGCTGCTATGCGTTCATGCACTGCTGTTAGTTTCTTTAGCCAATAGGTGTGGATCATGTCCGGGCCAGGTGCTATCCAGCTATCATGTTCTTGACCCGCTGTTGGATGTCTGCTACTGTGATGGTGACCAGTTCCTGTTCTGGGAGATTGCTGTGGTCTGCTTTCAGGTCCGGCAGCCATTTGCACTGGTGTTATGTGTCTTCTCTTTCTCCCATATGTTCTTCCAGTACTGTTCAGTTCTGCTGTTGGTGGCTCTGATGTTACTGTGTTGTTGCACTGCCGTGTCCTCCTGACACCTTGGATGGTTCTTTGGAGAACAGGGTATTTATCTTCTTGGCCTCTGCTTCTCTAGTGTATCTCCTTAGCCTGGTAGTCAGTGTGATGAGCCTTTGTTTAACAGTCTCTAGGGCTTCAGATGGACTCAGGCCATGTATTTTTTCAGTAGTCGAGTCTTATCATTAATCTTTAACTTCTGTAGTTCCACCAGCTGACTGACTTCTCTTCAAGTTGCCTTGATGTTAGCCTCCAACCTCATTTTCCAGTGGGGGTTATGTACAGCTGTTCTTCTTGATCATGTAGCCAAGCATTTCCAGAATTACAGCAGCTGTATCATATATCAGTTCATTGGTTTGAGTTATGGTGGTAGTAGAGATTGTTATGAGGTCTCTATTGGTATCTTCTAGTAGACTATCTGATGATACTTCTCCACTGGGTCTTGTTAATCAGTCTCAAGGGTTGACTGTAGCTAGTTTATCCATGATCTTATGCATCATATCAGCTGCTGTGTTCTATAATGGAGGGGAAAGCAGTGATGTTCCAGCTTCAGGTATTGGCTGCACATCCAGTTGTTCTTCCAGGTCTTCCAAGATGTAAAGTGGAGTTGGTCTATCTCAAGTTGTGAGAGCAGCTTCCTCTTCACTATGTTGAAGCATTGGGTAACTAGCTGTTTCTCAGTTAGTGTGGACATAGGTCTTCTGTCCACCCATAGTTCTCTCACAAGCATTGAGCAACAAAACTTTCCACCGTAGAAGTGCCATATTAGTCTATGATAACCAGAATTAAGGAAAAGTCTGTGACCACTTCATATTTTCTACTACAACTATCCCTTGTTCATTGAAACACTGTAATTTGATTATATGGTATAATAATAATAATAATAATAATAATAATAATAATAATAATAATAATAGTATCATGCTCAACACTGTCCAATTATACAGCCAAGATACTGCAGTGGAGTTGGAATGGCCAATGAGGCATCCTTACATCAACAGGGGAAAAATAGTAAAAATTTAAGGAATCAAGATGCCCTATGGAAATAACATCAAGAGTCTGTATGAAGAAGATCACTACAAATACCTGGGCATCCTTCAGGCTGACAATATCCAGCATGCTAAAGTCAAGAAGAAGATTAGTAGTGAATACATCAGAAGAGTGAAGATCTTAAAGTCCAAACTCAGTGGAGGAAATACCATCAAAGCAATTAACACCTGGGCAATTCCAGTCATTAGATACACAGCTGGAATAGTGGACTGGACTCAAGCTGAACTGAAAGCCCTGGATAATAAGACCAGAAAAATAATGACAATGAATCATGCCCTTCATCCACACAGTGACATTGACAGACTCCTCTTACCAAGAAAAATAGATGGGCGTGGAATGTTGCAAGTACACCAGACATTTGAAGAAGAAAAAAGGGCACTGAAAGAATATGTGAAGGAAAGTGAAGAAGATGCCCTGAAGCTAGTACACCATGAAGGCTTATTGAAGACCAAAAGATCAAACTGGCCTACAAGAAATACCAAATGAAGAATAGAAAAGATACATGGCAAGGCAAAGCATTTCATGGCTAGTACATAAAAAAAACTAGCAGGCAAAGCAGATGACAACAAGACCTGGCAATGGCTAAGAGCAGGAAAGTTGAAGAAAGAGACAGAGGGGCTAATTCTGGCTGCACAAGACCAAGCCTTAAGAATAAATGTATTCAAAGCCAGGATTGAGAAGACAGCAACAGACAGCAAATGCTGCTTCTGTAAAGAAGCTGAAGAAACAGTGGACCACCTAATTAACTGCTGCAAGAAGATTGCACAGACAGACTACAAATAACGGCACGGCCAAGTAGCAAAAATGATGCATTGGAATATCTGCAAGAAATGCCATTTGCCTGCAAGCAAGAACTGGTGGGACTACAAAACAAAGTAATAGAAAATGAAGAAGCTAAAGTGCTCTGGGACCTGCACCTGCCACACAACACCAACACCCAGACTTAACAATTGTTGGTAATAAAGACAAAAAGTCTGGATAGTGGACATTGTAATACTTGGAGACAGCAGAATAGAAGAGAAAGAACTGGAGAAAATAACAAAATACAAAGACCTGCAAATAGAAGTAAAACAACTATGGCAAAAGAAACAAAGATAGTACCAATAGTAATAGGAACCTTGGATGCAATCCCAAAATATCTGGAGCACTATTTGAAGACCACTGGCACTGACAAAATCACCATCTGTCAATTGCAAAAGGCAGCTTTACTTGGAACACCTTACATCATTTGATGATACCTTTAATATTAGTAAACAACAACATCTGCCTATCCCATGTCCCTGGGAAGGACCTGATAGGTGGACCAAAATGCCAAATCCAGTCTAAGCAATCATAATAATATCATCAGGGGAATCAATAGAAATATAATATTTGCAAAGTTATTAGGATAATTGTTCTTTGTGGAGCTTTCTATTTAAGATTTTCTTACATTTTAGAGATTGTGGACATCATCTAAATGTAGATCAGTTTGCTTGCTTGATTGCAGAAATATGGAAAATATCTTGTTCAGCAGGTGGCTTAGTCTCTCTGCCCACCCACTCTCACACAGCATTAATTATGAATACATGAACATATTATAAAGCAGATTTTCAGACTGCAAGTTTTTGTAATGAGTTATGGTACTCGGATAACATAAATAGTTCCCTAGGATTCAGGGATGGGTAAACTTCAATTCTCTAAGATACATGTTATTAAAATTCCCATGGTCCAGTCGTATCATACACACAAAGACACAGACAGACATTCCTAGAATATTACAGCATTCTTAAAGAATGGTGAAGATTTTTACTTTTAAGTATGGGAATTTAAGAAATACCTTCCTGGATCAAATCAGGATGCATCTATTATAATACAAAGAATGTTCAATGCCTAAGAAATTTTTTAAAAAAGCGGAGCAGGGAGGTCATTTTAATATAATTAAAGAGGGGCGGGTACTTGAAGGTCATTTTAATATAATTTAAAATCTTTTTTCTCTGTTTTGCTCTTTTAAAAAATCTTTTTATAACCATCATTTATTTTTTGCCTGTATGCAGATACCATTTTCTCTTTGTTTCTGCTTTTTTGTTTGCATCTTTTACTTAATTAATAAAAAATAAATGTAAAAACAATACCAAAACTTCAATAGGTTTTAGAATATGCCTTTTTCCACAAGAAATGATCTTTCAGAAATGACCTCATTGAATTTATAAGGAAAAGGCTTGAGTAAATGGTTACAGTATTGTGTTGCAGTGAAATGAATGCCTTATTTAAATATATGTTTCTACAATGTCCAATAATTGTTCCTTTGGGGAAAGAAGTTATTACATGCATTGATTCAACTTTGAGATTCAATATTTTCAGATGCTTATATTTGTTTCAAGTTTATTCCCATTACATGGGAGTTGACATCTAGACAAAGAAATAGAATTGACGTCTGTACTTTACTTATAGCAAAAAGACTTATTTTTAGCATTGGAAAGATAAACATGTGTCTCCAACTTCAGTGGGCTCCAGAATTGATGTTACCAGCAATTTACAAATAAATCAATATAGATTAGCTATGGATAATCATAACAAATAAAGATTTTCATTCATTGAAATGCGTACTGTACATTAGCTATGTATGTATGTCTTTGAATATATACCCTGTATGTTTTTGTTTTTATTTTTTTTAGCTTCTTTTTTCTTCTTTTTTCTTCTTTTATATTTTGTATATTGTTTTTCTTTCTCTTTTCTTTTTTCCCCCTATTTATCTAATAAATGGATGGGGGAGGGGGAAAGGAAGAGAACTTTAATTAAATCTCAAGCCCTGCTGGTTCCTTTGGTATGACAAGACTTACGTCAAGAATCTTTGGCTATACAGTGGTACCTTGAGTTACGAACTTAATCCGTTCTGTGACTCTGATTGCAACTCGAGTTGGTCGCAACTCGAAGTAAATTTTCCCATAAGGTTCAATGTAAATACGGTTAATCCGTTCCGCCCTCCGAATTTGGTCGCACCACGAGGCAAATTTCCCCATAAGGTTCAATGTAAACTTATTCTTGCCAAGCCTGCTCTGCATTTTCTTTGGAGCCATGCTGACAAGCACACCAAAAACCTTCCAAACACCACAAAACACACCACAAGCCTCACCGAACATCTCCTTGCTACCGTGATCTCGCCCACAGGAAGCCGTGACCGCGTGGCAGCAGGGCAAATGGCCACGGATCCGGTTCGTAGCTCGAGGCGGAGTTCGCATGTCGAGGTAAATTTTTGGGGCCGGAGCTGGTCGTATCTCGAAAAATTCGTAAGGAGGGGCGTTCGTAACCCGAGGTACCACTGTATCTCAGCAATGAATGAGCAATTGGCCAGTATAGCATACCGTATTCAACTGGCTCTACATAACTGTTTTAGTGGACCACATTTTAGGTTTACATTTTTATTGTAACTTTGCTTATGTTAAAAGGAAATTGATAGGTTTTATTTGTCCTAAATATGGGTGGTATATGAAGTTCTTCAAACTGATATGTAGAACTTTATAAAATAGATAATTTACACTTTATGAAAGTTCAGAAAGATGGAAGGTTGAAGCAAGGGATAACTATCTATTTAATCTAAATCCACTGATTGCTAAGGGGAAAAAAGTATGCTCGCACAGTTGGTTTCACCTAATGCATTCTGTTGCATACAGAAGAATAAGCTAGCATTTAAGAAAAGGATGGCAAGAGTGGATATTCCTATTTGTTTCTTTTTTCCATTTATATGGCCATCTATTTCATATAAGCAACTCTTGGTTTTATTCAAACAATAAAAACTCTAGCTTTTATCCAAAGTAAAATTCTTGCTTGTTTTTGCTTCTTTCGCTGAATTGAAACAAGCAAGCAATAAATGATACAATCTGAAGACCTAGC
Organism: Liasis olivaceus; assembly: GCA_030867105.1. NCBI lineage: Eukaryota > Metazoa > Chordata > Lepidosauria > Squamata > Pythonidae > Liasis > Liasis olivaceus. The sequence continues at coordinate 22,326,180 of CM061352.1, forward strand.
TAATGTCATGAGGTTTTTCATGTCAAAAGCTCAGTGAAAATGTGTTCCAGCAAAAACGTGCTCACTTTGTGCATTGCACAACAGTTCGTTTGTTGATTACAGGCCACATATTGTTTAATGTCCTCAAAATTCCACCAGGATCGCAGTGCATTTTGTGTTCTGACAATGTAGCTGATCCTTGTAAAGCATCCAAAGAAATATCATTATGTTCAGGTCCACCACACATGCCTTTAATCCGAGCCCTTGGCTGTTGCCAATTGCCAGTAAGCTGCCTGTTGGCACTATTTACTGTTACAGTCTAGAAAGTACAGGTGAAACTTGAAAAATTAGAATATCGTGCAAATGTTCATTTATGTCAGTATGGCAACTCAAAAGGTGAAACCAATATATGAGATAGACGCATTACATGGAAAGCGAGATATGTCAAGCCTTACTTTGGTATAATTGTGATGATTATGGCGTACAGCTTATGAAAACCCCAAATTCACAATCTCAGAAAATTAGAATATAACATGACATCAATAACACAAGGATTGGAAATAGAACAATATCGGACCTCTGCAAAGTATAAGCATGCATATGTACTCAGTACTTGGTTTGGGCCCATTTTGCAGCAATGACTGCCGCAATGCGGCGTGGCATGGATGCTATCAGCCTGTGGCACTGCTGAGGTGTTATGGAAGACCAGGATGCTTCAATAGCGGCCTTCAGCTCTGCTGCATTGTTCGGTCTCATGTCCCTCATCTTTCTCTTGGCAATGCCCCATAGATTCTCTATGGGGTTCAGGTCAGGTGAGTTTGCTGGCCAACCAAGCACAGTAATCCCATGGTCATTGAACCAGGTTTTGGTACTTTGGCAGTGTGGGCAGGTGCCAAGTCCTGCTGGAAAATGAAGTCAGCATCCCCATAAAGCTCGTCTGCGGAAGGAAGCATGAAGTGCTCCAAAATCTCCTGGTAGATGTCTGCGTTGACCCTGGACTTAATGAAGCACAGTGGACCAACACCAGCAGATGACATGGCTCCCCAAATCAACACAGACTGTGGAAACTTCACACTGGACTTCAAGCATTGTGCATTGTGTCCCTCTCCATTCTTCCTCCAGACTCTGGGTCCTTGGTTCCCAAGTGAGATGCAAAAGTTGCTCTCATCAAAAAAGAGGACCACTGGGCAACAGACCCATTCTTTTTTTCTGTAGCCCAGGTAAGATGCTTCTGACGTTGTTTGTTGTTCAGGAGCGGCTTGACAAGAGGAATATGACATTTGAAGCCTATGTCCAGGATCCGTCTGTGTGTGGTGGCTCTTGATGCACTAACTCCAGCCTCAGTCCACTCCTTCTGAAAGTCCCCAACACTTTGGAATGGCCTTTTCCTGACAATCCTCTCCAGGCTGCGGTCATCCCTGCTGCTTGTGCACCTTTTTCTACCACAGTTTTCCTTTCCACATAACCTTCTATTGATGTGCTTTGATACAGCACTTTGGGAACATCCAACTTCTTTTGCAATTACCTTTTGGGGCTTTCCCTCCTTATGGAGGGTGGCAGTGATGGTTTTCTGCACAACTGTCAGGTCAGCAGTCTTTCCCATGCTTGTGATTCCTACTGAACCAGCCTGAGAGACCATTGAAAGGCTCAGGAACCCTTTGCAGGTGTTATGGATTCATTAGCTGATTAGAGTGGGACAATTTGAGCCTAGAATGTTGAACCTTTTCACACTATTCTAATTTTCTGAGATTGTGAATTTGGGGTTTTCATAAGCTGTACGCCATAATCATCACAATTATACCAAAGTAAGGCTTGACATATCTCGCTTTGCATGTAATGCGTCTATCTCATATATTGGTTTCACCTTTTGAGTTGCGATACTGACATAAATGAACATTTGCACGATATTCTAATTTTTCGAGTTTCACCTGTAAGCTGAACCATAGGAAACCCCAAGCTTGGATTTTTTTTTTTCCCCCAAAAAAGGTGGAAAGTGATGTGGCATCAGTTATCTTGGATGTATTTATTGTACGCTATGCCCAAGAGCAGATATGCATGTTGGCATTAGAATATTGATATGTTAGCAGCCAAAACAAAGTTTCTTTCTGAAAATTCCATGGGGACAAGGTGATGGACTTTCCCTAAATTCCTTCGCTTTAAAATTAGGACTCTAAGCAAAGCAGGCAAAAAAGATGCATTCCAATTGTGATTCACAATAGTACTAAAAATGAACTTTAAGAAGGAATTTAGGCTAAGTTCCTAATGAGTTGAATTTAACTTGTTTTCAATCTAGGTGTTATAAAGAATAATTTAGCGTTTCCCAATATCTATTTGCTTGTCATCAAGATTTATTGTATCTTAATTGTTAACCTTCCTAATCTGCCCTTAGAGACCACCTTTACTCCTAAACGTTAATACTTCATGATTTTATTATGTTCTGGTGAATAATTTTTATATTATTTTGTAAAATCAAAATCAAATAAGCTGGTTGAACCTGACATGCTTTGGTATGTACTTGTGTTTAGAAATAATAAGACTATTTTTTAAAAAACCTACACAAATGGGGTTACAGAAAAAAATTTCTAAGTGGTGAGAGTAATATTAGTAAAATATCCCAGTATGAAGTCTTTGCAAACAAATGATTCAAATGGATCAATCAGAAAATAATTACAGTTTTGGCTAAGCCATTGCCTGTTTGACCAATCATGAATACACCACAAGATTTGTCCTTGTAGGAATATTGGTACCTATGAAAAAGCTATTGTATCTTCAGTAGAGATCTATCCACAATTATCAATTTTTCTTATCCCCCTGCCTCTTTCAATTATTTCTGATGGCAATAAAAATCACCCCCATAACATTGTTTTCAGCAAAAGACTGATGAGTGAATAATATAGAAACAGGAAATACTCTTTAACTCTCAAATCAAAGTTTTACATGAACAAATAAGCCAAATGCATTGGCCCTATTCTTAGAACTGTATGATTTCCTTGAGAATTTAGCTCATAAAATGCAGTGGCTTGCTCTTTCTCTTTCATGAAAACCCATTTCTCCTGTAGTTTCATCAAATATCACCTCATTATTTCAGCAGCTGAACTTTCCAACATAACAGCGTCTTTCCAACTGTGCAGTGACAAACTTGTCAGATCATGCACCTGATTTGTACGCAGGTTACTTCATTATCTCCACTGAATCCATAACGCAAATGCTAATATCAGAAGAAAAGCTCAAAAATAGCTTTTCTGTAAGTTGGGTGACATCTATCTACTAAAAACCTAGCCCATTAATTAGCCCAGGATGACAGTAAAGCTAATCTGATAACATTAAAAAAAAAATGCATGTGGACACTTGTAAATGATAAAGAAACAACAATTTCTATGTGATATTTATACTAAATTTTCTGCACTTGCTGAAGAAATGAATAGTGTCAGGTATCTACAAAATAATTGGAAAGTCAACTGTTGAAAAGTTTGATGAATCTAGTAGAAAACGTTTTGAATTGTGCAAATGTGGAGGACTAATGTTATGTATCAGGGCTAGGGCATGCTATGGGTATGAGGGAAAATATGGAAAGAAAAAGGAGCTCGCAAGTTGGAACCATCCAGTGATTCTGGAGGGAGGAAAAGACAGAGAATTGGAGACCAGGCTAATGTCTTTCCTTTGGCATGACGTATATGGGCACAATGAATGTGTTTGTTTATGGAACATGGTGTTAGTATCTGTTAGTAGGGTGGGTATCAAGTCCTGTTAAGGTTAAGGTTAGATGGAATATAGAAGCATCTGGATAGCCATAGTAAGGTCATCTCATAGTATTATCAGATGCTGCTTTATGGCTGTAAAACTCACAGCTTGATTTACATTGCTTTCTTTATCATCCCTATGCAACATTTCCAAAGGTGTGTAACTTTGCTAACTTCAGGACGGTTTTACATTCTTTTGGCCAGGAGCCCAGTGACCCCTGTATTTGTGCATGCCAATAAAAGTTACTTTATGACATCTATCTTCAAAGGCTTTGGTTCATTATTCAAGTGGGCATTTTCCCTATGCTACAGTCTTCATGATTTTTACATCATCATCATCATCATCATCATCATCATCATCATCATCATCATCTACATTTATTTTATATCACACTGTTCTGAAGAGGCACTCATTATTATTATTATTATTATTATTATTATTATTATTATTATTATTTTATTTATTTTGAAATAAAAGCTTATAACAAAGACACCTGATGCAAGATGAAAAAAAAAATAATGAAAATGGAGTGCCTCCAGTGATATCAGCTATCAGAACATTTACAGTAAAATTACAGAAAGACCAAGGAGAATGGTTGCTATAAGACACTGACCTTAAGTAGAAAATTCCAAGGGCTGATGAGGTGACTTTATTGTTTCACCTCTTTTCAGTTGCAGCTGAATGGAACTGATACAGATAGAGACCGGGGTTGGAAAAGAAAGAATTAAATGATACAAAGAAATAACAGAACAAATATAATAGTAATTTAATCACAAATTAGTTTATGACAAGCTGGAATTAAGATTGCAGGGAGAAACATCAACAACCTCAGATATGCAGATGATACCACCCTAATGGCAGAAAGTGAAGAAGAACTAAAGAGCCTCTTGATGAGGGTGAAAGAGGAGAGTGCAAAAGCTGGCTTGAAACTCAACATTAAAAAAACTAAGATCATGGCATCTGAACCCATCAGTTCCTGGCAAATAGAAGGGGTAGAAATGGAAGCAGTAACACACTTCATTTATTCGGGCTCCAAGATCACCGCAGATGGAGACTGAAGCCATGAAATTAAAAGATGCTTGCTCTTTGGGAGGAAAGCTATGGCAAACCTAGACAGCATATTAAAAAGCAGAGCCATCACCTTGCTGACAAAGATCTGCATAATCAAAGCTATGGTTTTCCCAGTAGTAATGTATGGCTGTGAGAGCTGGACCATAAAGAAGGCTGAGTGCCGAAGAATTGATGCCTTCGAACTGTGGTGCTGGAGAAGACTCTGAAGAGTCCCCTGGACTGCTAGGAGGTCAAACCAGTCAATCTTAAAGGAAATCAATCCTGACTCCTCATTGGAAGGATTGATAATGAAGCTCAAGCTCAGATACTTTGGTCACCTAATGCGAAGAGAGGACTCTTTGGAAAAGACCCTGATGCTGGGAAAGATTGAAGGCAAAAGGAGAAGGGAATGGCAGAGGATGAGATGGTTAGATGGCATCACTGAATCAATAAGCATGAAACTGAGCAAACTCAGGAAGGCAGTGAAAGACAGGAAGGCCTGGCGCAATATGGTTCATGGGGTCACGAAGACTCAGACACGACTTAACGATTGAACAACAATAAATAAGGCAATCTCTTTCAAGTCAACCTTGACTCTTGATATTTTTATCAACATGTCCAGGAAGTTTTGTAGTCAACAGTGCAGATATGGTTTGCCATTGCCTTCTTCCAGAAAGTACTTTGTCTTCTCAATTTAGTCTAAAGCCCTGGAATGTTTTGATTATCTCCCATAAATATAGCAACCAGATTCAGCCTTGGTTAGGTTTTAGAGATCAGATGAGGTTGACTAGATGCAACTACCTGCTTTGATTAAAATCTCCTTCAAATCAAGGTTGACTCCTAGTGACTATATGTTTATATAGTTTTCTTTGCTAATTTAAAAGTGCTTTGCCAATGTTTTCTTCCAGGATTAAAAACAAGCAAACAAACACACATCCTTTCCTTTTAGTCTACAGCTCTGGAGCTCCTCATGCTCTCTTATCTAAATATTAATGAATCAGCCTAGCTGTTTGTTATTAGCTGAAGTTAGCAAGGTTATACCATCTAGCTGAGCACGAAAGGGTAATAACATTACAGCATTTCTATTTTTGTCCAAATTATTTCCTCACAATCAAGGCACACTATACATTGGAAGCAGTTATTCATCAGAATCCCTCTCACTTTTAACTATATGTTTTTCCATTTAATGTTACTGTGAGTAGAATGAGAGGCTGTTTATGGAGATTCCATATTAGTCCTTCCCATACCTTTATGGACTTCAAAGCTCCCCCACCATTGGAGTTACAGCCTGGGGGTGACAGCAGAGATAAATCTAATCTCACCAGCCAGGTTGCAATGCAATAGTTGAGATTGCATGCAAGGTCATCCCCTGACAGTCAAATCTCCCTAGAAGGAGTCAGCAATGAGACAATTCAAGGGAAGAGATTCCAAATGCCATTTGACTAGTGCAGAATTAACTTACAGTAGGCTCCCCTTGGGTCTTCCCTTGTTTGGGATTGCCTTAATCCCTTCCCTTGTTTGGGATTGCCTTCAGTTGCTGAAATTGCCATTCAAATTAGGTTCATTTAAGGTCCAAGCTCCCTGAAAGAGTAAGATGTCATAAGTTAGCTGCAAAATTCATGATCTTTGGTGATAGCTGTCCATCCAGGTATGTTCCATGTAATGATTTTGAAAGACAGTCATTTGGCTTGTCCTTGCTTTACTGCAGGGGGGAACGGTGGCAAAGAAGCTTCCATGATCAACCACATGCTCTTGGTTATCTGTTGAGACAGGAGTACATCCTGGACTTCCACTGTTACTACAAATACCAGTAGTTGCCATCTGTTGTAAGTCTCCAAAAGTGGGGTCTGTGTCTCCATCTGGCAACTGTGAGTTGGCTAAGTGTAACCAGGGAGTTTGGACATCATCTAGGATGATCAAATCAAAATATGATATTTTAGTCTCAGATATCTTCCAATGATGCCCTGATTTTGAAAGTGCATAAGCATTAAGTGCACTGGTGAGGCATCCTTTTTTATGAATTGGGAGTCTAGTGTCATTAAACAGTGACTCATGTTGTTTAACTGATACCTTTATAAGCATTAAATTGCAATTGGATTACATCTTACTGCCATCTCTTGATCATTTAATTTTGACACTGTTAGTAATAGATAAGTTAGTTGAAATACTACATTTTATTGTGTATGTTCATTCCTTTAGAGTCGATGCCCAAATGAAATCACAGTGGGACCAAACAGAAAGCTATATAGAAAACTGCTTTTCCTTTAATTCTTTATACCTTTATTGTATTTAAAAACTTCTAATAATAAGATAGATAGATAGATAGATAGATAGATAGATAGATAGATAGATAGATAGAAAGCTGTTCTGCTCATTTCCCTTATGCATTGCTGGTGATAGGTGGGGACTTAAATGACCAACTGGGCCCAGATGATCAAACCATTTACCAGCATTTCAAATCCTCTTACCAGTTGGAGGAATTTATCTCCTAAGAGAAGCAAAAGTACATGAAACTTCACTGGATTGTGCTTGAAGCAGGTAGGATTTGAGCATCCTTCATGGTGCCTTGAATGGTGATAGACTGGCATAACACATCTGCTGGGGAGCAGACAGGAAATTAATGGTTGATTTAGTATCCCACAATGCAGTCTTACTGCTGAGTAGCCTAGATGTGGAACCTCAAATGGATAATAACCATCACCTTGTCATTTTGAAACCACAGTTTGACTGTGAGACTGGAAGACTGAAGGGAAGATTCCTTCTGCTACAAGAGAACACAATGGCACTATCAGAGTCAGTAGAATCCATGGAATGAAAGGTATGAGAATATGGTAGCTAAATTGCTTCATTCAGTACCTACTTCAGAAAAGCCTTGTTCCATTGTAGAGGCCCATGACAATTGCTTAGTACTATATGAACAGTACTTATTAGAGACCTACAGTCATTTCATGCGTGAGTTCAAAGAAAACCCCATACCACTGCCACCTTTCACACCAAACATCAACCAGGGTTTGTTTGGGAATATAAACAAGCCAAAAAGAACTTGAGAACTATACTTTCTATAGACAATTCCCTACACTGGAGTGTGCTCTATCTTTAAATGACTTTAAAAAGCAATAGAAAGTCCTCCTGAGGAGTAAAAACATTTGAGCCACCAAAGATAGTTGGCAAACCTTAATCAACTCAGTGAATTGAATGTTTTATTTAATCAATAAACAAGAAGAGAGATTAAAAACAAACAAACCAAAAGTTCACTAGACTTTTGGATCACATCCTTTTCAATGAGAAACAGTATTTCAGAAATGGATATATTGCATTTATGTTGTTGGAGATGTAGTGAAACTAACACTTTATTTAAATATATTGTTCCATTTCGATGAGAAGCAATTATTTGTATTAACTCAACCTGAGATTTATTTCAGTCACATGGGAGTTAACTTTTGGACAGAGAAAATGAATGCATAATCAAAAGATTTATTGTTGAGTATTGGAAACTTAAACATATGGCTCTAATGTTTTAGTGGCTTGCAGAATTAATTAATATAGATTAACCATGGATGGCTATAATGAATCAATTTTATCAATATATGTGACTTTGTATGTTTTTGTTTTGCTTTTTTTCTTTTATAATTGTGTGTGTTTTTTCTTTGTGTTTTGTGTTTAATTTAAAAAAATAAAAAAGATCACAGAATATCAAAATGTTTGGTTTTTTTAATTTGTTTTGTTTGTTTCATTTTTTGTATTTACTTCAAAGGAAGTGAACTGATACCTCTAGTGTTACACGTTTTTGAAGCCAAGGCAGTAGTCTCAAGACTCTATCTAGCTTAGGTTGGCCTCTGTATGAAGAAAAAACATCACAGACACAATACAAGCCAAGATTTTAAGGTCCTTATTTGCCACACCCCAGGGCACTTCCCACACAGTACTCAGGCTTGAGTCTGAGATCCCCAAAATTGAACCCAGGACATGAAGGCTATCAGTCGTATACTGGTTAAAGATCAATGTTTTCTTGGTCTTAGCTGACAATTCTGTCACTCTGGACAAAAGTGGTAGAGAGAAAAGTAAGAAAATCTGGAGTACCTGTAGATGCTTTTTTAACTTCAGACTTTGTTCAGGCCAAATAGCTGGTGTTGCACAGTTTGGATCACATTGAATATCACTCTCTCAGATCCCAGAATTATGCTAGACAGAAGCTTCTGGGAACCTGCAATATATTTGTACTGCCTTAGCTGAAGGAAAAGGTTTTTCAGGGCCAAGCATAACATCTTCCATCTGTGCTATTAACCTGGAGCCATACCAATATTCTCTTATCTCAGTGCAGTTGGCCTTGTGATTCTGGGAAAATCAAGATTTCATCATATCCTTTTTTTATTGTAACTTTTATAAGGATCTTCAAAAGGACGTCATAATTCCCTTTTTTACTAAGTGCACTTTGAACAGCAGATGAGTTTTACAAGCTGCAAAACCACCTACACAGTAGCCAAATTTATTGTCGCAGCAGTTAAAATGAGGCAACAACTAACATCAAGCACAACTTGACAGTCCTTATTCTTTCCTTTTTTTTTTTTTAAATTGTTTGATTTTATCTGGTTGTATTTATTGCTGATCTCTGACAGTAAGTAAAGAATTTCCTTCATTGTCTTAATTTCAGGCTAGAGATTTTTCTATCAATGTATGGTAACAGAGTGGGCCACAGGCTAATGAATTAGCTGTATAAGGTACTCATGATGATTTGTGAGTGAGCCACTTTATTGCAGATTACAGATCCAGACAATACAAAAACACGATATAATGCACCTGGTAAAAAGGCCTGTGATAATGCTTAGTGTACTTTCCTGTTAACAAAACATGAACCCTACAGGCTACAGTTACAAACTTAATGAAAAGAGTTACTTTAGGATCTTTATCCACCCAAAAAAGCTGTACATAGAATTATTCTGTACATCCAGGAAGGGTTGCAAAGAGGGTCATTAGGATCTCATTATGGAATAACTCAGTAAAAATTACAATAAAGCAAAACATGAGGCTATGATTCCATGCTCCTCTCTTCACAAGAACAAAGTCTTTCAGCACAGGAGATTTCTTCAGAATTTAACCAAGAATTTAAGCTGCTGACAGCAAGACATCAAACCGCAACAGTGTGAAAGCTGACAAATTTTATTGTTTGTAAGTTGGTCAAAATACAATACTGGGTTAAAGTAAAATTTGCTGTGGCACAGTTGCACTCTGGGCAACAACTTACTGTATTCTGTTTGTAATCTGTTCTCAAGTACTGTAACTGATTCTTGCCCCAGGAACATCAGCATCTCAGTTGAAAATCACTATTTGTAATTTATTTTCTATTTGGTATTTCCAAGAAAAATCATATTAGCTGTCAGAAGAAAATGTTGCAGCTGAAAATGAGCTTTTAGCCAATATTTATTCACACCTAATTCCCCCATTTCAAATTTAAGAGCCCTACCTCTAGATGTAGGTGATAATGAGCACCCATTTCTCTACTTGGAATAACTTTCTCAGGAAGCTGGTTTGATCTTTATTTAGTTCATCATTACTGATGTCTGAGTTTAACTGACCTCCATACAGAAGATGTGTAGCGTTTTTGGTTTCAATGCAGCCAGTATATAGGAAGGAAGGAAGGGAGGGAGGGAGGGAGGGAGGGAGGGATTACTGCTGGTTTCATCTGGGTGTTCAAAATAACTTGATCAGTGTGAGTGTGTTGCAGAACAAAGCCCGGATACCTAAAACAGGGAACCTATTTTTTTTCCCCTAATATACCCCTCAAAATTTCAAGTAGAAAGAAATAAAGTGCATTGCAAAATGCATGAGCTTTGTTTGAAATGACTGCTCCATACAGAAATGAGTCAGTGATTTCATGGCCTTTCTAAGCTCTACCAGTGTATGGGATAAAACTACAGCATCGCCTGTATAAAGTGGTATGGATATAGGTTTATTGTCAGGGGATTTTTTGGGGGGAGGGGGAGGAAGAAGAGCCTTCCTTATTTAAGGAACTATCATTGCATTATGTAATGGTTGAATAGTAATGGGGTCAAGGTACATTCTTGTTTAACCTCTTTACTGATTGGCACCACATCTGAGAGATGATCTACTAGAGTACATCTCACCCTTAAGCCGATAGTCTTGTGGAGTAAATATAGTAGGATAATGATGATTTTAAATTGAAGGTACCTTCCTTCAGCCATGGGTTGTTCTCCAGCTGACGTCCTTAAATAAATGGATCTGACATTATTTCAACTGAATGTTTGAAATATACTTTCAGTGAAGAATCAAATCTTGTTGCCTTGATTCACAGATATATAGGCTAATACTGGACAAAAATGATGAAGCCATGTTTTCATTTCCAGTGTAGGTTTAGAAATGTCAAGGGCTGAAAGATAACTTTTTGATCCTAAGAGTAAGAGAACAGCTGTGTACATGTATCCCAATTTTTGCAATAATTGCAGTTAATCACAATAAATCCTTAAGGCTACTGGAATACGTGTAAATAGCTTAGAACTCTGGGGACTCTAATTTAAAATACATGTCTTGATAAACAAATTATTGAATTTAAAGGGCCAGCTAATAACTCAAATGGATCTGATTAACTACTGGATATCTATTATTTAAAAATAATAATAAAGAAAATAGAAATAGGATTCTCTTCACTATCAATAACATTGTAAATAAAGGTTTTGCACAATGATACAAATAATAGGATGATTCCACCGCCCCAGATTGTCAATCTAGTATAAAATCCAAGCAGTATATCAAATTAATAAGGATTTTTAAACCTTCTTTACCAAGACACACTCAGGAAAGTAATTAGGAATTAATGAAGATTTTGTCAGCATTTGCTGTTGATAAAGCATCAGTGGGGGAATAACAATTGACGGTCGGCCAATCAGCAGGTCAGCATGATATGAATCCAGTGGTCTTGGGGAAATTAAGTAATGGACCCACTGAACCACAAGCAATTATGTTTCAAGCATCACCAAGATACCAAAGGAGTTCTTTGTGGGATGGGGGGGCAATGTAGAAACAGCAAATACAGCAGTAGAGGATCTCTAATTGGCCTTTAGTTCAGGGCCTGGGGAGAAGCCCATTACTTGAAATTTTCAAATGCTTGGAATATGGTAGTGAAAACAAAGCCAATCCCAAACTCACCAATGTTAATAGAAGCATAAAAAGATGTGCTTTGTGGGGCTTCAGTTTGGCTCAGGCACTCCCAGAGCCTTTGTCACTGGTACTTGGTCAGAAAGTTGAGGAACAAATGTAGAATTTGTACAACCAGACAGGTGTCACTTACACAATTAGTGCTGCTAACTGAGAGTGGGGAAGGCAGATTGATGGATCTGGATGGAGGGGCTGTCATTAATGTACTTGTTTCCTTTATGGCTGGAAGGAATTTCTTAACCAAAATAAGTATATATACACAGTTTGCCTGTGGAAATGGCCTTTTGGAGACTGGTTAAATCTTGATTTTCTGGAAGGGCTTTTGTGATTATTGTGAATCCATTATTGTTTCTTACTGTTTACAGTTCTATTGTTTTTATTGATGATGCTGATGATGCTGATGCTGATGATATTGTTCTTTGTACTGTGTTTAACTCTGTACATCAGCTAAAGCCTCTAGAGTGAGGTGGTTCATAAAGCTTCTAAATAAATAATTATGCAAACAGTGATTTATTGCATTTTATTTTATTTAAAAAGCATACTTGTATGACATTCATACATTTTGAGAGCCAGTTTGGTGTAGTGGTTAAGGCACCAGGCTAGAAACTGGGAGACTGGAAGTTCTAGTCCCCTCTTAGGCACAAAGCCAACTGGGTGACCTTGGGCCAGTCACTCTCTCTCAGCCCAAGGAAGGAGGCAATGACAAACCACTTCTGAAATCTTGCCAAGAAAACTGCAGGACTAGTCTGGGCAGTCACCAGGAGTCAAGATTGACTCAAAGGGACAACAATAATTCCTTTAGTGGATAAGTGACATGAAAGCACTGCATACATTATGGCTACCATCGCTGATTTCAAAAATATGGATGGCCCCGGATGTCAGCAAGAACATTTTCTAGGACTCTATGCCACCATCTAGTAGCCATCAATTTTTGTAACCAGATTGAGTATCTTTGCTATTTATCTTTTAACAAAAAATACAATACTAATTTTATTTATTGCACTTATATTGTTTTACAAAATATTGTTTAATTTACTTTCATAAAAATTGCAAAAGTATAAAATTATATTTCTTCTGTAGGTGAATGGAATATTTTATAAATGCCATAAATAATCATATTCCTTTTTAAAAAATAAATCCAAGCCTATTGTTTTCAAGCTTTTCCCTTTTATATGACCTCATAAGCATCCTTTATTCTCCTAGAAGGATTTAAAGAACTTGATTTATGAGGCAGGGTGATCACTATCACTCTTAGGGGTGATATTAAAAGAAAAAATTGACTTCCTATTTCCACATAAATAAATACTAGCTGAAATCATCTTATTATCTTATATTAAAAAAAAAATCTCCCTTGGTATAAAGTCACTGTAGATATATTTAATCAATGGCTAGTCACATAATTGTAAAATATGATCACAAATAAATCTGCCCACAGTGATTAAAAAGGGGAAAAAAAGGAAAGTGAAAAAGAGTGAGTAATTTCATACAGTCTGGGAGGAGAGAACAAAGTTGATCAGCTCCATCATTCAAAGGCTTTCTGGCTAGCACTGGTCTGATGGCTGTGGGGAAGGATTATTCTATAGCAGAATAGGAATGATTCCTCCTCTGTTGGTACTATGTCAGATGAGATGCAAAGCCAGCTGTGCTCCTACATGGCCCATTTCAAGGCCTTGCATCTGTGGCAGTTTCCAATACTAATCTCCCTCCAGACACAGAAAGACCTCTGTACTTACACAGTCTCTGTCAGCCTTTGGAGGTATTCTCACACACCATTACAGTCTCTCTACTCTCCCCCAGTAGGTGTCCTCTCCATTGGTAGAAGCCTTTAGGGTCAACTTCTCAGTTAATGATATGGGCACTAAGGAAACAGAAGAGAACAGAACATTCAAGAGGTCATGATTCAAGTGAACCACCACCCAGAAGATCTTAGTACTTGGACATGAGTCAAATTTCAGAGGGCAAAAAGGCCATGGCGGGTGTGCCTCACCCCACCCTCCTCTCCTCCTCTGCAGGTCACATGACATATCCACTTAGTGTCTTCTTTGCCCTACATCCCCTTGAACTAAAGCACAGCATATCTAAATGGCCCACTTGATCCTCCACTAATCTCAGCTGGAACTGTGAAGGCTAAAGAGAGGTGGGAAAAGGAAAGTGTTGAGAAAATTGGATATCAACTCAAATAAGTTGCAATATTTGTGTAATGATATCATGTCATCATCTGCTCCCCCCCCCCCCCATCCCCTGATATAGGTAGCTGCACACAAAGAAGAGGATGTGGACAATCCTATACTGAGCAAAAGAAATAGTTAGTAGTTCTATCTCCCTCACACAATTATGAGCCAAAAACCACTGCAGAAATGTGTATTTATCACAAACATGTATTTATCACAAATCATGCTGAGAGGACCAAGGAGAAAGGAGAGGAGGACTAAGAGAACTAAGAAGAGAATTAAGGAACTAAGGAGAGAAAGGAGAGGAGGACTAAAGAGGAGGAAATGCATTTATTTTATCTTTCCTCCTTAGTTTCTTCAGCACTCTATTCTGCTCTGAGATCAAGTGCTGTGAGAGGCATATTGGAAAGCAGCAGTAGTGGAATTGGAAGGAAGCAGAATGGATTTTCTGACATCCAAAGTAACAGCAAGCATGGAAGCAATAAGCACAGACACTGCAGAATTGCACAAGCTTCAAGGATGTGTGCTTTTGATATTGTGCTGCCTTAATATTCCTGCTTATCCCTTCACGTATTATGTGCTCATTCTTGCAACTGACTACCAAGCGGTCCACACCCAAAAGAAAGGGGTTATTTTTGCCTGTTCCCCATTCAGACTTACAAAATACTGCTAAATCTTAACTAGAAAGGCTATGAAAACAAAAGGGCTTAAAAGCAGTAAACTCCTTGGACTTCTGCAGTCCTGATCTCTCTCTGCTGAGCAAAACTAATCAAACCTATTCTGGGAAATAACTTCTTTTCTCTTCTGAATATGAAAGGCACATGTGAGGATAGTCCATTGCCCTGGTTTCATTAGGAGAAACTATTTACAGGATGCTATAAAAGATTAAAGTGTAAACTGTGTTGTTTAAAGAGTCTTTCTTCACTTTGGTTTTTAATACCAGTAGCATACAGATATATGCTAGTTTAGGGATAAAACATTTGATCTAAAAAAAAAAAAAGCTGATGTTTAAGGGTTCTTTGCTTACAGCTTTCAACAAAATCTTGTTCAGACAGTTTTCAGCAACACCTCCATTCACTGGATATGTCCATGTGGTTTTCGTAAGAACATCTTTACCTTTTAAAGAGCCTGGCTATGACAACCATCATCCTGAGCTCTGGATGCAGCAGAGAATGCTGTAATTCAATGTTATATCTGAAAACAACTGCTGAGAAAGGAGAAAAGACTTTCAAAAGAACTGATATGGTATAAGATGCCCTGGAGAGATTCATGTCTGTAGGGAAACGCATCAGTTTTAAAATTGTGTGTGTGTGTGTGTGTGTGTATAAAGGTGTGGGAGAAAGAAAAGTTAAATTGCTCAAGACAGCTTTGTCCAGAGAATCATATTAGAGTGTGTACATATTAGAGAATTGCAGGTGAAACTCGAAAAATTAGAATATCGTGCAAATGTTCATTTATGTCAGTATGGCAACTCAAAAGGTGAAACCAATATACCTGTAAGGTGTATTCATCTTACTACAGTATTTATGGGTGTGGGTGCGAATGGCTTTTTTTCCCCCTTGTATAATCTTCTTTCCAGCAATCTGCAGACTCCCTGGCTTTAATTCATTCCCGAGGAAAGTCATTATGGGGGAGACTCGCTCCTTCCATGGAGCTTCTTTTCAGATCAGAAAGGACAGACAAGCAGGGATGCTACAGACCGATAGGCAAATGTCAAGAAAAAGAAAAATGCAATACAAATAGGAACAACATTTTGCATCTTCTCACTGCAGTGGGAGAAGCTCAGAAACAATGATTAAAAAAACATGTTGTGAAGTCATTGTAAAGCACAGTGGAGATAAGATAGAAAAATAGAAGTCTGTTTTTAAGGGGAAGAAGTTTTTTCAGGACATTGGAAGAGAGAAGCTTCTATTTGTCTAGATGATTTCGGCACAGTATTAATGTCAAGAAATTTGTAGGGTGATTTTTATGTTGCCAATTTCTTGGCATTCTGATGTACAGCATCCATAATAAAGAACCATTTTTCACTGGTGTCTACAACCTCCCAGTGGTTTTTGTAGCATGTTTCCTATGGATCCAAACTGAACACAGTAGAATCAGCAACAGGTTTTTATTCTCTTTCTTTACTCAATTTCTAGACAATCTAACTCCAGTGAGTCTGGAAGAATAACATCATATGCATTGCAAAGTAATCAGATAACAATATAAGATCACAGGCAGGCTTAATCAATCAAAGATAATAACCCAAATATACTACCCTTTTAAAATACTTTGCTGAACCCTTTGATTCATTTTATATTTTTGTCCATAATATAGGATAAAATACTTGAAAAGTTAGGCTCTTAATTTTACACTGTAAAGACACATGAGCTAATGTTGAATGATGTAAAAGATCTGCACTGGTTGCCAATAATTTTCCAAGCTGAATCCATCATGTTGACTTTAACGCTTGAAACCCAACATATCTTAGATTCTAGTTTAGCCATGGGCCTACCTGTCTCCTCCTCTCTCAGGAAGAGACTGAATATTAAGATCTTGAGAAGGAAACTGTTTAAGGGCAGCCCACTTATAGATACCTGTAGAAAATGCAGGAATGTAGGAAAGGGCTTTCTCTGTTGTTCCCCACTGTAGTACATCATATTTCATATTTAGTCTTATGTTATTTCTGTCTTTGCTCTAATTTTGATAGATAGATAGATAGATAGATAGATAGATAGATAGATAGATAGTTGTATGAATTTATTTGCATACCTGTATGCTGTAATATTATCCTTAGTGCATAATGCAAAACAAAACAAAACCACAAGTCACTTAGATTAACAGAAATTTAGATGAACAAAAGTGCTATCCATTAAAAAAAAAAGTTTTAAATTATCAGCACTGTTTTAGTTTTTGCGATGACATTTTTCTAATTTTGTGTGCAAGTACGGTATTTGTTGAAATTGTACTTACACTTGCTCTGAAACATTTTTTTAAAACACTCCACTGAGCCTAAACAGCAACATTCCTCACCATAATAAAAATAGAGATATGTATTCTTAGTGGCAAAATACTAGCTTTATTTTAATCCACAGTTCTGGAAAAGAAGCTTACAAAATAAGTGATGTTAAATTTCTAACATAGCTGCTATAACTAGAAAAACCATTCAGAAATATAGTATTTTCTTATTAGATTTATTTGCTAATTATCTGTTGAAACCAAACCTCTAATGCAAATTAATATAAATATATATTCTACTAAAATATTTAATTATTTAAATCATGCTGAGAAATCTTCACTTATCCACAGACAACAGGTATTTCTCCTGCCAGCCTGCCTGTTTCCTTTATGAAACAAAGCAAACTTCTATGTTGAATTTTCAGATACTTAGGTATGTAGCTGAAAATTATATGAAATTCCATACATATCAACATAGTGTTTAAATCTAGCCAACCTAACATAGGAATTACCTTCTGTATATCTAATCTCTTTAATCTGTTTCAGGAATTTGTATTGACTTAATGGTCCATTTGTAACTTGATTGTGGTCTCTAGTTTTATATTCCAATAATTGAAGACTTGATTTTAATAGAAGCTTCCTTAACCTAAAGAAATTAACGCTGTTCATTCTCTCTTTCTGGATTTCCGGGAAGATGGCAACATGCCAAAACACAATTTATTCTATCTCCTCAATCATCTGCAAAAAATCAGCTGGTGGACTGTGTTTGAAGAGAGCTAATAAACTGAAGTTTTAATTAAACTTCCTCTGCCATCTTTGATATTTTGGAAAAATGAAAATGCCTTGTAAATTTAAGAAGCAGCCTCTATCTTCTCCTCTTCCTCCAAAAAACACAGACACCTCTCTCTCTCTCTCTCTCTCTCACACACACACACACACACACAAATACACAGAGAGCATCTTGGCTTCCAAGGACCCTGTACTAGATCTGGGGAGTGAAGCTTCATGTGAGAAATTAGCTACTTCCTCTAAGAGGTGGAAACTTTAGCTGAGACTCCAAGTCAGATGAGAGATATACAGAGAGTCATGTTTACTCCAGAAATTTCATTTGATGTCATCTCTTCTGAAGTAAGCAATTTTGAGATTATTGCTATATTAAATTCACTAAATTCAGATACTGAAGATAAGATTGAAAAGATGAAGAGGAGATGAGGTGAAATCAGAAGGTAGTTAGAAGAACAACAAGCTAAGATTGAATGACATAGAAAAACACTAATTGCTCCCTTAATTACTCAAGATATAACAGAAGGCTTGGAACATATCCAACATTAAAAGGGAGGGAGTTTCCTTACATTTTCTTATGAACAGTATAAAAAACATATAAGAGATGCTGTAAGATTGTTTTTGGGATCTGTTTCAGATAGACTGTGCTGATTCTATAGAGGTGACCTATTATGTGCCATCTAGGTACAGGTCTTCACAGGTTTTAATTATGTTATCATTGGATTTCTCCAGAGATTGATTGACACAAATGTTTCAAGTAGCCAAAATAACAACTAATTTGAAATATGAGGGAAAGATGTTTACATTCTTTCTAGAGCTACCCTTCAGCACTGAAAATTCCATCAGACTAATCTGAAGGCCAGGCAAAAAGAGATAAAGACTTTTATTTTATAATTAACAATATTTGGTTTATCCTTGGAAACTGCGGTGAAGAAACCGAATTATCCTGAAAACACTGTAAATTATCTTGAATGATTGAAGGCCTCCTATCCAGATGTAGACATTCCACAACAATCCTCTCACAAACGAACTTGTGATTTGAAGGGTCACAGGTTAATCTACTGCACAGAATTTCTTTTGATTAGTATCTTATCTTTTTTCACTTCTATTTGTAGCTTCAAGGAAAGAAAGCCAGAGTCTGCATTATTGGCATGTCCCTACCAGAAGTCTCCCTTCCTTCCTTCCTTCCTTCCTTCCTTCCTTCCTTCCTTCCTTCCTTCCTTCCTTCCTTCCTTCCTTCCTTCCTCCCTCCCTCCCTCCCTCCCTCCCTCCCTCCCTCCCTCCCTCCCTCCCTCCCATTTGATAGTTAAAAGATCAGTGGTGGATGACTGTTGAAATTGTGATATTTATTTCTCTGACTACATATGGCAACCTAGACATGGAGGCAGCTATCTGCCTAGGCATCCATCCACAAGATGTAGCTTGAGATCAGTGCAGTGCTTAACAAAGACAATCTCAAAGTCCTGGTTATGACTGATGAGAGACCAGTATGTCCTAAAAGGAATTTGAACAGCACCCAAAGCAACTTAGTCACTGCAGAGCTCAATGAACGCCTGCACTGCACCAGCTTTGTTGAAAAGTTTGACTTCTTTTTGGCTGGAATCCACAAGCTACTTACTTTGGAGGAGTTTTGCCAAACTCCAATCAAACTTTAGCCAGTGACGGAAGGAGACTCTAAAATGGGAGAAAGGTGAGTTCAAGCACACAAGGTCCCTGGCACAGAAAAGCTACACTATATTTTCAAATATTAGCAAACAGATTTAATGAACATTTGGATGCTATGCTACTTTGGTGCTGCAAGAATGTGTTTACAATGTGTTCTGAATGTTTTAGATGGAGCTTGATGGTTTTGAACTTTGAAATGTAGCATTATGTTCAGAACATGTACTCCTTTTTTAATTATTCAGATAAAATATAGTTTTCCAAATAAAACATAGTTATAATTAAAATAAGTCAAAATTTCAGAGCAGCAAATGAAGTGATTTTTCCTATTCATTGTCTCTCTGTATAGAAATGCCAATTATATGTATATTTTTTATTCAGTTTACAAAACAACTGACATCTATCTTGGGGGAGAAATATTTTCAGTCTTGCAGGATTGATGTTAGCCCTTTGAGGTAGTCCAGACAAGAAGCACAACCAGGAGCACCAGCACTATATTTATTGTAAGGTTAGATGAAACAGCGCCTTGCAAGACTGAAAGTATTTCTCCTTTCCTCTCTTGGTCTTAGTCTCCTGAAAACTAGGGAGGATCCCTTCTGAAATGATTCCCATGCTTTTCCCCCACCTGCGGGCTGAGATGCCTTTTATCAGACCATTGCTCTGGCTGTGGGTCTTCCTCCTGTCTCCCCAGGTCATCCCTACATACCATCACATATTCAGATCATAATCACAAATTCTCTAAATCTTCATTCCTAGAAGTTGAGAGAAGATGAGCAGGTAGGCTATAGATCACACTGTACAAGAACCGAATGATATCTAATGATGAGTTTTATTTGTTTCTAATATAGTCAGCCAATGAAGGAAACTATACAGCAGGCCAACAGGAACACAGAGCATGGCATACCTGAGCTGTTCTAAGGGGGAGATATTGTATGCTGTTAACATTCAACAATGCCAGCTGACCATATTTTCACCAGTTACTAGCCATATCTATATTTTTTTTTAGTTCAGAGTTTTTGCATAGATAAAAGACAAATAGAGAAATATATAAAGAAAAGAGAGGGGGGGAAAAGAAAAGGAAAAAGGGCAGAAAACAATACAGTTAAAGAAAGAAAAAGAAAGAGATAATTAAAGAAGTGACTTCTGCTCTTCTTCACAGCAGTTACAAACAAACTCATTATCTCTCCTCCCTCCTTAACATTACAACAATCCATTCAGCCCCTCATTCAATCCTTTTTCAGTCATCAAATCCAAAGGTCACCATTTCACTTTTTCCCATTTTCAGCAAAAAGTCCATAAAAGGTTTCCAGTCTTTTATAAAAATACTTATTGTTTTATCTCTGATCAAACAGGTCAGTTTTGCCATCACTGCTAATTCTGCCATCTTCACATCCATTCCTCCACTGTGGGTATTTCAATATTTCTCTATCTTCATGCATATAATAATCTTGTTGCAGTTACCATATATAAAATCAGTCTTCCATAAGTCTTTTCTAACTGACTGTCTCTAAGTCCCAGTAAGAAAAGTTCTGGTTTCATCCCAATATTGGACTTCAAAATTATTTGTATTTCTTTTCCCACAAGTCCACTATGCATGGTAAATGTCCCTTCATGTTTTTCATGTTTCCAACATTGAATAGAAGTACCTTCATACATCTTAGATAATATCTCTGGTGTCATATACCAACAGTACATCATTTTATTAAAAACAAAAAATCTCTTAAATTATAACACAATATGAATGTCAGTCCTTTTATCCACTTTCTCTCCCATTGATCCATCTGTATATTGTAACCAAAATTCTTAGCCCATTTTATCATGCAGTCTTTAATTCATTCCTCTTCTGTTTCAAATCTCAAAAAAAGTTTATACATTTTCACAATCACATGTACACAATTCATTTTCAAATTCTGCCTCATGTTCAGTCCCCATTACCTTCTTAACTATATTAAATCTTTCTCTTAATGGAAACTAAATCCCTCTGCAGCTAATTGACTTCATCTTAAGTTGTCCACCTTTGTGTATTAATACGTCTTGATAAGTTAACCATTTCTCTTTGCCTGCTGTTTCTTTTTTATAAAATGCTTCCTGTGCTGAGATCAATAAGGGTGCTTTTGGGTACAACCTAGGTTAATATTTATTCCATATCCTTAATGTGGCACTTCTCACATAATGATTTTTAAAATCTACATTAATTTTAACTTTATCATACCACAAAAACCCATGCCAACCAAACTTCACATTATGTGCTTCTATTTCTATCGTTCTTTTATTTCTTTGCAACAGCCATTCTTTCATCCACACCACACAGTAGTCTGTAAAATACAATCTGAAAACAGGCAATCCTGATCCTCCTCTTTCTTTTGCATCTTGAAGAATTTTATATTTAAGCATTGGTTTATATTAAATATTAAATGGGGATGGTTTATTTGTTTTGTTGTTCCTAATAGCTTGTTGTATTTTTTGATTGGGTCAGTATATAACTATTATACAGTAATAGGATAGGATAGGGTAGGGTATGTAATATTTTCTTGTCCACCAACTGCTAATATCTCCTGCCCACAGTTTGATGACCATATCTCAGTCTTCCTATCCTATCCTATCCTATCCTATCCTATCCTATCCTATCCTATCCTATCCTATCCTACCCTACCCCACCCTACCCTACCCTACCCTATCCTATCCTATCCTCCAACATTTCTAAACTGAGTGTTGAAGATAATGTGGATAAATGTTCGGATAATTGGTATTTACTTCCAGTTAAACGTATATGAAAATGTACCTTGGGATAAAAATCCAACAACCCTATTTATTAATCAAAATTATATTGCATGGCAACACTAGAGATATCTATTTTATTTACTGTATAATAGTTATATAGTGACCCAATCAAAAAATACAACAAGCTATTAGGAATGACAAAACAAATATCCCATCCCCATTAAAACAACACATATCCTAGTTTGTTTCATAGTTGAGCAAACTTTCCAAAGAAAGAGGTAACATTTACAGTATATCTGGGGACATCCTTGTAGTTCTCACTGGGACACCGAGCTGCTACATCTGTATAAAACCATGAATCTGGCAATTTGTTGTCCTGAGCTATTTATTTAAGCTTGTAGTTGACACACATGAATTATTCTTTCAATCATGTATAATTTGTCTGGAATAGAAAAGTAGCTTTCTTCTGTCATAAGAATTACAAATGACAGTATTTTACAGGCAGACTGTACTTGACATCTTCAACCATCTCCAGTCTGGAGCAACTGTTGATTAACTGAGATCCAGGCACAATATTTTAGTAGACAGACTGAACTGTCATCCAAAGCAAAGCACTATCAGAAATGAAAAATCTAAAGAAGAACTTGGAACAGAGATGTACAGCTGATATCAAGGTGGTGAATAAAAATAAGGAGAAGAATCTTTTGTAGGGAATAGTTTGATTTCCCCAGATATGTTACCTGATCATGGATTGCATTGCAGAAAGATTGGTAAGTGCCTGAACATCTTTCTCATGAGGTAAGATTGTAAGGACCACCTGAACTTTCAAAAGGGAACAGCATCAGGACTCAGTCAGCATAAGCAACTGAAAAAGATGTTATAAATTATCTGTTTTGATCAGAGATTCATAAGATCATAAGGAAGTAGACTAAATCACTAAATCTGAAATGTCAGTCTGCACCCTCCTCCCCTCCAAATCATTACCAGCCCAAGTAACTAAGTCTAATAAAGGACTTCAGCCTTGGAACACTGGTATCTGTTTTCCGTCTAGGCAGGCTTGAACTTGGCTGAAGCTTCCTCAGACATCTGACACAATATTGTAGAGATAGATCCTTAGAATTAAAGTCATTTCTACCAGTGGTACCCAGCATATAACTCCCTAAATTGAATTTCAGGTCTGTTCTTCTTTGTGTTTCCCATGGCCTATGCAAGGCTGCAGTTCCTTGTTAACTTTTGGAGCGTTCCTGTCCTGGGAAACTCTAGCTCCCAACATATTTCCTGCACCAATATTTTCTTTCCTTCCTTCCTTCCTTCCTTCCTTCCTTCCTTCCTTCCTTCCTTCCTTCCTTCCTTCCTTCCTTCCTTCTTTTCCCTCTTCATTTTTTTGAAATGTAATTTTCTGGTATTGCTCCAATACATAAACCTTACCCCAAAAGATTGAGGACCCCGACTGTACATTAAAAGGTTATCATCTTTTTTGAACAATTCTGGTGACTTAATGGACATATTCATGCTGTTTCTTAGAAAGAGTGCAGAAGGGGATTGTCATTGCCTTCTTCATATGTATGTATGTATGTATGTGTGTGTGTGTGTGTGTGTGTGTGTATATATATATATATATATATATATATATATATTTCAATTTTGCAATCTAGCCTACAGCCCTTGTAGGTTAGATTGGAAAAGTACTATCAAGGGTCAACTTAGCTTCCAAGGCAAGACAATATCAATCAGGTTATATTAGTGGGAAATTAATAGCGTGATATTTAATTGATAAACCTAGGAGGCTAGGAGATAATCATGCTATTCCTGTAGAAATATAAAATCTCACCGTGACCTAAGGTGACTGACCTACAAAGTTTGTATAGGCCTCACACATTTTGCCCAACCTTCCAAAATGGTAGTTACACCTGAAACAAGTTAAACTTGTATTTAAATCTACCCATTTTGCACACAGTTGTGAATATCTAGAGTTTTTATATGGGCAGCCATTGATCAGATGGTTTGTTTGCTCCAGTGTTCCCTTTTGTCACTTTCTCTTCACAGAACCCTGCACAAAGGAGATTTTCTGGACTTTCATGACATTTCTGACCTCTGGCATTCTTGGAAATGTCTGGAATATATTTTACACCCCTGACACCATATAACCTCCCATCTTTTAATTGCCTCCCTGTGACTTCCTCTTCCATTCCTTTTCTTTGAGTTACTTTGAAAGTTCATGTGACTCCCAACTACCTTTGCTTTCTTATATAATTACCTGAGTGCTTTTTTAATAAAATAAGAACAAGAGTGAAATTGTACAGATAGAACAGGTTATTGACATTCTAAAAGCAATGTCTTTTTTCATAGACACTCAAGGCTGGAAATGATCAGAGCATTGAGTTTTCAGCAAAGAACTATTTAATTTCTTTGGAAACTCTGCTATTCCAACTTCTAAATTTTAAAGGCTAAACTGCTTTTTTTTTTTTTTGTCTGCACTCAGTCATTACTGACCCTGCAGTGACTGCCTGGACGAATCCTTCCAGTTTTCAAGGCAAGTGTTTTTCAGAAGTGGTTTGTCAGAGCCTCCTTCCTAGAGCATAGCCCAGCTGGCGAGCGCAGGAGGCGGGGTTTCTGTTGCTTCACGCCCTTTTCGGGTGAGCGCGGTTTCGCGCTTACCGGCAACTGGTCCCGTCTCTCTGTGCAAGGCGCTGCCAGCATTTTTCCTCCCACCGGAGTGAGAGTACCCATTTATCTACTCATGTGAGTTTTCGACCTGTTGGGTTGACAGGAGCTGGGGAGGAAACAGGAGCTCACCCTGTTAACGCGAAGGCTGCACTCGAACCGCTGAAGCGTCAGCCATTTCTGGCCGGCAACTTTCAGCATCATTAAGCCGCTGCGCAAACTGCTTTAAAAACTGCTATTTAAAGTGTTTCTGTATTGTTCATATCCAAACTATACAAAACTTATAAATAAATAAGTAAATAAATAAATAAGTAAATAAATTTCCTAATATCATAGCCAGAGTTTTAAAGAAATACAAAAGAATGTGCTTTTTAAGAGGAGCATGGTGGTGATAGTCAAGGTTTCTTAATATATATTTATTTGTCCTTGTTCAGAAAGTAGAAGTCTTCATAGCAATACTTACCTGGCAGGGGAGATACCATGATTATAGCAATTTCAATAGACTTTTCCCCTAATGCACTATACTCATTTTAAGTAGGAAATATTTTGGTTTTTCACAGGAGATCATAAAATGTCCCAGAGCATTTTAGCTTCTTCATTCACACCCGTTTCGTTTCATTCCATCTGCTCTGTTGCACTTGCCATCTTTTATCTCTAAAATATTTTATTGATTTTATTTTAATCTTTCTTTTAATCTTTCTTTGATTTTTGAGCCACCCAGAGTCATTAGGAGTCTGGCAGCATGAAAGTTTAATTGATATAATAATAATAATAATAATAATAATAATAATAATAATAATAATAATAATAGCAAGAATATCACACAGACTGACTACAAACAATGGTACAACAAAGTAGTGACAACGATGCATTGGAATATCTGCAAGAAATACCATTTGCCTGTAACTTTTAAAACTTAAAAGAAAGACTTTTAATCTTTCTTTTAATCTTTCTTTGATTTTTGAGCCACCCAGAGTCATTAGGAGTCTGGCAGCATGAAAGTTTAATTGATATAATAATAATAATAATAATAATAATAATAATAATAATAATAATAAT
The DNA here is from genome assembly GCA_030867105.1 of Liasis olivaceus. NCBI lineage: Eukaryota > Metazoa > Chordata > Lepidosauria > Squamata > Pythonidae > Liasis > Liasis olivaceus. Next base: position 22,352,117 of record CM061352.1, read on the forward strand.
AATAGCAAGAATATCACACAGACTGACTACAAACAATGGTACAACAAAGTAGTGACAACGATGCATTGGAATATCTGCAAGAAATACCATTTGCCTGTAAGCAGGAACTGATGGGACCACAAAACAGACAAAGTAATAGAAAATGAAGACTTTAGAATTGAAACAGACCAGCACCTGCCACATAACACACCAGACTTAACTGTTGATAAGAAAGACAAAAAAGTCTGGATAGTGGACATAGCAATACCTGGAGACAGCAGAACAGAAAAAAAAAAAGAACTGGAGAAAATTACAAAATACAAAGACCTGCAAATAGAAGTAGAATGACTGTGGCAAAAGAAAGCAAAGATAGTACCAATAGTAATAGGCACCTTGGATGCAATCCCAAAATATCTGAAGCACCACTTGAACACCATCAGCATTGACAAAATCACCATCAGTCAATTGTAAAAGATAGCTTTACTAGGGGGAGGGGGGAACAAGGAAAGTGAAACGTTTACACAGGTGGACTGTTATCTGGGGCCAGGAAAGTCCAAGGTCCTACCAACATGAGAACTGGCCAGGGAAAGGGGGGGGTGAGAAGTAAGGGTAAAAGTAGAGAGGGAATGCGTGGGCTTTTTAGTTTCAGCAATGCTTTGAAGCTGCATGTACATCTCAATAAAGTAATTTCTTTTTGAATTTACTGCAACTTGCAAGAGATTTTTCTTCGTTGGGATTTGAACATCATAGTTCTCACAGATAGACAGCAGAACCTGGTTCTTTTGAAGCACTCTAGGTATATCCTCAGACTGATTTTTAGTAGATGACCTTGCATCATTAGATGTTGTGGCATGGCAACTACTAGTACCAGAAGTTGTTAGAACTTGAATGAGCTTATTAAGTTTAGATTGGGTGTTGAGTAGGGAAATGAAGATGGCCACAACTGTAGAACCTTTAAGTAAAGAAGACTCCCCTAGACCCTTTGGGATGGTCTCTGAAAAGTGATTTTTGTGTGCCCTTTCCTTTCTATTCCTTCCAGTATTTTGTGGCTGATGGCAACTAGGACTGTAACAAAACTTGTTGAGTGATATGGAGGTGGGCAAATGTTGTCTTTTCTCAACCTCCTTCAGAGAGGAAGTAGAGTCTTCCTTTCTCATTGTAGCAAGCTTGTTCTTAAGTAAAGGGGTACTTAGGGCTCCGTGAGAATCATGGTGTGGTAGGAAAGAGACAAGTTTTTGTTCCCTACCTTGTTTTGTTGTTTCTCCAATTTTTTTTTTTTTTTCACTGTTGAATACTGGGCTATTTCTCAGTCACTTCTTTCCTTTGGTGATCATTTCCAAAATAATCTATTTTAATTCTTCCTTGTCTTGTCTTGTCTTGTCTTGTCTTTTTTTTCCTTCGTAGTGATATCACTACCACCCTGTTTTTACCTGTAATTCCCTTTACTGTAACTCTTCTTTATTGCCGGTTCCCTTTTCCACAAACCCAAGAAACATTTCCTCAGAGGAAGGCAGTGGTGCTCCCTGAATTGGGTCATGTCTGTTTCCTTTGGCTGTTCTGGTCACAGTCCTCAAATAGTTTTTCCAGACCCAATCTACATGTTACTCTGAACTTAAGATTCAAGCTTTATCTGGTTAAAGTCCAATCCCTGTTATGTCTCCTTGCCAGCCTTCTGATACTGAGAAAAAGTCAGGTGTAAATGGTGAGAGAGAGAAACTGATGTTAGATGTCTCTCTTCAAGATGAAAACTCTATTTCTGACCTCCTTTCAGTGAGGCCTTCAGAGCCACCACAGTAGTTGCTAAGAAATGTTGACTGAATTGTAGCAGTAACTATTCCAGAAACTCTAGGAGTTACATCATAGCCTTTTGGTGTTTCATGAGTTGGGTAGGGCAGGCCTCAATTATTCCAGTCACCCAGATCTCCTGATTTGTAGGATGTTTCAAGGTTCAAGGTTCTCACCTTTTCTGCTTAAAATCTACATAAAACTATTGGTCAAGACCATCCATTAACATGAGTTCAGGGACCATTAGTATGCTGATAAACTCAGCTGTATATTTCAACCACTAGTCAACCAAGTGATGCTGTCAAGGTCATCTCCCAGTGTCTGGAGGCTGTTCAGGTTTGGATGGGGTAGAACAAATGCAATTCTGACAAGTCTGAATGCCTGTACATGACTCTTCTGGTGCCAATGATACAATTTTGGGTTTTTTTCCAGAATCAAAGCTCCTGTGTGATGAGCAGGGGACAGGAAGGTACATTCACAGATTCATCTGGTGTTTCAGTTACTAATTTTCCTGGACCAGGAGTTCCTTCTCACAGTCACACATGCCTTAGTTATCTTATCCATGTATTATTACTACCCTTGAAGACTTTGAAGGTCCAGAATGCACCAGTGCAAGCTGATACACCCCTTCTACACAAGATGCACTGGTTACCAGAGAGCTTCTGGGTGCAGTTCAAAGTGCAGGTTATCACCTATAAAGCTCTTCATGGCATAGGGCTTGGATATCTGAGGGATTTCCCCTCAAACATAAATTCTGCTTATCCCATAGGATTTGACAGGGTAGGCATGCTCTGTGTCTCCTAACTAAGCAATGTCACTTCATGAGACTTAGGAAGCATCCTTTTTCTGTTAGTGCATGTGCCATTTGGAATAACATCTTTTCACAAGTTTGGACCACCTTGGCCCTGCAGGCAATCATCAAAAATTTGACTTTTCCCCAAGCTATGGGATAGACTGGGGATGATGTGCAGTCTGCCTTACATATGGTTTGATTCTCTCCTGTTCTATTTAGCTTTATGATGTTTTAGGCTTTTTGTATGGTATTGTTTGTAATTGTGTACTGCCCAGAGTCAATGCTTAGTTGGGTGGCCTTTATTAATAAATGAATAAATATCCTGACAAGAATATGTTTTCATTATTTTCAATTTGTCATTCAAATTCTTTCTTAGGCAAATCACCAGGGAAATTATTTATTTATGTATACCTTCATTCATCCTATTTATATACTCCCTTTACAATAGGAGTGCAAGGCAATAGCACCCACCCCCTCACCCCCATTTTACAATCAGGAGATAATGAAGTTCACCCTGTGAGATTTATGGTCAAGAGTAAACATGAGCCTAGCTCTTACCAGTCTAACTCTATAACCATCACTACTATGCTGTTTCTCAAGGATATCTCTATGAAACCTCCCCCTTATCATCCCAAAAGTGTTCCAATCTCTTCCCCCCCCACACACATATTTTAAATGTTCAAGTGCCAGTAAATTAATTCTAAATTTGGTAATTTCTGATAAAACCTGAAGCCCTCACCTTTCTACCTCCATAACAATTTTCTTGCTCAAGGACTTCTGTGGCAGCAAATTATACAAACGGAAGTCCCTCTCTTGGTTAATTTAATCGGGCAGGAAAACACAAGGAAATTGCTGCCATTCACACCACTTGACCCACCACACTAAGTCATCAGCAGTGCTAATAAAATCAGTGGGCTGAATCTGCTAGAAGAGAGAATCTGGAAGGAAGAAAAAAAAAAAAAAAAGAGCACTCAAAACTGGGAATCCAGGGTCAGAAACACTGAATTTATCCCAGCAAGCCCACTCATTGATTTGTTTCAGGTTCAGTGTGAGAGCAGGCAGGCAAACAAGAGCTCCAAAGCCTTAGTCAGACAGAAACAGCAAAACACTAAAAAATGCACAGTGGAATTAAAGGACCCTGGAGAGTTTCCCTGCAGTCAAGAATTTTCTAAACCCTTTACAGATTTTGATTTGATTAGAGACACTCATGGAACAATGGAGTAGGGCTGGAAGGGCAATTTCAAGGTATAAAACAATTGAATTCCCACAATCATCTTTTCAGAGTTCCCAACAGTCCTCTCCAACTGCATCACCCAATTTATTGATTAATTTATTTAGATGTTGACTTTCTGTTTGAAGTGAACTCTCAAGGCTGTTACAGTTTTTTTCCTACTTTGAGGCAAACAAATACACACATGTGTAGTAAATATGCAATATGGGTTAAGAGCATTTTAGAACACAAAACAAAAAAAGTCTACAACCTTCCTCACTTCAAACACGCAAAATGGTGGAAGGATGTCTCTCTCCAATAACCCAAGGTAGCTGCACCCAAGGTTTAGGTTTTGCATACAAACATTGAGATTTTAGCTCAAGTGATTTGAGACAGAAATAAGTGCAAGTGGATGGGCTGAATGTGACTTGTATGCAAGAAATCTCTCCTTCTCCTTCTCCTTCTCCTCATCCCCAATATTGTTCCATTACACAAGCTCACTACTAAATACCAACAAGCAGATAACTACTTTTCAACTACATTTTTACTGTGCCTTCCTCTCTAAAAGATACTTAGCATAATTCATTTATTTTTGTTTCCAAACAGCTTTGGATAATCAAACTGATGAACAGAGATTGTAGCCCTTCAAGAATTTAAACTAAACATACTCAAAAATGTATCACTGTATTTTATTATGAGACTATAGTTCAAGGAATCAAAACCATAGTCAACATTAAAAGTATTCCTCTTATGCCCCACCCCCAATTTTGAACTCTTTGTGCCTCCTCATTGCACAGGTTTTAATAATGATAACAACAGTAATAATGATAATGATAATGATAATGATAATGATAATGATAATGATAATGATAATGATAATATTAACTTGCCACCAGTGAGGCACTACCTTGACATGGTTGTGGGGCTTGTATGCTCCAAGGTGGATAAGAGCTATGCCAGAGGTTCAACCATACTGGAAAGGTCTCATCAGAGGAGCCAGATGAAGAGCGTTTCTCCCATAAACAATATGGTGAGACACAATTTACCGAAACCTATACCAGATTGGTTGTCATCCAGGTCAACAAGGACCATGCTAGGTGTTCTAGTTCCTGGACATCTGGTGACAAGTAGGCTACAGTACTCAAGACTGTTGGCTGAGCAATCAGGGCCAGAAGCTGCAGGACTACTGGAAGAAAAGTATATTTGTTTACCTGTTGCAAATATATGAAGACAGAAAGCAAACAAACAATGATCTGCTATTACAAATCAAGTCCAACAAGAAGAGGATATCTGAAAAGAATATACCAGTTCTGGAAAGAACATCCAGAATCAGGAATAATAGAACAGAGGCTAGCAGATCTACATTTATTTATAGTACAAAATAAAGTATTCACAGATGTTCTAAGATGCTAAGATCAGGTGCAAGCAAACTAGAACAGATGAAAGAAAGAAAGAAAGCAGAAGAACAAGAAAACCAAAGAATACCTGATCAAGAAATATCATCTAGAAACAAGGAAGACGAAAGAAGCACTGGAAATAATAAAGCAGCAAACAACAGCCATAGCCAAAAATATCCGTATATGTGAAGCTTGAATTGCACACTACAGGCAGAATCTTCAATTTCATTTGAATCAGAAACATTTCTACCATTTCAACAATGGAGAGACTGCAATGAACCAGTCAACACCTGACAAAGAAGAAACAGTGCAGTTCTGGGTGCAGCTATGGAACAACCCAAAGAAACACAACAAGAAGGCAGTTTGGATAAAGGAGGTGGATATGAATAAAAAAGAAGCTGAAATGAAAGAACCTGTAGTAACACCAGAAATGGTGGAGAAAAGGGCAAGGAAGATCAAGAATTGATCAGCACCAGGTGAAGATGAACTGCATGGTTTTTGGTTGAAACATCTGACTGTTCTGCACCCACTAATTGCCAAGCAGCTTAACAACATAATGCAAGTAGGTGAAACTGAAGATTGGTTAACATCTGGCAAAACCTACCTGATAATGAAAAATCCAACAAAAGGGAAGCACCAGGCAACTACAGACCTATTATCTGCTTACCAACAACTTTCAAGTTGCTAACTGGTGTAGTCGCTGATGCAGTCCAACAGCATCTAGTTGAAAACAAGCTCTTTCTAGCTGAGCAGAAAGGAAATATGATTTTGGAAAACTGCAAGAGAAGGAAGACCAACCTGAATGTAGCTTGGATTGATTACAAAAAGACATTCAACTCCCTACCACATGATTGGATAATCAAGTGCCTAGAAATAACAGGAATCAGTAGAAACATCAGAAGCTTTGTGCAAAGATCAATGACACAGTGGAAGACACAGTTGCTTGTCAAATGGTGATAGACTGGGAGAGGTTTAAATCAAGAGAGGAATCTTTCAAGGAGACTTGCTATCACCACTACTGTTGTCATTGCATTGATTCCTCTGTCAGCAATACTGAAAAATTCAGGCCATGGCTATCAAACATCGAAAACATCTACCAGGCTAACCCAGGTCTTTTACATGGACAATCTAAAGCTGTATGGAAAAACACCATCTGAAATAAAATCACTGCTCACCACCGTCTGAATATAGAGCAAGATATTTCAATGGAGTTTGGATTGGACAAATGTGCCACCCTTATCATCAAAAGGGGAAAAATAGTGAAAACTGAAGGAATCAAGATTCACAATGGAAATAACATGAAAAGTCTTGAAGAAGATCACTACAAATATTTGGCATCCTTCAGGCTGACAACATCAAGCACACTAAAACCAAGAAGGAGGTTAGTAGTGAATACATCAGAAGAGTAAAGAAGATTTTAAAGTCCAAACTCAGTGGTGGAAATACCATCAAGGCAAATAACACCTGAGCAATTCCAGTCACTAGATACACAGCTGGAATAGTGGACTGGACTCAAGCAGAACTAAAAGCCCTGGATAAGAAGACCAGAAAATTAATGACAATGAATTCATCCAATGAATTACCAAGGAGCATAGGTGGGTGTGGAATGTTACAAGTACACCAGACAGTTGAAGAAGAAAAAAGGGCATTAAAAGAATATCTGAAGGACACTGAAAAAGATGCACTGAAGCTAGTACACCATGAAGGCTTACAGAATGCTAAAGGACCAAACAAGGACCTACAAGAAAGACCAAATGCAGAATAGAAAAGAGACATGGCAGGGCAAATTATTACATGGTCAGCACACACACACACACACTAACACACAGAGACACTAATAGGCAAAGAAGTTAACAAGCAGATCTGTCAATGGCTAAGACCAGGAAAGTTGAAGAAAGAGACAGAGGGGCTATTTCTGGCTGCAGAAGACCAAGCCTTAAGGACAAATGCATACAAAGCCAGAATTGAGAAGACAGCAACAAACAGCAAATGCACCTCTGCAAAGAAGCTGAAGAAACAGTGGACCAGCTAGTTAGCTGCTGCAAGAAGGTCACACAGACTGACTGACTACAAATAATGACATGACAAAGTGTAAAAAAACAAAAAACTAAAACTAAACTAAACTTAGAAAGAAAAAATGGGAGAAATCATGACCTTCTGCTCATTCAGATGATTTATATCCAATAGAGGCAACAGCTTTTGGACTTCCTTATATAGCAATATTTAATTATACAAAAGATATCCCAAGAACCTTTTCAATTTCTTGATTATTATTTATAGGCACATAGGATTCAATCTCATTTCAGTGATGCTTTTGTAGATGTGTTTCAGGCTGGTTCACGTAGAGTTTAGAGCGTTTTCAAAATCTTGGAATCTGATTCTGAAAGAGTTGACTTATGTACTTCAATATCTGCATACCTTTACCTAGTAAACAACTGAACAACTATTTGCAAATATGCAAAGAAAGGAATACTAGTCATGCTCTTCAGTGCTGACAAAGTGCAGCTAGCATTTACTTAATACCCAGTTGAGGTCTCAATAGTATAAGAACTCTGCCAGTTACTGGCAATTAGATTGCAAAAACAAATGGTAGTACAAGGTATTATGAGCATAAAGCTTTCCCACTGCCCTTTAAATTCATTGCAAAACAAAGCCATTAAAAAGTTTCAGCACATTTCTTTTTAATTTTCTCCCACTTTTTAAGCCTGTGTTCTTCTTGTTAAAAATAGTTATTGTTGGAAGACTGGAATGGATTTTTATTACTGTCTGATATATCTAGCTATACTAGATGCAAAATAATGTGTGTGTGTGTGTGTGTATTCATAAGAGCACAATTGTGACTGCTAATAAAATCTGCCTGATCCTAAAACTGACAAAACTGACAAATATTAGGCTAAATTGGCAAAATTTGATTATGAGGTTATTTTGATTTGTTTCTCCCCTATCCCCCCCCAAAAAAGTTTGATAGTATAATCATGAAATTATTATTTTTTTAAAATAAAAATTTAAACTAAAATCTGTAAAAGAACTACAGATGGCATGTTCATTTGTTAGAAGGATACGCAATGTGATTGTTTCATTTTTTAAAGAAAAATTTCTGTCTTTGATATGCAGATATATACATATATACTAAACTTATATGATTTGATTTTGTAATTTCTGAAATTGTTTGGAAAGCAGCATGAAGTTCATTCAACATTTGAATATTTTCCATAACAGTTTCTGTTAATCCAATCCAATCCAATTAGTGCATGTTCCTAAACCACTCAAAGAAAGGTGATAATTAATAAACATTTACTACCCAAACAGAAGATTCCAATGAAAACTATACCTGCAAATGTAAAAATAAAATGGAATAGACATAATTACTAGCTACAGTGTGTTTTTAATGAACTACTTTAATGAACTCAGTCTTGCATTCCTAACTGTTTGCTGTGCAGGACTGAATTTGACACTGTAGTCTATTTTTCAGAATTTATATTAGATAAGTTTGTCTTTCACAAAATTTATTTATTTATTTATTTATTTATTTATTTATTTATTTATCGGATTTGTATAGTCACCCGTCTCAAACAAGTGACTCTGGGCAGTGAACAATTATAAAATCAACTAACGAATTGAAAACAAATTACAAAAAGAAAAAAAAATAAATACATATAGCAGCCAAGAAATATCATAATCCATAGGTGTTAGCATAAACAGGACACAGGGCCCTTCACACACTGGGACCCCAGGTCCGGGCACATAACCAGGTCTTCAAGCCCTTCCAAAAGGCCAACAGGGTCAGGGCCATCCTAATCTCAGGAGGATGTTCCAGAGGGCAGGCACTATGGCAGAGAAGTTTTGTCTCCTGGTCTCTGCCAGCCGACATTCCTTGGCTGATGGGACCTGCTGGACTGGATGGGATGGGTAGAAACAAGTAGGAGAAGACACTCTCTCTGGTAACCTGTTCCCAGGCCATGATGGGCTTTAAAGTTGACAACCAGCACCTTGAATTGGACCCAGAAACACCCTGGCAACCAATGCAGCCGACAAAGCCCACAAAAGTTACATGTGCCAAATAACCAACACCATGTACTACCCATGCAGCTGCATTCTGCACCAGCTGAAGCTTCCAAATGCTCTTCAAGGACAGCCCCATGTACAACATGCTGCAGTAGTCTAGACAGGAGGTCACAAGGACATGAGTAAATGTAAGCAGAGCCTCCTGGTCCAGGAATGGGTGCAACTGGTGCACAACCTGAATGTGTGCAAAGGCCCTCTTAGCCACGGCTACCACCTGTTTTTCCAGCAGGAGCCATGAGTCTAAGAGAACTCACAAATTGTGCACTGGGTCTACCTGAGGCAATGCCACCCCATCCAGGACCAGAGATGGAAAAACTTTGACACCAGAAGGCCCAAGCACCCAAAGCAGCTTAGTCTTGCTTGGGTTGAGCCGAAGCCCATTGAGCTCCATCCAGGCCCCTACAGCCTCCAAACACTGGGACAGGACATCCATGGCATCATTCAGACAGCCTGGGGTGGAGATATAAAGCTGGCTAGCATCTGCATACTGATGATACCTCATCCGAAACCACTGGATCACCTCACCCAGCGGCCTTATGTAAATGTTAAATAAAAGGGAAGAGAGGAAGTCCTGTGGCATCCCACAAAATAAGGACCATGGCTGGACCTCTCCCCCCGTCAACACTGACTGGAATCAACCCCAGAGGAAGGAGGAGAACTGGTACAACACAGTCCTGCCCATCCCCAACTCCCAAAGCTGGTCCAGAAGAATACCATGATCAATGGTATTGAAGGCTGCTGAGAGATCAAGAAGAGCAAGGATGGATGCAGTACCTCCATTCTGCTCCTGCCAGATGTCATCCAAGAGTGTGATCAGTGCCATCTCAGTCCCATATAGTGGCCTGGATCCTGACTGAAAGGAGTCCTGATAATCTACTTCATCCAGAGCCCTCTGAAGCTGCCGTGCAACTCCTTTCTCTAAACCTTCCCTAAAAAGGGAAGGTTGGAAACTGGATGAAAGCTGTTCAGATTAGTTGGGTTGAGTGATGGCCCCTTGAGGAAGGGGCACACTACTACCTCCTTAAGAGCCACCGGGACCACCCCCTCCCTCAAGAAAGAATTAACTACCACCCAGACCCAATCATGTGTCCTCTCCTGGGCAGCCTTGACCAGTCAGGAGGGGTATGGCTCTAACACAGAAGTGGCCAAACTGGGATCGAACTCCTCCCAGATAACCATGCAAAACTCAGCCCCTGTAATTTCCAGTGGCCCTGCACCAAGGCTGAAGTTGAACCCAGGGCCAATTTGAGCAACTTTATCTGCCAGATGCTCAGCATATACCTCACAATGACCCTGAAGATGAACCCCAGAATTGCTCCCTCCATGGAGAGTCCAGGACACCCAAACAGGGTGCTGGGCAGCGATCTGTGGATGCAATGAGGGCAGAGGAATAATTATATTTTGCCGCCCTTATCACCACCAGGTAGACTCTAATTGTGACTCTAGCTCATGTTCAATTGTCTTTGTTCTTTGTCATTGCCAGCAGTGCTCTAGACATCTCATATCCCTCTTCAACTCCCTTAGCTCCTCTGTATACCACTGAGAGTTCTGGGATCCATGAGTGTGGAGAGGCTGCTCAGGTGCAATCTGGTTCAAAACAGCAGCCGCTCTTCCATTCCAGGCAGCTACTAGGGCTTTGGCTAAACCATGTAGCAGACCTTCCAGAACAACCCCTAGCTCCCTCTGGAACCCAACTGGGTCCATCAGTCATCTGGGCAGGCCAATCTAATAGGCCCAGGCTCCCTGTGGAGGGCAGTGGTGCCAGCGAACTGGAAGCTCACCAGGGAGTGATCTGACCATGACAGGGGAGAAACCAATATCTCCCCCAAATTCAGAGCACTCTGCCACTGCACCAACAATAAAAAAACAGGTCAGGTATTTGACCACTATTATGCAGCAAGAAGGCTGGTCCCAACGGATCCCTCTTAGAGCCCACCTTTACAAATATGGTCTTGTACCCAGCAATCTGAGGAGCAGCACCCCTGGATGCCTCCCATGAATCTTGGATGACCACCGCCACCCTACAAACAAATGTTTTATTTGTGCTCCAATTCAAGCAAGATAGGTGAGTATATATTAATCATCAATGCAACATATTGGAATGCTTAACACCAAACATATCACTTTCCGTAAGTGAAAATCGATTAAGAAGTACACATTTATAGATGAATAACTACTGTAGGCTGATTAATGAGGTGATCATCATTCAGGAAGGAACAACATCAGCTAATAAAAACTTATGCTCCAATGGTGCAGGCACCTGGCCTAGACCCTCCAGGTTGGTTAATTGTATGTACTATATACCAAGTTAAATTTTTGCAATGCCTCTGAATAACATTACATTACAGGCATTCTGGAAAATCTGACAAATAAATATTGTGTCATACCTTTAAATGTAGAACCGGCCTTGAAATCATGTTGTGCTTACTTCAATGTCTTAAGTGTTCAAAATATGCAGTTACCTGCTAGGGTGGAGCTGCCTGTCATAGACCTCATTGGCCTGGCCACATAATGCTTTGATATATTTCCTAGTTGTGAAGACTTTCTTCTAGAATGCTACTCAAAAGCAGAGGTGTGAATTGGATTTAGCTGAATACTGCATTGAGTAATTTGACCTGGCTTTTCATTTCTCCAGGATAGAAGTATCTGATAAAGGCTTCTACAGAGCAATGCTTTCAGTCTGATTCCCCAAAGCTATAGCAGCCTCATCATAGGCAAAGTCATTTTGTTGGGAAAAGGAGAATTTGATTTTGGCTACTGAGAAGGTCTCACATGGAAGTGACCCTATCAGTCAGGCCACTGTTGGTCATCCATCACAGAGTCTCAAGATTAAAGAGAACTTGGAGGGGTGGGGTGGGGTGGGGTGGAGTGGGAGAGCTTACTTGTTATATGTGATCTAGCTGTTGCTGTTGTTGTTGCTGTTGTTGTCAGTCTCTTTTCCTGAACAGTTGTATAACCAGGTTTTCTGGCCTGCATTAACTTGCTGACTTAGACCATTAATTGCTTATCTTATTTTTATTCTATGATACTTACGGTACACAGTTCATCATTTTCATGTTCAGCAGTAGTAAATAATGGTGAACAGTTAAATGTAGCAAGCTAATTCTTTTTTTTAATTTTTTTTATTTCTGTTCTATCATTATTCAGAAATTAAGTACAAATAATCTCATAGAAAAGGGAAAGGGAGAAAAAGTGACTATTGATATATAAAAGAGGGGGGGGAGTGATAAAAAACATTAGGAAGCTACCTCATTACAAGGTTATATTCTTCCCTTTCATTGCAGCCCAATTGATAATTGCAATATATATTTTTGTAAGCATTAGAAATTGTTTCTGATTTCTAAGTTCTTTTATCTGTTTTGTTTTGTCTTGTTTTTCCTTACAAACCATACTCTAAATATATGAGTTTGCCTCATCGTGTAATATATGATACATAAAGGAGCCATTCCTAGCAAGTTAATTCTTTATACTTCTGCCACAGCCTCCAAGAAAGTCAGCTCCATCACAGTCAAGAAGTGGCTTCATCATTCTTTAAGAATAGCCCTTCTTATTGCCCAAAACTGACTCAACCTGTTTGAAATTTGGCATGAGTATTCCACACTAAAAGGCAGAAATTTTATTATATTATGTCCCCAAAATAGCAAAGTTCCTAGTAATTTCCAACTGAACTTTTTAAAAAATCATTACTGTATATGTCTCTCTTTTAAAAGAAGCTTTTTTTTTTAATCTGCACTCAATCGTTACCGATTCTGCAGCAACTGCCTGGACGAGTCCCTGCAGTTTTCAAGGCAAGGTGTTTTGGAAGTGGTTTGCCATTGCCTCCCTCCTAGAGCAGAGCCCAGCTGGCGAGCACAGGAGGCGGGGTTTCCTGTGCAAGCACCGCCAGCATTTTTCCTCCCACTGGGGTGAGAGTCCCCATTTATCTACTCACATAAGTTTTTGAGCTGCTGGGTTGACAGGAGCTGGGGAGGAAGCAGGAGCTCGCTCTGCTGCGCGGAGTTGGGCTCAAACCACAGAAGTGTCGACCATTTCTGGACTGCAACTTTCAGCATCATTAAGCTGCTGCGCCACTGCATCCCCTTAAAGAAGCTTATGAGAGAAGAAATCTCCATTGTGGATCTGTCCATAAAGTTGGGTTGAATTATCTCTGGGGTGATCTCCAAAGTCTGAATATGAGTGTGAACCATGTTGAATAATTTCTTTTCATCTCCATGCTAATCATTAGTTCATGACAAAAGCAATGTTGCACCATTGTGATGCAACTCCAGTTTTGCATATGTGTGCAGCATCACAATGTCTGTACCAACCTTGTGACAGATCATAGCATTGTTGCTTTTATCCTTGGGCTCTCCCTTGCCTCTCCTTGATGCCTCTGATGCAGTTTAAACTTTTCAGCTTTAAACAAAATTCAAAACTGCCTTGTTTCAAAGATGTGATGCTTTCAAGGATGAAATCAATCTCACTTTTAGAGATGACACATTGCTGTACTCTGTTTCAAATTTTATGCATTTTTTAAAGAGCATCTATATGTTGGGGAGGGCAGTTTGTTCTGGGCAGTAATAACAAAACTAGGTAACCCATTAAATTACTTTGAATTTACACAAGAGTTAAAGGAGGGATATACTAATAACTAAGGAGGAGGTTGCAACTGCGCACAGATACAATCATTGGTGGTATAAGGAAAGCTGTTAGATGTGCCAAAGACACTGGTGTGAATATGTATGTGTGAATTCAATCAGGACCATGGGACAGATGGAAAAACAAGTCCTAATTCAATACTCTTGTGAATGTTTAAAATAAAGACAAGAGAAGATGTCTCAAATAACATGCACATATTTAATGCCTCATCTGGATTGAGGCATTAAATGCATTGTGCTCTCGGAATAAGTGTGCCAACAACACAACCCCCTTTTCTTAATAGAAGTGTGCCTGTTTGACCATATCGATAACTTTACATTAGTTATTCTGGGCAATAAAAAGAAGCAGTTCCTCATCAAAGGAAACTCTTTTTGTAAATTAAACATTTCTCTCCTATCTATTGTAATCTCTTTTAAACCTGAAATTTAAAATGTCTGAAATTCTGCCCCTATTTAATAACTCTGCAATACATTCCATACTGTATTAAGAAGAGATTATAGGTACCGGTGAATATGTTGAAGTATGATTATTTGATTGCTTTAAAAAAAAACTGTATGCTGTCATGGGGGATAAAAAGAAAATTCGAAAGTTATCAAAGACTTGTTTTTTTCTTGAACAAGACTCAAATGGTAGAATTCTAGAGTGAAAACGAACTGATGGAAGTGTTCTCCCACAATCCATTGCTATTGACTGCAGGTGATATCAGCTGAACTGCACAATTTCTAGAGTACCCATAATGTTACCCTGAATTCCAGATAGGTAGGTAGGCAGGTAGGTAGGTAGGTAGGTAGGTAGGTAGGTAGGTAGGTAGATAGGTAGGTTATCTATCTATCTATCTATCTATCTATCTATCTATCTATCTATCTATCTATCTATCTATTTATGAAGAGGGATAGCAAACTGTTGTCTTTATTACATCGATTTCCTTTTGCTGGGCCTTCATTGAGTACAATTCCTCCAATCATAGGTACATCAACTTTCAGCTTAGAATATCACTTGATTCATAAAATGAAATGGACTATAGACTATAGATATTTATGGCATAATCTATTTGTTAGTCATGGTTTTCATTGAACTGAATGCACTATAGCCCACATTCTTCACTGTGGGATGCACTTTTATCAAAGCAGAGGCAATGTTTAGCAAAGTATTGGGTTAGTGAGAATAGTGCTTTCATAGCCTACCCAAAAACACATTGTGTGACTGAATGATGAAAGAGGATTTTGTCATATGCTCAGCTAAGAATATTTGGGAGATCATCTTTTAATGATGGGAAAGAAACTGGGCTTGGCACTGAATCCTTTCTACCTGAGAGTTAAGTTTTATCACAACAAGCAGTATCTGAGAATTCCCTTTCCCCCCCTCTTTTTTCCTTTTTATTTTTAAGACAAACAAGATCCAATCCATAAATAAAACATTCTCTGGGAGATATCAGTGTTTTTAGGTTTTAATCCTAAAACTTATTACAGTAAATCAATCATATTCTACTGCAACTATTCAAATGTTTACTTATGCATAGTTCCACTGAATTCTTCAGTGAAACATCTTTTCATCCATCCATAGGATTGTAGTCTACACATGAGAAAGAAAAACTGTTATTTACTCTGAGATTAAATTGATTTAAAGTTAAAATAATTATATTTGCTCCAATATAAGTCAGATAAATCACTATATAATTTTATTTAAATCCCACTCTATTAAAAAGGATTTATACTCTTATATATGTGGAGAAAACTGTAAACAAAAAATGTTTGTTTTCCAATCCTGTGGTAAAAGCAAAAATGAAAAGAAAAGAAAAGAAAGAAAATTCTACTTTTTTAGGGGAAAAAATTATTTCAGATTCATTTGGTTCTTCTTTAGGGGCACTGTGTCCATAATAAAAATTCAAAAATATACATGTAAGCCCCCATATGTGCATTATAAACAAATCAACCTTCCCCAGCTTCCAGATGTGTGGGTCTCCAACTCCCAGAATTCTGGGAACTGCAACCCCAATCCATCTGCTTTGTTAAGTTGAAGAAATCTGTCATAAAAATTTGTATTCACAGTCTTGCTTTTCTTCTTCTTCTTCTTCTTCTTCTTCTTCTTCTTCTTTGCTTGAGATATTTTCAAGCCATGGTGAATCCTAAATACCAATCTCAGTTCCCCCAGAAAATGTTATCATTCATAAGGTGAACCACAATGCAGAATTACATTGGGACATTTGTTATCAGCATTCAGCTACATTCATGGTTCAACTAACATGGCTCACAGTAATATACTGTGTAAAGGGATTTACATTCCCCTGTATCTATTATCCACAGCTGCATAGGTTTATCCCTTCACTTCTTTTAAAGAAGGGTGTAGACTTTATTTCTTGGAAAATCCATAGCGATGTGACTTTTATCTTAGATGCTTTTCTAAGTCTTGCTGTTTTCTCAGAACTATTTCAAAGACATATTTATTGCAGTTTATACTGATCTGATAAATTCCCTATCGATTAATCAAGCAATAACATCACAGTGTTTTAAAGGATTCCTTGTGCATTATCTTAGTCATTCCTACAATACCAGAAATTCTGACAGTTACTTCTTTTATAGATTTATGATCAGCAACCCAAACCATTAGGTAATTATGAATAAAAGCAAGGGTAATATTTTTATTTGTTTTGTTGCCGTATTAGAGAAGGCAAGAAGGTTGAGAATGATCTGAGACTTGTTTCCTCTGGGCATATTAAGGTTGGTCATGCTTGCTGGATGTTCTGACTGTGATGGGTTGAAGAAGGCTGAGTATCCAAATAGACATCTTGCTTTCTTCAATAATTTGTTAATTATTGTTAAATGTCAGCTGTTAATCATTAGATGTCATGCCAATTATTATGAATATCAAACCAATAAACATAACAAGGGATAGAACTGCTGCTGGGGGAAAAAAACAAAACAAAACCTTTAATAATCAGTGATAGTGATGTTTTTCCAAAACATAGTGCACAATGGTGCTTTATTCCAATGATTTTTTTTTTCCTTCAACACTTAATATTATCATTTACTTAAATCTTTTTTTTTTCAGTTCATTAGCTAATAAGTACATGTTTTAATATTAGCCGAAAAAGATTTTTAGTGAGCATTAATATTTCAGGGCCTCCTCACAAATAGTTTATGTATGATCCTAGAAAATCATTATTTTAATTTGTTCCAATGACTAGAATCAAATTAAACACACTTTCAGATTATATAGTAAACTTATTTATTGCAAATGAATGATCCACAGAAAATAGCTAGTTAAGTACTACATCCCTTAGATATTTAATCCATATATTTTTGCATAGTTGAATACATTTATTAAGAAATTGAGGTCTTGTTAGATGATTTACTTTTCATTCTCCTTCTCCTTGAATTTGTTACTAGGATGGTACTCAGGCTGCAATGATAAACTTTTAAAGGAGTAAGGGCTATAAGAATGTTAGATCCAGTCTGAAAGACTACTTATTATTTCTAGGGTGGAACAGGATATCCACACTCACCATTTAAATTGCTTATCTTCTGCCTCATGTCACCTTGACTCTATGCTCTAGTTTTATGAAATAGGAAAACAGAGCACCACTTTTTTTTTTAATAAAGCAAGCAAAAAAAGTAGGAAGGACAAGGAAGGAAGGAAGGAAGGAAGGAAGGAAGGAAGCAAGGAAGGAAGCAAGGAAGCAAGGAAGCAAGGAAGGAAGCAAGGAAGGAAGGAAGGAAGGAAGGAAGGAAGGAAGGAAGGAAGGAAGGAAGGAAGAAAGAAAGAAAGAAAGAAAGAAAGAAAGAAAGAAAGAAAGAAAGAAAGAAAGAAAGAAAAAGAAATTATGTCAGGTTTTACCAGTAACTTCATTTTTACAAGCCAAGAACTATAGCAATTCTGCTATTATAATGCTCATGGTTAAAAAGCAGCTTCAAAAGGTTTTGGAGAGCATAATAAGCATTGATTCAGTTGAAAGGGCATTTCATCCTCAGCAAAGTAGACAATAGACTGGGATTAGGCTAGAACAAACTGAACGGCACTATTCCAAATGTGCAGAAACACTCAAGGCAAGTTAAGATAGAAAAAAAATGTATTTTGGAGGTACAACAGAAAAATATGTGTTTAGGTCACTTTAAGGATTAGTAGAGGGATTAATCAATTTCTGTCCCCCAGAAATGGTTAGCTACCTCTTCTGGCAGAGAGCATCCAGCAGTGTGAAGAAACCCAGAGAAACTCTGAAAATAAGTATCTATTTTTAAGAAGAATAGAAGAGTTTACCTTTCTTTTGGCATGGCCTTTTAAGAATCTCAGAAAATGATTTTTGAGCCTGACTAAAGCAAACTTTATCCTACCTGAGACCCCCAAAGTTATCATTGAAGAAGTAGCTGATTGCTTCATTTCTTGATTATGCACAGTATGTGTTAGTTAACTTTGGATACACTTGAATTGCCCTTCTATGAAAATGGAAGGAGAGACCTGGGTTATTTACACCAACTATTTACACAACCCCAAGGAGAACCAGTAATCAGAACTGGGAGAATGTGTTAGACCAAGCCCATCAAATCCTCCAACCATGTCCCCATAATAGCCAACCAAATGGATAAATTCCATTTGTTCTGTATTGTTTGATGTTATTTTAATGTCATATCATTGTCTTTTTTTTTTCTTTTGTTAGAATGGTTTTATAACTTATTTCTAATGATACTACTATTGCTGCTGCTGATGAAACATTTCTATTACTGTCACTGTTTATGGCTAGCATCTGACATGTAGGGTCAAGTTGAACTTCAGGTGTGACAGCTCACTGGGTAATTCTGAACCAGTCATTCTCTGTTAGTCCAACCTATCCCACAGGGTTATTCCTGTGGGGGGAAATTGGAAAACTGACTTCTAAGTATGCCCCCACCACCACTGGTGAAATGATAAGATAATAATTTAACAAATAAATATAGTCCTGCATCTTCTTATTTTTTTCATTGTCATCAATAATGAGAGACATAAAGAGAGCTCTCCATTTTCACAGATACTTCTTGGTAGCTAGTATTCAGTGGCATGCAACCTTAAAATCAAAGTTCCATGTAAAATCAACAAAGAAAGATGAAAATTGTGTTGTAAATACACATCTAGACTTAGGTCATCCCAATCAGAGTCTTTCTCCTGGGTATACATAGACAATGCTTGTCAATTAAACCTAAATCTTAAGGTAGCACTTTAATCTTGAGAACCATGTTTTTGTTCATGATTCACTCAAAGAATATTTAAATATATATGATACCTGAAAATACAATGTGATTGAACTGTAGAGTTATCATTCTCTGTCAGTTGTATGAACTCTGTGTAATTTTAAGCAAATGTCCTTATATTTTTCTATTTTTCTAGAAGAAAAATAGATACCAGTCCACTGACTTTGTTGTAGCCAGATTTAGTAGTGACTGTTAAAGAAACGACAGGCTTGCTTGTGCATTGATTTTTTTGTCATGTTTTATAAAACAATAGAACAGGAAATCATCCTTGAAAAATTACTCAAAGTATTGTATGTGCTCAGGATTTTTGTTTCTCCTTTCTTTAGAAAATATATTATACAAAACATTGTTGCACATGGGTGGAGTCTGAATTTGGCAGCTTTAGAGAAGTTGGATGGTAAGCTAGTAATTTCACTGGGTTTTTCTCTAATACCAGACTAAACTGTATACCAATTTGTTGCAACTTTCCAGGGTTTCAGGCAGAAATCATCCAGGCCTACCACCCAGACCTACAGAAAGATGAAAATGAACCTGGGGACTTATATACACAAAGCATCAGCTGAGCTATGGTTCATTGCACATAGGCAGATTGAGAATTTTTTTATTGGCCAAAATGAATATTATGGAACACACAACTTGATAAATTCCTTGACACTCCAGCATATACCGAAGCAACCCAGACGTTTTTGCTGTCTTACATTGAGTCACATTACTGGTCTATTTACAAACTATTTGTTATTATATTTACATCCCACCTTTTCTTCTGGTGTATAGATAACAGATCCTCCTCCAATCTCTGTTCACAAAAAACAAGAACAAGAAAAAAAAAATCTTGGAAATGAGGTTGAGCTGAAAGAGTGAGGGACCTACTGAGGGAGCTTCTACTGAGGGTATACTTAAATGGGGGCCTTCCAGTTCCTAGTCCAGCCCCTTAAATACTATACTACTGGTATCAACTACACTGATGAAAATCACAGCCTTTTAACAGCATTTGGAGCTAAAGGATTTTAAACCTGGATCATCTGCAGATAAGTGCACTCTGTTACATATCTGCTAGTGAAGACTATGAATCAGCAACCACATCCCCTCAACTGCAGACTAAAGAATGATTGTACAAGGAAGAGCAAGAAAAGTCAGGGATGATTAATTATCACCACAGTAATTCTTAGTTGGCCTATATATTAGGATGTGTGTTTGTGTGTATAGATATATGCATATCAAGCTTTTCCATTGAAATGGTCCCTGGGGTAATCAAGCATTTAACTTTGATCAAAATGGAGCCTATGTTCTCAAGTCAGGTCAGTGGTAGGATAGAGGAAGAGGTAATGACTGACATTCTTTATTATATTCCAGGTACATTTTTATTACATTCATTTATTCTGGTAAGAACCAGGATTTTTTTCTGTCTTTTCTTCCTCTGGAAAGAAGAACTTAAAACAACTGTAGGGTTGTAGAAGTCAGTATTTTCTCACTTTATATTCTTGGAGAGATTCCAGTGGCTTTTCCATTTCCTTTGTACTATTTTCCCTTCTTATTTTGTTTTTAAATAAAACAAAGGTAGGATTTTTAATTAAAAAAAGAACTGCCAGTATATCTCTTTCATTCTCTCTCTCTCTCTTTCTCCAATATACATATACATACACACACACACACACACATATACTGAATATATATGTATATGATGAAATTTAGCTGTTCACTGATTAATCAGTGTACCTATCAATCAATTGGCAGAAGTTCATTTAGTAATACGCCAACATTTCGCTGGTAATGGAGTGTGACATTATCTCCTGTGCACCAATTACCAAAGTTTTACTAATATCATGAGATAGCTTTAAAAAAAAGAAAAAAAGACTTTTTGTAAGATCTTGCTCCCCTCTCCCCCCCGCAAAGGCAGATGGCTGGGCAGCTGGATGAACAAAGCTTTTTCAACAAGGTGAAGGGTGTTGCCATGCTTCCCACCCTCACAAGGAGATCTCTGTTCACTGCAGCTATGGCTCTCGTAATAACGTTATGAGTCCCTTTCACAGCAAAGTGAAGGATTGTTCTTGGCTTTTCTAATGATCCCTCCAGCTTTGCCAAAAATAGACCAGGGTTTATTGGACATCAGTACAAAAGAATGCTGCCATCATTGACACCAGAAGAGCTTAGAGCCGCTGCAATTTCCAGACAGAAAGTACCTCTGGAAGCCTTATGCCTGTTAACAAAATGGCTGGAAGAGGGGAATAAAAGGAGGTGAGAAAGACAAGAAAGCATGAGTTAGCAGCAAGTACAAGCAACTGTTACAAAGAACTAAAAGAGAAACCACTGTAAATCTCTGATTGAAGATAGATTTTAACCATTAAATAATATTCAAAAGCAAGCAGAGATGGAGAAAGGAGAGAAGCAACGGGGAAGAAAGATAAATGCATCAAAACAAGTAAATAAAACAGCTTGTTATATTGTATCATTAACATAAAACTGGTGGTGGTAAAAGAAGAAAATCACACTGAGTCCCTAGAGTTCTCCCTTGCCCTATTAATATTGTACTTGATGTTATCATTTCAAATTGTCAGGACAGGAAGGTGGGTAGGGAGTCAGTCAGAGTTCCTAGTTTCAAATAGAAATTTGAAGAATCTAGCATATGCAAATTCTTTGCAAAGTGACATGTCCTTCTTGGATTAAAATGCAGAATTGTTACCTACACGTTTTTTGTCCTTCTCCAAACATATAGTACTTCTTTGCATGTTAAATGAATCAGAATAGTTGAAATAAATAGACTGAGGTAGAATAAACAAAATTCACCTGACTTATGGTTTTACTGGATTTACTGCTTCAGATAGCATGTGGAATTTGCTTGATTGAATACTTCTTTCCTCAACTGCCCTTAAGATGCCCAAATAAAATTGTTGCACATCTATAACATGAATATAGGGCAGGTGTCAGTATCATATGATGGGTATATGCATTATTGATAATGATGCTCTCCATTCAATTATGTCTGATTCTCGGCAGTTTTATGGACCAGCTCTCTCCACATTGTCCAATCATGTATAGTTCTTTCAGTTGTTTTATGCTGTGGTTGGTGTTGGCTTTGATGGTGTCTAGCCATTGTGCTTTTTGGCAGCCTCGTTTCCTTTTACTACTGACCATTCTGAGCATAACTGCCTTTCCCAGTGAGTTTGATTGCATGACATGGCCAAAATAAGTAGGGTGGAATTTTGTGCCTTCCAGTGATATGGCTGGTTTTATATGCTCTAGAAGTTGTTTGTTTGTCACCTTTGCTGTCCAAGGAATGTACAGGAGCCTTCTCCAACACCACAGCTTGAATGACTCAATTTTCCTCCTGTCTAGTTTTTTCATGGTCCAACTTTCACAACTGTAGGTAGCTATGGGAAACATGACAGTGTGGACTAACCTGAATTTAGTTGCCAGACTGATGTCCTTGCTTTTCCATATTCGATTCATGCTCATCACTGCTGTGCAACCTAGTGTGGTTTGACACTTTATTTCTGGACTGCATAAACTGCTTTGATCAATCTGCAATCCTAGGAAAGTGAATTCGTGCGCATGTTCGATCTCTTCACCATCAATGGCTATTTTGACATTTCCATTCCTCATAATAATGTATACATTATTATGCCTATATTAATGGACAGGAGCTGAAGGAATGGTGGAATTGTACAGTATGACCTAATGTAGTTACAATCCTCCACTTGAGCACAAGTCACAGTTCCATGGAGGGTTAAAATGACACTCAGTCAACACAGAGAGGCAGTAGGAAGAGGAACCACAAAATGTGTTCCCACCACTCTCTATGGCTGCTCTCTTTCTAGTTCTTTCTTTCTAACACAGGAATAGTGCATATGTGCATATCTTCACATTATGTTCTAACCTACAGGAAAGGGAGCTTCTTTCCCCCATATGGAAGCATTTAGATGCCCTATTTGACCACAGACTTTCCTACATGCAGGAAAAGCTATATTACTGTTCTTTGTCTACATGGCTCTAACACCATGGCTCACTTGCCATGAGATAGTAGAAACTAGTCTTCCTTAAAGAGAAAATAGATGCAATGCAAAACGGAACCCATGTACTAATTGCTCAAGATGGAACCAATCTAAAGATGACTCAAGCAGTTACAAACCTTTGCATTTGTTTCGATTATTGTCACTCATGGATCCAGAAGGCAAACATAGAGGACTGAAGATAACTAACAGTCTGGATGTTTGCCCATCTGACCACTGAAAGCCAGTTTGCAGATGCATCCTTCAGTAGGCTTGATTGATGTTGTAGAGAGGAAGTGCCAGCCAGGCGCGGAGTCAATCTCAAATCTATGTTCATTTAGTCCCTTCTCAATAACAAAAACATGATTTACAAATTAAGAACCTAGCCAGTTGCTATTACTTTTTTTTTTTTTTGAAGTAAGCCATGTTTCTTTTTCTAGTAACTGTCCATCAGCTGTGGCCTTTGGCCAGAGATCCCAGCTTCAGGATGGAAGCTGTGCCTATTTATATACCCAATGAGGCACATAGACACAGATAAGCAATACAAATATCTTTTATTAAGGCTATAGTTATGACAGGTTATGATTTGATACGGGCATGTTTCCTTAACAAATCAAACAGTAGAGTTATTTCATTTCATGTATCCTAAATAACATTATTATCCATCCAAAGTCATGATCAAAAGACCTAAGGTGATTAAATATCAATAGCCAGAATTTAAATCACAGCCACAAAACCATTAAAAAAGAAGATCTTATGAACAGACACATTGAAGTTTTAAGAAGTGTGTGTGTATGGATGGGTGGATGGATGGATGGATGGATGGATGGATGGATGGATGGATGGATCTCCCAAAACTATTTATTAACATGAGACTAAAGGCCAAAATTATACTGGGGGGTGGGGGGGATGAAAAGGTAAGTGAACAAATACCACATCAGCTAAAATGAATGTGTGACCATGTTAGACCCTGAAACGAAAGACTTAAATTGATTACAAAGCAGAAAAATAAGCTTCAGTATCTCCAAATGCACAGTATTGAAACAGTAACAATTTCAGTTTGATAAGTGGGATCATTAGAACATAGTTAGGACTATTACTATAGAAAGGGCAACTAAATCTAACAGATGCACAAGTTACATCCCTGAAATGCCAAGCACACATCATTCCAAAAAAGCAAACCTCCTCTCCACACTCAGAAGTGAACAAGAATATAAATCTATCCAAAAGGAACAGTTCTGCCCAGATACAAATTTGGCAATGGATTGTATCTTATGTTTTAGTTTATTCACGTTCAGTCACCTGAAAATACCAGACATCAGTTTATAACTTTCATCCTTCAGAGGGATCAAAGGCAATTTCCACTACAAAACTGAACTGGCAATTGGGTAGGAAAGGATGTAAGTGAACAATGATCAAACCCAAGAAATGTCATATGTTGTAAATTAACTCCTCTAAAATCAGCCATTTTCAAGCAGTATTTTAAGGAATAAAAAAATATTTCAAACATTTTAGCTTGCATGTGGCAGTAAGCCTAGACCTGCAGGTTTGGTTTATTATTGTTTATCAGAAAGAAAAAATAAGGGGAATTATTACATCCTACTCATGGCATTGCATGTTTCTTCAAGTTATTTTTCTTCTTAACCCCTGAAGTAATTATAACAAAAAAGAACTGGTAGCAGTTTAGAAGATTCTGGCTAATTCCATTTGTTCTAGTAAGTTCACAAGTTGTTGTAATAAGATCTTGATTTTCAACAGTTCAAAATCTCCTTTTTCGCTCATGCAACTCCATCTATATTAATATGGCTAGAGCTATAGATTAGAGTTTCAGCTCCTCTGAATGTTGCCATTCTTCTGTAGATTTGTTATACATAATTAGGAAGCTTTTCTACATTTTTAAAGTTTAGAATATGAGGAGGTACAAAATAGAATATTTCCCAGCATTTTAACTTAAAGGTCCACTAAATTAAATGCCTAGGGCTTACAATTACAGGTAGTCCTCACTTAACAACCACAATTGGGACCAACAACTCTGTTGTTAAGTAACACAGTTGATAAGTGAGATATCATGTAACCACAACAGACTTACGACCTCACTTCCACCATGGTCATTAAGTGAGTCACACAAGTCATTAAATGAGATATCACATTACTACAACTTGCAATTTAATGCTGGATTCTGCATTGACTCTGCTTGTTAGAAGCTGGCTGTGAAGCACACAAATGATGATCACGCATCCACAGGACATTGCGATGGTCATAAGTGCAAGGACCAGTTATAAAGTTACTTTTTCAGTGCCATTGTAACTTCAAACAGTCACTAAACAGGGCAGTCATTAAGTGAGGATTACCTTTATTTTACAATATTATTGAGTTAACTTACATATTCTTATTTTTGGAAAATGGATTCAGTATCTTAAACTAATAGAAACCTGTTGTGCATCCCAGTGGTTGCAAGTAAGTTGGGTGCAATGCAGGAAAAGCTAAAGTTGTTAAGCTACATTGGAAACAGATTCTCAGAGATCCAGAGATGATAGATAAAAGGAAGAGAAGTTTTTGTAAGAGAGAGCAAGTTAATACAAGACCTGCTATAAATTAACTAGCCCCAGCCAAGTAAAAATGGGGGGTGGGGTAGAATGGAAGAAGCTAATTTGGGGGAAGAGCCAGAAAAGCTTTTATGTGTGTGTGTGTACACACGCACATACTGTACACACATACACACACACATTTGTGTGTATATATATATATATATATATATATATATATATATATACACACATGCACATATTTGTATGTGTTTGTATGTATCTATCAATGTGA
Organism: Liasis olivaceus; assembly: GCA_030867105.1. Taxonomy (NCBI): domain Eukaryota; kingdom Metazoa; phylum Chordata; class Lepidosauria; order Squamata; family Pythonidae; genus Liasis; species Liasis olivaceus. The sequence goes on from CM061352.1 coordinate 22,378,009, forward strand.
TAAAAGTTGACAGCAACTTGATGGCACATAATTATATGTGAGTGTGGCAATAGAAAAGAGAAAGAGAAGAAAGGAAGAACATTTGTAATTAACACTTGGAAGATAGCGAGTCCTTCCCGCCCCCGCCCCCCCCCCCCCCCAAGCAGTCAGATTATTCATGAGCAAGGTGAGGGGAGAGAAGTCAGGGTGTTTTGTGCAAGGAATAACAGAGCAATAACAGAGCAAAGTTGGCAGCTGGGTCAATGTAGTGTTTGAAGACCTGGAAGTTTCATCTGCAAGGAGAAACAGAAGCAGTTTGGAGATCTAATATTTTTCCTCAAAATGGAAAAAAAATGAACTTATGAATTATGGATTTGATGATTAGAAAGGGTAGAATATGGAAAGAAGGGAGCTATGTTGTAACCTTAGAGACAGAAGACAAAATATAAATACATTTATAACTGCTGTAAATATCGGAAACCACTTCTTTATATCTTTTTCTTTCTTTTTTTGGTCTTTTTTATTTTCTCTTTTATTTCTTTCATATTTACTTATCGCCTTTCTTTTACTGTTCTTTGCCTCCTTTTTTCTTTAAATCTGTATTGTTTTTACTTTGTAAAAAATCTAATAAAAATTAATTTTAAATATATATGCTATGTGTTCTGTGCATGGAAGGAATATGATATTTATGAAGCACATAGCAAACTACACTTTGTGTTTTCTTCCTTGGATCCTGGCCATTCTTTGTTTTTTTTTAAAAAAAAGGAGGGAGGGAAGGAGGTAAAAGTAAGCTATATTTATTTTTCTTTAAAGATAATGCTGGACCATTTTATTACTATAGATACTGAACATATATTACAAAGGAATCTTTGCCTGATGAACCCTGAGTAAATGTGAACATTCTTTCTTTTTAATTTTAATGATGTTATGAGTAGGCTAATGATGATGGTGAATCCATTTCAAATGTTTCTTCACCTTATAGGAAGAGTATAATTCAGGTGAATTCTTGCCAAGAATATTGTCTTGTTTTACAATACATGCTCCTTGGAATCCTTACTGAGTAATCAATATACTTCATGTACTAAGTATGTTCCATGTTGCATTGTAAAATTTGAAGATTTTTACTCCCTGAATGCCATTCATCTCCATTACATTATTTGGAGAGATTTTAAGCACAGCTGGAGTTCATGACAGGAGTCCATTTGCTAGGTAGCAAGGCTGAGCACAGAAATACTGACAAAACTCATATCTCACTTAACTGTTTATGCTTGTCATGCGAGCCAAGGTGCTCAGGCCCAGCTGTAATTCCCTATTTCATAAAGAACACATCACAATCTATTGATGTCACTGAGAGTTCATTATTGTTCATTCTTCATAATCTAATCTGTGTTCTGCCTTTCTGGTTTTATTCCAGTTTACACTATTCCAAGGATGCTGCAACACTCAAGAATAATTCAAGTATTGTTTTTCCTCTGTAATTTCCCCCAGATACAGTATATTTAATGTCAAGACATTTCTGAATGTATTTGTCTAATTTAAAACAATTCATTCACTCCATCCTTACTCAAGAATTAGAACGGAGCTAAAACTACTTTTGGTATATGTTTGTGTAAATGTTTTCAGGAGTGTCCTAAGCAACTCCTTTCTCATCATTATTTGTTATGTATGTGTTTGTTTACACTTCTCATTTATTCTCACCCTCAATTTTATTCACTCACCTTTTCTGCAGTTTTAGTGTATTTGAATATTCATTAAAAAAATACACCACTGGCTGCATTCATATAACATAGCAAACCCAAAACCTAGATTAAGTATGCACAAATGCTAGGTTCACTTATGTCCAAGCAAATTATAGAATTTTAGAGTTGGAAGTAATCTTAAAAGTAATCTAGTTCCATCCCCTGCTTGTTATAGGATCTACTAGGGCATCTCAGTTTAATCAATTGGTTCAAGTCCTGACCTCTGGGCAACAGAAAATAAGTCCGCTCACTCCATTCTGTGGCAATACTTGTTAGTCCTATAGAGTATACCAATTAAGAAACAGACACTGGGTAGACCTAAAGCTACTTTTATTAAAAGAGCTATAGTAACAGAATCTTGCAGATCTGAATGTGCTTCCTTTCCTCCCTTTTTTATCTTCATGGGAATTGGGGGACAGGGGACTGTCTTACACATTTTTTTAAAACCACTTTCTTGGCCTGGGCTCAAGTTTCATTCATCTGATCATTGCCTTGGCAGCAGATCTTCCCTCTGTCCTTCAAAGCCATCCTCTTTATTCTCTACAATACTTCTGATATTTGAAGACTGCTGTCATAGCTCTCCTCTAGGCTAAACATACCTAGATCCTTTAACTGTTCCTCATAGGGCTTGGTTTTCAGACCCTTCAGCATATTGGTAGCACAATTGTGAACTTGCTCTAATTTGTCACTGTTTTGAATTGAGGTGCCCATAACATGCCACATGGGGTCCCTCCAGGCCAAAGTAGAGTGAAACAATTACTTCCGGTGATGTGGATGCTAAACTTCTATTAATGCAACCAAAAAATATCACTTGCCTTTTTAGCAGGTAGATCACAGTGCTGCCTCTTATCTGACAAGGGCTCCAAGATCCCTTTCACATATACCACTGCCAAACCCAGTCTTTTTTTTTTTTTTTTTGCCTTACATCTTTTTCTATACTGATGCACAATTTCCTCATTTATACTAGTTAAATCTGGCCCTATACATTTCAGCTCACTTCTTCCAGTCACTCTGAGGGGCTGCTTTGCTACTTTTCCTATGAAGCAGCTGCTTTGCTCTCCCCATTTTTTTCTTTTACCATGAAAAGCAAACCTGGTGAGAGGAGAATGAGGTCTGGACACCAGCTGACTGCCATTTTTTGTGCCATCCCATTGAGCAGTTATAAGTAATGTTGACCAGCTCAATGGAAAAATGCAGCACAGCGGTGAAGTCATTCAAGTAATGGTGCAAGATTCTCTTAAGAAATTCTGAGACAAATGGTGGCTATATGGATACATACAGGTTACAGTGCTTATTTCTCAGGAGTGAGGAAACCTATTGACAATTGATTTGTTTGTTCTTTTTCCTAAAATTCTTTATTTTTCCTGTTTATTTGCTGTAAAAGTTTGAGAATCACCATCACAGACCAATGAAGAAACATCAACTACTTCTTTTGTAGCTGTATGTGTGTGTGTGAATTAGGGATGTATAGTGGATTTGGGCAAAGCCCAGCTCCCAAGGTACAAAAGATAACTTAGAACATATTTTCATATCTTTATTTATTCATTTATTGTTTGGACATATTCCATTCTGATTTTGGCCTTCTGATTCCAGTCCGTGTCCCCTGAAGAAAAAAAAAAAGTTGCATTTTTCTTGTAAAGGGAAGAGAGGGAAGGGAAGCCTTGATTCAGTGATTCATAGGCTCTATCCTTAGATTAGAATGGTGACTATCATCAGGCAATCCTTGACCAGCCCAATCACAACCTTGAAGAGTAATTTTATGGATTGAAAGAGGTTGCACCATTCATTTTCCTTTATTGTTACAGAATTTTTCATCCTGTGCAATTATATGATGGTGATCTGGAAGCCATGTTAATTAGCTGATGAGGCCCAGTGACTGATTTATTTTAGGGTGCTGATTTTATGGAGTGACTATAAATTAAGCTGACTTAATAGAGTGGGGCTGGTTAGTCCTTGGATGGAAGACCATCAGAATCCTATACTGCAATCAACATTGAGAATTCAAGAAACATTGTGAAAGAATGCAATGGCAACCACTGTGGAAGAATGCATGTCAAAATGTATGGTTACCAAGAAAAACAATAGTCATCAGAAGCTGAGCTTGTGTCAAGGAAGACTTTCTACTGTTCTACATTTAGGAAGAGATATGCTTATGAATATCCCATTGGTTTGCACAAAACCTCAAGGAACTGGCTTGACAAAGATGTTCCTTACCAGATGCACGACTATGTCAGCAAACTTTACCATATGAAAAACAATGAAATTACAGGGACACTTTACAAGTACAGTTCAAAGATTCTGTCTAGAGTTTCCCTATGTCATTCTGCATAGAACAACACCCCAAAGCATACACTATAATGGGGGGGGGGGGAACTATCATGTTAGAATTGGCTCTAATGACCATGAACTATTTGGCCATTTTAAACTTGCCCTGATTTCAATGACAACCCTTTTCCTCTAATTATATGTTACTCCCTAGACAAAAAATGCAATTCTGCCAGTCTTAGACTTATATAATTCATCAATGTGCATAATTTAAAATTTCTAAATGGTTCAGTTCAGAGTAATTACCCTAGTCAATTTATCTTTTATTCAGACCACAGAGCCTCCACAATAGACTGTATCATGGTCTCTAGTAAGGTGGTAGGCTCATTCATTTTGGTATCAGCCCAAAACCTGAAAGCATTCACCACCTTTTATTATTATCTCTAAGAACAGAATAGTTTGATTAAGGCCCACTACCAAACACATCTGAGTTCACTGATAGCAGAGGGTACATACATGGTAAGATGGAATATTTTTCTTGAGTCTAAAACAAAGAAATGGCTAGTTTCAAATGAGGGCATATCAATAGAGGTGAATATGTGTAGTTCAGGGTTGAACTGTGGAGTCCTTGGGGTTCTCTGAGCTTGGTTCTTTTCCTGCAAACATTTCCTCGCCCAGCTAGGTAACATCTTCAGTGCTAAAATGTAATGAAACATTTGTAAGAAAAGAACCAAGCTCAGAGAACCCCAAGGACTCCACAGAGGGCATATCATTCTGCTCAGCATTTACTTTATCTAACTCCTCTTCAGTCAACCAGGGAGATAGCATATTCGATATATTTCAGACTCAAAATCAAGCTTGCAAGCTATTCTGAGAAGCATAGAGGCTCACATTGCAAAGGGAGCAATTCAGTCTAAGTATTGGTTTGTTCATGCTTGTGTTGCAGCCAAAAAAAGAGCTGCAGATCTCATGTTTCCAACATAAATGAGATAACACCTCTCCCTCCTTACTCCACATAATAAATAAATTTAAAAATACAAATTCCTATTAAAAGCAAAGAAAAACCATGCAGAAAATCAAAAATGACAGCAATGAATTGAGGCTGCCAGATCATGAAATGCAGCACTGGAAAATTATAGCAAATAGCATGCATGCTGGATCCTCTCACCTGTGCAGAAGGATCCCAGCTGGGATTTGGGAAAAGCATTTCAAGGATCTTTACACAAATCCAGCAATAATTCCAGCTATGGAACACTTCACTTTAGCTATCTCCCAACTGGAGCTACCAGTTTGGCCACCAGTAACAACCAAAGTTATTTACCTTATAGAGCAATTAAATAGGGGCAGGGCACCAGGAATAGGCATGGTTCCATCTGAGCTCATAAAATCAAACATTAAATGGTGGGCTCCAATAGCTTTCTTCACCTATATTAGTGGTAAATCTAGGTTCCCAACTGATCGGGGGGTAGTCTATAGTTGTACTTTTATATAAAAATGGGGTAGAAATAATCCAGTTAATTAGACCAATTAATCTCTTTAAAAACGTATAATAAGCAAAACATACACACAACATTTATTTATTAAAGTAAATACATAGGTCACAGAAGAGAAACTCATTGATCTTGCAAAAGCAGGTTTTCAAGCAGGCAGATCAACAATTGACTGCTGCCTGGTGCTTCAATCGCTTGCCAGTAAATATACCAAGCCTCTACAAACAAAACTCTATGCAGCTGATTTTCAAGCAGCTTTTGAGTCAGTCTCAAGGCATAGGCTATGAACAGTCCTAATCAGTTCCTCCATAGATAAATGCTTCCTGTCCTGAGCTATAGGCTATATGAGAAGACCTGTCTAAGAGTAAAATGCAGACAGCAGGGGGAGCTTTCTAATTATATTAAGATATCCAGTATGTTAGCCCTATTGCTATTCAAAATGTATATACATTCCTTAATTAAATCACTTCATTCAACAAATATTGATGCCCCTAAACTAGTTGATAGAAGAATCCCAATTTTGACATGTGCAGATGATGCAATAATATTCTCCCGAACACACATTGCATGAGGCATGCACTGAAAACTTTGGCAAGTACTTAAATCTTAATTATGATAAACCCAAAATCTTAGTTTTCTCAAATAGCAGACAGAAATACAAATGGTCAGTTAATAATAACACAATTGAACAAGTTAACCAATGTAAATATCTAGGGGCTGTCTTTCAAAATAATAGGAAGATTTAGCCCAAACCAGCTATGTTGTTTCAAAAGCAATGAACAGCCCCAAGGCCAACTTAAGATTCTACAGGATGCAAGGATACATATTTGCCCTGGCTGCAATTAAGCTTTTTCAGGCCAAATTAATTGCACAATCAATGCATGGGATTCAAATAGGTCCACTTTTTCATTTTATAATTGATGAATACATCCAGTCAAATTTCCTAAGGGCCGTTATAGGTGCCCTAAGACAGGGTTCCTGAACCTCAGCAACTTTAAGATAGGTGGACTTCAACTCCCAGAATTCCCCAGCCAGCATGCTGGCTGGGGAATTCTGGGAGTTGAAGTCCACCCATCTTAAAGTTGCTGAGGTTCAGGAACCCTGCCCTAAGATGTATGTGTGACATAGGAGCAATTGTGTGAGTTGAGGTGTTTTGACAGCTCCCAACTATTTTTCCTTATTTATTTTCCCTTCTTTTAATCCCTATTTTTACTTTGATTTGAACTCATGAGTTCCCTTAGACTGATTGTGTGCTAAGTTGCTGGTGGATGCTAAAACATTAAATACTGGATAAAATGCCTGTGTTTATGTATTCTTATACAACAGACCATCATATTAAATTCTGTTTTGTATTTATGATCCAGAAGTTGCCTGCCTTGAAACATGCTCATAATGTTCTAATACCTAGTTCCATTTACTATTGATTCTGTCCACTGCAGCTTCATATAGATTCTATCTACACATGACTTAGTCTGTAAATAGATGTTGGGCATTACATTGTACCAACCCTAATGGACAATATTTGCTAATCTATCAGATAGGATAATCACAGACTTCCATGGATTTTTTTTAGAGGTAAATTCCAAAATAATGTATTCATTTTTCTCTGTCACTCTTTATTTCCCCCTTCTACCACATAGAAATGCTTATTTCAACCCTCCTAAGTTGCAATAAACCTTATCTGCTTCTGTTACTGTATCCCCTAAAGTATCATTCATGTAAGTAGTGCAGTAAAATATACATAATCTATGCATATAATTGTTTTCTACCCAAAATTGGCCTACAAACACAGTATAGAGTAGCAGTTAACTGCTAACTTCCAGAGGATAAACATTATTGAATATATTTTTGTGGGGAGAAAATTTTCCTTTTTGGTATTATTTTGATAGCTAAGATATATTTTTGAAGAACTTAATGCTGAAGCTTGTAAAGCTACAATTCCATAAGTGATATTGAACCCAAAAATCATATTTCAAGACATGCTTGGGAGAATTTGGAGATCTAATAGGACTCTGATAGATTATGGATTGAAACTGATAGCAAATATTGGGATGAAACTGGTAACAGGAATGCTATCTCTGGCTGCTAAACTCATGGTTGTTAAATAAGCATTAATTTTATAAGCAGGTGCAGAAAAACCATTGCTTTGTAAATCCTTTCTAAAAGGTGTAAGTCAAGAGTGGACAACCATAGCCTTGAAGCCATCTGCATTCTGAATTCTTCTTGCAATATTTGTACAAACTTAGAATTGAAAGGGTCCATTTAAATCAATGGGTTCAACATTTCTCAATGCAGCAACTGAAATTAAAGTGGTGACTGATGGCTTTGCATATACACATCCAGCAAGGGAACCTACCATCTATTTGGGCACTTGGTTCCATTGCATTAGTGGCTCTTACTATTGGGATTTTTTTTCAGCTGGAAGTCACTTCTGTAGGGGAAGACCTTTGAAGCTCCTTGAGACCACATTGGCCAACATTGACAGCAAACTGCTCAATAATAGTGACAAACCAATGAATGGGGTAAGATAAATTCTTGTAATTCTTTTGAGTGAGAAACAAGCAAATCACAACCAGGTTGTCTTAACACTCAGATTTAATAAACCTAAAAAGGGACTGAAAATCCATCTTCAAGTGATATATGATTATCAGTACCCCAACTACTGCAACCTTCAGCTGTAAATTTCCTCCTCCTCTTCCTCCTCCTCTAAAAATCAAGCTTTGTCTGTCAAGAAGTTGTCCATACCTGACCAAGAAATAGAATCCTATATTCATCACTGGACCAGTGTTCTTAATTTGTAGTTTTTATTTTAGCCTCACACAATATTCAGTATATTGCTAGCTAAATGAAGTGGATTCTATAAAATAGACCAGGGGATCTTTAATTTTAAGAGATCCTAGTTACTCTTGACCCCTCACCTCTGTTCTGGATGATTTTAACTTGCATGATCTGTTGTGTTCAAAAGACTTGACACCACAAACATAATCAGAAGACAAGTCTTTCTGCAACATTAGAATATTTCCATTTTTTTTCTTTTTATAGCACCCTGACTTAATATTTTAAAATGAGGTAATCAGTTTTCAAAATCCACTTAGCAAAACCATTTAAATCTTTGTTTCTTTGCTTGCTGGCTTTATAAAATACACTCACAAGTAAAACTGGTCTCTGGTTTGCCTGCCTTTTCAGACTCTATACAAATGAGAAGACAGTGGGAAATGCACTGCATTTATTCCTGCTTATGAGATCCGACAGTTAATAGCATAGGAGTACCTTGCTCAGTGACAGTTATTACATTAGAAAAGTTAATATATTTTTTCTAACTTTTGAGGAATGTGCACTGTGTGCTGCCTTGCCATCTGTAAGCCCTCAGTTAATAAGGCAGTTAGGCACATGATTAACTGTTTAAAATATTATTGAGTAAAACATGGTGGAAGGTTTTGCTCAATGTTCTCTCCAATGGCCCAATAAATATCTGCCATTTTAGTTGCTGTGGACAAATGAAAGTCCAACCTGCAACAGCAGAATACACACACACACACATACACAGAGAGAGAGTTTGTTACAGTTATGGTGTTCTGAGTAATTAAGAGCTTGTGGGTCAGGGTCAAGAGTCAAGAATTAGGTTACTTGAATTGTTAAGCATAAATGAAATGTAATTCTTTCAATGCCTTCTTCTATACCCTCCTATACACGTCTTCTATACACCCCATACATACCAAAATTGGTTCAAAATTTTTATATGAACTTACCTAGGACTTTCCATGTTGAATTCAACTTCTCATTGTTTTTGTGACAGGACACAGTATGTATGCATTAAGAAAATATATGCAATAATTCATTATATTAGGGGGGGGAAAGATGATTTGCTAGAAGGTAACCCCAGATATAAGCATTAAAAAGAATGTATTCAAAAGCACACTTTTTTTCTGCAGCGTTGCCTCTGATTAGGCTAGACCAGAATCATTTTTGCTCTGTCCAAAACTTTATATTTTCCTTTATGTTCCATCCCACCCCACCCCACCCCCCTGTGGGTGGTGGGTCTTTTTGTTTGTTTTTGTTTTGATGTATCTTGACAAACACAATTATATATATGTATGTATGTATGTATGTTTATTTATTTATTTATTCTTCCTTTCCCTCTCCCTGCTCACCTTTTAATTTGCCAAAAAATATCATACAGTGTGAGAACCCTAACTCTCTCACATAGCAAGATTAGCAGGAAGAACACTGGGTGAGACACTGCCTAGAAAACACATAAGAGCAATGAGAAAAACCAAATACATACCCAAGGGAGTAGCAGAGAGTCTCCAGGAAAAGAGGTTTCAATCTTTCATCCTCCAACCTTCCATCCACTATTACTTTGAATTCACAGTAAGGTCCCAGAGCCACAGGTGGTCTTCCAAACTCTTGGGAGAAGACTCCAAATCCTTAGGCCCCCAGAGGTCCTCACCGTTTTTACTAAAATTATGAGTTTAATTTTATAGAAGAAAGAAAGAATGCATAACTAGAGTAATCATCCTGGCCATTTTTAATGCACTGTAATTATGCTTAAATATAAATGAAAAATAATTTTGTTTATTCATTTATTTTAATTTTAGTTCCCCTGGGGAAGAGAGACTCAATCTTCTCTAGTGCGCTGAATACAGACCAATGAGAATAGCATGGCATTGGCTAGACTAGACATACTAACACAAGTGTCCAAGGGACTGCCATACATTCTTAATATTAATTAATAAAGTGGTGACCCTTAATCCAAAATACTGTCTGATGTGTTTATTTGATGGGAAGAGAATATTTGAAGAGGTACCTTGTCTGCTATGGAAATATGACTATTTGACACACAAGCACACTAAAGTCAAAATATAGAATCCAGTATATGGATTCTTGCTGCAGTTACCATAGTATATTGTAACTGCAGCAAGACTATTGTATGCTCAATGATGGAAGGATAATGAAATTCCTTCAGTGGAGGAATGGATTGTGAAAATGTCAGCACTTGCTGAGATGGCAAGCTGACCTCTTTTGTCAGAGAAAAAACAACAAAAACTTTTCTGAAAGACTGGAAACCTTATATGGATTTTTTGCTGAAAGAAGAAAACAAATATGATGAATTATGGGTTTGAGGATTGAAAAAGATGTGGACTAAGTGAGGAATTGAAGGGATTTGTATAACATCTAAGAGGGAGGGAGGATTATAAGATTGTAATTATCTGTTGAAGAGAAGGTCAGAAGTCATTATATTACATGACTTTACTTTCTTTCCTTTTTCCTTTTCTTGAACCTTTTCCTTCCTTCCTTCCTTCCTTCCTTCCTTCCTTCCTTCCTTCCTTCCTTCCTTCCTTCCTTCCTCCTTCCCTCCCTCCCTCCCTCCCTCCTTCTTCCTTCTTCCTTCTTCCTTCTTCCTTCTTCCTTCCTTTTCAATCTTTTCCTTTAGATTTGACTTTTACTGTGCGTAAAATTCTCAATAAATATAAATAATAATTTAAAAAACTCCATAGAATTTAGGATAGTCATGTAGAGATCATAACATTCCTCCTTCTTATGATCTTGACAGCCAGTTAACAACACTTGATTATTCTCTTTTTGGTGCATGCTAAGAAAGGGAGGATGCAAAGGTTAGCCAATTTTAAGAGTTGTAACAATAAAATTGAACATCTGGTCAGTCAATTTGTGACAGAAAGGTCAGGAGCCTAGTTCTGAATTTAGTTTGCAGAAAATAGAACCTGAAGTAGGTTCTATTACCAGGCTAATAGTTTCAGCCTGGAAAATCAAGACAGGATCAAGAGAAGTGAGGAGTGCATGACATCCTGAGTAATGTTAGTATGTTACGAAGGAAGGAATGTAGTGCAGGAAAAAGCTAGTACTAAACAATATACTGGAACTTTTTTTTTTTTTGCAAAATAATGGCAGCAAATGTTAAGTGAAATTCTGGGCACTGAACTTTATGCTGGAAAAAATGTTGCAGCTTAAAAAGACTGTGAACATGGTTCCTTATTACTGGATCATTTTATGAACTTTTTTTTCAAATAGCTTCAGCAGTTATAGAAATCCAGGGATGATTGAGACGGAAGTGATGGAAACATTCACCATTAGATAACAGCCTCTCTGCCTTCACTGGTAGCCGTCAATCTCAAATAGCTTTTCCCCACCCCTTTTATCTGCATAGCAAACTTTAGATAGTCATTAAAATTAAGCAAGGAAGACTTACAATTTGGTCAAGGTCTGAGCCCAGAGAGGGTGACTTTTATAGTAGTTCTTATCTAGGACAGCTTAATGACCACCACCACCACCACCCTTGAAAACAGTTCAACAGCTCACAATGATCAGATCAGAATTACTATCCTGCAGTACAAAAGCACGTCCAGAACTTTCTTAGGTGCTGCTATGAATCCATGCCCTTAGAATATTTTTAGAAGTTTCAGCTGATTTCCTTGGGCCATCTGCTGAACCTTCTTTTTCTTTCCGAAGGAAATGAGGAGGGATTAAAAAAAAAAGACGTTGAAGCCTTTTCCTGTGCTTTCCAATGGGCCAAGACAAACTTGCTTTAGGAACTGATTTCATTTGCCTGTAAGAACTGAACTAAAAACCCAAAATAGTGACTGTACCTAGCTAATCTTGGTTTATCTCAAAAAGCAGACCTTATTAAACAATAAATCCTAAATCTGAAGGCTAGATTGAAAAATAAATGTTAAAAAAAATTCTAGAAACAAGGCAATAGAGTATTCCAGATTCATGAAGTTACCAGGTGTCAAGTTCAACTCATAGTTTAGAAGATTTTTTTTTAAATCTTGTTTCTCTCCTATAAACTGTAGAATTATATAGCCTTGTCTATGAATATATACACTATGTTTCTATATTTTGCTTATATTGTCTAAAGTGGGGAATTGAATGACATCCTAAGGAATACAATGAGGACAAGAAGATTATTTGGGACTCAAAAGTTTGGAACTCTTCAGCTTGGAAAAATAAATACTTCAAGGTAACACTATAGGGGTGTGAAAAGCCACGCAGAGAATAAATAAATTAAATGAAATAAATTTAATTTTTTTAAAAAAACCACCAGGACTGGAGATTTTATTGTGGAGCTGATTGGAAGGAGATTTACATCAGACAAAAAGACTTCTTCACACAACACATAATTAACCCATGGAATTCATTATCACAAGGCATATTAATGGCCACTAACTTGTATGGCTTTAACAGGAAATTAGATAAATTCATGGTCTAGTAAGGGTTCTTAATCTTGAAATTTAAACATACTTCCATATATCAAGGGTAGCAGAACACTGGAGGAAGATTTGGGTGGCCTCGACATCCAAGAAATAAAATAAATAAAATAATTTTTGCAATCCCCAGCTCAGAAAAAAATGTAAATCTTGTAAAATATTTTAATAAAAACTATTTTAAAAAAGAAAGAAAAATGTAAATCTGCAGAATTGAGTTTTAAATATCCTTAAATATCGTTAAATATCCATCTAAGATCCATATTTTGGAGTGGGTACCAAATGTACAGTATGAGACCAAAGCTTCATATTTCAGAAAATAACTTTATATATTATGTCCATTTTTTGGAATATGTCTCCATTTCCATATTGATGTGGAAAGAAGAAAGAACATACTTTTGCATGCATATGTATGAAATTGACACAATCTGAAAATAGACCGATCAATCTGTTCCTACTGAATGTTCATCTTTAATCCTACAGATTTAATTTGATGAGTATACCTATAAAATGGGGATTTGGATCCTCATGTAAGGATATTGCCTTGAACATATTGTTTCATATGCATTTTGACTGATCACCATTAAGCACTGGAAAGTTACCAGAATTATTTCTCTTCACCTCCTGATGCAGAAAAAAAAAAAGCCTTAAGGGAAAAACTTATAGCAAAGTAAAAAATCTTAGCAGCTACCTAGAAAAATCTCCAACTTTGTGGAGTTATTTCACAGATAAAGGGGATGATAGCTGACTTCTGTACAAATGTTACAAAATCAAAACAGCTTCAGAGGAGCAAGGCATGTACTGATGACCCTCATGGATAGTCACTGAAATCACAACTCACTATCTCCTGAACTTCATCTCAGGCTGTATGAAATATTTTCTAATTAAATGTTCAGTTCAAAAGTAGAAATGCAGTTAAACAACTTGTTTCCAACATTTTCATTTCACTGAAAGTGTTACTTTGTTTCTATGTTCCCCTGGCTATCCCTGCTCGTTAGTATTCTTTCATCTCTTTTTCCTCCTTTTGCTTGTTCATTTGTCTTCCCATTCTGTTTTTAACTATATGTGATTTTTTTTTTATTATGTGGGTTTTCCCAATCATTCAGATAGCAGCTGAACAAAAGAAGCCACACATTGTAACATTAAGGAAGAACATGGAAGAGAAAATAGGACAGCATAGAAATATAATGAAGCAGAAATACCCATACATTGCTTAACTTGTTCAAAAATGGGAAAAGCCATTTAATGAAAGCAAATGTAGCTTCAACTTGTTTTACATTTGTTTTCATCAGTGTTAAAGAGTTCCATATATATATATATATATATATATATATATATATATATATATTCATATTCAACAATTCACAATCAACTGAGAATATCATTCTGAGTTTGACTCTCAGGCTAGTGGAAATACAGAGATAGAATATAAAACAATCCCATTCTTGGGAAATTCCACACCAAAGCAATTTACCACATTCATAAGGTGACTGGCTTCCTGCTGCCTAGGGCAGGAGGCAGAAAAGAGGATTTCTCATTTCTCTTCCTTCCACTCCTCCCCAGCTGATTTGAGTAGCTGGGAAATATCTTGTCCATCCCAGGATTAGGATAATTTGGGGAACCATTCTATGGATAAATTGGGGAGAATAAAAGAGCTGTTGTAATTATACATATATCTACCACTTTCTGCAACATGGCTTGTATGTATGTATGTATTTATTTATTTATTTGTTTGTTTATTTATTTATTTATCTATCAAATTTGTCACCATCTATCTAGTTAAAAAGCAGCTCCACAGATTATAGATTGCAGCTTTAGCATAGTGTGGTTTTTTCCACTCCACTGTTCATTGGAATCCTCAGATAGTTTTATTGTTCCTATGAACTACATTTCATGTAACCCAGCTAAATAAATTAGGTACAGTTACAATCTATTGAAATCCGTGGATGTGTGCCTAAAGTTAAGCCTTTACTATTTCAAATGGCTTTCAGGCTGAATTATATTGATATTGATCTTGAGCACTAGAATAAACACTACCAGTTTAAATTGGATATCCAGGATAAGCATCAATATAGTATGTAAACTAGACATTCTAGACACTTTCAATTCATAATGAGAATACCTGAAAAAAGAAGGTAAAGAAGGCAAAACGTTTCCTGTAAAATTTCATTAAACCAAACTTTCAATGATAATATGGGATTTCTTGATGTAGTGACCTCTCCACTGGCTAATGTTAGATCAAAATCAGTGAGGTCTGCCTATATTATTAAGGCTCTTTATACTTAAACCATGAAAAAAGTTTTATTTTAGTCACATTTCTAGGCTTATTATAATATATTTAGATTGCCTTCTTGCCCCAGATCTATAAGAAATGAGAAAGGAGAGCTTTCTAGAATCTTAATGATACTTTATTTTCACATGAATGTGAAATGCTCTTGTAAAATAGATAGATAGATAGATAGATAGATAGATAGATAGATAGATAGAACCATGCTTGCTGATTTTATAATTAATATACTTTGATATACTTGAAACTGGGTTTTCAGGGTTCAAACATACATCCTGGATTGGATATAGCCTGATCCATTCCTACCTCAAATAAGCATACCAATTAGCTTTACTGTAGTGTTCTGTTGGGGTGGGTGGGGGGTGGGGGGTGGGGGCAGAGAAGCATCATTGAACTGAATGCATTCAAAGCTGTAAAAAGAAAAAAAAAACACCTTTGTGCAGACAATCTTCTACATGTGTTTTGAAGATTACAAAATAAACAAGAGTCAATTCATAATTTATTTGTTCCACTTTAAGACCAAGACCAGAAAGTCACATAATCCTGCAAGACTTGGATGACCATAAGAATCTTAATATTCCTACACTGATTCACTAGGGTTACTAGTTTGTTTGTCTGGAGTGTTTATGTACTGCAATATTCCAGTACGACTCCCGGTGGTTTACAAATAACAATGAAATAATTACAAAACATAGCTAAGTTAATAAAACAATTAAAATTATAAAAGTAAATAACACATTCCCCACTAATGCTTAATCTCAGTGGTGACGATGAAACTCCCAATACTATACTGTGCTACATTTTTGTTATGGCCTTTCCAAATATGAGCAAAAAGATGCCAGCTGAACCTCCATTGGAAAGCTATCCCAAAGAGAAAGTGTTTCAGTGGAGAAACACTGTCTCCAGATCCCCTCCTTCCAACTTCTCAAATGGGGAAGGGACCTTAAGCATCCCATTCTAGATAAGACTACAACTGGTACACCAACCAAAGCTAGGTAAAGCTTCCCCTATCCATGGTTTCTACCTGAAAATCCAACAGTAGATGAGACTGCAGGAAAAAGTCCAGACTATGGACTTTCTCCTTTAGAGGGAGTTCTGCCATATTCAAACTCAAAAAAAAAATGAGCTGAGGTCTTGGACAAATGGCATATCTGACTTGCAAAGGTACAATTTCAGCTTGTTTTGTCTCAGCCTTTACACTATAGCCTTTAGACACCATCAGTCTGTCTGTGGTAGAGACATATGACTGCGTATCATCAATATATTGGTGACAATATATTGATAGATGATTTCTTCCAATGGTTTCATGCAGAGATTAAAAAGTGGGGGACAGTATGCTGAGTCACAAGGGTTAAGATATGAAGAAAAAGAGCTAGTCTGTTCTGAGACAGAAACATCTTCAGGTATAAAATCCGAATTCATGCTGGGTTTCATCCTGATTTAAAAAAAAAAAACCAGCAGGTTTGTTGCATTAATGCTTTCATTCACGTATTTTCATGTATTAAGATGGAGCTCTAAAGGGAGCTATTCTTATGTTTGTTTTAATGCCAAAAGCCTGGTCTCCATCTGATCCAAGCCCAGTGGAAGAGCTGTATATGGCTTTTCAGCTACCATCAGTATAGTTCTTCTTTGGACCTCTTAGCCAAATACACGGAGGTGAGAACAGGAGGCATTATTTATCCTAATTATAGCCACATATTCATGTGAATAACTGAAAGGAGCTTGAGTAATGCAGAAATGGATTTGGATATGGAGTAATAAAGTAATCCTAATTTATGTAAGCACCTTTAGAGAAATAAAGGCCTTGAGTCCAGTGAGATCAACTCCTTATGAAACATTTACAGAACTGCAGGATAGGTTAGGGACATTTGATCTCCTTCAAATCTGCAAAATGTAAGCTATTATTCATTTTCCACACTGATTTCAATTGGTCTTAAATGCAGCTAACATCACCTGGATCAGATCCATGAATTCCAATCCATGTATAGGATTGAAAAATATATATATTTTTTTCTATCTGAGATATTGCACTTTAGAGTGAAAATTATTACCAGCCTTTTACCTGATGTTAATTTAAAAGATTTACTTTAATCTATTTTATTTATTTTATTTTATTTCCCAATTTAAATTAATATCCCTCTGGTTTCATTTTTGATTATTCATAAAATATCAAGAATATAACATTAAATGGAATTAGGCAAAGAAAATATCCTAAGTGGAAGTTCCTTTTACACTCTAAATAATTTCTATGCCTGATATTTGAACTTAAATCCTTTATAGAACACATTTAACAGCTTTGCAATGAAAAGCTAAGAATTGTTCATACATTGTTTTTATCCCATTTTTAAACATTCTTTTTGTTAGCAGCTCATCATGCTCTCATTTCATGAGTGGACACAGAATGCTATTGTAACCCTGCCACCTCTCATATTTTTATTTTATTTATTATTTATATAAGTGATTGTGCACCATTCCCCATTTAAAAAAAATAATAATCTCCAAGCACAGTATTGAAAAAATAAAAGCTAACCTTCTGGCGTCTCTCTCTCGTGATCAGTCAGGCTATAGTCGACAAAGATAATTCCCATAAAAATAGAAAGAAAAAAATGTAAGCAAAATACATCTGCACTTTGTCTGATGTTTTAGAAACTCATCGTTCTGTCTGATCTACTAGCAGTCAGTGACTTTCAATAAACAGTCGGTTGGGAGCATCACTATTTTTATCTTTGCTCTGTACAAAGGCTCAGAATCACATCTCTGATTAATAACTGTAAGCCCGACAAGCACAGGATCCTGGAAGCAGCTTTCTTCAGATTAGATGTGTGGCTGGCCCCAAGTGCTGCAAATATGAGTTAACCTAGACGTGAATCTCTACACACAGTAAATGTAAAATTTCCAGGGATTTTGAAGCCATGAAAAACACCTCTATAACAGTTTTTTTTTTTTTTTTAAATGGAAATCCATTTTTGTTACTTTTAGCACCTTTACACATACACATAAACAGATGCGGTTGCTAATCTCTATCCCATCCCCAGTGCATTGAACTATAAGGGAGGCCAGGAAGAAAGCTAGCAACATTTACCTTGAAAAGCAGCAAAAACAAAAAACCACAGAAGCTGGATCCTTTTTTTTCTCCTGTAAAAATAAGATTTTGTTCCCCTGGAGAAAGAACTGTGTTCTTGGCTATGCATTTGACAGCTCTGCTACAGATTTAGTTCTATGGTTACAAATATTATAATAAGCTGATGCTGCAAGTATTCTTATACAGATTTCTTCCTATTACATAAGTTATACAAATAATTTGGGGCAATATTTTTCTTAACCATATTAGGCATCATTCAAGGGGGAAGAAATCATTCTATTTTTCTAACCCTGCTCCCCCAATCCTGTCTCCCCCCTCCAGTTTTTTTGCGTACTCCCATAATACATAATACTGCATAGGAACTAACGTTATCACATACCTGTATTACAAACACAGAAGAGGCTAGTGATATAACAGCAGATGGCTGTCCTATTGGTGACCTTGCACATTCACATGGGGGTTATTGTGCCAGGCTTTGCAAGTCACAAAGCACCATTATCAGTAGACAGATAGGGCTGGTCAATCCCTGCTACTCTGTTGCTTGTTCTGTGATTAAATAGTAATTCATTATAATGGCATTAGAAAATACATGAAAGAATGAATTTAAACGGATTGTTGTGTGTTCAGTATATGTAGAACTGCCCTAACTGCTTTCATAGATCATGAAAAGATACAGGAAAAAAGGCCACTGTTGATACAAATAGATAAATATCATAAAACAATGAGGTGGGAGACATTGGCTGGGCCAACTTTGAAGAAGGCGGTCTGAGTGTTTTCTACCATTTCCAAATTCGAGTCCACTGTATTCCACCCCAATGCCTGGTCATCACATTTTCAGTGACCTGGCCTTGCAGCTGTTGCAGCTTAACATCAAGTTGGCTTGTAATGAAAGAACCAACCTGGCATGTATTACTGAGACATTGATGGGCATGAAGGGAGGGGTCCCCTCTCATAAATACGTCCATCAAAATTGTGGGTGTGGCTGTTATCATCTGGGTGACTCTGGTAGCTTTTAGAGGTGCTACCCACAAATAACCAGTTTTGAAACCCTATTTGTCAATCGCGGAGTTTAGGGCTCAGGTGAGATTGTTGCTACTGCACTGGCCTCCCTGTTCTATAGGTGCGTCCTCACCTGGATTGCTTGGAGCTATGGCCAGGCTGGTGATGGGGTACCCCAGATGTATGGCCTCAGAGACTTCAATCTCCCTTCTTTGGGAGCAGAGGGGGGGAGTCTGGGAGTTTCTGGTTATCAGACACATTCATGAACCCAACTCATCAAAGGTCTGACACACAACAAAAATCACACATTAGATCTATTTCTTGTCTTGGAGTGACAGTGACATGAATTGGTTATGAGGGATGTTAACATCCATTCCAGACCGTGGCCAAATACTCTCTGATCGCTTTGGAGTTTTGAATCAGTCTACCCCATTGAACTGGTTTGCTATACTGTACATACTTGATGGCCCCTATGGGGTTTCAGAAGAAGCCTGGGGTTATTCCTGAGACTATGATGGATCTTTTGGCTAAGAGCATAACTGCCATTTGGAATGAATCAGTTATAATGGCCCTAAGTTAAATTATGCCTTTGCAACTCCTCTCAGCATGAGGATCCCAAACAGCCCACTGTGGGAGGGGAATTTGTTAATACCAAATGACTGATAAATACAAACATACATCATCACAGCTATTTGTGTCAACAATAAGAACAAAATAATCTGGATTTCAGAGGTAAGTGATATAGATACATTTATATCATTTGGGTGCTGACCTCATTACAAGAATGATGCAAACACTGTCACTTGTGTCATACAAATTATGGCATGGAAATATGGTCCATTGCATGTGAAGTTTATAGCATTAACTCTATTAAACTGAATTCTGAGAGCCAGTTTGGTGTGGTGCTTAAGACACCAAGCTCGAATCTGGAGACTGTGAGTTCTAGTCTCACCTTAGGCACGAAGGCAACTGGGTGACCTTGGGCCAGTCACTCTCTCTTAGCCTTTGGAAGCAGGCAATGGCAAACCACTTCTGAAAGTCTTGCCAGAAAACTGCAGGGACTTGTTCAGGCAGTTGCCAGGAGTCAAAACTGACTCAAAGGGACCAAAAAAAAAAAAAGAGTTTCAATTAATGTATTTATAATGAATGGATTTTGTGAAGTAGAATTGGTTAGGAAAATCAAGTTGAACTGATTCTAATAAAACTATCAAGCTGAATCTCTGAAATGAATCATTGCACAACCCAGCTATATATGTATCTATATCTTTACCAGTATCTATATCTGTATGTGTGTCTGTCTCTGTTTTTATCATCACCTATGGCATCAACTTGTATCATCTTTACCCAGCGTTGTTATTTAGTCAGTTCAGTTCAGTTTATGTGAACCAATAGTTAAAGGTGAAACACCTGGCTCTTTTTCTATTTGTGTTCTCATAACCCTAACCTTTGTCCATGTTCTTCAGCCATTTCCAACTCCAAGTGACAATGCTGCCAAGGGGTCAGCAATTCCAGCTGGCCCCAGGGCAGAAAGACAATGGTGGGCAGGCAGGTGGCGCTAGTTTGGGTTCACTATCCCAATGAGGATAGTATCCCAGAAAGTTCAGGCTGGATGCAAGGAAAGACAACTCCAGGTAAGAGCAGCATGAGGAAGACTGCCAATGGGCACTGAATTAAGGGATGGCAAACAAAATGCTCCATCCACTCCCCAGTCCAAAAGGAGCATATGTCATATAAACAAAGCACCAGGCAAACCAAAGCCATCCTGTACCTTATAGTTGCCTATGGTACCCAAACATGGGGCCTGAGGATTGAGGTCACCAGGAGCTCTTGGAAGAATGAACACCCATATGTGCACATGAAGCACAATTGCACCAATTTTAGTTCATCAGCTTGTACAAAACACAGGCTGTGTTCAAAGATTACCATCAGAACTCTTGGTCACCTGATTTAGATATTATAACTATATCTATCTATCTATCTATCTATCTATCTATCTATCTATCTATCTATCTATCTACCTATCTATCATCATTATCATCATCTAAATCATCTCTCTATTTCTCTATCTCTCACTGGCATACCAAGGGTGCAGGGGGGAGGGAATGGTCCACTCTGGGTTCAGGCAATAGAGGGGGTGCTACCGAGAAGGCTAGTAGTGGGGGATGGAGTCGAGTCACTGCTGCTGATGTGCTGATCAGCTGCTTGGTGGTCAATGGTGTGGCACAGCACATCAGAAATTTTAGCAAAAAAGAAAAAGAAAGGCTGCAAATCAGTGACTCCTGGTGACTGCTCCTTGCACTTTGCAAAGGTTTTGAGAAGTGACATGCCATTCTGTTCTCTCTAGAGCTGACATAGGTGACCAGCCCAAGGTCACCCAGCTGGTTTTGTGTCTAAGGTGGGGTTAGAACTTACAGTGTCCAGGTTTCTAACCTGATGCCTTAACCATTACAGAAAACTGGCTCTCAGTAAAAGAAGAGGAGGGAGTTAAAAAATTATCCTCCCTCCCTCCTTTCCTCTCTCTCTCTCTCTCTCTCTCTCTCTCTCTCTCATTCATTGATTTAATTGTCCAATTGCCCATTTCAGTCTATCTTTCCAGGTTTGTACATATGAAATTGCACACATCAGAAAGAACAAGATAAAGGAACATGCTCAATGAAATTGCTGCTGCTGATCCATTGGTGATAGCATGTGCAAGACATGTAACATCACATTGTATTTATTAATGAGATAATCCTATCTATGCATTTCCATCCCAAAGCATATTGTTCAATGGTTGTGCACAAAATTACAACATAAGAGTTGTAAGAGAAAAGTGAGATCTGTATAAATGTTGTGGTCTAATTAAGAAGCAGTAATACATTATTGAATAGGCAGATAAATTGGATCAAGGCAGCCTTTCATTTGAATTTATGCTCAGCTATGAAGTTCTTGCATCTAACCCTCTTTCAGCCTAGCCACCATACAGGAAGATAAAATGAGAGAATCCAGCATGTGCTAACATCAGCTTCTCAGATGGGTAATAAAAAAGATGATAAATGTAATAATGTTTGCCTACTGAAAATACTTTAATGGGTTCCATTGAGGCTTACATCTTAGGATAGATTTGTGTGTGTGTGTGTATGTGTGTACAGATACACATATCATGGAAAAAGACTCACCATATATAGACCTCATCACTTACATATGGCATGTGTAGGAGGAAGGAATTTAACTTGGTTACTTCAATTAGCATATTGAGTTCTTTTAATTTAGTGCTGGATAGAAGGCATCAAGATACTTTCTTCTTTTATAATTATTTTGGGAGCAGTTCTTATGCATTATTAAAACAGAGCATATTGTAGCAGGAAGCAGAAATACATTCTGCAAATACATGGATGCTCTCTAGTGGTTTCCTTGAAATTAATGAGAAGTCAACATCATGAGCATTTATTTCTACAGTTACTAACAGCCAAAACTAACTCAATGGTACCCAATTAACATAAATGTTTCCATCCAAGAAAAAAAACAACAACCAAAGGTAGAAAAATGTAGGATCCAAAAAAACTACCATAATATATCTTAGTATTTCAATAGGTCAGTAATTTAGCAATTTTAACTTTCTTTCCCTTTAGTGTTGTTTCCAGTATTTTAGTATTTGTATTATGACACACTTTCCCTTAACTTCTGTGCCATTTGTTTTCTAATCATTTTTTTCTTTCCTTGCTTCATATATATTTTGTAATATTGTACAAAACTCTACATAATAAAGAATTAATTGACTGAAATTAATTATTTTATGTACCTTCGTAGAGGTTAATATTTCAAACCATGTATTAAATTTCTAGCTGCCCCATTACGAGTGACAAAATACATTGATTATTAAACATCCAACTAAAAGCACGTTCAGTCCCTTTATTTCTACTTATTTCAATGGGAGAGAATTCAGCCTATGAAAGATCACCACTCTCACACTGAAATCAATGAGATTCCAAATAATGGATGTTTTCTAGACCTAATGACTATAAGGTCATATTCAAGTCAAGTTCAGCCAAACCAAAATAAGACACATACAATAAATTGTTGGGTTTGGGGAAATAGATCATTATTTTAAAAATATGTAATAAATATCTTTTCTCCCTGTAACAGAGTTAGAAATGGGAATTTTACATCTGGAGAACCTGAAGTTCTTTAAGGTGTCCCACGTTGCCTAACTTGAAGTAAGCTAGTCTTTGGACTGAAATTGGCTCTTAGTAACTTCATAGTTACTAAAGCCAAACATCTATGTAGGATTTTGTTTTGTTGTTTTCCAAGAATAAAAGTACAAGTGGTACTTTGTAGTGGAATAGAAATCTATCAATACTGATTAAAGAGGAACTTATCTACTAAACTAATATACTATCTAAAAATAATTGTACTACTATAGGTATCTACCAGAGAATTTAGCAGTGAACCTGCTAAGCTCACTGAGACTAGAAGAAGAATATTATTGCTTTGTTAGAATTAGTGATGTTATCATTTTTTAACCTAGCATCAAATAGTAAGGAGTGTTTCCAAACCACCACTACCAGCCTTTTGTTTATATTTCTTCCAGCAGATTTAACTGAGAAAGAGAGTAATTAAATAATGGCTTAATAACAGATTTATAACCCAGATTCTGGCAAACTCTTTAGATGATAAAAAATGTCTATGTAATATATCAGCAATTAAATGCTGAAGTTGTCCTAAGATAATATTGCATCATGAGGGCAGAGCAGAGATATAATGACAAGCTTTTTCTACTTCATCTGAACCGGCAATATTAAGCTCCCTAAAGCTTTGAATTTCCAATTACAAAAAGAAATTAATATAGTAAATGCAAATAATAGGTGCATATGGTATTTAATCCTTGTTTTATATGAGGCCGTGTGGAGAAACTTAGAAGTTCACAAATATTATTTTGACTCCACTAATCTACTGACTCACAGGGACCAATATTAGGTCTCCACTGACTAAAAACTTGGGCAGGTAACTTCTGAGTTCTTCCCAAAGTTTAAAATTACAAGGTTTTATAGCTGTCTATAATGGCAGCCACTAACCTTGTCTTAGGAATGTTATAATGAGGTTGCAAAAACATGGAAAAACATTAGATATCAACAAAGAGACAAGAACACTCTATTTACTACTATTAAATAGAAGAAGTAGAGCTATCCTAAGGAGGCTGAAAACATCTGTTTTCAGCCTCCTTAGGGTAGCTCTACTTCAACTGGACTTGGACTGGAGTTAGGGCTGAAAACACAGCAATATCAGCCTAATTATTACTTGGCTGGGAGACTGCCAGGGCTGTAGACTAGATTTAGAAGTAGTATCTCAGAAGAAAGCAATAGCAGACCATTTTCTTATTGCTGCAAAGAAAGCTGCAAATCTGCATCTATGAAGTTACTGGGAATCAAGTTTGACTTGAAGAGCACTTTACTTTTACAGTCAACTCTAATGAAACAATGCGCTAACATTACACATATGAACTACCAAAATTCCACTTACTCACATTCATTCTGCAATTTTGTTTCTGAATCAGATTAATAGTTTCTATTATCCCACTTGTATTTCTGAATTTTCTATAAAATGTTATCCAGTGTAGCTTGCCAGTGCTTCAGATCCTCAAGTTCTTTGGCACATTTAACTTTTTTTCATTACAAATGCATATGTGTGAATAAACAGCATATGCCAAAAATTTTTTAAAAAATAATTGGTTTGATTATAAGTATGATTACCAACAATCCATACATATATCTGGATCTCTGTAATTAAACTAACAACACTTTTTGAAAAGACTTGGTATGAATGTACAAATGAAGTCTTTGCAGGTGTTCACCTACATGTGTGAGGCAATCCATCTTCATCTAATCCATATGTTAAGCCAAGGAAACCAAAGAGGAGTTGTACTCACAGTTGTATGAATAGGTCTCCATGCAATCTAAGGCCCTAATAATTAATGTGCTGAATATCATAGGGAGTTAGAGACACATCTGAGTGAAGAAGAGTACATTTTTCCTTCAGAATCTGTGGAATATGAGCAGGATCAGTAGCTATCCTATATTCTACCCAATTTCAAGATGACACATGCTTGAAAAGGTCTGCTTTATTTAGGCACTTTTTAGTATTTTTGCAGCAGCCTATTTGCACATGATAAAACAATTAAAAAATGACCTTGATATAAAACATACAGCCACATCAAGATAATTGTTAGCAGAATTTTATCCAGACAGAGATGTCCTTTGGTGATAAGGTAGGGGAGATGCTATTTATTAATAGATATAGCAAATGGTGAATGCTCCATTTCTAGAACTCACTGGAAATACTCTGCTTACAGTAACATTCAGGAAAAAATAGAATACAGAGAAAAGTTGTTAGTAGCACTGGTAATTTTCTACTTTTAGTGTGTGTGTGATCAGGGATAGAATCCCCATTTTATGCCCCTTAAACTGCTTCATTTTGGTCATGTGAGAGCAAGAGGAGAGAGAGAGAGAGAGAGAGAGAGAGAGGGATGGCTTGGCTTGGCTTGGCTTGGCTTGGCTTGGCTTGGCTTGGCTTGGCTTGGCTTGGCTTGGCTTGGCTTGGCTTGGCTTGGCTTGGCTGTAGTTAATGCGTTAGTACATAAGCAAGATAATATACTCCTATTTTCATTCATAAACTGCTGAAGGGGAAATCTGCCAGATGTATATTTGATGTGTGCATTTGTATTAGCAAGATTCACAGGATTTAAATCCTGTGGTATAGCACAGTAGATCTTCATATCTTTAAGACAGTATGGATAACTCTGAATCTGTTCCTTCCTAATTCTGGACTTCAGTTGGTGCTTTAAAAACAATAAAGCAACAACTGAAGTCCAGGATATAAAGCAGTTTTTTGTAAAGTGTTGTGTGAATGGGGGTGGAGTTCTGGATTTCAGTTCCTGAAAAGTCTACCTTCAAATGGGAATGATTCTTTTAAATATACCACTATTGGTTGGCCACCATTGGTTGCCCCAATTACAGTACATTGAGAAGGAGAGAGATTATGGAGGTGGAGTTACCCAAGTGTATTAATATATGCCCATCACTGTCTAGGCTGCTGCAGTCCACACTAGCTGTAGCTACTGGATGTTCTTTAGCTCAGAGAACCCAAAGGACTCCACAGTTCAACCCTGAGCTACACATATTCACCTCTACTGCATGTTCTTTAGGCAGCCCCATGTACAGCACATTACAGTAATGCAAAGAGGAGGCAACTAGGGCAAAAGTGGCTTTGAGCAGGCCATTCCAATCCAGGAAAACACAGTATTGGTTCACAAGATCCACTGTGATAAAGCCTTCCTAGTCACAGCTACCACCCGCTCCTCAGGCAGGAGCTATGAGTCTAGGAGAATTCCCAAATTCTGACAGACCAGGAAGTATAACTCATTTCAGAATAAAAAATGGAATTGTTGTGGAATCATTCGGGCTATAACCCCAAAGCTACTCTCTCTTGGAGAAATTTAGTTGAAGTCTATTTATCTCCATTCAGACCCTAACAGCCTCCAAGCATTGGCCAGCACTTCTACTACGTCACTGTTTGGTCCATCAACCAGATGTATAATCATCAGCATATTGATAATACGGAATGGTTTGCCAGCAGCCTCCCTCAGTGGCTTCATATAAATGTTAAAAAGGAGTTGAAAGAGGGGATATCCTTGAGTCAGTCCACAAAGTAGAGGTTTTTGTGTAGATGTCTCTTCTCCCAACACCATTGACTGGAATTGACCCTCCAGCAAGCAGAAGACTCACTCAAATACTTTGGAGACAATTCAAAAATATACTACAGTCAATGGTATCAAAAGAGATGATGGAATTACCCCCTCACTCAAATAAATGTTGATTATGGCTTGGTTTATTATCTCATTCAGTGGCCCTTATAGTCTAAGCTACAACCTCTTCAAGGAAAATGTAGAATAAAGTTTTATATATCAAACAATAGCCTCTTCATCAATTATTAACATTACATCCTAAATACACACTGAAGTATACAAGTGAAGTATAGAAGTGAAGGAAGTTGGTCATAAATTCAATTATATTGACCATTAAAGCTTTCCACCACAACTATTTGCTTAAATATAAAAAGCAAGAATGAGCTGAAGAGGAAGTATTGAAAGAAGGAAGAACAACTTCCTATTCCAAAGAATGTAATTAAATGTGATTAAAAATAAATCAATAAACTCCAAACAAGCTTATATCCAGAAACAAATTTCTAATAGACCCAAATAGGATAAAGTCTTAATTAAACATGAAGGATGTCCCTATCTTCATTTGGGAACATGTCTTAAATACCAATTCTAGCTGGCCTTTATTTTCTTTCTGAGGCTTGCTAACATCTTTGTGATCTGTGTTGGAGATTAACTTTTTGTCTGCAGAAGTCCCCACCACCACCACCACTTCCAAAATAGAAATGAAAAACTCATATTGCAATTGTTCCTCCCAGGTTATAGGAATGGGTGTGTGTATGTGTGTGTAATGAGGAATGCTCCCGCCCCACAACCGTGTTTCTGGTTTTCTGTGCTCCCTCCCCACCTCCAACTATAGTTCCTTCAGAGTCCTGTGGAGGTTAGAAATTGAGAAAATAAGGCAGAGACAGCATTATTGTCTCATCTACTACTCAGCAAAGGGAGTAGTAGATGACCACAACCCAGCTTCTGTTTTGCAAGGTATTTTAGAAATCTACAGCAGCATGTTTTGCACATGATGAAATTCAGCCAAAAGGACCTCAGATCATTTCTTGTTTTTTAGATGAGGAATGACCAATGTCTGTTGCAGCAACAACAACCAAAAGTCTTATAGAACTCATTAATGTATGTCTTAAAGGGCACTTTAGCTTAGGAAAACTAATTTTGCAATATATGTATGAAAAGATCTATAGGAGTCTTTTACCTATAGTTTTAATGCTTAGTTCAATTGTTTCCAAACATCATTCCATCTTAAGATAACTGGCACAGAGTCTCTAGGTTACATGGAAACACTCATATCGTTCAAGGACAGGCTTAAATTATGTCACTGTTGCTTTGTGTAAACTAGGGGGAAAAAAGTAGGCTGTAATACACCCACCCCTCTGATTTGGATGTCCTGTGTGTGCCAATGGCAATTTGCTCCCTAGGACAACCCTAGCATCTTTGAGCTAAAGTAATCTTACAGAGATTGGGGCATAGAGGGACATCTAGCTCCCACCCTGATCCTTATAACTGGGTGGTTATGTTTTCATGTGTGCTTGTGGGTGAGAGTCAGAAACAGCCTGTTTCAAACATGCTGCAGATCATTTGCTTCTTCCACATTTTATTCATTTTGTTATTAATTGTATGACAGGGAATTGGACAAATGGAAAAAGTGGGAAAAGAAATGAAGTGGTGGAAGAGAAAAGTAGTATATAAATAAGGGTTTATTCTCACATTCCCCTAACCATGACATGACAGAGTAAACCTAATAATTTTTATTGTGCCATGTTTCCTCGATGCTGCCTTCATCTATTCCCCACCCAAGCTGAGATGAGTTAAAATCATCTTAAATAATTCTTAAATATGCTATTTCCATTTTGAACTAATATTTCCCCTTTTCTTCTGACATAATTTTTGCAATGGATAAGTCCTGAATGATATAATTTTATTTTATTTTACTGGGAGGAGGCATGATTTTGCTTATTCTATTCCTACTACCTCGCTACTCATAATCTACATCACAAGAACAAAACTAGATTCACTGCCAGCACTAGCATTTCCTTGCATCACATTTGAGGATGGTCTCACTTCTTATTAATTTTTCCACCCCACTTCACCCTGCACCTTCTTCTGTACCTGCAGCCAGTCACCTGGGGTGTTTGGGACAGAGGTTTAATGCTTTTTTTCAGAAAAAGTGATAGATCTGTATCTAAAAATAAACCAACAGACCTTTGTACCTACAACCTGTTAACTGGGCAACTTCTCAAGAGATTAAATATGGCATTCATAGTACCCACCTACCCTTCCCCAACCCTACCATACCTCATGATAGGGAGAGAGATTGCTGGTTGTTTCCCAATATCAGGCCACACCAAGCCAGGAGAATCCATCAGTCACTGTCCTTTAGTTGCTCCACATTAAGGCAGTAAGAACAGCTCCAGTCACCAGCCTCATTACAGAAGCAGAATAGAGTTTGCCAATCAGTGCAACAAATCCAGCATACTTTTTTGCCAGAACAAAGACTAGTAAATTGCCCTTTAATGTGGCCATCTGGCTGGGCCCTGACACTTGGAGAAGGAAGGAAGATGGAAGAAAGATGAAAATAAATACTAAGACAAATTGCAGAGCAGAGAGAAGCAGAAGAGAGCATAAGAGTAGCAAGAAGCTGTTCTATGTCTCTCGGAAAATTATCCATATTCTCAATATGCCTTCAATTTTAAATAAATATTCTACATATGATTATTTGCTGAGAGTCTGCTTGTAGCAAAGCAATACCAACTTGCTTCATAAGAACAAAATGAAATTCCTTCCTTTAGCCATGTGTAGCACACCAATAAGAGCAATTACTATTACTTAAAATCAAGAAGATTTCTTGATAAGTACCTGCACATTCTAAGTGGGGAATATTTGGTCTGAAGTGGAGTTAAAATCATTGTCCTTTCACTGGCAATTTCATTGCCTTCCTTGTGTCAAGAGCCTTTGCTAATATTCCATTTTGACCTAATCTGGAGGAGGAGGAGGAGACCATCTGTCTATCTATTCTCTGTGAGCTGCTGGACATAGTGATGTAAAAAAGAAGTAATTTTATCTTATATCAATAAACCCTAGCAAAGGTTTTATAAATCTTTTTTTCAAGGGCATGTGGGAAGCACCTGAGGATATGCAGGCTGTGAAGAAAAGATGTCCAAGGGCTGTCAAAAAAATAGGAATAATGTTAAGACTGTAGAGAGAATTGTTTTTGTGGAAATACAAGGGATTGAAACAAACAAACCCTTAGAATTTAAATGCATCTGGTTTCTCTGCAATTTCAGTTAAATGAAAGTTGCATAAAATACAGAAAGCTTTTATGAATTGGTTGGTGGATTGGTTTTATATTCTGGTTTAAAAATTGGTTCTATTTCAGTTCTTATACTATGGATGGAACATTTCCTACAGAGATGGCCTGAACCAACAAGAGAGATTCACACACCCTGTTCCAGGTTGAATATAATATATTCAGTCTTGTCAGTTATGGTGGGATGATCGTAATCTTGGGAGAAGAGGGAGGGCAAGAGAGGAGCTGGCTCAGTTGGTAGCACCCTATTAGATGTTGAAATGGTGTTGCTTTCCACTCTGTGACTTAACTGGGACAATGCATCATGCTGAGCATTGCCATCCCTGCCTTGCTATAGTTCTGGAAAGGATACCAGAAGCCATGGCTGACTGAGGCTTCCCTTGAATGAAACTACTTCTCCTTCCTAGTGTTGCAGATGTCTGTTTGGATATATCTCTCTGGGATCAATTATCCCTCTACAGGAAGAGTTACTACTGTTTATTCTTCAGTGTCCTCACTTGAAAATAAGATGAACAAGCAGCAAGAAAAAAGAACAGCAGGGTAACAGGACTCAGGAGAATTTCAGTAGGCCTTTACTGATCAATGGGTCTTTACCAATGTTTTCCAATGCTAGCTTCTAACTCTGGCCTTGGAAATCCAACTGTAGTACCAGTCTGCAATATTTAGAAAAATACATGTCTGCAATATGATGGTCATCCAAATCCCACTAAACTATCTGGACCACAGTTGATTATGTGCAAAAGAAAAAAAGAAAAGAAATACACCTCATTTTCTTGCAGAACTATCAGGAGGCAGCTATTATACCTTATGTGATGAAATATGGATTTTATTGTACAGTAGACTATAATTAAGGAGCTAGTTTGGTGTAGTGGTTAAGGCACTATGCTAGAAATTGGGAGACTGTGAGTTCTAGTCCTCCATTTAAAAGATCTGCTATCCATCCACAATAACTTTTTTACAGATACACTGAATGATTTATTCATAATGTACATTGACTTTGTGTATACTATATGTATACTCATTCACCTACATGCATACAAACATACACACATACATGTATGTGTTGAAGTGGAACTCCATCAAGTATATCTTTAAGAAGAGATTGTGCACCTGTTGAATTTGTGCCTCCACAATTACTAAAGATAGATGGAATTGGTGGAAGCGTAATGTTTTATGCGGGACTGAGAAGCTCTATTGAGGATCTCCAGAAGTTGCATCTTTTCATTGTCTGTCTGCATGAAACCTTCCCCACATAAAGCACCAGGCTAGAAATTAAGAGACCATGAGTTCTAGTCCCATCTTAGGCATGAAGCTAGCTGGATGATTTTGGGCCACTCACTCTCTTTCAGCCCTAGGAAGTAGACAACAGCAAACCACTTCTGAAAAACCTTGCCAAGAAAACCACAAGGACTAGTCCAGGCAGTTGCTAGGAGTCAATACACACACTCACAACTATAATTAAGGCTAGTGTTCATCAATTAAGAACAATTCTTCAGGATTACTTTTGGGTATTTTTATTTATAAACAAGCATATGCTCAACCTGAGAAATGCTTATAGAAATGGGTGATTTCAGCCTTCATCCTCACTGGCTTTTTCATACAAAGAGTTGTTTTTAGTTGAGAGTAGTAAAATAGCTGGATTTAATTCTTTTAAAAAGCCTTTATTTTTAATTCTAGTTATGGCTACTTTGCAAATAAAAAAATAAAGACCTGCAGAGAGCTTCAGCAAAGCTTTTCATTTTCTTTCCCTTTTTTTCCCAAGGTTATAGAATTGCTGGCAAGAGGTAGATTTACTTCTCTTCAAATCTCATGGGGAACATCTTCCTTTGTCTGAATTTGTACAGCCAAGTTTGGTTGAATGACTTCATTTAATACTTCTCCATAAAACTGCTTGCCATCTGATATTTAAAAGATTCCCAAGAGACACAACCTTTCCTGGTATTTTCTCTCTCTCCATTGGCAGTGACTTGAAGAATATTTACTTTGCATTATTACATGATAATATTGATATTTACTTTGCATTATTACATGATAATAAAGCTGGTTTTTATGTTTATCTTTTAAAGACAAAATGTTGAAATTGTCATTTGTCCCCTATATTATGTTAGATAGAAAAGAATAGGGATTTTTAATCCATTAGTGTAGGGTAATATTTCCTCAGAAGTGCACTAAACTCACTCACCTTTTTATAAAACTGTATTGATACTGGAATCAACATTTCTTTAACTCACCCAGATTACTTCCAAAAGTTTTCTCTGACCTTCTTCGTTACCTTCTCCTCTTTCCATAGCAAATCTGTTTTGCTCTTAATTATTCATTCGGTACTTGAATTTCAACAAATATTAACATTACTTGTAGCAAATATTGTTTTGGGACTGCAGCAGGTTTGCAGATGGAAGAATCATTTCTCTCTCTTCTTTTAGCCATATGCATGAAAAGCTAGCACATCAAGACAAAACATAAGATTCATTACCAATAGAGGCGAATATGGTGTTGACTGCAGGGGTGATGGCTTGACATGAACTTGTACTATAGTTTTAGTTATATTTATATTTTTATTCATTCTTACTTGTATGTTTACAGTGGCATTTATTTTATTTTATCTTATTCCCTTTATACTTGATATGGTCAATAGACTAAATCAATAAAGTTGAACTGAACTGACTACTGCAAAGTATGCTGAAGTCATCTAGCCTAGAAAATCTGGGGGGGGAAGGCTGACAGGAGCCTTCTTCCATAACAATAGCCCAGATTGGAGGACACTTAAATTGTTTTGTTGAGTAGAACTGTGTCACTTCCTTACATTGGCAAAGTAAATCTCAGCATCTTCATGGCACAAATCTCTTCACTGAAGTGAATATAAGCTTTGTTGCACAAGCCTTCTTGTTATATAACGGGTCATGAAAACCACCATTCCATTGTTCTTGTTCTAAGCAACTGGGCACTGAGTGCAGGGGATTCATCAAAGTTATCTTATAAATACAAAGAAGATATTGGACTCTTTTTGAAGAGGTTTGTAAAACAGATAAACACATTTCTTTCAGGGAATTAATGTTTTAATCCAGGAGGAAAAACAAAGCCCCTTCCATATATCCAAGGTCTAGAAATGCATATGAACGTCCCTTTTCCTTAAAGTCCCCACAATGCCTTTCACATATGCCTATCTCACCCTAGCTAACAGTTATACCACTGATGGTAACTAATCACACCAGCATCAATTTCCTCAATGAAATTGGAAGAATTCCCCAAAGCTCTCTAATTAAAGATGGGCCAGCTCCTGCCAGATTCAAAAACAATCCACAGAGCTGGGTTGTGTTTAGATTGATTTGGGGGGAAGCCAAATTAAAAAGAAGAAGACATCCCCAGATCAATTATTTATTATGGGAACTGACAGTAACAACCATGGAGAGGGAAAAGAAGTCTCTTTCCACCACCTGACATGCTTCATAAAGGCAGAATGCTGCATACTGGGACCTAGGAAATATAGTTTACAAACACTAGTGATATTCCAGTATTTCTTAAGAAATTACATTTCCCAGAGACAGTTCAATAGTTGGGGGTTGGGGGCCAGAGGGGCCAGGATGGGGGAAAAAAACTTTCATTCTCTCTTTCTCCAACATTTGTCATGGTCACCATCGTAACTCCACTGTTGCTGCTGCTGCTAAGTATAGTTCAGTGGAACTAGGAGATAGTTTTGAAACAACTTGTGGGTAGGCTTAGTGAGAAGGCTGGGCAGTGTGTTATGGCTTAGATTAAAATTTTCACAGCCAAACAATGTTAAGAGCCAAATGCTAATTTTGTATCATTATTCTGAGAAGGTACTTTTGTACTTGCTAAGTTCTTTATTTTTGTCCCAACATGCATTTAGTATGGCATTCTGCCCTTATCACTTTCTTGTTTGTGAGCTTCAATTTGTGGCATGTTCCATCTTATTTGGTTAAAAGTGAGGATATTCCATTCATTTGAACTTATTGGTATCAGAGGTAGCCATGGCTACTTTTGAAAACAATCTTTCCTTTCACTATACTTTTCCTTCATGCAATGAATAAGAAAGACATTTTTTTAAAAAGTTCCCAGATGTTTTATTAATATAAATATGTTTATATATCTAACAAGGGCAGAGAGCCAGTTTGGTGTAGTGATTAAGGCACCAGGTTTGAAATTGGAAGACCATGAGTTCTAGCCCTGCTTTCAGCACAAAGCCAGCTGGGTAATCTTGGGCCAGTTACTCTCTCTCAGCCCTGGGAAGGAAGCAATGGCAAACCACTTCTGCAATCTTGCCAAGAAAACTGCACAAACTTGTCCAGGCAGTCACCAGGAGTCAACACTGACTTGAAGGAACAAAAACAAAAACAAAATCCAAGATCAGAACTGTGCAAACGATGGTATTTCCCGTAACACTCTATGGAAGTGAAAGTTGGACTCTGAGGAAGCATGATAGGAAGAGTATTAATGTTTTTGAACTTGGGTGTTGAAGAAGACTCTTGACAGCCAAAAAACAAACAAACAAATAGATCATCAACAAATCAACCCAGAGTTCTCACTCAAGGCATAAATGACTAGATTCAAATGACCCTACTTTGGACTCATTATGTGAAACCTGGAGAAAGCTCTAGTGATGGGAAAGGTGGAAGGAAAGAGAAGAAAAAGATGACCAGCAGCAAAATGGATGATCACAGTTACAGCTGTGATAAGTGTACCATTAGAAGATCTAAAAGACGAGATTAAGGGCAGATCATTATGGAAAGAACTATCTACGTGGTGCTAAGACTCAACAATGACCTGATTGCATGTTAGCAATGAATAAATAAATCAATTTAATAATATTTAATAATATTATTTTTAATAGTAATAGTCTCTGCTCTGCTTTTTAGTTCCTGTTTATCATTCTGTGTGTGTGTGTGTGTGTGTGTGTGTGTGTGTGTATTTAATGTCTATTTTGTTGATTTCAGCCGGGCGCATTGGGTTCTAGCTCTGGATTCTGTGATGGGAAGGGGTTTGTACTGGATTATTTCCAAGGTTCCTTTCAACCTTTCCATTCATATGTTTGCATTGCATTTGTATAACACAAAAGATTATTATTATTATTATTATTATTATTATTATTATTATTATTATTATTTGTTATAACCTATTGTTTTTAATTTTAAATGTAATTTTTACATTTTGTATTTTCTTTTAATGGGAAGTGGTATAGAAAAACATTTAAAAAGTTACGGGGAAAAAAAAAGAAATGTGGTCCATTCTGCCTAATAATGATAATAGGTCATCTGCATAATCTGTGCAAGGAAGTCCCCCAAACTAAGGACTGAAAAAGTGGCATTGTATAGAAGGCATCTTGAGACCTATTCAAAAATGGCTGAAATCAGGACAAGCAAGCAAGCAAACAACATCAAAACTAAACATGACTGAATTTTGTTTAAACTTGATGAACCTTTAATTAAAGCTGCAGATGCAGATATTGCTATTCTCCATGAATTTACTTGTTTATCCTGCAATCAAATAAATTATAACTTGGTGACAACATTTGGAAAGACTCTTTGAATGTCACCAGAAGGCTTTGTGCATCTCTATCCCAGACTGATAAGTCCACTCTATCTCCACTGTCTTGGAAATGCTTTTGGCCTTCACTTCTCTCTGATTTAGTCAGCCATTTGTTTTATTTGTTTGTTTGTTATTTACAATTTAATTTATTTTGCATTTGTTTTGTGCATTCTATTTTTTTCTATGTTGCTTAAGTTTAGTCTGCTTTGATTTTCACACTGAACAGAAATGCAAAATGGAAATAGAGCAAAAAAGTAGCTGCTTTGGACTAGAAAGCACCCCAGTGATTGGTGAAATCAAGTCAAGAATCCCATAATCTCCTTTGATCTCAAGTATCGAAAATTTCCTAAGTCAAGTCTTGTGCTACCAATCAGGTAAGGTTTACATTGTTTTTACAATCCTATGTAATAATTCTTTTGGCTCTGAGTTATGATTAGTGTTGGGGGAAATATATATATATATATATATATATATATATATATATATATATATATATATATATATATAAAATTCCCCTCTCACCCCTATGGGTGGTACGTGTCTTCCTCAATCTCAGGTCCTCTACCAGAGGCCTGGGAGTTTGAGGGTTCTGCTCAGTATCTTAGCTGTTCCTAGCACTGCACTCTTCTGCACAGAGAGCTTGGATGTTGTTCCTGGGATCTGTTGGAGCCACTCTCCCAGCTTAGGAGTCATGGCCCCGAGTTCTCCTACCACCACTGGGACCGCTTTGGCCTTGACTTTCCACATCCTCTCTATTTCTTCCTTCAGGAGTTCCCTCATATGTTTCATATATCCCCTCTCATTAGGTCTGCTGTTGTAGTAGCATTCCATCAATTCTAAGTTTTCTTGTCTCATCCATGTATAGTTTGTTCCAGTAGCCCACTTAACGTCATTGTCCTGGTTCCCCAACATCTGACGCGGACCTTGTTAATCCGGGCAACGTCCAAGCCGGCATGACTCTCTTAGTTTGTGTCACTCTCATATTTTTTGAGGTAGGCAGGTGAAGCGTTAGGGGGTCTTTGCCCAAGGACCCCTACTGGTAAGGTAGGTACCAGCCGGGATTTGAACCCCGGTCTCCTGCATCAAAGGTGGTGTTCTAACCACTATGCTATCCAGCCGCTATCTAGCCGCTATTTTTATATTTCTATGGGCAGTTGGAAGTTCACTTATTGTACATATGCAGAATCTCATTCCAAACTAGAAAAGAAATACCAAGTGAAGCAAAGGTTGATTGGTACTATATCTGAGCATCACGAATAGAACAAATTCAATTTCCAGACCAGATAACTACAAACTTCATAGCAATCCCTATCATCCAATCCTTGAAATTAACAAAGAAAAACAAGGCAATGTGGAATTTAACTCCAGATATACAACTGAGAGATATTTAAATTATTTTTGAATGACTAAGCACATTTCTTATTCAACTGCTTATTCTTTTTCGGAAGTGTGTGTCTGCCTATCTGTGCATATACAGTACAAACACATATGCTTAGACTTTTTATCCCGTTGTTTTTACATTTTTTCCTAAAACCAGAATCATTCTGCTTTTTGTTATCTGCAATGTTCTAACACTTCAAGCATGAAATTATAAAGCTAATTGTGCAGGAAAATTTCTTTATGCTAGGTTTGTTTTTCCCTTAGCATGAATTGTTCTTTCATAGTACCTACAAAAATATGTATTTTTATCTAAACATTTGACACATTTAATACAGTGGAATAAATGGATTGTGTGGAGTACACCCTGAAGTTGGGAAGGGAGAATAGCTTCTTTTATAATTGCATCTACTTTTGTTCACAATTATTTAATGTCCTTTTTTAAAAAATGAATATATGTTGTATTTCAATGCAGTTCTCTCCCTCCAAGTATCAGCCAGTGAAAAATAGTTGAACTTTTAAACCTCTTGAAAATATTTTTTCTCAATTTTACTTTTACTTTAGGTGAGCTATGGGTCATATTTTGAATGCATTTATATGGAGACATCAAGAGATTGACCTGCTGTAATTTCTTTTCATTAAAGCAAGAATGAAATTTTACATGAAACCTTTCATTGTCTTGACATTTGTGATCAGTCAAATTTTATGTATGTATGTATGTATGTACGTATTGTCAGGGAAAAAAACCACATTAAACACGGGAGGCAGACACATCATAAAACAAGTCACTTCAAAGTTCTAAAAGCTTTATTAAATGTTAGTTCAACAAGCAAGTATAATTCAACCAATAACATACAAGGTACTCACTTAGATTCACATTGCAATGTTGTGACCATTTTAATCGAGCCGTCAGGGCAGACAGCTTGACCAAAATGGTACCGACCACCTCAGATGCAATCCTTTTTATCCCTTAAAACCACAAACCACAGACATGATTCCTAGGTTTAGCAACTGGATCATAACTTCCTTGGTGCTAATTTCACCATACTTTCCTGTTCTATTGGTCCCTGTCACATCTGTTCCCATCAACAAGTTGCTTAGTCTTGCATTTGACATTTCCTGTCATTGCCCTACAGGTCACATTTTAGCTAACTTGGCTTTATTAAATGCAATCAAAACTAACATTAAACATACAAAAGGCTACTAAAATTTTCCTCTCACAGTATGTATTTTATTAATCACATTTACTGTATATGGCTGTCCATCTCACCAGAAATTACTTTGGGCAGCATACAATAATCAAATAAAACAATGCATATATAAAAACAAACATATTAAAATATTTAAAAATTAGTATTAAAAATTAAATATTATTACAATTAAACTATACAAACCCCAGGCATGGAGAAAGTGAGTATATCCACCTCAGTAGTGGAACCATCTAGGTGTGTCTCCGGTTCCAGCAACTGATAGGTTTGTTTGTAAAACATCTTCAAATGACTTCCCTGAAGCCTCTCAAAAAGTTACTTGAGAAGTGGTTCCCAGATGCACAAAAGAAAGTAAATTCAATCACAAAGTGGCATCAAACTGTCCAGAGAATGCTGCAGAAAGAGTGAAGCAAGTTGGGAAGAAAAGTTTTTCATGGACATGTATTGCCATTCCTTTGTTTCTATCAATCATCGGTGAACATGCCAGAAATACAGGCCATGTGGTAATTTTCTGATGTCTTCGGGGGGATGTGGTCAAAATAGTTGGTGTTTTGGGGTTTGTGGAAAATTTTAGGTCAAAAGAGATACATTAAGCTGAATGAAGCTTTAACATACCTGCTTTTGCATTTCAAAAAAAGGTGAACATTTTAGAAGTGCAAACCCTGGTCCTTCTCAATGACTTTAGTACGTGGCTGGACAAACGGTGTGCCCAGTGTTTCATGTGCTGCATCATGTGCTTCCTAAAGTGAAGAGGACCAATCATTTCAACCTTTTTTCTTGACCATTTCATATACCATCTTTTATATGGTTGCATAATCTGATTGCTCCAGTTGAATGTGTGGGGAATCAAAAGGAGAAAAGATATACTGTATTTGTAGAAAGCATATTATCTCCTTTGGAGCCATCTTTGCCTCTGAATATATACAAATAACTACTGTAGCATGACCAATGAAGATCCCCTCCCTCCCTCCCTCCCTCCCTCCCTCCCTCCCTCCCTCCCTCCCTCCCTCTTTCTTTCTTTCTTTCTTTCTTTCTTTCTTTCTTTCTTTCTTTCTTTCTTTCTTTCTTTCTTTCATCTTACAACTCTGGGTGGCTCACAACAGTAAAGCTACAAAACCATAAAACTATATAAACCATAAAACAAAACCTAAAAACCCAAGTTATATATGTTACATGGTAAAGGTTAGAATTTTCCTAACAGTAATTAAAACTCATTTCTAAGACAAGGTGGAGCTGTTGTTATTGTTGATATTTTTATTATTAAATTTGCAACCGTTATCTTCATTCCAGTGCAATCTGGAAACAATTACATTTACATTTCTCTCTCCCTTTCTCATACTCACACACACAAACACACAGACTCAGACCCAGAACCCTCCCCACCCCCCAAGTATTCCAAACTGAAGCAGCAAAAGAAAAAACGCTATGGATAAGCTTGATTTCTTCAGTTACATTAAATATTTCTTAGTTTTATAATATCTTCCCAAAGCTATTTTCTTATTCTTAGTGACCTCTTTGGCAAAGCACTGGGAATAGTAATGGACTGTTGAAATGAAATGAAATGAAATAAAAATTATTTCACACACGCACACACACACACAAATGTAAAAATAGGCAATTTGCATGAAGAACTTAAAGCAGGACCACAACCACTGTGAACTAGCCACACACGCACACAAAAAATCAAATTATATATAACTCAAATAAGTAATTTAATTAAATAAGTGGATTACAAATCTAACAAAAATAAGGACATAACTGAGCCATTAGTTTCCAGAAAGCATTATGTTTCAATGGAATGATTTTCCTCAAAACTATTTCAATTTCCCATCACACATTGTCTGGCAAAATTGTCTACTGATTTTCAGTGTTTTAAAATTGACAAGACAGAAATCTCCCTGGAAGCAGGAAAATGAATGCAATAGACCAATCTTAGTCTACTTATCCTTATTCACAATACTCCATTTAACTTCACAATGACTCTGTGATGGATGTTAGATATTTACTAGCCCCAGATTTTCCAGTGAATTTCATAGGGTTTTAATCTAGATCTTCTTCGCCCAGTCAGACATTTTAACCACTGCCCCATATTAATATTCTTAATACAGAAGCTGTACTATTGTCAGGAAAGATTATTATTCAGCAACTATGCACAATGTGGCAACTTAAAATTAATTAATAATGATTTCCTCTTTTTAAGAAAGTGTTTGATGATGAGTAGGTTATATTTTACATATACCTGGGAATCTTCCAGAATTATTGAAGTGATTTTTTTGACAAAACTGTATTAGATTTAAGTCCTCCCTCAAAGTAAAATTATGCAAAATTAATTAAGTAAAAGCAAAAACTGAAAAGGTTATGGGGAAAAAAAAACCCTTGCATGTCTATTATGAACTCTTGACAAAGAATTAAAAATATAATGAATCTTCTGAACTGAACCCTGGCTGCCAACCAGACCAAGTATATCGAGGCAAACTTAATAACTTAAAGGTCTCCGGACTTCACCTTTTGTATCTATTCTGTGAGGTGATGTTGCACGTTTTGCTCTTCACTACATTTTTTCCCCCCCTTTTATTAACTCAGGTCATAATTTTAATGTTCCTAATGAGGCAGAATTGCATAAAGGCACACTATAATTAGCTGCTGCAGTTAATGTGGAATTGCAGGCAAATGATCATTACTCTCGCCAAAGAAAGCAATAAATAGTTAGCTAACGTGTCCACAAATATAATACTGAAGCAAAAGAAACTTATGGAGGCTTCTCACGTTAGGAGATTGCAAACATGTTTGCCATTCCATGGACATTCCCATAAGTATCTAAAAGCACTCCCAGTTCCCATGTGCTTGAATGTTTACCAGGACTAGGCAATGTGGTGCTTATGGAATACTATGCCAGGCTTCCCAACCCAATTTCTCTTTATGTTTCTTTGTTTCACCTCCCTCCAGACCTGCAAGAAAAAGAGGAATAACACAGCTAATGGATTGTCTCAACCACTACCTATTTTTTTTCTTCTCAACATATACTGGATATCACTGAGTTTCCAGATACATTGTTAGAAAACTAAACTCTGATGGCAATGGTTGCATCCAGTATTTTCCCCTGAAAGTTTCAGAAACTAGAGGAGATAGGTAGAGGGCCCCTACCACTTTTCCATCAGGTACCTTGTTCTTTATAACTCAACAATTTGATCAGTTCCCATTATAAATGAGTCATAAGACTTTGGACATTAAAAAGAAAAAAGAAAAAAGGCACATTGGCTGCAATAAGACTAATATGATCACACCCACAAGTCCTTTCTGTTTTGACCTTAAGAAAAAACTCAGAATCTTTACAATATAGAAATCAGCAGCTGGGAATGCTAAGTGGTTCACATACCCCAAATGAAAAGAAATGCAATAGTTTCCTAGCAATGGTTCTGACTACTATAATCAACATCTGTATGGCCTCAGAAGGAGAATTCCTAAAGATTTAAATATCTTATGTCCTTCTTAAGGATGACGAATCACTAGCAAAATTTAATGCCACATGCCAAAAAAAAAAAAAATCCTGCATTTTTCCTACCATTTTCCATTCTCTCTGATGAAAGAGAACTTGTTATTGTTGTTGTTTTTAATATTCAACGAAAAACAAACATTACTTACATAATGGCCAAGGACTGGGTAAATGCCCTGTAGAATTTTCTTCCTGGCTTCCCGCACATTTATTCAGTCCCAAAGGCTGATCACAAGAAGAAACTTCTGTCATATGACTTTTTTCACATTGGGGAATGCAAGTAACCAGGGAGGCTCTAGAGGGACTAAAAGACATGCAATGGGGGGGAGGGGGGGAACCACTATCACCCTCAATAATCAGGCTAGAAAATATAATAATATAATATAATATAATATAATATAATATAATATAATATAATAATATAATATAATATAATATAATATAATATAATATAATATAATATAATATAATATAAATAAAATCTACTAGGTAAAAGTGGGCCATACAACCAATCTGGTTCCAAATACTTGTTCTCCACATAGTGATATTAAGAAGTGCTCAGCAATTGAAACAGTCCTGAGCTTTTAAACATAGTCAAACATGATTGACTAGTGAGATATGTCATTTTTAATACAATAGATTACAATAACCCAAAGTAACTCTAATGAGCAACATATACAAAGCCCTGTCTTTAGAATTTAATTACAACAGGAAGAACAACCAGCCTTAGAACTGATAATGAAGATAACAAAGTGGTAGATGGCTTCGGCCTTTTAGGATCAACCATCAACAGTAAAGGAACAAACAGTCAAGAACTATACTGCAGACTAGCACTCAGTAGAGCAGCCATGAAGGTCTTGGAAAAGATATTCAAACACTGGGTTGTGTCTATACCTTCAAAGATTTGAACAGTGCAAACCATTCCCTATAATAATCTTTGGAAGTGAAAGCTAGACTTTGAAGAAGCAAGATAAGAAGAGTATAGATGCTTTTTTGGTGTTGGAGAAGACTCCTGAGAATACCATCAACAGCCAAGAAAACAAACAAATGGATCATCAAACCATCCCAGAGTTCTCACTTGAAGTACAAATGATCAGGCTCAAATTATGCTACTTTGGACACATTATGCAAAGACCCAGCTCTCTGGAAAAGGCTCTAAAGCTGGAAAAGGTGGAAGGAAAGAGAAGAGGATGACCAGCAGCAAGGTGGATAAATTCAGTTACAGCAGCAAATAGGGTATCATTGGAAGACCTGAGAGACCAGGTTAGGGACAGATCATTATGGAGAAAATCTATCTATGTGATAACTAAGAGTCAACAATGACTTCATGGGACATCATCATCATCATCATCATCATCATCATCATCAAGACAGGACAAAATAAATAAGGTAGCAAACACCATATGAGGAAAGGAAGACCAAGGCAACAAGAAAATATGTTAGCAGCAGCAGGTATAAATGAGAGAGTTAGACACTCTACACAAGCATTCACAAATCCTAACAATGGAGGAACATCTCTCCAGCTCTATGGCTTCTCCCCATACTGACAGGCAATAAATGAAACAAAATTATAGTCCTATTTAACTGGTCTTGATTAGAGTTTTGCTTCAGTCCTTCCCAAACAACCCGAGAAGATTGGTGGTAAAGAAGTGTGACACTAGGTCATAAGTCACCAACTTCTCTCCTGGATTAGCATTTCTATATGCCTGACTGGAGGAAAAACAAATGTTCAGAGGGAGAGTATGACTTCCCCATATTAAAGTTCTCATAAAACTTTCAGTGGAATAACAGAATGGAATGATCCAGCAGCTAGTGGGTGTACATTTTAAATTGTTAAGTTTTAAGCTTTTGAAAAATTC
The DNA here is from genome assembly GCA_030867105.1 of Liasis olivaceus. Lineage (NCBI taxonomy): Eukaryota > Metazoa > Chordata > Lepidosauria > Squamata > Pythonidae > Liasis > Liasis olivaceus. Next base: position 22,421,563 of record CM061352.1, read on the forward strand.
CCCCCACTCAAAATGCTTAAGTAACTCTAGCAGCCAAGAGAGGACAGATCCTGTAATAGTATGATAACTGGTTAAAAGACAATACTATGACAATCTCTTCATCCAACTATGACATTGTTCCAAGTAGAAATTCTGTAAATATAATGACCATAAACATCTTGCATGTATTTCTTTAAATGAAACAAAATATTGAATCTGCATATTCATAGCTATGGCAATAGGCTGACCTTATTAGAGAGCTACCAAATGGGATCAACAAGCTGTATTACTTTCTCATTTAGAAATATGCACAACAAATGCAGAGCAGTTTTCATGCTTTGTTGACCTTTGGCAGAATAATATCCAGTTCAAGTGATATATAAGAGAGTATAGAATCACCCTATACTATCTCACTGTCAACATGACCTTTGGAATAACAGGATCAAATGAAGAAATATAGGAGATCTGAACTTTTACATATGCAGAAAAAAAATAAACAGTTATAAAGTATTCAGTGCTTTGTTTTTATATAGAAAACAATTCTGATAATGAACAGGAAAAAGTAATATTTCAGAGGAGGAAGAATTTTTTTTTAAAAAAAAACATTCTTGTGATGAACAGCTTTAACATTTTCCCTTGGAGGATATTCTAAGACTTAAACTGGGGCTGCAAGATTTGAAATCTTCTGAGATTAATGTAGTTCATCAACATGGACCCATCAGGAGATCCATAAATAAACTATTGCTGGGCAGATAAGTTCTTCTTATTTTTTTCCTAGCAGTTCTCAGAGAATTTGCTTAAAAAAAAATCCATCAAAGGAGGAAGGGGAAGAATAATAAAGAATTTCCTATGGGTGAAGTGTGTGTAGGTGCATTTGTCAGATATTAGTTACAAGATAACCAAGGGATGTTTATTAATTTCAAATCATATTTTATATTTTGTTTATTCACCTCCCCATTGGGCTTCAGCCATTTGTTCACATCTCTAAAATAACTATCTAATTGTTCATCTCTAAAATAACTGCCCCACTGTCTTTCTCTACCCGTGTGCACACACACAAACATATTTATTATTTTCATATTTAAACTAATTGCTTGAAGTTAGCAAGAACATAGAATTACCTAAGCATTGTTATATCGTTAGCAAGTTGTGTTTACCAAGCTTCACGTTGCATTAATGGAGTTTTCCCATCCCAACCTTCAAGTTCAGGTAGAAAGTTGATCCAGGTGGGAAAGAGATTTAAACTTTGTTCCTGAATTAAGTCATGATCAGGATTACGGTCCTGCATGTGACTTTTTTTTTTTTTTTGAAATGGCTACTTAGAATATATTTACTATTCTGTATAGCTAGAGTTTTTAGTTTAGTTTAGTTAGTGAATCCATCACTGTATTTTATTTAATGTTACTTAGGCTGAATCTGATGTTATATATAATTCCCAGTTTTACTTAATTTTCATCTGCCTCAGGTGAATATCTTCTATTCTAACCTGTCTGTCCAAGTCTGAAACTTCCACCAAATGCCATACATCGACGTCCCTGTGCATAACAACCTCATTCTTCAGATGCCTCTCCAGGCTTTCTGGATGGGTTACCTTATCTGGTCTGCAAAACTTAGGACAGCCAATAGGTGGCAGCAAAGCTGTTATAGGTTTCTGAATTTCTTTGTTACCATCATCCAGATTTATGCAGACCAGATCTGGCAGGTCTAGCTAAATAACAACGTCTGACAAATGACCTATGCATTGTGCTTTTGAATGCAATTATTGTCTTCAGAATCACGGGCCCTCTTCTTATTTGCTCTGAAACTACTGCTGAGATTTTAATAGCAATATACTATCTGGGGAACACCCTGGACTCTTTCACTGTTCTGACATCTAAACCATCCGAGCAATTCAAGGCACAGTTACAGCAGTCAGTTTAAAAGAAGGCTGCTCTAATGGCAATGAAGAAAAGGCTTTAAGGAAAACCTGTCTCTAAAATGAATAGGTGGGGGGATTGATAAGGTTTGTAATTAGTTACTACTCTCAAAGTATTACGTTATTGGTAATTTATTTTGCACAATTCAGTTCTGGGAGAAAAATGATATAGTTTTTTTTTTTTTTTTTTTAAATGGGACAGATGAAACTCAAGCTAGAAAATATAAATAAAATAGTACAAAACTGTGAGCCAACTGGTAATAAATATTCCTTTGGCATGTGACCCTCTGGATTCATTCTGAAATTGGCAGCCCCACATCATCAGATATGTAATCAACTCTCACCGCATGAACTTAATGACACAGGAATGGTAATAGAGCATTAAATCATAATGGATTATGGAAGCTGTTTATCTGAGTGGAAGGAAATTCATTCTATTGTACAATGTTTATTTAACATGGCATCTTAGCATCTGTGACCTTGCATTTGTCTAGCTTACTCTGCAATCCTGCTGATGCATTAAGTGATACATAACTCAGGCTTAAATATTCTTCTTTCCCCAAAAGATCAAAATACCCATCATTATGATGGGTTACAGGATGTCTCCTTCTACAGAAAGGGAGGGCAGCTTTCTGCACAGATCGAGACAGCAGTCATGCTTGTGTGAAGTATGGCATTTTTCACCTCCCTCTGTGCAAGGATAAAAAGCAATCATTCCCTTTTACGGGCCAACACACAGATGAACTTGGGTGCTGAAATTCAGTCTTATAAATGTCTACTTAAAAATAAGTTCCAGTTAACACCAACTAAATATGCATAAGATTAATTGCAGTCTGGATCTTTTCCCAACTCCTGGAATTCTGTGTTAGCCAAAGCTCACTTAGAGTATTGGGTCCAGTTCTGGACAGCACACTTTAAGGAGGATTCAAACCAGAATGGTTTCCAAGAAGAGCATGAAGGAAATTAGAAACTAAGAACTATGAAGAAAGATTAAAAGAACTAGGTATCTTTAGCCCTGATGGATTTAACTTACAGAGAGGCACATTCAGGTTGGATGTTAGGAAAATCTTCCTGATACAGAACAGCTTGACAATGAAATTGGTTACTCAGAGAGGTGATGGGGCTCTTCTTCATTGGATGTATTCAAGCAGAAGCTGGGTGGCCATTTGTCAGGCATATATTAACTTGAATTCCTTTACTGAGCAGGTGTTTGGATATGATAACCTAAATTGTCCCTTTCAAAACTAGGATTCTATGGCTGCAGAGAAGAATCACATCTATTCAATTCCATGGTAGGTTCTGTTTATTAGTCATGCAAAAGAGCAAGATAATGTTGGAAAGGTTATACTTGGTTTACACTGCTATGTTTTATAGTTCTAAAGTATGATCACATCACTACTATTACTATTACTATTACTACTACTACTACTACTACTACTACCACCTTTAATTGTTTCTGGGTACCATAATTCCCATCCTATTTTTTTTTTTTAATTATATCCAATCTGTCTCTGGATTTCATTCTGTATGACATTCATTTGCATGATGATGATCACCATCACCATCACCATCACCATCACCATCCTTATCCTGGCTGTATTCCATGTTGCCTATATGTGGATGCAACAACCTGTCTTTTCTTAGGTTTGTTTGCTTATCCTGCCTGGGTAACATCTCAGAAGATCAGCTAATGGCAACTATTGACCCTTCATTTGATCTCAGTCCCTGTGACACAAGCAGGTCAGCCAATTACTCCCAAAGTTGCTTAACTATGAATATCAGCTTTGTATCACAATGAAGTCTGCGTATATACATTTGTATGAATGTTTTCTCTCTCTCTCTTTTTTCCCCCCTGCAAATATAGAGGTAGTAGAGGTTCTAAGTATCCATGTTTGCTATTCCATGTGGTCTTATTCTCCACTCACTGGTTGTTAAGTATATTTAATAATGTCTGAAAGTAGGGGAGATGCCCAGATGCCCAGATGGCTTTTTTTATTCAAGGTCTCCCCTATAAGCAGATTAACCTTCTGAAATTAGGTTGCTGAAATTTGTTAATTATGTCTATTTAAAAAGCGGCAAATTTTTGAAGTATGATGGATATACAGCATAATAAAACTAATGGTAGTTTTTACTCCTTTAGCGGGATGCATATTATTTTATATTACTATGCTATCTATAAGGCAACTAACTTCTATACAATTAATATTTCTGTTTTATTTTGTTTTTAACTGCTATATTAAGAGTAAATCTTTATCCTGTCTGCCAATCTGCCATTTTTCTTGACCTTATTGGTACGGAGCTCCATTTTTTTTTTTTTTTCTTTTAGCTGAAATCTGTAAAAGACATTTCAGCTCTTATTCACTTTGTATTCATGAAGTACTGATTCAGTATAAATAAAAAAAGTACATTGTAATGATCAGTGGATGTTACGTTTTGTGTTCTGTATATTACTACAAAGACTTTGCTGACCAAAATATCAGTCTTGAAATTTTGACAAGGATAAGGAATGTACCATTTGGCTTGTCAAAATAATATCTCTGCTTCCTCAGCTGCCAACTATGTTACACGTCTATGTCAAGTAGCTGACCCTGGACGGTTGTTCCACTTATTTTAAGCAAAGTTTATTTTTTTACATGCTGGGGAAAAGTGGACACTTTTGCACAGTAGGATCATTGGATTTAATTTATGCAGGTAATAAAAGACATTTGATTTAGAAGATATTTGGTTACATGCTTGAAATATTGTTACAAGAAGGAATTCCCCTTCTTACTCAAGAAATTAGGTGGTTTCATGAACGGATGTTTTATAGGGCACACCTGTATGTGGTAATAGAATAATGTAATAAAGTAAAGGCATGATATATTTGATCTAGTTCTTTATGCAAAGTAATAACAACAACAACTGCAGAGCAAACAACTGTAAAGCAAGCCAGACAATTATGTTTCAGATTCCCAATAATTTAGACAAAACAAAACAAAACAACATTTCTGTAACTCTTCCCTGTCTGCTATCAGCCAACTGCATTTCAGTCCAAATTCAAACTGTTTGACTGCCCCTCTTCCAAGTTTGGTGCATGTAACATTCCAAAGCCTAGGCAAATGTTTCCAGCAATTAAGGAACCTGGCACTCAATTGCAATGTTCTTCAAACAATGAAGGAGTGATTTAGAATGCAAGAATACATTTTATTCAGGTAATTATAAGGAAAGTGGAAAGTCATTCCAAAGTATGTTTTTACTGCAGAATTGTTTGCCTTATTCACAGAATTTTATGAGGAGTTTGTACAACATCAGCTTCATTTCCTACCATCTTTTCTCATGATTTCCCCCCCCCCCTCTTTTTCTGGATAAATATATGTTAAGGAAGAAAGACAGAATGATTACACAGTGCCTTTTGACTGGTAATGTTAGGAGCTCTGCTCCAGAAAACATTAGCAGACCAGGGAACAAAAAGTGAATGTTTTTAGAATTTTGTGACAGAATCCTTAATCTACTTTGATATTGTCCATTTAGCTGAGTAACTGCTTCCTAAGCTATGATTATTATTGTATAGGACATATAAAAGAGCACCCATTCAAAGCATTCCTTCTTTCCTAAAATTATGTATGCCTTTTAGGACATGTTTCATGAATAACAAGTTGTACCTTACCAGGCAGCAGGGTTTTGTGGAAACAGAGAGCATTCATAAAGGGCAGGGTCTCCACCGGGCCTTGATGGACTTCATGGATCAGTTTTGAAGGACATATCTTCCTATCTTCTTTTAACTTCAGTTGCCTCTATTAGATCTCATGTTTACTTTTGAACAGTGCTGTTTTAATTATAAATATTCCTGTAATTTCTCCATCTTCTTAAAAGCCTCTCTTGTTTTCTTCTTGTTGTTTTTACACTCCTCTTTTCTTGATGTTTTTATTGAGATAGATGTCTTTGACCTTCCTTGCTTCTTGTTGAAAGTCTGAATTCAGTTGTCATGTTTTTCCAGTTACTCAAAGCTTTCATTCTCCCTTTTTTCTTGGCTATCATAAAAGCTTGCCTTGAAAGTCGTTTCAATTTGTTTTTCTATGAAATGTTGGGATTTTTATTTATTTATTTACTTATTTAACTGCTTAGTTTTTCTGTGTTTCTTATCTCTCTCCAAAGTTTCTCAGGTTCTCTTTCACATAGTTAAGTGTACTGAATATATTCTTTATGTTGATCTTACCCTTTGATCATGTTGCTATCATGTTCTGTCAGGTTGCAGCCAACTCCTGGTGATTGCATGGACAAAACCTTTCCAAGCTGTCCTGTCCCTTGCTGCACCATGCAATTCCTATACTTGCATTATTGTACCTTCCAGTATTCCATCTATCACCTCATGCACTGTATTGAATGGTTGATTTTCTTGAGAGTCCAGGGCATGTGAAGCAACTTCTTCCAGCACCATCATTAAAAGGAGTTAAACCTTTTCCTCTCACTTTTGCACAGAATCTACCCCTTGCATCTATATATCTCAATAGGGAAGACCATTGAATAGACTATTATAAGTTTCATACTGATTGAAACATTGCGGTCTTTCATTATTTATCTGTGTCGCTCAATGACTTGTTGCCCCTCATTCTTCTTCTCTGAATTTGTTTTGCATGCCCACATCTTTATTAATTCTGGAGCCTAAAAAAAATAACTGTCAACTACCTCTCTCATCTCATTGTTAATCTACTAGTTTTCCAGTTGGCATAATCGTAGTTTTCTTGATGTTCAAGGAAAGCCATGCCCTTTAGTTCTCCTGTGTTATTCTTTACAATTATGGTTCCTAAGTCTTCATCAGTTTTTGCAATTAAAGTAGTGTTGACTTCGTCTCTTGGCATTCCTATCACCAGTTTTGACACCAGCCTTCATTTTTCCTGGACCCACAGCTTTTCTAAAGTATTCAGTGTATAGACTGAACAAGCATGGTGATAGAATACCCCCTCCCCCCATTTTGCTCCTTTTCCAATGGCAAACCATTTGGTGTTACCAAATTCTGTTCTCACTGTGTCTATAATAATCAAATTCTTCCCAGTTATTATAGACATTTCTTATCAGAAGAATTAGATGCTTGGATATATCTTGGATATATCTTTGAGAGACTTTCATGATCAATGCTATGAAAAGCTTGGAATAGTCTACAAAACAGAAATAGATCTCTTTTTTATAATCTCTTGCTGTTTCCATCATCCACCTAACATTAATTATATGACCTGGTTTCCCTGCTGAAATTGTCATTTCTTTTCTTATATGAGGCTCCAAGCTGCAGGTCATGTTTGCTGGCACCTGCTCTCAGATCCATTCATTTGACATCACTAATGAATTCTTTGACTCTTCCACAATTTGTACCTACAGATATACCTGGTTGGACTCTCTTCCTCCTTTAATCAATGTAGTCATTTTTATTTGTATGTTGCCTATCAATATCCAGGTTTATAGTTTGTCTTTCTGTTATTTGAAGCAAGTGTTTCCAATGAATAAAAAATATATTAATTTAACTCATGCAATGTGTTTGCCTAATCCAGATCTTCCTATACTTCCAGGTTATTTCATTTCTTCTACTTTTTAGTAGACACAATACAACAACAAAATACAACTAAAACTGGTTAAACAATCATTTAGGTTTTATTAGCTTTATAAATATTTTGAAAATATTGTTATACCTTACCTTCAGGCAGTGTCTGCTCAGAGTAATAGAAAAATCTATTCCTATTTGTTATTTGATAAGAGATTTCATGGGAATGATCATCTAACTGTTCCAGACATGACATTCACAGTTTGAAGGGCAATTGCAGTGCAACCAAAGTATATTTGTGAAAGTTGATTGCAAACCTATATGAAATTCACCATTGGCAACACTGTCTGTAGATATCAGAGCATGGAAATGTACCTATTGTTTGTTTTTACGTATGTCATTCATACATGCAGTATCAGCCTTCTGTAATTCAGTGTCCATCAGATTTATTAACTACAATTCCTATAACCCAAACACTGGCTGTGCTAGCTGAAAATAAAGGGAATTGTCTCCTTAAACATTTTGAAGGAAAAATCTGTACTAAGGGTTATATAGCCCAGAGTGTCAACATATCTCATCTTTACTTTGTACTGAAGGCAGAGTATGGAATGTGGTTATTCTTACATTTGCAGCAAAAATACTATGAATATCTAGTCAGAAATAAACCCCTGTATTCTATATACTCAGTGAGAATGTTTCCTAAGTATCCACGCGTAGGTTTATCACTACAGGATGAATTTCAGAGCAAATATGCACATTATTCTATCAGTAATATTCACAGTAGCTTACTAACAAGACATGAATAGGGCAGATGAACATATTCATTAAGAGTTTGTGTCACATCCTCCCTAGGCAGTTTAGTTTCAAAACTCAGGTAGAAGGAATTTTCTCCATATAAGAATTATTCCAGCATGAGAAATTTAACTGGTCAAAAAGAAAGGTATGTGTATTCACACACAGACACCACACACAAAGATATTTAAAATGAAATTATCCTGAATTGATAAAATATTTGGAAAGCAATTTTTGTTCCCACTGATAACACCTTTTACTATGGAAACTGGAGAGCCTTACCCTCTTATTAACTTATTAATAGGAAACTTTATTAAGTCAATAATATAATTTCCTTTTCCAGATAAAGGCGAGAAAACACAGTAAAACCTATTGAGAGTCCTGATTCTTCAAAGTACCCCTGAAAGAATATTTTAGTGTATCTGCTATAACCCAATACTTATACTTTTGTCAAGAATGAAAATATAGTTATTTGTGTTCCCTTAGAAATCATCAATTCTGGAACTAAATTTTTCCTTTCCTTTCCTTTCCTTTCCTTTCCTTTCCTTTCCTTTCCTTTCCTTTCCTTTCCTTTCCTTTCCTTTCCTTTCCTTTCCTTTCCTTTCCTTTCCTTTCCTTTCCTTTCCTTTCCTTTCCTTTCCTTTCCTTCCCTTCCCTTCCCTTCCCTTCCCTTCCCTTCCCTTCCCTTCCCTCCCTTCCCTCCCTTCCCTCTCCTCTCCTCTCCTCTCCTCTCCTCTCCTCTCCCCTCCCCTCCCCTCCCCTCCCCTCCCCTCCCCTCCCCTCCCCTCCCCTCCCCTCTTCCTTCCTTCCTTCCTTCCTTCCTTCCTTCCTTCCTTCCTTCCTTCCTTCCTTTTTCTTTCTTTTTATGGTGTGTGTGTTAATGTTTGCCTTTTGTCTTCAAGACCTGAAGATTGTCAAGTCATTGGAAGCCACAATTATGTGCTTGTTCTTGCATCTCTAAACTCATATTGGGTCAAAAGTGGTCTTGCTGGGACACTTATAGCTTGATTGAGTCTAGAAATCCATATTTAAAGTGGAATTTTTCAAATTCCTACGTCCAACAGAGAAACTAAAGTAGGTCAAATAAATCCTGTGATACTTTTGGATGCTAATGACCTCATTTTTTTCTTGCTTCACATGGTTTTCAGACTAAAGAAAGAGAAGGCCATCTCTCCCTCCCTCCCTCACTCCCTCCCACCCACCCTCTCTCTCTCTTATTTCTAATTCTCATTTGCTGCCCTTCTTTCACTGTTGTAGTGAATGGAGAAAATTCCCTTCCCAAGAGGTTCGTAAAGGAATTAAATATGACTCTAAATCTGAACTGTCAGTCATTCCTAATCTATCAGCCCAGGTACTGAATAGAGGCAATCAAAGCAGGGTTTAAAAAAAAAAAAACAATAGAAAAGGTATAACCAATCAGGAGTGAAAAAATTTTCTGCTCATGTGAGATTTTAAAAAGAGGAGGGGAGAATTCTATTTTACTTTCTCTGTTGTCCCCAGTAGTGTTTCCCAGGAGTTGGCTCAGACCATGGAAAGAAAAAATCCAACCTACAGGAATCTGAGTTGTAGATCAGGAAAATATGAATTAAATCTAGAGACCAACAGAGCTAGATGCAGTATAAATATACAATTGATTTTTATTTCTTAGACTGGTCTGAGCTGTTACAATTTTGTTCTGCCTGTGCATAAGTATATGTCAGAGAACAGCTGACAAAAATCTATATCTCTTTGGAATAGTTTTTCAATTCTTTTAATTTTTTCCCCTCTGTTGGCTTTCTTTCAACTCCCTTTTAGTTATTTAACCTTGATGTTCAGAATACACACTTGAATTCTCAACAAATAACCTATTTTCATTCTGGAAAGCAATCAAGCTTCATCTCATGCTTCCTTACACCTGGGTAGGTGATAGAAGGTAGGAAAGGAAGCCGCCATTTTACTTCTACTGAGTAATTCAATGCCAGAATAGATTTTTTTTTCCCCTCTGAAATGAAGTAGATGATAGCAGCACGAATAAATATTATTCCCAGGAGTTGTAGAAGGCTGTGTTTTAGTTTAGAGATTTTAGGAACCATCATAAGAGCCATAAGACTCAATGTACCACATGCTATGTGTATCTGTATGCATGGACCTCATCACAATTTTGAATGGTGATACACTACTATGTAAGCAATGCACTTCTAATTCTCTGTCTCTGTCCCTCCCTTCTCTGAAGCCTTTTAATTTTTTTTTTTTTTCCCACTTAGAGCTAATTTTCTGGGAAACTTGTCATGAAAGCATTCCACTTGTTTCCTGAAGTTTTTCCTGAGATTACTTGTTCTCCTTTCCAGCAGAACAAAATCAAGGCTGCAGTGAATTCCTATGGCACTAGAGGTGACTTCCCTTCCATCATTTGTGTTCCTAAAAAGCTCCTTCAGTAGACACGGAATAATAGGTTTTACATGGGTACAGAGGCAATATGTCCAGAATAATGGCTTTCTACCTGAGGCATAGGAAGAAGGGGAGGAAGCAGTACTGATCTCAGAATGGCATCACAACATTGTCTGGCATGCAGATTGGAAAACTGAGCTCGAGTAATTATTGTCATAGGTTCTTTTTAAACTATACCCAGTTTGATTGACTCATACTCAAAAGATCCACCAAAAGCACTGGACCCTAGACACTTGGATTTTTATATATCCCCATAAGGGTTGGGGAGATGTTTTATTTTGAAAAAAATGATGCAAGATACAAAAGTGAAATATACAAACATACATTATATGTGTGAGTCCTTTCTATAGCTATTTTCTTATCCTATACTCTATTTCTATTACTACTAATACTATACAATTTTCTCTATATTATATTCTACTGCTATTACTATACTCTGTACTATTACTTCTACACTATATTATACTATTACTACCATGCTACTACTATTACTAGTATGCAACAGTGTTTTACTCTTACAGACCCTGATCTGTCTTTAATTCCTTTCTCTCTCTCTCTCTCTCTCTCTCTCTCAGATTTTTTTTTATTATTTTTTTCTTCTTTATTAACAGGCAGCATCTTTCTCAGCTGTTTCAAAAACACAGAGGTTGGTTGCTATTGGTGAAAGACAAAAAGAAAGGTGGGACAATGCAGTGGCTGTTCTTTCTTTTCTTTTCTTTCCTTTCCTTTTCCCCTCCTCCTCTTCTTCTTCTTCTTCTTTTGATCTCCCATTGGCCAGCTGGAAGGAGCATTGACTAATAATACAGGAGAATAGTGGTGTGAACCTATGGGAAAAACTAAGAGAGGCAACACTGTTCACTGCATGGGAGTACATTACTGTGGCATACATAGGACAGAAAAACAATGAACAGTTAATCATGAGCTAGATTTGTACAATGCAGTAAATCAGACTAACGTGGTGTTGGACAGTTTAAGGGACAGTACATTATGGGAAAGCAGCATTCTTAGCATCTAGTGTGAACCAGGCCATCACATTAAGGCATCATATGTTTATATGGGCATTGCATATTATGCTAATATGATAATTTTATTAGCCCAGATTTAGAATACAGTAGTGTGTGAATCCAGTCATTGAATTTGGTTGAAAACATCAGTGGCTACTAGAGATGTGCATTGGATTTTGCCAAAATGTGGATCCAGTCTTTAAAATTAGAACAGACTTTCATTCCCTTAACATGAAACAGATGGACCCAAACCTTAATGAATCTTGGCTTTAATGAAATTTCTTCCTGATCTGTTACTACAGAAGAGTAGTAGCACCATGATTACTGCAATTCCACCTCCTATAAAAGGGGCTGTATTTTGTATTAATTAAAAATAAATAATGCAAAACCATGGTGGTGAGGGAGGGGTAATAGTCTCATTTATTCTAGCAATTATGCCACTTCTTTCTATTTTCTAGCAAAATTCAGCTTTCTGGTCAAAGCAATTGAGATCTGAACATTTTACATCCTGCTTGAATCTTCAGAGAAAGAGGATGAAACTAAAAGGACGAAGAAAAAGGATGAAAGAATGGAATGTTAAATAAGCTAAACATTAAAAACAAAAAAAAATCTCCAGGGAGACAAACTCACATTATAGTTGGGCAGTTTTTTTTTTTTTTTTAATTTCACACATAAAGCCAGAGAAGGAATATTTGTTCAAGATTTAAACAAAAAACAAACAAAAAAAAAAAAAACACCACATTATTTCTACTTCCTACTCCATTTTGTAAAAACGATTCCCTTGATTTGTTTCCTCAGGATAAGCAACATGTGAACCTCCCATCAGAACCCAGGTATTTGTTTCCAACATTTTTCTTTATCTTAATATATTTTTCTATGAAATCCTTCCCAGCCTTTCTTCAACTCCCAAAGGCTCAACATCACAATTTGACTATTCCATTTTCTTGTCTGTCATTAATTGCTACTTGAAATTTTAGTAAATTTCCCTGTGATACTCAAAGTTGCCTCTGACTGAAAATCAATATTTCAGTAGCTCCAAAACCCAGCACAGATTTCAGTGATATTTACTACACATTGTCTCTTTTGCAATATTCTAATTTGCCTGCAGATTTTTATCTCCTTATACAAAAAATCACACCAATGTATACTTTGCCCCTGCTAAGGATGGGAGAATGAAATCCAAAGTTTATACACTACCTTAGAAACCCAAAGAGTAAAATTTCAGTAAAATATGGTATGCTTGTACTGCTTAATTCTCTAGATTGCTTCTCCATTTCACTCTCTCCTGCTGAAAAAAAACAATGTCCGAGCCATTTTCCCATGCTAATAATGGAAAAAAGAAGGCCCTATTTCAAGATAAGTCCTCTGTTCCCACAATTAGTCAAATAAGATTTCCTGAGTATCCCAGGTCAGATTCTAAAACAATGATTCGGCCCCGTGTGATTGATTTACTCAACTCTGGAGGCTATATTAGAGAAGGTTTACACATTTACACAATGCCTGATACTGGGCATAGTGAAGCAAAAGAATCTTATAGAATGTAGAATAAGAATCTAAAAAGTATTTCATGAGGTAACATTTGATTTGCTATTTATTTACCAGTGAGAGAGAAATGAATTCTCATATTGTTTATAGGAACGGTGCTCAGTCTGTTCATTTCATTAACTCAGAGGAGAAGCTGATTTTTAATGTATGCTATGCTACATGCAACTGTTCACATCATAAATTTCTTCTCAGTTGCAAATTATTGCCATCTTTCCCCATTTCTCATTTGATTAAACTAATCAGGAGGGGGGAGAGATTAAGGTCACAGTATGCATACCGTAAATAAGTAAAAGGAACATTTTTAATTACTTCATTGCGACTTGGTTTCTAATAAGAAAACACAATGCAGATAAAGAAATGAAATATTTATGGAAAGCAATATACTTTTTAACTGTTAACACTGAGGTTTTACAAGCCCTAAAATTGAAGAAACACATTTAGTGTTTCCAAAGCTATGGTAATTTGTAATTTTTTAAAAACATATTGATACTTAGGGCTCAAGGGCCTAGAGAAGATAATTAAATTCATTTGGAGAAAATATTTTCTAACAGCTCAGACTGTAGAAAAGCATGTTAAGTTTTAGCAAAAGGGATGCTACAGAGTTGATAAACATTCCTAAAGCTCATTGGCTAATGTGACAATGAGGTTCTAGGTCTGCCACCAAGGAGAACAAGTACTGAGATGTGCAAAGGCAAATGCATTCCAATATCATTGAAGCATCCTAGGTCAATGGTTCCTAGTCTTTTCCTTTTCCTTTCTGTAGATTATTACAGTTTAGGCTGTACTATGAACCAGCTTTGATTCTGCTTGAATTGAAAATTCAAGAGTTGATGACGGTGTGATTCAATTTATATTGGTGCTTCAGGATTTGAAGGTAATCAATGTGGAAAGAGCTGGATTAAGCTCTGAGAATTCTCTCTCTCTCTCTCTCTTTCTTTCTCTCTCTCCGCTAGAAACTTGTCCACAGGCAATAATGGAGAAGCATCAAAACATCGACAACTGTGTTATTTTTCAACAGACTGGAAGGAAAAAAACAGAGGTGGTAGTCTGTTTAGGAGGCATTAACAATGCAAAGTCAACCAATTTCCCATATTTAACTTTTTTTTTTAAGTCAGGGATATCAGGGATGAGGAGAAGATCACTTAACAACCACCACATTGTTCAGCAAACAACCAGCATTGTGTAGAAAGTGTCTCACTTCAACTTAAAAACATGTAGAGTGCAGAGAGCTGAATTTAACTCCCAGCTGGTTTGGCAAGACCAATACAGAAGTGTAACATTCCATTAGCACAACAGCCCTCAGAATTAAGGCTTGCAACTGACCATATTAAACAAGTTCATAGCAGAGAAAGTAAATGAAAACAAGAGCAATTGATGAGCAGGATAAGATTCTCTCTGTCAGCCTGTCCCACCCAACCAGGACAGCCCAGGATGCAGGACCAACATATACATTCGGGCCTGCAATTTAAAAAAAAAAAAATCAGAAAGAATAAAAATGAAGAAATTATTTATGATCATGCCTTTAAAAATATTTATTTCTCTGGTTTTTAATAAAAAACAGGTAAGGAACACACACAATTTGAACATTAAACTGGTGTTCTAATTGGTAATCTATGGCATGCATGAATACTAAAACTGAGTACTCTGAAGATATGCAATGGACATCATAATTAATTGGTAACAACTTATTATTATTACAAAACAATGCATATATTATTTACTATTCCCTATTAATCTGTGAAGCTACAAAGAAAATATTGAAAATCCGATGCAATATAATTTTGAATACCATTATTTTTATGGAGGGAATGGTCCACAAAGGCAAAAGTCACAATGCAGCCCTGCTAGTTATTGATTTCAGCTGTTAGTTTCTGCCCCTCCCTCTTTTTCCTCTGCACAATGAGGGCTAAGGAGCAAGGCTACAAAAAAGAAAATACTTTCTTCTTTTTGCAAACTGAAAAAGACCAGGGCATCTTCAGACCAATATTTTGGTAGTCAATAAGGCTAGGCTTTCGGAGCCATGTTACCAGATTGCACTTTACAAACTCAGTCAAGCACTATGTCAGAACCTTCATCAACCAACAATTGTTAATTTACAACGCATAGCAGTCAATGGGAGTTTGATTGATTTGCTTCTGCCAATTGTGACTAGGGAGGGGGGCTAGTAGTTAATTGTTGTAATTGGAGTAGTACTGGGAGATGGTGAGGCAATGAGGCTGGACCTGATTGCAGGCAAGGCCAGTGGGGGCCTGATGGCCAGGAAGGAGCTATGTATCCATGGGAGGAAGGAAAGAGGTCACCACCAGGTGAAAAGGAATAGAGGCGCCAGGGCAATAAGGGGAGGGGGGATAAATAGAGGGAAGTTTACCCAGGCTTTAATTTTAGCAATGTTTTGTTTCAAGCTGCATGTACCACACAACAAAGAAGCATCTATCTGAACCAGGCCTGGTTTCATGAGAATTCTTCTGAATTGGGGTTTGGACTTTGTGGACTTGACACATTAATTGCTCTGATTAGAATCATATTTAAAGTTTATGAGAAACAGAATAGTAAAGAAAATGTGGATGGGTGTGAGTGTTAGAGGCAGGGGGAACAAAAGAACAATGGCTAGGGGCATTGAAATGGAAATTAAGATGTAGAGAAATTGGGCAAGGAATGCACACATACAAAAATAAAGTAAAATGTTAACACATGCTATCTGATTACTGACTGCATCTAGAAATGTGCATGCATTGTTCCTTCCCTTAGAAACCCTGGAAGATTTCACCCCCAACATGGAGAGGTGGGGTTAGATTCCTTCTTTCCTTCCCTATAGCTGTCTGTTGTTCTCTGGGAAAATTCAGAAGGAAAAAAAAATCCTCTGGTGATTTACTCTCTCATAATTTAATCTCAGTCAGAGTGGAATTATTGTGTTTGCTCAAGGATTTAGCCAACCCTCAGAGGTATATCATGCTAGAGAAAGAACAGATTTTCCTGCAATTGAATTATTTGTGCATTCTGATCTAATGGAGATCTCCAGAATCTTGTATTGCTAAAGGTACAGGCACAGAGGGATAAAATGAGATGATAAAGCTAATTGGCTAACTATGCATGTCAATATTAGACAGATCATCACACTACACAGTCCCACCTCAGAGTTTTCCATAAACAGAAGTAAAGTTGTAAGATTGTACAGAATACTGACAATAACAACCTCAGAAACAACAGAAATGCCACTAAATTTTCAAAGTGCTTTGTGGGCACCTGATTCAATTTTTTTCCATTAAAGGTGATCTCTACTTCAGTTTAGGAGATGCTTTGAAGAATGATCAAAGTTTTGTTGAATCAAAGTGCCCTCAAAAGTTTTGCACAGCTCTTTTTCATCATCATTAAGCCTTTTGCAGTCCACCCAGTTTTGAATCCCTACATTTTAAGTACTGAGTGTAAAATAAGTAACAGATCACACTAACACTCTAGAAAGGTGCCACTGTTTAAATTCAGAGAATGTTATGCTTAAGCAAGGATGTGTGTGAATAATAGTGCAATATGTAATTCCACCTGACAATGAGTGGCCTTTGTAGCACTCCATACTGACATCAAAATGACACTTGTGTCATGACATCATTGTGCTTCCAGATCTGGGCTGCAATTAAGTACATGTGTCATGTCATTTGTGACAAGTGATTTAAGTCATTTGTCCTCCTCTTTCCACTTCTGCAGACATCTGTGCTGACAAGCTGCAGTACTTTGGAGACAATTAATTTCTCTGTAGTCCTAAAATTAAGAACCATTGTCCTAAGCATTGGGGTTATAAGTAATTCAAATGAGTATTGGAAAAAACTTTTTTTTTTTTTTGAGTAATAATGTGTGCCTAAAAAATAACTTGCATTCTGTATGTTTTTTGATATTTAATTCCTTTGTAATAACATGTACACACAAATACCCACACTGTCTTACCGTTGCTTTCAGTATTACATTCTGGAGAATATTAAGTTCAGTTAGATTCCATCTTAAGGTGAGGAAAAGATATGAAATCTTATATATCCAAAGTTTTGGAAATCTCACATAGCAGACCTATCCACTTACCTAAGGGTAAGCTCTATTAAACACAGTAAGGTTTATTTTCATGAATTAGATAGTATTCTATCACCACATAACAGCTAATCTTACGTTCCTACAGGAATGTAATCACAGAGCTGGAAGGCCACATCATTTCTCTTCGACTTAATATATGAAGGCATTCATGAACTAACCAGTTTTGTTCACATGGAATCAAAGAGAAAATACATCAGAATATTTTAAAAATGCATATTATGGAGAGATAGTGTCATGCTCACATATTAACAGTGCACTTGCAAAAAAGCTTATTTGGTATGTATCAAGTCCTGCTCCACCTGATTCTTTAAAAAATGAAATGCAATAAACAAATACATAAATACATTTTCCAGCAAAAATTGCAAAGGTGTTTATCAGCTTGTAGCATTATCTTTATTTCCAAAAATGTCTCTGGGCTTTGTTTGCTAGCATGTGGGGAAGGGAAGAGAAGGAATATGGGGTGCAATGGCAGAATATGGAGATTCCTCACGTTGGCCTCTAGCAGGACTACCAGACCTGAGATGGAAAAATCCAACTGATCGCTGTATGGCTGATAACTCTCGTTATGTCTTTGTTACTATCTAGTGGTTTTCTCAATTTTTTCCAGCCTACATCTAGAAAATCTACTTCTACCTTTTGATAGAAATTGCAAAATGATAGGCACTGGAATCAGACATTTCTTCTTCACACTAGCATGTGATTAACTTTTTGTTCTTTTATTAAGAAGCTTAATGAATAACTTCTGTGCTATAGTCCACTCAAATTATATTTCTAAATAGAGATAGACAGACAGGTAGGAATAAATTAGATAGATAGACCATATTTTGCAAGACAGTCTAAAATTCTACTGAAGGAGATTCTTTCCTCACCCAGGTTCCCATAATAGATATATGTTGTTAAAAAAGGATCCCAAATACTTAATTTGATAAAATAATACAGTGTATTATTTTACTGAATAATACAATTCAGTGAAAATATTCAATGAAATAATCAGGTAAGATTGTCCCCTTGCCAGCTGACCCCAATCTGATCTAGATAGAAAGTTCTTAGTTGAATGGCTTTAGCTATAAACTTGGCAGTCTTTCTTATTGCCCATGTCTTTGTACCTTGGAGGAAGTAAGATAGCTTATTGGCTGTACTTCCTGAATGGTTAGTGCCCCACTTTTGTCAGACCCCTTGAATTACAGCTGAAAGTCCTGACTTTGTTCCTACCTGGGTGTGCTTCCTTTCAACTTCAATGTGGTGGTGTACAGAGGCCAAATGCCTGGTCCTGACTGTATAACCTCTCTTGATAAGGTACTTGATGAAATTGTTCATCTTTTACCATAGAATCCAGGAGCTCAAATCTTGTTGTAGTTAAGGCTGTTCTTGGGCTCTGTGTCAGGCCCATAGTTAGACATTTTTTTCTAGTTGAAAGGTCTTTTTGTTGTGGGCCAGCCAGCAAATGTCTCTACGTCAGCTTTAGCACTAATATTCAGAACTCTCTGTTTGAACATTTCTTTAGCTTGGTGGTTGACTGAGATTAAATATAGAAATAACAATCCATGGAGTGACATGGACTTGGTAAACTGCTTTAGCCATATGATAGAATGGGACATGCCAGACTTTTCAACAAGATACTTTTTTGGTAATCTATCATGGTCCATTGAAAGTATCTTCCACCAGCTGTTGAAAGCTCTAATTATTGTAAAGTTATGTTTGGAGTGGATTCCTGTTTCAGTTCTAACTGCAGAGGCTGGAGAATTTTTGTCTGTTCCCAGAATGGATCTTAGGAAGCCAGTCTGGGTCTGTCAAAGTAATGACGACTGTGACAGCCTCCACAGTTCTGTGCCATAGGTCATTATAGTGGTTACTTTAGCCTTATAGGCTTTTAATATAGGGACTAGGGTACCTGGGTAGTTATAATTAACTAATTTCAAAAGTGTTTTAGAGCTGGCTGAAACCCTCATCACACTTCTTTTTAGAAACTACCCCTAGATATAAGAAAGTGATGACTTGTTCTATAGGCTCCCTGTCCAAGCACCAGATGTATTTGATATACCTCTTTCCAAATACCATTACTTTGGTCTTGGCCTTATTGATTTTTCAAAGGATTAAAGGTGCAGTAAGCATCCAACTTCCAGAGTAGTCTCCTTAGGCCAACTTGAGATTGCACCATAAGGACCATGACATCTGCATACAGAAGAAGATGGATAGATTTATTAAGTAACTTTGGCATATGGACATCCTAAGAGCAGAGGAATCATGGAATGTCATTGACATAGAGGTTAAACAGCACTGGGGACAGAATGCATTCTTATCTAAGTACTACTTATACTACTTATACTTATCTATCTACTACCATTGGTAGTAGGCATATTATATGTCAGGATGCCATTTGCTCCTGTATGGATTTTCAGACAGGTGTTTGCACAGAGAGCCTTAATCAGGCATAGGACCTGGGTTCCATGTCTAGAGCAGCCAGTTTCTTCCACAGAATGTCTCTGTTAATAGAATTCTATTCTATAGTGCCACACTAAGATCAACAAAGGTGGTATATAGCTGTTTTCAGTAGAAGAGAATATATGTAGCTCACAGTTGAACTGTGTAGTCCTTGGTGCTCTATGAGCTTGGTTGTTTGATTGCAGACCTTTTCTTACCTGACTAGGTCACATTATCTGATTCCACAGATGCGAACTTTATTATAAGATGGCATAGAATAAAGCAATTGTCTATGGTAGAGCGCTCAGGCCTGAGCCCTGCCTATTCTTTTACTAGAAGTTTCTTCTCCTACACCCAGTCCTCTAATCTGCTCAGGAGAGGATTCCAAATGCAGAATCTCTGGTACTCCAGCATTAAGGGTTGTAAGTTCATAGAAGCTTGCAGCCCTGGCAAGTGGGAAAGTTTTGAAAGCTCATAGACACATAAGCAGTCTACCTACCTTTTCATAGCTTCCCCACAAAATGCTTCTGAAATTTAACTACAGAATAAGAGACAGATGTTCATAAATGCATGCACATGAGACATATGGAGCAACAAAGAGACAGAATCTTATCAATTCTTTTAGGAAGGGGAATGGGTTAATTATAAGCATGATCTAATGAAACATGAGGGCATGTCACGTTAAAGTACATGTGATTTTGTGCTCAACATCTCTTTGAAAATTTCATGCAGACGGGCAGGAAGAATAAGAGAAACAACATCCCTATCTAGATTTTTGAAGATAGTGCTTATCTGAAATATAGCAATGTATTAAATAGGATTGCTTCAATTATTGAGATGAGTTTTTTCTCATTACTTTAATTACTGCTATATTAGCAGAAATGCTAAGGAATAACCAAATTTATTGTGTTTTTATGTCTCTGGATAAATAATCATGATGCCATTCATACCCATTATCACTTATTTGACAGGTGAAAAGAAATATAATCACTAGATATAGAATTCTCAGAAGAAGAAACAAAATAATGCTTGCTGAAATGCTTATAGCTATCTAACCTTGGCCATAAATTCCACATCATTCCACATTCTCTCTTGAAGAATACTCAGTAAATGCTGGTAATTTAGAGTTAATTTAAGCTTTATCCCAAACTCTAAGAATTGTCTAAACATCATTGTTGTATAAATGTAGTTCCAAGCAAAGCTGTTTTTTGTTTGTTTGTTTGTTTGTTTGTAATCTAAATGTTGCAAAGGCAGTTTGGCAATTCTATTGTTCCTAATCCTCCTATAATTATGGTTAAAACTTGCTGTTTCATTCCATAATCTCTGTATTTCAAGTGATAAAGCCCAATTTGTTACAATCTTTTCTGGTTCCTTTTGAACGACTCTGCTGTCACTTGATATTGCCTATAAGTAGAAGCTTGCTTCAACTGCTCTGATGTCTAGCATGTTCAAGTTCTAGATGTCAGTCCTTCTGAATTCAGAGTCCCATAATTTATATGTATGATCATTCTGGAGTACTTTTTCAACATGATGCTGATGCTGACAATGATATCTGTAGAGTGACTTTTCTGAGTAGCTTGGAGTACTTTGCAAGTTATTCAGTAAAACCATAAATTCTTAAGAATAACTACAAAAATATGAAATAAGGTTAATGTGAATGCAAAGCAAAGCAAAGCAGAAAGGAAAGCAGTAGAACGGGCAATCTTACAAAACTACCTTCTCTCAAAGTTATTCTTATCCTACAAAGGCAGCCCTTTGCCTTTCTGAAAGAAGACAGTAAGGTGCCTTAGATTAATTCAGTCAGCCAGCCAGCCAGTCAGTCAGTCAGTCAGTCAGTTAGTCAGTAATTTATCGCATTTATATCTCTGCCCTCCTGGCTCCTCTGCATGGCCAATATGAATAGCCAGATCCAAGAAATAAAGGGAGGGATTCTTTTCAGGAGGCATAAGTATGCCTGCTTCTAAAGAAGCCTTCTCTGAATCCAGCTGTATGAGACAATGTCGCTTTATCTCCAATCTTCCTTTTTTAGGGAAGAACATAGAGAAGGTAGTGTGGCCTCAGCTATAGTGTGTCCTAGAAGAGGGAGATTATCTGGACACCCTTCAGTCAGTTTCAGGCTCAGGCATGGGTACTAAATGGCATTAGTTTCTCAGAAGGATGTCCTTTGGTGGGACTTGGATGTAACGAGTGCACTCCTGCATTCCTATCTGACTTCTCAGCAAGATTTGACACCATGTTATAGATTGCCTGCAAAGGCTGGATTTGTCATATAGTGACTCTGTTCCTTCCCAAAGAAGAAATTCTAGTTGGGTGAGGAAGGAGGGCTCAGATCAGTGCTCCCTTCTGGGGTCCCACAGGGATAATTGATCCACTACCCTTTACTCTTCAGTATCTACATGCTACCTCTAAGAGTGGTTTTGAGTTTGGGATGAGGTATCATCAGTATGTGATGCAGTTGCTATGTATCATCATCCTGGGCTGGACTGGAGATACTGTGAAGGTCTTGATCCAATGTTTGTAAACCATAAGGCCTGGTTGGATGAAGCAAGCTGATGATGAACCCAAAGAAGTCAGAGTGACTATTTGTCCAAACATCTCTCTCTTTTACTTCATTTTTAACTTTGGAAGGAGTGGAACTCCCCCTGAAACAACAGATCTGTGAGTTGGATGTCTCCTTGAACTCATTTGCTACTGCTGAATATGAGATGGAGATGGTAGTCAGAGGTCCTTCAGCCAGCTTTGGCTGGTGTCCAACTGCAACCTTTTTCTGGATCTGGAGGACTTGGCAATGACTTCACACCGACATCATAATCACCAAGATGGACTCCTGCAGTGCAACCTACCTTTGAAGCCTACTCAGAAACGCTAAAGGTGCCCATGTGCTGGCAGATGAGAGGCAGAGCCATATCACAGTTACATTGCAGGTGCTGAATTAGGGTTACTACAGAATACTGGGTATGATATAAAATTGCTTTTATCTTTCAAAATACTACAAGGCTTGATGCTGCAAAGCATCTGCAGTGGCCCCTCACTAGACAGAAGTGGCTCATCAGGTATGCTTGTTTCTGCTGGGGATATTGGGTGTCTTTCTTTTATATATAAGAAGTAAAATCTATGGAGATTAAGTGGCAGTATTCCCATTTTGTGGAACAGAATTCCCTGGAGGGCAGATTGATATCTTAGCATCTTTCTGCAAAGCTTTCAATCATTGTTCTGTTTTTATTTATTTATTTGTTTATTTTTGGAAAGTCAGCGTCCCTCAGTGGTGGGTTGGCACTTCTGATTATTTGTGATGGTGACTATTCATCTTATTCAATTTATTGCTACTTTCTTTTTCTTGCATCTTAGTTTTTTAAAATTTTGTTACTGTAAACTGCTATGAGTTGTAAGATCTGGTGGCATATAAACAGGTACATAACAAATTTTCACACAGGGTTTATACTTCTTCTTCCTCTAGGCATTGCAATTTCATTCTAGTTTCTTTTATTTATTGCCTCTTCTTCCATGTCCATTTTTTCCAAACTGAATTCTTGCCACCATCAAAAGATGGTTTCAGAACTTTTTATCATCTTAGTCTCCTACACTCATTTTCAGTCTCTCATAAGAAGCAATCAGATCAAAACATTTAGATTTATATTCATTCCCTTTCTGTGTATGTGTATGTGTATGTGTATGTATGTATATGTATATGTATATGCATATATAGGCAAGCCCAAAGGCAAGGCTATATTTGAAACTACAGCCCATTTTTAAGCAAATATTCACCAACCAGTCACCATTCATGTTCAGTATAATAAAACATGGCACTTTTTCTCCCAAACTCGTACATAGTTCTTCCATTATCACATTATCTAGAACATAACATGAAACTATCATGAGCCTACAGAACCACCTTTCATGCGCACTTCCACAATTTAGAGTACAGCAATTCATACTTTCTGACATCCATGTTAGACTTTTCATTAATAATGCATACTTCACCTTAAATCCTTTAGGTATTTAAGTATTTCATTCTACAATACCAGACAAGCTTCTTTCAGTTCCTTACATCTTTCCATTTTCTCTTAGGTTCACTGACCCACATGTTCTTTACTATTTATTTGTCTTACATTCCAAGTCAAAATCATTCATAGAACATATAACAAAATATTTCATCATTAGATCGCCTCATAAATCTTGACTACTGCAACCCATCATGGCTTTGGCCAACTGAATTTTTCACTTCTTAGTGAAATGCTTTTTAGTAATTTAGAAATGTAATGTAGGCTGCCAGACTTAGTCACATGCATACAACATGCAGTATTCCCTGCTAATGGTAAGGACCGTATGGAATGCTTTTGACACATTTTGACCAGTGTGATCATGCTCTTCTGAACAGGCTAAGATCTTTAATCTAGATGCTATTGACTATATCTAATCAATATACTATTGTCCACATCCCACCGATCTGGAGGTACATGTAGTATTGAGACATGTTCAGGAAGCAGCTTGACCAGTTCACCTGCAAATTCCTTCCCTTCATGATGATGGTGCCATGCAGGCTCATGTCTTAACCTGGCATATAACTTTGGTTATTCAAGACTGGCTAGAGATTTAAGTTATCGTGACTGATTGATCAATTGATTGATTATGTCCCATCAAGTCATTTTCAACTCCTAGCGACCAAATTGGTATATTTTCACCATGCTGATCCATCCCTCATCTGTTCTTTCAGGACTTCCACAGGTACACTCAACTGAGTCCATCCACCTTGCTGATGGTCATTCTCTTCTTTTTTTCTCATTCATTATAGATGCATGAATAGCTGGCTTAGAAGTGCTAATAATGGGGAGCATAACAAACAATGACTTGCACCTCCAGGAGAAAATTTTATAATTAAGCCATATTAAAAATGAATCCATGACAAAACCTATTTTATGTTTACATAAATCTGTACAACTAATTCAGTGCTGCTTTTGACACTAAAATGTAGCAGTATCTTGTTCTTAATTATTTCCTTTTTAAACAGTATTAAAATTAATGAGATTGCCAATGCTCCTTTTAAAGTACATGCATTGTTCAGGGTTTTGTTTGTTTATTTGTTTCTTAATAGGAGCAGAAAAATATCTAAATTCAGAGTAGTGAAATTTACATACACTCCGCCCCCCAGGTATTTGCAGTTAGCACATTTATGAGTTTCTGTCTTATCAGCTCCAAGCTGTAAATTCAAAATACAGGCAACAAAATAAATAGTATGCTAGGCAAAAGAAAGAGAAAAGCATCTGTGGGAGGGAAGCTGTTAAAATAAATAATAAATAAAAATGTTTAGTAGAACAGAAAAAATAGGACAAAAATTGTGTCATATTAGGCAAAAATGAGTATATTAAAAAGCCAAAGTCAAAACAAACAAAATGCAGATGGGAAGTAGGTCAGCTGAAGAGCCTTAGAGAAATTCTTCGTCACTGAAGCTGACATTTGTTTGCTTATTTATTCCTTAATAATGCTTTCAAGATTGTTCAAATCATATATATTGTATGTTACTTTCTGATATCCCTCTCTCTCTCTCTCTCTCTCTCTCTCTATCTCTCTATCTCTCTATCTAAGTCTAACATTCCAGGACAGACTCACTGAACAGCTAAGGGCAATACAATAGGATTGTATTGAGAGAAGAGAGGTGTTGTTCGATATCCTTCTTAGAAAAGAGACCATTATTATACACAATATGGCCCATATAACTAGTCACTTAATTTCTAAAGAAGAGTCATAGCATTGGACCACTTCAGCTGTTCATAACCCAGGAGTCTACCAGCTTCTATGCTCCCTTGCACTAGCTAATAAACTCCCTCACTCTCTCTGTTCTTAACTCTTGGATGGGGGTGGGCTCTCTCCCTCTCTCTCTCTCTCTCTCTCTCTCTCTCTCTCTCTCTGTTTTTTCTGTCTCTCTAAGGTGGGCACAGAAGGGACCTTTACCAGAGACTGTCACAAGCATACTGTAGAAGAGACACTGCTTCTTCAACAGTGTCCTCCATCATCATGCACCATTTTCAGCAGTCATCACATTCTGTTCCCCATGTACACAATTGACTTTGTTCTTGGTCCTCTGACTAGCCTCACCCAGAACCAGAAAACTGGAAACAAAGAAGTGTGCTTTTACCTCTATTCACTCCTTTTGCCATCAGTCTAAACTCTGACACTTCACTAGCAATGATGGAAATAACAGCTCTTCCCCAAAGAGCTGTAATCACTCTTGCTGGTGGTACCAACAACACAGTTCACCTCTGTGGCAGGTTGAAGTGCTTGGCCAAAGGAAAGTCTGTGCCAAGGTCATTTTGTTGTTGTTGTTGTTGTTTTGGTAAAGCCAATGACTCAGCGCAAGACCACAAGCACAGGCAGAAAGGGGAAAATGCTAGAAGGCACCTGTACTTTGGCATATAGGTCCTGGATATAGAATATAAAAAGGGGCAGGAAAAGCAGAAAAGGGGATGGGATAGCTGTATTGCAGAAACTGTAGGTCATGCTTTTGGAGAGAACATCACCTGCAAAATGTGGAGTGAAGTGGATCCTGCAAGTCCTGAGATTCTGGCCCTGAGATGAGGAGGAAGACTGGAAAGAAAATCCTGGAGTGGCTTGTGAACCTGTGGTGAGAGGAGGAGAATGGATTTTGTCATGCTTGAGGAATTTCAGATACTGGACAGTGGAACTGCATGAGCTGAAGGCTTTGTTTGGCAGCAAGACAGCCAGGAGAACTCACAGGCATTCCATTATCACTCATTGAGATAAGGAGGGAAAAAGAAGCTGAAGTACAGCACAAGTGAAAGTGAGAATCTGTCTATCTATCTATCTATCTATCTATCTATCTATCTATCTATCTATCTATCTATCATCTCCTAGTATGTGCATAAATACATACATACATACATACATACATACATACATAACTAGGTTTTGTAAATTATATTTTCACTTGTATATATTAGTTCACACTATTAGATTTGTGTAAGTATTTTAGAGTTTAGAATAAACAACTTCATTTGTTTATGTGCTGTCCATGTCTGTGTCTGTATCAGCTCCTATCCTCACCCACCCTCCGACAACCTCTAGCCAGCCAAGCAGTTGCTCCTTAGGAACAAAACTCTCTCATCTGGAAATGTGCAAATGAAGTTCAGAGCAGAGCTGGTACTGGAACTCTCCAATTCTTCCATCAAGTTCTTTCCAGTGCCAACATATTCAAATTATTCCTTCCTTCCTGTACAAACTCAGTCTCATCATCCCATCACAGCTTCCAGCATACCACTTCCAGCTCTCTGCACACTTACTCTTTACCTCTTCTACCTCTTTTCTTCTTAATCATAACAGGCTGCTAGCCCTCAGAATTTCCTACTCCTACCAAACAATTCTGGAACTAAACTATAACAGTTATCTGGGTGCCATCTTAGGTCAGTTTCAATGCATCATCAGTTCAGCTACCAATGTTTCATATGCTATCCAAGCCAAAGCTAAAATATATCATTTGCATGCAAATGTAACTGCAACATTTGCTGCAGCTATTTTTATTAAATGAACACAAGGCCACGTGAGACAGATATGTGAGACAAATTTAATTCCACAAGATTTGGTTCAGGCCCAATTTGGGGATTTGGAAAAGGGCCTGATTCAACCTGAACTGAATTGGAGACTTCCCAATTTGATATGAACTTGTCAATGTTTTATGTACAACAAAGTAAGATGAAATTTATAAGTGTATTCTGAGACAGAGGATTTTTGTCATGAAAACTCAAACATAGTAGATTTCACTCTAAGGATAAGCTATGGAATCAACTGAAGAACCTTAAACAAGTTAGGCCCCATGATCAGTTTAAATATACATAGTAAATCTATTATCTATCTGTCTATTCCTATTGTATTGTACACAGTGTCTATGAAGTTTAGATATAATTTAGAAGTGTCCCCTGGGGGAAAAAAACAGCCAAATATACGCAAAGGTTTTGGAGCTAGACACCTTTAAATTTGATTCAGTTGAGGATTTTTTCCCCCTTATTTGGCAAAATTATATTCAGTATATTCAGGCAAAGTACATCACATTCTTTCCCCAAATCACTGTGATTCGATGATTGGACAATCCCTGATGGACCTATCCCTGAGATTAGAAGATACACCTGATAGATATTCCATATATATCCCTTCCTTCTTGCCCCATCCTCGCTGAAACATTTTTTTTTCCAGACAAAATGTTTGCAGTTTTGCACTGATTCATACATGCAACCTCCTAATGATCCAACAGGAATTACTTTGCCTTATAAAGGCAACTAATTAACCCAAATCAGTCTGATTGGATTTCGGACTCTATAGTCTACTTAATATTGTGCAGCTTATGTTGCCTTAAATTGTTGGTGCTTCTTAGAATTACTTCTCTCTATGGAAGAGTCATGCTATTGTATCACAATCAGCACAGAGACCATCAAGATTCTTTTGTTATCCTCAATAAATAATTCTTTTTTCACAGTGACTTTTAATTTAGTCTCTCCCACAAGTTTGATTATGAAAATAGTCTCTGATCTAGACACTATCAGCTTCAGATTTTCAGAAAACAGTAACAGTTGTTCTGTCAGTGTTTTATATATAAAAGGTGCTTTCTGTAGAATATACATATGTGAGTTATATATACTACATTTTCAAAAAGCTATTTGTTATGATCCTCGTCCCCTATGGACAAAGTAAAACACTTTTCCAAGACATCATATGAAATTATAGGTTTAAAAAAAGGCTGATTATAAAAGGTTAAAAGACTAAGATATATTCAAGCTGTGACAGCATCCATGCTGTTCTCCTGGCTGTGTCGCAAATGTGGTTTGCCAGTAACATTTTCCAGAATGTTTTCTTTTTAAAATTTCCAGTCTAGCCAACAGCCCTGGAACTACCAGGGCTGGTCTTTTCCAAGTACTAACCAGGGCTGACCATGTTTAACTTTTGAGATCAGCCAAGATTGGCTAAATATTGTTACCTTTTGAGACAATGACAATAAAGATCATGGAAATCCATTCTTAGAAGCTGCATATTATACTCCTCCAAAAATATCACTCTGCAACATTGGGCAGTATAAATTGTACAATATTTTAAAATATACTCCAACGTGATTTACTAGTCTTAACTTTCTTAAATTCCTAATCAATGGAAGCAACATGTTTGGGTTATAGGAATATGTTCAAGCATCAAGAAATGATGTTGTTTTGCAAAGAAAATGCAAAGCCTTTCATACCTACCAGGTATGGGCAAAGCAAATTTGAATTTAACAGCAAATGTCCAACAGAAAAGCAGGTATAAGTTGAAGAGACTTATCTATTAGAACTGTGCGTAATTCCACTATTACCACAAAAACCATCACCCCCCCCCCCCCCAAAATGAGAAGTATATCAGATATCATATAAGCATGTCTACAGCATCTCTCACCTTCACTATTTCAAGCTTCTGCATAAGGCTGAAAGATAGGTTCCAGTGCTTTACAGGGCATGGTAACATGAATAAGTCTTTACCTTAAGAAGGTCAAGATTCATATTACCCTTATTGGTTATGAATGTATGACAGGAAGCAGTATATAAGCCATGCAACCGCTATAACTCGCTCTCTTTATCTCATATGAACAGTTTCCATAGCTTACAAGTGGCCACTTTGCTGAGAAATGCAGATCAGGCCAGATGTTAACTTTTTTGATGGTGGTAACTTTTCTTTCCATTTTCTTCCATGAGGACTTTATTCACCTTCTTTATCTGAATTAGCAAATACTTTTTCTCTCTTCAGTCTTTTCATCTGCAGTCATACTTCCTTGTACTGCTAGATAACATAAGCTTGGTACTTAGCAATTATTATTCACAGATGCAAAACAATAATAATAATAATAATGTTGATGAATGTGATGTAATAATGAATGCAAGCAGAAAATTACCTTAAGGCACCAAGCTCATTCTACAGTACTCGTTTTCTTATGTGTGACACTAGCAATTTATGTTATGTGTCAGTGGAAACATTACAGTTGATCTAAACAAGCTTCTATCTCCATCCTTTTATCATCTTTTTAACTGTAGCTGCAAAAAGGAGGTGGGGGAGGAGGAGGAGGAGAAGGAGAAGGAGAAATGAGGAAAGAATAGATATAAAATATTTTAAGATTTAAGATATTTAAGGTATAAATATCTTATCTAATATTTAAGATATAAAATATTTTAATATCTTGAATGGAAACTCCAAAGGATATCTCCTGCCATAGTAACAATAACATAATACATTACAATTTGACAATGTAGTGACCCTTTAAGTTATTTGGAAGGAATTAAAATTTATGGTTTGTGTACAGAAATTTCTAAATGCAGTCCTTTAAATCTCCATTTTAAAATGAATCAAGAAGTAGCATATAATAGGAAAGCCATTCCTACCTCCAACCCCCCAAAATTGGAAAATCATAGCCAATCAGAATTTGTACTGGGCTAGATTGCAGGGAGAAACATCAATAACCTCAGATATGCAGACGATACCACCCTAATGGCAGAAAGTGAAGAAGAACTAAAGAGCCTCTTGATGAGGATGAAAGAGGAGAGTGCGAAAGCTGGCTTGAAACTCAACATTAAAAAAACTAAGATCATGGCATCTGGACCCATCAATCCCTGGCAAATAGAAGGGGTAGAAATGGAAGCAGTAACAGACTTCATTTATTTGGGCTCCAAGATCACCGCAGACGGAGACTGCAGCCATGAAATTAAAAGACGCTTGCTCCTTGGGAGGAAAGCTATGGCAAACCTAGATAGCATATTAAAAAGCAGAGACGTCACCTTGCCGACAAAGATCCACATAGTCAAAGCTATGGTTTTTCCAGTAGTAATGTATGGCTGTGAGAGCTGGACCATAAAGAAGGCTGAACGCCGAAGAATTGATGCCTTTGAACTGTGGTGCTGGAGAAGACTCTTAAGAGTCCCCTGGACTGCTAGGAGGTCAAACCAGTCAATCTTAAAGGAAATCAACTCTGATTGCTCATTGGAAGGATTGATAATGAAGCTCAAGCTCAGATACTTTGGTCACCTAATGCGAAGAGAGGACTCTTTGGAAAAGACCCTGATGCTGGGAAGGATGGAAGGCAAAAGGAGAAGAGGACGGCAGAGGATGAGATGGCTAGATAGCATCACTGAAGCAATGAGCATGAAATTGAACAAACTCAGGGAGGCAGTGAAAGATAGGAAGGCCTGGCGCAATATGGTTCATGGGGTCACGAAGAGTCGGACACGACTTAACGACTAAACAACAACAACAGATGACAATTAGTCTAACTGGGCATTAAGGAGAATTTTTTTTAGAAGAAGAAATGATCCCTATGCATTAAACACTCTCTCTTACACTCACACATTCATACACACACACACGCACACACA
Organism: Liasis olivaceus; assembly: GCA_030867105.1. Classification (NCBI taxonomy): domain Eukaryota; kingdom Metazoa; phylum Chordata; class Lepidosauria; order Squamata; family Pythonidae; genus Liasis; species Liasis olivaceus. The sequence goes on from CM061352.1 coordinate 22,452,622, forward strand.
TAAAATTATAGACCTATATGTTAACCCATCCTGGATTTAAAATTCATCTTAGCCGTTACTTTATTCCTTCATGAAGGTTATTTCTACAAAGGCTGATACATGCCCAACCTTGAAATCCTATACTGAGTTATACAAAGTTAATTTTAGTATTCTGAGAACTGTCAGTGAAGAGAATATGTTACTGTGGAGTCCTTGGTCTTCTCTGAGCTTGGTTGTTTTCTTGCAAATGTTTCATTACCCAGCTAGGTAACATCTTCAGTGCTAGAATGGAATAGGTTTGTTCTCTGTTTATATATAGTGGCCTGCCCTGCCAGTATTAGTGGGGCTGTTGGTTTTGTTTATTTATTTATAACAAAACCCATACCCCCACTAACACTGGCAGGGCAGGCCACTGTATATAAACAGAGAGCAAACCCCATTCCATTGTAGAACTGAAGATGTTACCTAGCTGGGTAATGAAACGTTTGCAAGGAAACAGCCAAGCTCAGAGAGCACCAAGGACTCCACAGTTCAATCCTGAGCTATACATATTCTCTTCTATTGGAATATGTTACTATTGCCCTACCTTTCATTTATGATTTTAAAATAGGTATATATCTTTTGAAGTGTCCTCTGTCATATTACAATGAGCCAACCCAATCAAAACAATCACAGCTGTTTTTAGTAATTTTGCCTGTTTATTTGCTTATTTAATGAGACAAAATTTTGCTTTGACTGAGATACTACATGTGATTCATCCTAGGGCTGAATCTACTTGAACGAGCTTTATGCTCTTCTTGCTTCTGTTTTGTTTTGTTTTTTAAGCATACCAACAGGGTTCAGATTATACCTAGAGGCAAGTCTAGATGAGAGCTTAGTTCTGATCACAGCCAATGTCACTGCTGAGTGCCCAAGATCCCAGCTAGTTGTAATTTAGGTTTTGGGTTTTTTTACAAATGAGGAATTCCTATATATAAGCAGCAGAGAACCATTGGAGTTTCCCTTTCATCTCTGATACTGGCACAAACACATCTCTACTTATCAATTGGCTAGAAGGGCACATTCTGATTTCGTTAACTTGCAGTAAAGAAATACCCATAGCATTCTGGTAACTTTAATAATGAGAATTCAAGCCAACACTGATATAGTACTTACCAGTAAACAAATCACTTTATTATAGCCATAAGGCCGGAAAATGATATAAAACCTAAAAAGTAAGTGAATATAATTATATATATATATCAATTGACAAATATGTAAAGATATAAGATATATAACAAGAAAGACTAAAATATACCATATAAAAGTACAGGAATAAAAGTGCAATAATAATAGAATCAAATAACATAAATAAGTCTGAATCTTCAACTAAAACAAATAGCACATATATGTGTGAGGCACAAAAATGGTCAACCTAGGAGGATGTACTTCAATATAAAGTTGTGTTCTCTGCCTGGCAATGTCTTCAGGATGGGGTAGATGAGAATCATTCTAGAATCTCTGTAAAGGGCACAACAGAGGAGCATCTGGTTCCAAGACTCTATTTAGCCATCCCCCCCACGGGCACAGGCTCTGGCACTGGTGCACTGGAGTATTTTTATAGCATTCAAAGGGGACTGATGAGGGCAGTGCATCTAGTCTGGCTAAGGTATAATCTCAATGAAATGTTGATAAAGTAATAGATGATAAACAGGGTTTATCATTACCAGTAGCAGACAGTGCAGCATGTTGTACGAGTATAACTAAGAGTGACAAGATCTTCTCTATCTCAATTAAAAATGTAATATGAAAGTGTTGATTAACCAAAGCCAGTGATGGGCAACAGAAGTCAATATCTCTTGGCCCATGCAGTGACAGCCGTGGGTGTATGGAAATATGAAAAATAATGTTTGGTGAAATAATGAAGCAAAAGAGGGGAAAAACTTATAAGAGAATGATTGTTGCAAGAAAGAAAGAAAGAAAGAAAGAAAGAAAGAAAGAAAGAAAGAAAGAAAGAAAGAAAGAAAGAAAGAAAGAGAAAGAAAGAAAGAAAGAAAGAAAGAAAGAAAGAAAAAAGAAAGAAAGAAAGAAAGAAAGAAAGAAAGAAAGAAAGAAAGGTGAATGAGAGAAAGGGATTGTATAATGTGGATATAGTGAAAAAGAGTGCAAACAATGTAGTCACAGAGACCAAGGGATCATGAAGATGAAAGAGGCATAGAAAATGCAGAGAGATTTTTATGGAAACAAAGGAAAATGCTTTTGAACTCATTGAAAGGGGCTAAACAGGAGTCTCCAGCAGAGTGAATAGAATTAAACCTAAAAGTTATGAAGTTATTTGGGATGCAAGTAAAGTGGGGGAATTCTGGATGGATTATTTTAGTGATCTGTATGGGAAATAATGATATATAAAATGGAATTGAAATGAAATTGAAATTATATATATATATATATATATATATATATATATATATAGACGTGGATGCTTATGGAATGGCTGTGCAACTTGTTCTTGATGATTGGAGGAACAGTTAATCTTATCCTGGGCCAAAGCAAGGAAAAGCAAGAGCCAGTTTGGTCTAGTGGTGAAGGCCCCAGGCTAGACAGGAGGAGTTCTGGTCCCGCCTCAGCCATGAAAGCTGGCTGGGTGACGTTGGGCCAGTCACTCTCTACTCTCTCTCAACCCAACCCACCTCACAGGATTGCTGTGGCAAGGAAAATAGGAAGAGGCAGAGTATTAGGTATGTTTGCCACCTTGAGTTATTTATAAAAAATAAAAAATGTGGAATAAAAAATCTAAAAGAAAGAGAGAGAGAGAGAGAGAACAAATGCCAAAACTACAGAGAGTTTATCTTGTTAACTGTGCTGAGGAAAGTGTCTGGTGGAATTCTGATCAAAAAGATAGAAGAGATGATAGTGAGCAAAATTTGGGAACTGTAGTACCAACCAGAGTTTTGTTCTACAGAAGAACTGTATGCTGAGAAATGTATAAATGTGAAAAAGAAATTTATTCTACATTTTCTGATTTAGAGAAAGTGGATGGTGAAATATACAATTAGCCTTGAAACAGAGAATGTTTTCCATGAACACAGAGTTGGGTTGGTTGCTGAATCTGATGAATGGTATGCAAGGGAACTAAAATGTTCTCTTTTTAGATATCTGTGACACATTCCATTTATTAAAATTGCACTTAGTTCATTAAAACTTTATTTTTCCCCTCCAACCTGGATTCAGATGTTGACGTTTGGACAAATTAGATATACTACAAAGATGATTCCATTAAATTATTTACACGTTCCTCATTATTCTTCAAAGGCTTTGCCAACATGTTTTAGGGTTCTTATGCTCTGTTGAGTTATAGCCAACTTCTGATGACTTTATGAATAAATGTTCTCTAAGCTGTCCCATCTCTTGCCACTATATGTAATTCTTGCAGGTACATTTTTGTGGCTTCCAATACTTGTTCTTGTGCAGAATCTAAACCTCACTTTTGTACATCATTACTGGGAAAACCATTGACCATTCTAACTTTTATCATGATTGAAATACCTAAGTGTTTCATGAGTTTGCCTAGGTCCCTCAATTATTCTATTTTATGTATTTTATTTTACTCATCATTCTTGTTTTCCAAATCTCTTTTCTATACCCACCATCATCAATTCTGGTCACTGTATAGCTGTAACTGTCTACTACTTCCATCATCTCACTGTTTATGTTAAATCTCTCTAGTTTTCTTCTTTACAATTGTTTTAACTTCTTTCCTTCATTCCTCAGGGTCTCTGTCCACCAGGTCCAGATCTTTGAATCTGTTTCCAGCCTCCAACTTTTGGAATGGGTTCTAGGTTATATATCACTGGGATTAGCTCTTATCTAGTCCTTTTTCAGTCTAATGTGTTTTTCTGTGATTAGTAACCGATGATCTGATCCATAGTTATCACCCAGCAGAGTTTTGCAATTCAGTATAGAGTTTTCCCATCCATGGCCATACGAAGTGTAATCTATTTGATTATGGTGCTGTCTCTTTGGAGACATCCAGATGTAGAGCTGTCATTTGTGCTGTTGAAATAATGTGTTAATGATACTTAGCCCACTTTCTATACAGAAGTCTATCAGTTATTTCCTTGGGTTCCTTATCCAAATTTTATAACCATTTTAAATAAAGACTCCTCTCCAGTTTTGCATTAAAGGCACCAATAATTAGTAAAACATCCTTCTTTGATCTATTACTTGTTGTAATCTTCCATAGAATTCATCAAGCACTTCTTCTCCAGAGTCCATCATTGTGTAATGATGAAATTGAGTGGATGACTTGAAATTCTGATGGCAGTTATTGTGTCACTGACTGGGTTACTGAATATCTCATTACATATGACTGGGATACTTTATGTTCGGGAACAATAATTGCTAATCCATTTTTTTTCTGTGAGTTTCATTTCTAGAATAGAAAATTTTGAATTCATGTGAACAGAAATGTATGATTCTGTCCATTACACTTTACTTATTCTGAGAGTTTCAGTCATAATCCATGTCTTTTCCACTTTAATAATTTCTAACTTTCATTGGTGCATACTGTGGATGTTCCATGTTCCCATCCTAAGTGTTTTCAATAAGCTCTGAGCTTTTCTTTCAGTTCTGGTTACATCAGCAGCTGGACATCCCAAAGCCTTTTATTTGGTGACATCATATTGCCCTCACCTACTTGATAAAGCCTTTTGCCATTCCCCAGTAGCCAAATAGACTCCAGACCTATGAAGAAGTAGCTTTGCCATTGCTTCTTCCTTGTGGTGCCTCAGTAGATTGAAACTTTGCCTGCGGCTATCTGGTCATAAGCTATAATATATTTCATCTTGACTCTATGCCAGTACTGACTGCATCACTGCTTGAAATCAGGGAGATGGGTCTGGACCTTTAAAGGAGTCCATACTCAGCCTGTCAAAGTAGTGTCTTTAGATTTCTAGAACTGTAGAATTGTGTTCTTCTCCACAGTTCACCACATCCTGATGACATTGCTGCTCATATGTGACTGCTTATTCACCAGGGTATGTCCCATTTATATCGCACCAACCTGCATATCTGCAGGTTTTCACACTAGCTGACACCCATAGGTGTACCTTGGTTCCTTGAGCTAAGGCCTGGGCAAAGTAGTTTGCACACACACAAAAGGAGACAATTTTGTGGTTGGTGTATTTGGACCACTGATACAATTTCCAAATGTCTCCTTTCTCTTTGCCAGTATCATTTTGATCTCTCAAACAAAACAATATTGTAAGGGGGGGGGGGGGGGAAATAGCCCTACAAAAGGAAAGTCACTAGAGATCTGTATAAAAATGAAAGTGATGTAAGCTTGGTTTCTACAAGTCTTTTCATTCCCAGTGAAAAATGATGTGCTGAACAGAAGATATAAGAATGAAACTGTGACGAAAGAAGCAAACCAATGTCAGGAGCTTATTAAGATGGATTAGCAAGTCGTGGTGTTTGGAATGTCAGCTTTAGCTATCAACAGAAATGAATTAGTCCCCTAATGTTAAGAGCTATCTTCACATTTAGCAAATTCTACAAGTATGAATCAAACAGAAATGTAACATCCCGTTTTCAAATGGAGGTCATCACTCTAAAAGCTGTGAACAATTCTGCAAGTTTATGATCCCCATATTAAACTGGTTGAACCAAACCACAAGAGGAAAAACATGCTTTCAAATAGTTTACACTATGCATTGTCCCTTACATGGAGCCACTCACAAGGAACATTTAGACATTTTGATTGGTACAAAATGCAGTAGCTACAAGTTCCAAAGAGATTTAGTACTAATTTTTGTAAATCTAGAACTTGAACTCTGGTTCTGGGATTTTGTCATGCCCATACAGTAATGATTGGCCATAAGTTTCCAGTTTTTAGCAAAGATGTGAAAATGCAAATTTAATTTGGCTTTTAAAATTATTTTTAACTTTGTTGTTATGGGCATACTATTGCTTTACCAAATTTAAAGTGTATGTTTAATATAGCAGATAGATAAGAATAGGTTATAGTGATTGGCACAATATTGAACCATTTCAAGCTGAGATTAAAGGAATGTACTGTATAATATCATCAATGGTTACTAACCTGATGTAGGAGGAAAATCTGTCACCTGAAGAGGGATGAGAAGCAGTGTTGCCCTGCATTTATAGATGTCCCTTTATAGTGAATCCTCAAAGCAATGCTTTGTGAAGTGGCCATGTTAGTTGCCATTGCAGAAAGTCATCAAAGCCACCTACCAACGTGCCACCCTGAAGCATCGTCAGAAAGACACATATGGGTCAGATGGTTCTGAAGAGCTTTGGTGCTTAGATATAATGACAAAACTGCCTCAAACAGGTCCTCAAGAAGGGCAAAGCAGCTGTTTCATTTTATCTAATGACAGGATTTGCACTCCTTGGGTATGTTTCATAGGCATCTGCTCGGCAACCATGGAGAGTGTTATTGTTCTGCCTCTACGTGGCCCTTTTTACATTGTAATGTTCTTTTCTTCTCCAGAATGACCTTTGATGAAGCTTGGGTGGCTGCAGCTGAAGAAGGAATTAAAGAGAGACCCCTTTTGTAATTTTGTTGCATGCAAGCCACCAGTAAAGAAGGAATTATACAAAGCTGATTTTGGGTCTCTTTCCCAATATAGGTTATCTCTAAAACATAACCTGTAGTTGCCAATATCTTCAAAATATTCTCATTGCAAAATGCCCCATCTTCAATAAGATTATTGACAAATACATACAAACACACACACACACACACACACAATTTGAAATATAGCCGCAGGTCCAAAAAGGTGTAGATCATTAGAATCTAACAGGTGAATGTTCACCACCAGGGCACCTGGATTGTGATGTTCCACAAAGTTTAATTCATTTTCCCCTGGCCTTCAGTACTTGTGTGATGCCATCCAAAGAACTAGTGGGTGAAATAGTGTGAGTATGCTGAAAACATGCTCTTTTCTCTCTCTCCTTTCCATTTTAATCAAGAGAGATGGCCAGGCTGAGGACCAACTAATTGGAGTTGAATCCATATAAGACAGAGTGCTGTGGGTAGATGGATCTCAGGCCCAGGAATGGGAAGGTGGTCTGGTTTGGATAACATAGCACTCAACCACACCATGAATTATAGTTTGGATTTAATGCACAGATGGCCTCAGGGAGAAACACAGTAATCCTTAGGGCTATCCTTCAAGATACTCTGGAAGGTGCAGCTGGTGCAGAATATAGTTATCAAGTTAGGTGGTTAAATGGAATCATGTAATATCTGTTCTTAGTGAACTGTACTATGCAAAAAACTCATTTTAAATTATTAGCATTAGTCTTCACTAGTTTAGGCTAAAACATTTCCTCTCTGAACACCAGACTAAGATCTATTTTGCTCCTGTATGTTTGATTGGAACATCATGGATTCTCTTTAACTCAGCTTTGGATGCTTGGGCATGAATATGCAGTAGCAGCTTTGAGGCAACAAATTAAGGATATTGATGTTCACCTAGACCTGGCATATGTGCCCAAGAATATATTCCTGTAGTTCCTTGACCCTCCTTAAACCTGGCAAATTTAAGCCAAATTGTAATCTCCAAATATAGGAGGGCATTCTCTCTGGTATTATTTAACATTTTTCTTACAGCAGTCTTATAAGGGAGATATAAGGGCATTACATTTAGATTAAGATTTTGCCCATGCAGTGAAGTGACTATTAAAACCATAAATCACATTTCATCGTATTGCCCATTTTATTTTAATACACATTTAGAGTTGATAATCACCACACTTAAACAAATTCCTCAATTATTCCAATTGGTTCTATTTACAACTTTTATTTTCTGATGCATGTGATTTTTTTTTATTTTAAGCATAGCCAAATTTGGTTGCTGTATGTAAAATGAGAAGCTGACTAGTTAATATGCTTAGTTAGTCTTAGGCTTAATACTTCCCTACACAAACATAGTCTGTTTATAGTATCAAGTTTTGTTATGTACTGGTCATTGACAGCAATAGAAATTCTATTCCAGGCTTAGATTAGCAAAAGAAGCCCAGATTGTAGCTTCACTAGTGTGTTTGATTACAAGATATTAGCCAAGAGTAGGATTTTGTCAGTGGCAACTTCCCACATATAGATGTCTCCCAGTGAAAATAAACCTAGGCCCCATGCTGTCTTCTTTCAAACAAGACATGAAGATGTGTCTACTCATTTAGGCATTTGCAAAGTAATAGCAGTTACGAGGCCAGTCTGCCCTGTAGCTGCCTTTTTAAAAACCAGGGGAGGGTTTTTTGTTGTTGTTGTTTGCCTTTGAGTCAGACTTTATTGAACTTCATGGAGAAGTCAATGCAGTTTTCTGCATTATGTTTTCCAGAAGTGGTTTGCCAATGTCTTCTTCCTAGGGCTGAGACTAACTGGCCCAAGGCCACCCAGCTGGCTTCCATGCCTAAGGCAGGACAGAATTCAGGTCTTCCTGCTCAAATCCAGCACCTTAACCACTACACCAAAAGGAACTTTGTTTTAATTCCCGTATTTTTTATTGTCAAGCTTATTCACATGTTGGTTGTTCTATTTAACTGTTTCTAACTGAAGATTGTTTGGTTTCTTTTCTTTTTTCTTTTAATACCTCTTGAGGCCTCTTAAGGAGGAATGTTGTTATAATGATTAATTTATCATATTTTGGGAACATCGCATTAGGTTGTGCACTGTGTTTGTACATTTCTTCTGTGAAAATATGTATAAAGCTCTGGAGTCGATCTGGACAACTTGCTATCCACTGAGCTGAATAAAGAACAGTAGCTTAATAAAATGTGCCACCTATCTGGGATCACAGTGTGAATAAACTGAGACATTGGTTAGACGCCATGCATGATAGCTAAGATACGCTTGATTTTCTAGATTACAGAGTGTGTAGGAATACACACACACACACACACACACTAAAAGTTAGTGCATTATGTAGATTCTTGAATAGGTAGTATATATTGATTTAAGAGGTTTTTACCAGTATGATCATATGGGGGAAAACGAAGGAGATATTTTTTACTGTTTCTCTCTGTAAATAAGAAATGTAAACTGAAATGAACACATTCTAACATGATGGTTTATCCAGTAACTGAATCTTTTTCAGGGCACTTATATTAGCATATGCAAGAGTATGCAAAACAGAACAGTAACCCAGCAAAATAATTTTAGACAGTTTAATGAAAAAGAATGAGCCTTAGTGAGTATCTGCAACGCAGTCTAAAGTCAATTAAGTGCCAATTTATTCTGCGCATTTACTTAAAGATTAGCATAATGGACTTGTAATGCAGAATGATATTAAATGATGCTGATACCTAGTACAAAAGTATGGTTTGTGTATTCTCATTTACAAAAAGAAGGAGTAAAATCTGGGACTTGCTTCTATGGATTTTTTGCTTCCACAGGCCTTTGAATAAAGGAAGTTTGTGGAGAGTCTGCCTTTAAGATATCTTCTGTACAAGTGGAGTTTTTGATTTTGAAAAACAGTTTTTCAAAAGTGTCATAAGCTACAATACCTTGGTGGGCAAGTTGCTATTTTACATGTGCCCCAACGTTCCTTTTTATCTTCATATGTTTCAAATTCTTACTGAATTATGCTTTCTATAAATTCTGACTAGAGCATCAGAATCATACCATTATTGGAAAGGGTTTTATTTTTCCTCCTAAATTTCCAACTACTGATTAGATAGATAGATAGATAGATAGATAGATAGATAGATAGATAGATAACATTTGAAGTGACATTATTCTCCACTATCCTGCTATCTCCTCCCTGTTCCATATTATCATTCAATCCTCCACTGAGTTTGTAGTAACTTGAATTAGATGTGTTGCACTAAGATGAGAAGGATGACCTAGATAAAATTACTTTAGGATGTTTTAATTTCTAGAGTAGAAAGCATTTCAGATTTCTGAATTCCATTATAAATTGACCTTTTGGACTAATACATTTCTCAAAACCTAGCTTTTATGGTTTTCACAGTGACTCAGTGTCCTATGCTCCAGCAATATTTCAAACTATAGAAAGAGTTTGTGCATCATCTGCAGCAGTGCCAGCTCAAGGATTTATGGTACCACATATAACCTAGGCCACCCTGACTGATAGTGCCACCTTCTGGAAATAGGAAGATTTCTAGTTTTAGAATGGGGAAGGACAGTATTGGTGCTTCCTAAGCTTTGGTGCCCTAGGCCAGTGCCTACTCAGGCTTAACTTAAAGCCAGCCCTGCTCTGCAGTTTTTGCCTGCCAGTTACTCCAATGCGAGCCTCACCACTACAGAACATAACTCAGACACAACTAGACCCAAGTAAGCTGGCATAACTGTCTGTATCAAAGGCAACAGTCTGAATGCCAGGGTATATGTGCGTCTGAAAACCAGATGGCTCCCCTATCCTCTTTTTTTTGTTGTTGTTCAATTGTTATTTTTAATGGAGCCACAGAGAAAAAATGATCAGTTCCATGCTTAGAGATTCTTTCACTATATACAATTTTAATTAAATATACACATAAATGAAACGAAATCAACATTTGTTTTGGTCTTGATCCCATACATGACTCTATGGACTACAGCTTCATGCCACTTACAGACTAAGAGCAAAATATCTACCATCTGAACAACAGTACCTGAACATGGTAAAATTTGAATGAAAAATAAACTGTAATTTATAATATATATTCTAAAGTCATTCCAAAATTACACTTTTCAAAGGCTAAAGCAATCTTCTTTAAGAAGGCACAGGTGTTGGGGAGATATAACTTCTTCCCTTCCTCATTCTGGAGCCCATGTTATTTATCCATCGCTGCTGAGAGAGACAATAGGCAGTTAAGCCTCTCTGTCCTCAGACATAACACATAATGGCTTACAATACATGGACTGAGTGACCAAGGCAGGCTATTCAGTGTATAAAGAAACTGGCACACCTTTCGTTTCTATGGATGCTTTCTTTCCTTCACTGTCACTAGAATATGTGATAGCATTTTCCCTTTTCCATTCATGGAGAACTATGTTGGGTTTAACACATTATATATGACATAATATAACTGGTTGGGTTAGTGTGACACTTATTTTATAAATGTCACAGTAAATAAATAAAATTTAATACAAATTTAATAATTAAACAAATAAATAAATTCCAGAAATCAGCCTCTGTAAGTCAGACCATGAGGTGGTGTCTCATACTCTCATTTTCCCAATGCTGATGTAGTTGCTTTGGTATCACCTGCAGGACAGAAAATTGTGGTGGCATATACTTTGCATCACTAAATTTGAAATGATAGTGGTCAGGTAGTGATATGTGAGGGTTGCTGGTTTCTGTGGCAACCACAACACTGAGTTCAGGCCTCAATAAAGCAAGGACTGGCAGACACAGTTGTTTGACTTGCATTGACTCATAGAATGAAGCCAGGGCTATACCGCATTGTTTGAACAAAATGCCCTTATTTTTCATTTTCATCTTCTGAATATCAGGTCATATGCCTCTGAGTTCTGAGAGGCTGGTGATTCTTGCTATGTTGGCTTCTGTTCAAAAAATTAATGACATTATTGCAACTTTAAGCTGCCTCCCTACCTTCTCTCCTTACTTCCTAAAGGGGCTACACTATTTATGCTACTACTACAAGACCAACCTTAATCTGATTAATGCAATGTAAGCCTTTTGAACAGATAGCTATCCAGCCTTTGCTTGAATACATGTACTAAGTAGAGTCCACTGCCTCTATGGGTTATTGGTTCTATTGCTGAATTGTTCCTAATGTTAAAAAGTCCTTTTTTCCATTCCATTCCATTCCATTCCACTTGTTTTATTCAGATACAAAAACCTGATTTTAATCCAGCCTGTAAGGTTTACCCCGTTTAATCCAGCCTGTAAGGTTTACCGCTTGCCGGGGTTGTGCACAAAGCTGGGAGTTCTCGATGGCTCCTTGATTGCTTTGCTTCTGAGCCTCTGCGCTTTCCTTTGTTTGCAGCGCGCCCGAGGGAAGCCGCGCTGATACAAAGTATCCACTTGCGGTTTTGAGTTAAGCACCACCACCTGTCCATAATCAGCTCACAGGGTTTCACTTCCCCTTTTCCTCGGCTAGCACCCAGGCGGTGAAATTGACTAGGCAAGGCTGAGCAAGTCCCTAGCCGTGCTGCACTGGCTGAATCTGACACAGCCTTCATATTTGTGGTACCTAGAGAAACTAAGCATCTGGGAAGCTGTTAGCATACTTTCTGTTTATTATAAAAGGTTTTTTTTATGTAATCACAGCATTCATAATGATTTGAATGGACAAATCTGACGCTTTTAATATATTGAATGTATTCAAGGCCTATTCTCCTAAATAAGATTTGATTAACTGGTAGGATTTGCAGTAAATAGTATTGCAGTAACTGGATGCTGATGTTCTCACCATTTCAGCTGTCTCTCTTTTGAAAAAGTTATTTATTTATTTATTTATTTATTTATTTATCTTTCCAAATTCCACATTTGAGCAATTGCAGACTCTCCTATGCCAATGATTGATTACAGCAACTTTTGAACCAACTATAGAATGTTATTGTGCTAAACTCCCCAACAGCATGACATTAATTTCTAAGAGTCATCTCAGAAATAAATTTGATTTAGTTTTAATGAGACATATTCCCAGGGAAGTGAATTGAGATAGCAACCCTATGTTCAGTTATGTGGGAAAAAGCCCTACTGAACTCCATAGAAAAGTACATATTCATAAATTTGGGCTCTTGATTTTAAAGAAACTTGCTTAATATAAAATCAATTCTACTATATGGAACAGATTTAAAGATGGTTTATTATAAAGCCATAGAGAAATTCAGACTGCCATAAGGCTGATGGCAAACAACGATGGAATTTAAAGGTCATTTAGCACAGTATTTCAAGCAAGTATTCCAAAAAATCAGTAAGTTTTTCAAAGTTGCTAGAAAAACACCAGTGGATGAAGATAGATAGATAGATAGATAGATAGATAGATAGATAGATAGATAGATAATCAAAAACTAATCCTTGGACAAATATAAAATCTATGTCTCCATGACCATCTCTTTTATATACCACGATGCAAATTTGTGGTGGTTTGTTTATTTATTTACCTTCATTCCTGTCTGGTTCTTGTCATTTTTGCTATGGTTTTTTTTTTCTTTCTTATAATATATTTTTTTAAAAAAATGGTTTTACTTGTGAGATGCCTAGAATTATTGGGAGTCATGATATGACTGTAATAAATAACCTGAAGTCTCCATGAAATTGTAAACTGTCTTCTATCATCCTATAAGTTATGCTTATTCTTTGGGCTGAAAATAATGCAAAGCGGCAAAGAGATACTTCCCCCTCCCCCCCCCCCCGCCCCAAAAAAACCCTCTTACTGTTTGTTGCCATCTAGTCAAAGTCTGGATTTTTACAGCCCCAATCTGATAGCTATACAAATGTGACTGGGAAAATTTTCCACTTACCTGCTTGGCCTCAGAAGCCAGCTCCATGGAGAAGCAATGCAACTTCCTTCTCCCTAAAGATGTCCAACTTCTCCTCCATTTTCTCCTTCTTCTTTTCCCTTCACTCTCTTGTTGTTCATCCTTCCTCTCAGAATAGGTTTTTCCTATTCATTTCTTGTATTGTGCAGATGACAGAAAAGCAAGAAGAATGTTGGAGGTGTATTATAACTCATAAATCAGAATTGCAATAACTGGTTCTAAACAATTAAATAAGTGTGTATGCACTTTAATAGGTAAAGCTCTTGTTGATATAAAGGTACCCAAGCACTGATGCATAGCAGTAAGCAGAGTATTTTTTTCTGGTATTTAAATATATGAACCTTTCCTGGGTATGCAGGACACACTAAGCCTAGTTTATAAACAAGAAAGATTGGGTTTGTGCACCATGGCAAGCCAAACACCAGTGACTTATCCAGACATTGGTCTGGAGTGATGGATCTAACAGTATGAATCCGCCTGATTATTTTCATTCCCTGAAAAATATTTACTTATTTATTAATTATTTATACACAACTTTGAACCAAAATATGTTAATGACATAACAGATTCTTTTGGTGACTCTGGCCATTTTTGTCTGAAAAGAAATTATAGACTAATTTTTAAAATATTTATTTGCTGCATTATTTATTTTATTTATTAAAAATCTGATGTGGTTTTTGCAGTCCACTGCTGTCTTCTCTTATTATTTTCCATTACTTTCTACAAATATTACCAGGTTTACCTGCTGCTTCAATTAATGATTTTATTTTATATTTTTTAAACAAGCAAGCTGTACAGAAGGAAAACAGATTGCAAGGAATCTTCATAACTTCATGAAATTCAAGAGAGTTGGGGATTCTAATTATATCAGATTGCTGAGAAAGCAGAGAGAGAAAAGGAAGGCTTATTAATTTGTCATTGGTTTCACTCTCAATATCTAAGCAAATTATTTTACTTGCACAGTGATTCACATAAGAAGATGGAGCTTCATTTTTCTTCACCACTAATTTATGTCTTCTTAGGATAAACTATTTGGCCCACAACCTCACATTGAGCCACTTGGGAACCAATTATTGACTTGTAAAATGGAGCATATCACCTAATATGGTTTAAATAATTCAACTTCTAAATTCATGCATATTCATCTAACTACAAACTTATGCATAAATATTGATGAATAGTAAAAGACAGCTGTTCTCCATGCTACCTCACCTTATCAAAAATGTTCTCCACATTACTCATCAATCTGAACCGAGAATGTGTGCAATTTGAATTTTTAAAAATAAAATTCAGGGATGGCACATTTCTTCTGGTCTACATTTCACTCTTAAATTGCCTTAAATGCAATGCAATGTGTTTCTGGATACGTGGATGTATAGGATTGAAACATTTATCCATAATAGATCAAACAGGCTTGATAGTTTGGCTTTATTGTTGCTCACTATAATTTCTTCTCTATATAAATAATAACTAAAGTGTGCCTTTTCTACTTTTAAGATAAATGTAAATACTCTAGAATTTAGTTCAGATCCTGATAATGGCACAGATGTATCCCTGTAGTGTTCTCAATAACAGTACAGAAGTGATTGCCAATGACTTCTGAGATGTCTTACCCTGTTTAAAAATTAAAGTCTTCCTCTTTGCCCTTTCTGGCATAAAAAAGGGGGGGGGGATAAAATGCTCACATTTCATCTTCACTACTACAAACATCTATTTTTTCTTCTTTTATAATCTTAGTTGGGTTTTTCTCATCCCATATGTTCCCTCAAAAAAACATTTATCTTTTTCTTTGCCCTGATAACACAACAAACTTTCTTAAATTCCTATGTTGTCTTCCAGCAGGCTCTCAGGCCTACCATAAATCTTCAATTCCTTCCATAAATCACAATAATCCATTCCAGCAACCACTGTTTATTGACTATCTATGGTTTCCAGCTTCCTCCCAGTCCCCTCCCCACCAAAACGTTAATCAGCCTTGGTTCATGTTTCAATATGAACTTGCTAAACTTTACACTTTGCAACCAAAACAATACATGAGCTGAAACTCAAAAATGGTGGGAAATGGGTGCTGAGTTTTAGGAGACAGTTGTCCATCAAAATATTTCTAAATAATAAAAAGGAGGGAGGGGGGAAGATGCAAAAATCTATACAGAATGCCTTAGTAAACCTACTTTCACCCAAATGTCAATAAAAATCTATAATCTTCAGTCAATTGTTATCTTCTCTGATAAACAATGATGCTACACAAAAACTTCCAAACATAGGTTAAATATACTAACAGAAAGAAAAGAGACTGCCTTTTCTTAAATTCCTGTGTTGTCTTCATAAATATTTCCAGACCTACCATATCTCTTCAGAGCTTTCTATGGCATTGGTTTTAGATCCCAAAAATCCATGCCTATTATCTTGCTCTCCTGCTATTTATGGTTTCCTGCTCCCTCAAAAAAAAAAAAAAAAAAAAAGCAGTTTGTCAGTTTTGGTTCATGTATGATTGGAAATGGGTTCTTTTCTGAACTTAAAGATACAGTTCTCCATAAAAACATTTTTAAAACTATTTAAGCATTGAAAAGTGACAAACAATGCACAAAAACAATCTTCAGAAAAAATCAATCCACAAAACTATTCAGAAGGTTGTAACAGGTGAGATGAACATAAAGTATTACAGAATTTCATGTGGATTCCAGATAACTGGAAAAATTAAAAGTGGACAGAAACTTAAATAATAGATTTATCCATTCCTGCTTGTAATTATCCAATTGTGATTCCTCAAAAACAATTCAAATAATGAATGAGGTAGATGTGTGTGTACTGCCTCAAATAGGTTTGTGAAAGGATCACATCTTATAATTCTTAGTTGCAGAATTCCACATATGGTATTTATTCAATGGAACAGAATATTTAGATATGGCACTACATTTCACCTTCAAAACCCTTGGGGTACATTTGGAATCCCTGTTCATTAAAATAATGTTGAGAGAACAAGTAGTGGTGGAAATTCACATTTTCATTGACCTAGTAGGTATTCCTTATAATTCTGAAGTAGGTCCACTAGGAAATTCATTAACATCAGGTTACTTTCTTCAATTGACTTATGGACTTATTGTCAGGACTTCCAGCAATCAATCTATCAGCTCATTAGTTGCTTGCTTCGTTTCTGCCATATTTCAGTAGGGGGGAGGGGAGAACAAGGAAGGTGAAACCGTTAACACAGATGGACTATTATCTAGGGCCAGGAATGTCCAAGATCGTACCAACATGAGAACCAAGTACTGGCTGAGGAGAAGGAGAGTTAAGAAGTGAGGGTAAAAGTAGATTGGGAATGTGTGGGCTTTTAGTTTCAGCAATGCTTTGGAGCTGCATGTACATCTCAATAAATGAATTTCCTTTTGAACTTGACTCGAGCTTCAAGAGATTTTTCTTCATTGGGATTTGAACATCGGAGATCTGACACTTATGAAATTAGTATTGTTTTGTGTATTATTCTAGCTGTTCATACTGTATTCAGGGACTTACGCACATTTAATCACCTCAGTCATTGGCAATTTTTTAACTGCCCATCTTTTTTCATTATAGGTTGTTGTCATAATTTTTTAACAAATTACTGCCTTGAGTACAAATCACCTAATGATTATTATTTACCTCTTCTTCCTCGTATTCAGCAACTTTGCTCTCTTTTTTATTGATTATGTGCCATCAAGTTGTATTCGACTCCTAGCAACCATACAGATATATTTTCTCCATATAATCTGTCTATAACCTATTCTTTCAAGTCTCCCAATGGTGCACTTATTGTCTCTGTAACTGATTCCATCCACCTTGCTGCTGGTTGTCCTCTTCTTCTCTTTCCTTCCACCTTTCCCTGCATTAGTGCCTTCACCAGAGATCTAGGTCTTTGAAATCAAAATAGGATAATTTGAGCCTGGTCATTTGTACCTCAGCTGAGAACTCTGAGTTGATTTGTTTGATGATCCATTTGTTTGTTTTCTTGGCTCTCCATGGTATTCTTAGGACTCTTGTCCAACACCATTGCTATCTTCAAGGAGGAACAAATCAACACCTGAATGTCCAAGTGTCCAGGCTGCCTCCTGGCCTATTCAGTACTAATTGTTTCATTTTAATTCTTCCCCTCCAATTAAGCATTTGCCTATTTCTTCCCATCTGCATTATTAATTTTTCAACAGTTCAAACAGATCATCTCAGTAGGAAGAGATATTCCATCCATTCTTCCTCTTAATTCAAAGCTGCTATACATTGACATTTACGTATATGTATATATCCAAATATAACCACAAAAGCCTCCTCTTCTTGATTTGTCCTGGATTAGTTGGGTGTGAATATGCTACACAATAATATAGAGAATAGGATGAGACTAAAACTGAAGACAAGGCAGCATAATTCTATACTATATGTTGGAATGAGTATTTTCATGTAATCCAAGCCTTGAACAGCAGAACTAAGGACAGAGAAAAATGGCAGTATCTGGATTAATACTAGCAAATGTTCTATTCAAAGTCTAAAGAATATGAACCTTTAAATCCATGAAATTCTTGCTCCTCTTGCTGATTAAAGTGACAAGTGCCAGGAAATGTCAGAAACACTTGAGAATGAGAAACTGCATTTAAAGTATTCTGGATTTCATGACTCCAGCTGACAAACTAATACAGTTTTCCTTTTTTTTTTTTTATTATTTTGTCTGACAATCTCAGTGGTATATACATCTTGAGTACACCCAACTGAGTCAGCTTTGTATCTGCTTCAGCACCTTAGTTAAGTTAAGAGACCAGCAGCTCAGCTTCCACCTGTCCATTCAAAAAACATTTTAGAGTAGGAGTAAGCAACTTCTGTTGCTGCAATATTTTTGGCTTCCAAGTGCCTCAGGGATGTGACTAAATGATATAAGGACACCACTATGGGGCCCTGTGTTTTTATGCTGTACAAGTCACCTACATTGCTTCTTAAAACTCCACAAAGCTGGAAAGAACAGTCCTTTTTATTAGTTTCCCCCTTTTTTTCTTTTAAGATGTACAATTCCTTAGCACTGTTGGAATACATGGTGCCCATTCTGTGCCTTAAAGTCATGATATTCCCAATAGGGTAAAAATGGTAACATACATCTGAGAATGCTCTAGACATTACAAAGGAGCATGTGGTCCCTAGGCAAAGTTATCCACCTCCGTACTGTGGTTAAACATTGTAGTTCCTGTCTTGAAATCAAACAAGAAATTGGATTTAAATTAAAATGGAGAACTGTAAGGCCTAGCCCAAGGAACTCCAGGAGACCATGTAGATTCAGTTCAGCAATGTTTATTAGCTACAACCTCTAGCAAGAATCTTCCCAGACTGAAACCTCGGTTCCCAAAGTCAGCCAGTCACAACAGTGTGAATTCCTCAGGGAGGTGCCAGCCTCATCCTCTTATCTCTCCCTCACCCCTCAGGAGACGAAAGAGCATGTTTTCCCCCCTGAGTTTGGCCTTCATAATTCCATTCCATCACAAGAACCTGGCTATATCTGTTAAGGATAAATGATAAATTGCTAGATTACCCAATAGAATGCTGAGTGATCAATAATTGATCATCCAGATTTTAATGCTAACTCTAACCCTACCAATAGCAGCAGCAAATCTATTTTCCTTAATTAACCTAAAACTCTGAAAAGACCAACACTTGAGGGTATCAAGAAGGAAATCTCAGCCCAGGAGATTGTTCAGTACAGGATATGGTGATGATGATGACGACAATGACAATGACAATGATGATGACGATGATGATGCTCTGGTTGCTGTAAGAAAATCCACACACTTGAAGTATGCTGATTCTTGGTATCACTCAGTTCTTCGTCACTTTTTTATTTATGGTATATGCTGTTTTCAGCTACTACTCTGAAACAGAATGTATCATCTTACTCAATGGAAAAATATCTCATTGGAGAATGATGCAAAAATGTGGTTTTCATTTTTTTCCTGAGGCAATTTATGCTTTGATATTGGAGGACCAAATAGTTGGAAATTACATCCATGATCTAAATGTCTTTTTTCTCCCTTGATATTCCATCCATTTCCAATTACTTACCAATAACATGTTAAAATGCTCATTCGGATGAAGATATTTTTATTGTCAAATATTTTGATAAGTCAGTCTTCATCCAAATGAGCATTTTAACATATAATTACCAATATTTTATTGGTATGTATAAATACCAATATTTTATTATTGATAAGTAATGCCAGTGCCTTGAATGTGTAATGTCTTTATGTGGCCAAATCCAGATAATTCTATTGTTAATGCATGCTTTGCAAAAGTTTCTAACTCCATATAGCTAATTAGACCAAAACTTAAATCAGAGTTTCCTGCTACAAAATGGAGCTCAAGCTTCAGGCATGAAAGAGAAGGAAATGAATCAGGATGATTACATGCTTGATAGATGATTACTACTCAGCTTTAGCCAAAGGACAGAGATAGAGACCAGCCATGAAAGCTTCTTTGCACTAATAAACCAGACACGGACAAGCAATTATTCACAACCTCACTTCACTATGGTCTCTCTCTTTCTCTTTTTTAAAAATAACTTTATTGAAGTTTTTAGTAAACATAGTAAAAACTAATGCAACCTAAACTAGAAGGGAAAAAAAAGTAAAAGAAAAGTTCAGAAGATGAAGGGAAAAGAAAAGAAAAAAGTGGTAGAGAAAAGAAAAAAAAAACTATAATGATGAAGTGGCTTCCAACCTTCATCACACTGAGCATGAGCTAATATAATAAGTTTTCACCCTTTTTTAAAATTACACATTAAAAAAAAAAAAAGCACTCTTCTTTCCATAGCCTAGCTTTTATCTATGTGCAATCCACAGATTGTTATCTTTTCAGTCCTGGTTCATCATTAGGAAGTTACCAGAAATATCAAACAAATAGTTTATCCCTGATCAAATAATCCAACTTTATATTCCTTCTTTTTGCTCTTCACAATCTTGATCTTTAAATCATCCCAATGGCATCACAGGATTTAATCTTTCACCAATCAAAGCTTTCACCGGCCTGTTTTGTAAATCCCATAAAGAGGCAAGGTTCAGGATTTCTTGTCGCAGCTGTTCTATGTCCAGATGCTTTTCTTGATTTGTCTTTTGTATTCCCATTTTGATAATCTCAATTTTGTTGTCTTCCACGCCTTCAAATTCTATAATGTCTGTGTCAGGTAAAAGTTGTTTTTTAATTTTTTTCTAATCATCGTCTAAAAGTTTAACCATTGAAATCTGTATCATTTCAGAGAGATTAGTTTTTTAATATCTCAGTCCATTTTTCGAAGGGTTCTTTGAGACAAGTAAAGTCTCAAAGTAAGACAGCTGGCTTAGCCATTTTAACTCTTTTCTGCCTGGTCCTTTAGTTCACTCTAGTGTCCATTTCAACTTTCATCAAGCCTCAGTTCCTAATATGGGTTCAGTTCCATTTCAATAATTTCCCATAGTTAATTTTTTTAATTATACACTTGTTTTTCAAATCTTACAGCAAAAAATAACCAATTTTCCAGACCACTTTGGTCTCCCAGTCCAGTTAAAACTTTCTTAGATCACCCCCCTTTTTGCCAATTTTGTATTATTTTAAACTCTTAAGTCTCTGTTTAAAACTCCTTAAATCAAAGGAGTCAAATTAAGCTCACTTTTTTGAAGGTCTCTATCCATAAAGTAGTTAAATTGAACATTTCTGAATGTGATTAGAAAGTGAGTTTAGCAGCTTAGTGTCCTTATTAAAGGTTCCGCCACTGCTGAGAGCAAAAATGTTATCTCTCTCAGCTCTTGGTGCTCAAACCCATGGAGGACTGCTGTTTTACAGTCCCTCACAAGGAGCTGGTATTCCGAGTGCTCATGGGTGATCTCCCTGGAGAGATTCCAAAAGACTAGTCTACTTGCTAATCCTTCATTCTTCACAATGGTCACCATCTCCACTGTTCACAGAGATGTCTTCAGTTAGCCATGACTCATGCAGAAGTCTTCACTATGGTCTTAACTCACTCATCACCTTGTTTTTACTGTCTAAGGGCAGAGGAGCATGCTAAGTCCTAATAATTTGAAAGTGTTTATTAGTGTACTGAAGTATTCACATGCAAGAAGCAGGGATCCATGTAAGATCTAGAATCTGGTGCATTGAGAGGAGAGCTAAAGATCCTTCCTCTAAGAAAAAAATGTTCTACTGTAGAGATGCATCTTGTAGGGAAGGTAGAGAATTCCAATTATGATACTCTTTTGATACCACATTTTAGGGCTGTGCAGATCTTTGAAGTTTAATTTAACTTCAGTGAAGGCTTGAGCTAAGCAATTATTTGGACCCTATAACATGACCTTTTCCCTTCCCTTCCCTTCCCTTCCCTTCCCTTCCCTTCCCTTCCCTTCCCTTCCCTTCCCTTCCCATCTGGAACACACTAGGCAAAATGCTCTAACTGCTTCTTCTGACTACTGGAACTGCCAGGCAAAGCTTCAAGGCAATAGGAAGGTTTTTGCTCAATAGAGAAAATCACAAAGCCAAGCCATTTCACAGAGGCCTATTATATCTCTTCCTAATTTTTTCCTTTACTTTTTGAGAAGTTTTGATGTATTCTGTTCCTTGATATTTTACAGCAGTTAGTTCAAAACTGAAATATAAATTTTCCTTTATATTTCCCTTCCCACTCTCTGCCTGCCTCCCTGCCTCCCTGCCTCCCTGCCTCCCTACCTCCCTCCTTTCTCCAGTTCAGCAGCCCTATCAGTATTCTGCATCTTTTCTCAAAGATTTCCATGACTGCCTTTTTTAATTATCTTCCTTCATTAGTAAAAATCCAGCCCCATAAACTAAAGTACATGACTGGTAAACCAATTCCAAAGCCCAGTATTTAATTCATTAGGGAATACAGTATATATACAGTACATATACATATATATATACATATATATTCATAATTTATTCCAAATCTTGAAGACACTACAGTATCATTCTTTGAAATCAGGTCATTTTATGTTAGATACATTTCTTCTCTACAAAATTCACTTTTTAAAGCTTCTAGGATAGCACTTTTTAAGATTCCATTGCTGTTTTTGTTTTCTGGTTAGGAAAGTCCCACTAAAGGAAATCTTCTCCCAGCTATAAGATCAATAATCCCTTCAGGTCAAGAGTTTTGTTCTTTGCATTTGTCCTTTTGGATCTGGTTAATACAGCTCATGTCCCACCAGAATAAGTTGTGTTCATCATCACTGTTTCTGAATCTGTGGCCAAGCTATTTTTGAATTAGGTGAGACTAGTTCCTTGTCAGCAGATATTAGGCAGAAAAATTATTCTAACTCAAGAACCTTCTTGTGTAACAATTTCAGTACTTTGTAGAATCATTTGTACTAAAAAGCCATTGCAAAGAATGTAATTCTAGCCATGATTTATTTTAAATAAATTAAATCCAGATAATAGGTTTGTGCACACACCAAAAATTATTTCAAAGTGTGGAATTACTTTTCCTGTTCTATAACACTCCTCTGTGCTTCCAAGTATATACATTAGTATAACGCATTTATTTATTTGCTTCAATACCATTAGCATTTGACAATCAATTAATGTACAGAATATCTCTAAAATAAAGTATTGATGAATTCTATTGCAAATACAAATGAAGACAAAATTAACATTGGTATTTCTTTTATTTTCTTTTTTCCCTTATACAAATATGAACTTCTATTTCTAGGGAAATCAGTGGCTATTTTTGCTGAAATAATGTTTCTTCATGATCCATTTTCACCCTGGAGACACATTCCTAGTCTAGCCAAGCAGGTTAAGCCAAATTCCTAGGAAATTCTACTCAATAATCAACCTGCATGTCAACTCAGTGGCATTTTCAGGGCGGGTGTGTCAAAAATATCAAGGTAGTATATAGAGCATTGGAACAGAAGCCCTGCCCCCTCTGTACAGAGAAAGATACTTTATTTTAGTCAATGACCAGCATATAGCCAGATAATTTATAATGCAATACAATAAAGCATCCATACAAATATGAAGAAAATGAATAAAATATAACATTAAATTTTGAACTTAAATCTATAAACTCTATAAAAGTAATCTATCTAACCAAACCTATAAAACCTATTAACCTATGATAGTAAAAGACAAAGAATCAATTATCCTAATGTATTTAAATTGACATTTGCACTACAGTTCAACAAAACTTAGTATGTAAATTACTGTATCTGATAATACAATATCTGATAACTTTAAAATACCAGGATACAGATTCTATACAGGATCCAATTAAGCAGATATCCTTTTGATATCTCTAAGCAAGATCAAGTATTCAGGGAGACTGTATCACTTCTATCAGACAATAAATACCAAAGATAAAATGAGTCTGGGTGCAATTTGCTAAAAATGGTGTTAAATAGTGAGTGTAAATACCTCTGCAAAAATGGCAGTACAGAAAAACAAAATCAAAAGCAGCTTCAGCGCTACCTACTCATTATAAGGAAATGCTTCCCTTCTAAGACCACATCAAATAATGCCAGCATCATCGCTCATCTAGATTTAGATTTTTTTCAGTCTGTTTCAGATCAAGCTTGAAAATAAAGGTTTGCGCACCAAAGAAGACCCTGCTGATATACAAGATGCTTGCATTTCCATAATATTTTCTGCTGTTGCTTGGCTTTGTCATGGTTAGTATAGCATTCTGCAAGTATTACAGATCTGCTCATAGTTTTATCAGAAACCATTAGATCAATCCAATGGGACAGAATGCGGTGTTTAGTCAATAGTTCAGTGTATTAAGCCACAATGCAGTTTCAGATTTATTTACACTAGCCCCCAATTTAAAACAATATTTGAAACACACTGTGGTACCTGAAGGATATTTCTGGGGAATTTCTAATTGTAGGAACTCCATTCATTGAGATCCATCTTCAAAAGGCCAGGGCTTGCATCACAATGGAGCATTCACCACCTTCCTAATTTTGACCCAACTACATCTCGTGGACACTATGGTGCCAAGTTCCACCAGTTAAAAGTTATGTTTAAGTATTCTTCGGAATATCTCCTTCTTTATAGAATTCTTTGCCCAGGAGTAGGGCATTTCTATAATAGAATATTTCCAAGAATCCCCAAATTCCAACTTTTTTTAGAAAACAGTCTTTTAGAAATTTACATGACAGTTCTAGGTTACTTGTCACTGGTGTTTACTGGAAAATATTACTTTTTTTTTTTTTTTTTTGGCTTTCTAAGGATGTAGTTAAATGTACATTTTGTTACATCTATACTGCCAAGAATTGCATCACTTTTGAAATGTGAAATCCTTTAAATTCCAGTCTGCGCCTGCATCACTGTGAACAACAATGTGCAAAAATTGAATTCTTCCTTGCCATGATTCTTTGTTCATCCTCCATGAAATACAATGTTCTATGTATTCCATGATAACAGACTTACTGCAGAAATTTATCAAAATATTAATGCAGAAGATTTTATTGTGGAAAGTGCGTCCATGATTGCAAGAAAAATCAGGGTATAGCTTCACAGCATGGATTTAACAAAACAGTGATGGCAATTTTGTAGAAGACTCAGGGGATATTTATAAATACATTAAAATTTCAAAAACTATAGACAGAGCCAGAAGCGCTGAATGCGCTCCCATCTCAGATAAGCACTCAGCAAATTAAAGCTCTAAAAGGTTCTTGCAGTCAGAAAAATGGCTTGAATTAGGGGTATTTTGGCAGAAAGTATGTCAGCTTGTTTCTAAAAAAGATCCTATAAAAGAACATGTAATTTTCAAATGGAAAACTTTTAATAGGCATATAAAAGGCTGGATTGAAAGTTAAATTGATAGCAAGATGGAAAGAGACTCTACAGAGGTTTATATTTTTAATAGGCTGTATATATTTGTACTTCAATTTTAATGATTTTTCTTTCTTTCTTACCCAGCTCTTTACTCATAATTTAAATGCTGCATATCAAAAGGAGAGCTATTTTTTTAAAGAGCTGGCCTTTGGTTGTTCTCAGTGATAAATGTTTAATATATGCAAAGCAAGAAGATATTGCATACAGCTACTATGCAAAGTGATTAGAAACTAATTTCACTGCAAATGATTATGTACATTGTTCTCCATGAAGAGTGGAAACATTCTTCAAGGTTCTTAAAGGAAATTCAAGTGCTTACTCAACACATGTTGATGGATAGTAGACAAGATACCTTGGGGAAAAAGCTGGTGGAAGGGTTTCCAGCAAATATTGGTCTCAACAATGAAAGATGAGCATTCTTAAGAAGAGGGTTATGTGCCAGCTACCACATAATTTGCAATATGGTAAATCTTAGGGTTATTCTTGCTAGGCTACTTACCAATCACAGCTGATTAGTTCCTTTTATTTAAGTGAAACATAAATAAAATAAGCCCATGACATTCTATCTTCCCAATGGCAGCTTTGAGGGTCAAGCAAAACAATCAGTTAACAATAACGTTTGAGAAGTAACACACTGTAATGACAAAACCTATGGGCTGTGAAATCGCTTCTTCAAATTTCTACTAATCCATAGCTACCTAGATTTGAAGCTATGTTAGCCAGGTCACTGGTATCTCAACCTCAAGCTCTTTATTACCAAAAAGATGGCAATAAAATTGGTCAGCTTCAACATTTGATTAGGAGGATTTATTGAAAGAAAAGGGCATGTAAGGAAGTCTAGAAAAGTAACTCTGCAACTAACCCAATCAAATCAGGGATTTCTTCCCATCCCATTGACATTTTAACATGCAAAATGAGACCAAGAACACACAGAATGGATAACAAACAGCACATCAAATGGAAAGCCAAACCAAATCTTTAAAAAGTTTGAAAAACAGCAGGAGTAGGTTACCTTCTATGCAGATGAGCATGTGGACAGGTAATGGCATAAAGAAGTGGTTGATTCTTCTCTATATCTCTTTTTCTTCTGTTTGGATCATGTAGTCTGCTGGTCAGAGCATCCATACTGAATTCGTGTATTAACATTCAACACACCTTGTTCAAACCAACTGGGTCAGTGACTGGGGTGCAGCAACATCATTCTTGGCCATATGCAAGTTAGGGCCAGGAGAGAAGATGCACAGGGTCATTCAAAACAGCCTCTCTCTCCTGCCCCCATTAATGCCTTTTTAATCTACAAATATATGGATCCTCTTTTCTGGCACATTCATTCTCAGTCAAGAGTAGTGACAGCCAGTCAGTTGTACTTGTAATATGTTGCTTTGCAAGTAGTGCTTTATAATATTAAGTTGAAAGAATAACCTCTGTGAAGTTGCTCTGGCAATAAGTATGTTTTGTTTTGCTTTGCTTTTGCTTTTAAGTATGTAGTTCAGACTTCAGTAAAAATCTTTGGAGAGAGTATTCCTTGTTTGTTCATTGGTAGCCCTGTGTCAGTAATGGTCTAAATGAGAACAATCCTTCTGGAGGTGTGTATCAAATCACTATCACATTTACTTACAAGAAGTTTATTTATTTTATCGTATTTCTATAGCCATGCATCTCACATAAAAGTGACTCTGGGCAGTGTACAGCATTAAATTAAAAACAATAAATGCATAAAAACAATCACAATTAAAAAAAAAACTATTAAAAGCACTCAAAGCAGAAAGGATGATGTTAACCATAGTAAGGAAGTCATCACAAAATCTCCCTAGGCCTGCGTCTCGCCTGGGACCCCCAGGCCTGATAACATAGCTCAGGTCTTGAGGGACTTGCAGAAGGTTGAGATGGATGGAGCTAAACTTACTTCTGGAGGGAGAAGATTCCACAAGGCCTGCCTCCTGAGACCCGCCAAATGTAATTCCCTGGCGGACAGGACCCACAGCATGCCTTCTCTGCCAGACCTGATGGAGCAGGCAGATGTAATCAGGCAGAGGTGGTCCCTCAGATAACCTGGCCCATGCCATGAAGGGCTTTAAATGTCAAAAACAGTACCTTAAATTGGACCCAGAAGCACACTGGCAACCAATGCAGCTTGTGCAGTAGAGGTGTAACATGTACCATTCTTGGGGTACACATAACTGCCTACAATGCTGTATTTTGCACCAGGTGAAGCTTCTGGATACTCTTCAAGGGCAGCCTCATGTAGAGTGCATTTCAGAAATCCAAATGGGAGATGACTAGGGCATGAGTGACAGTGAGCACAGCCCCCTGATCCAGGCACGGGCGCATTTGGCACACAATACAAAGCTATGCAAAGGCCCTCCTAGCCATAAATGCCACCTGCTCTTTGAGCAAGAGTCGTGAGTCCAGGAGGACCCCCAGATTGCACACAGGGTCTGTCTGGGGCAGTTTCACCTCATCCAGCAGCAAAGACGGCATAGTCCTAGAACCAGAAGGCCCAAAAACAAAGCCATTCAGTCTCGCCAGGGCTCAGCTGAAGCCTGTTGTTCTCCACCCAGACACTCATAGCCTCAGACACTGGGATAAGACATTCACAGCATTGCTTAATTTGCCAGGGGCAGAGATGTATAAGCAGAAGGAAATGACATATATTAGCAATCTCTTAGACTTAGTAAAGGCAGAATGACAGAAAAGAGGGAACTCAGAGTAAATCCTTAAATTTGTACCCACATCCAACTGACCCCTTGTGGTCCATAGGTTATGAGGGGCTGAAAAGTCAGTGTCACTGATTTTGTATACCAAAATATTTTCTCTATAGCTATAACTCCCATTATTTCTCAACGGCTTCTATGTTGATCTATGGACAAAAGGTGCTTCTGCCAGCATCTCTTCTGATGGGCAGTATTTGAGTTCAGTGAATCACTCTTCTTGAGCATCCCGTACATAGTGATACTTGATTTCTATGTGCTTTTTGTTTGTTTCTTCCATGTGGGCAACTTGATCAGTTTCCAAGTATCATTCCTGTGGAGCACTTCAATCTTCTGTTTTGCAGTCTTTCTTCCTTAGTCTCTTCAATGACTGACATCATTTGATGCCTATGTGCAAGATTTTTCCCCTTGTTTCCTCTTCATCATGTAGGACAGACTTCATCATGAAATCCTTCTGTTTGGACCCCTCAAAATATCTGGCCTGCGGTATCTCAGTTTCTTTTTCTAGTTTTACCAAGTAGACAATTTCTGGACATAACAACCTCCTCTGAAGCTTGTGGTCTCTGCTTGCTGTTTGCTTGGATATGAAGAACAAAATCTGACATTTCACGATTATTCTTTTTTTTCCCCCTTCTCATAATTATTTTTTAAATGTTGTGTGCTTTAATAGCTTACTTGACAAGATCTATGACCTTTTTATCTTGTAATATTGTGATTATCTCACCTCATTCCTTTCTCATCATCTGTAATTCAGTGTGGTTTAGTTTTCTTTTAGCACCTTAGATCCAAACCTTTTTACATGCCCTAAGTTGGGCTTCCTTCATTTGTGTCTATATTTGGAACCTGCTTTGCAAGTACCTGGTTGTGTGAACTGCTTTTCCCCATTACTTATCTCCGAGCCCTCCATCTTGCAGGGTGCACCTCAGTCAAGGAATAATTTTCCACTCAGCCACATCATTTTGATTTGGGTTATAGGCCACTGTATTTCATGTTCAGTCCCCTGTTATTTAAGGTACCTTTTCACATTGCCTGCTATATATATATATATATATCCTCCCAAGAAGCTTCCAGTGAGAAAATGGCAAATTGATCTCCTGCAGAGAGCAGGAAACATTATGGCTGAAAATGGGAGCTAGATGCTGTATCCAGACTGCCGAAATCTCTCTGGAGAAGAGAGATCTTGAGATAATCTATATGTACTCCAGACACCAGTTTTTTGTTTTGTTTTGTTTTGTTTTGTGAGCAGATGGCAGAAACTGACTTTTTTGCAGTTGGCTTGCAACCAGCTTGAAGGAGGATTCCATTGAACTCATAGCCATCAATGTAGCCTTTATGGACTCAGTCTGACTAAACTTCACTTCTTAATCACTTTGGATTTTATTTCTTTTCCTACTGCTTTTTAAAAATTGAGAATCTTCAGAACCACAAGCTGGATTGTATTCACTAGGTGAGTTTTTTATTCAATCCTTTAAGGAAGAAAACTTAATTACGAGCTCTTAAGGTTTGGCAAAAAAAAAAAAAAAAAAAAAATGGGGGGATATAAGAGTGATTACAGTGTTGATTTCAGAAAGTTTTAAATGGATTAAGGGTATAGATGGACTCTAACTAAAACGTTGAAATTAACTATATATATCTTCTCATTGCCTGGGCACAGAACCTGAAGCTTTCTTCCAAATTTACTAAAGCCACATATTCTTTGAATTTCTTCAGTACCTCTTTTCACTGATCAAGTTGCAAAATGTGAATCTTGTAAAATTATCTGTGAATGAAGTATATATTTATAACCATGTGGTATGATGATATGCATTGGCCCACAAGTACCACTGTACTCCAGCTGTTCTCTCTCTCTCTCCCTCTCTCTCACCACATTCACTGACTTAGTCCTTTGACCTTACAGAGCATGGACACCTGGACTGAATCCCCCATGACTGTAACTATAGTCCTTTGAGAAACTCTTCAATTTACAAAAGAGCATCTAGGTGTTTATCATCGATTCTCCAGTGCCATAAATTTATGGAATTTTTATAATTGCAGTTCTTTGCTGCCCTTCACTTTATCTTATGTACAGTCTAAATCAAGTAATCCATTTTTCAAGGGGTGTATTTCATTAGCAATTCTGCATTCCCAGTTATATAACGGAGATTGTCTTGATATTTTACTGAGAGCAGACTTGACTCAGATCAGGGAATATATGATTATGAGATGATTATGTGATACCAAATCAGTATCACCTCTTAGTAATCAGATAAATAGATTTTAACCAGGATGATCTTTCCACAATATGGACCTTCATATCTTCCAACAGAGCACCCATCATTGCTGTAATGGAATCCATACACCTTGCTGTTGGTAATCCTCTTTTTTTCTTTCCTTCTATCTTTCCTAAACATTAGATTAACAATGTAATTATAAAATTGAACACTTTTTTGGCCTAATACACAATGGAATATTACAGATCTTCTCCCAGATGAAGTGATTTTTTCTTCTTTTCTCCATTTGCTAGGTAAATGGTAGATTTATATTCACTGAGTTCTATGAACCTCTTTTGCTTTTTAATAACATTAAATGTAGCAGCAGAAACTACAGTAGTGATTTAGAGGCTTATTTACTTGCACTTTCATTGTTCTATCAACACAGATGGGCCTTTTCAAGGGTGTGCATTAATGCTTTCATCCCCTGTAGTACTGGAGGGCAGATATAGATTCCCTATTCAGATAGGGTCTGCCCATGTAGAGTAGGGAAAATAGAATCAATGTCTCATATCCTTTTAAGCTGTCCCTTTTATAAGTAAGCTAGATGCCGAAGGATAACCCTACTTATTGAAAGGTTTATAGGGCAGCCCACTGAATTTTACCTCTATTGACTACTAAAGGAAATGACTGCTAAAGAACACAGCCCCTAGTATCTCAACACAAGCTGTGAGATTCTGCTCCAAGGCGAAACAAAAATGCAAATGCTTTATGGACAAAAAACACCAGCAGGCTTAGAAAGGCAATATTATATATTACCTTATTGTAATAGCTTAAATATTGTATGTCATAAAATCATTTATTGTATTTAGGTTATTTCTTCTTCCTTATCTTTTTAAGTGCATCTAACAAAGGATTGTAAAGCAGAAAATAAAGTAGATTATGGGCAGCCTCCTAGATTATGGGTTTTATAGGTGTAGTTATTTAGATTTAGATTAGCTTTATAAATTGCATGTGCTCTGTGCCTACAGTTTTAATTCAATTCAATTCAATTCAATTTATTTATTTTTGGTTGGATTCTGAGATTGCCTGACTCCAAAAAGACTCTGGGCAGCTTACAACATTTAAATACACAATTAAAGAAGCATGAACACCCAGACAAAATGACATTAATAACATTTTAAAAAAAATGACAGGCACTCCACAAAGACCCTAAGTCCAGACCTGGAACCAAGCCAAGTCTTAAGCAATTTCTGGAATGGGTGGGATGTTGTTTCAGAGGGCAGGGGCCATGACAGAGAAGGCATTATTTACTCATTTACTTACCTATATACATTTGGCTTAGGGTTAGGGTTGCATACATATGTTTATTACAATTTATTTTTTTCTCTCTGTCTCTCTTTTTCTTTTTTGTACTGGTCACTGGCTGTAATAAAGCATTTATTCTTTCATTGTTCTATCTCCTTTCTGACCTTTTATTACTTCAGGCTCGGGTGAATTATTACCAGCAAATTCTTGACTATGAACTACATCTTCTTCAGAGTTACACAAAACTGAATCTTGCAAATAATTTTAACATAAAATAAATATGTGTTTCCTCCTTCATTTCTATTGCATGTATGCAATTTGGCAATTTCTAAACAATTAATTTAAAATGAAGACAATTAGCAGTTCTTCCTATGTAGGCACACTTTGTGCTCAAGCTGATTTTCAATATATTTTGTTCATATGCAGATTTAGTTTTCCCCTTCTTCCAGATGCTTGTTGCATAGCTTTCTGAAAAGATGGCCTGTGGATCTTTTCTCATATACATCTAATAGGGTTTTCAAAATAAATTTGGCTTCATCTAAATCATTAAACTGCACAATAACTGAATTACTCACCATCAGGCAGAGCATCCCAACTGCTTTGTTGTTTACAGCATTTCCAACTCATGCTCCTACCCAGCTTCTATGCTCTCCCTGTATCCAGCAAAAAGTGATTCCTAGGGACTTCAAGGAACATTCTCTTGTTGAATGACCAGAAGGAGAATTGTGGTCCTTCCAGCTTCTTCATGAACTGAAACTTTTCTGGAAGTTATATGTAGTCTTCTCTTGTCCGTAAGTGATATCCAGGAATTGTATATGATGGAAGCAGAATATGTAAGAAATTGAAAGTAGTGGCTTAGTTGAAGAACTATAGTAATGTTAGAACTGCATCCCATGCAAAGTAATATTTTGCAGCAAATTTGAGGCAGGCTCCTAGTCACATTGCAATTAGTAGAAATAAAGATAAAGCTTCCCTCAAATTATGCTCAATTCCTGGTGAGGACATGGACCTCTCTAGGTAGTTTTCTTGGCAGCAATATGATGTTTTGCAATTATCTTAACGATTTTTTTTTAAATTCTCAGTTTAGTCTATATCTCTAGGAGCTGGGATCTTCCACCCAAGTATTAGGCAGGCTTGACCTGCTGTTTAAATCATCTAAGATTGGTGAGGTACTACTAACTGCCATCAATTCTCCCTGGGCTCAGGGTCAGATGTGTTAAGGTTCATTTTTAGAGGGACCTCTTGTACTAAAAAGGCTACCTTATTGCTATCTGTCCATGCCAATGTCTTTTTTCTCATGCATCTCATAATAGATATACAGGGAGATCACAATGTGTCTTATCTGACATCTAAAGACAAGCCAGGAGCTCATCTTTTCCTTCCAACTGAAGTTAGTACTGCCTTTAGGAAATGATGGCACATGACAATGATCTTCTTGAGATGCTGGAGGCCTTAACACATTGTAGCTGTCACATTACAATATTCCCCTGAACAGGAATTAGAGATATAGCTTAGAACAAATATGCAATACAAAGTATGCATACAGAATGTTCTTAATATTCTGTATTAACATTTGTATACATCAAATGATTTTTCATATATGAGCAGGGTATAAAAAAGCTAACATCAGCCTAATTTGCATAATTTGTAATTGAACGGCTCCATGTGCAGTCTCCACTATAAAATATTTAAGACTAACTGTAACCCTAACTGATTTATAAAATAAGGCCTAACATTTCAGTTCAGGCTTTATTCATCATTTCTGGCAACTGGTAAAGAAGAAAGCACTGTGGCCAAGCCTGGGGCTGATGATCTTCCTTGTAATCTCACATTACTTCTGTTGGTTTTATACATATATTTGGTCAGGATTTTGCATTTGAACAGTATTGCAAACTTGGAGGATGTTTAAAGCTATAACTACTTTTACAGATTTGCTCCTCATGAATGACATGGAATTGTTTCTACATTTTGAAATTACATATTCTCTCCATTGCAGGTTACAACAATGAAGACAGCAGCATGTGAAAAAAGGTGTGGTCAAAATGGGTAGGGTGAAAGTGATATCCATGTTTTTCCTAACATGGAACTTTTCAGAGTCTCTTTGAATATGGGTAAATTTTAATTGCTGTGTGAAAAATAAGTAGCTGTATATTATTTATTACACTATGAATGCCAGCAACACTAAGCAATAGTTCAACATCACCCCCTACTGGCCATGTGAATATTTTCTAATCATATCTTGACTGAAATCTGCTTTGTTGCTATGCTACAAATAGGAGCAAAGGGCTTGCACTCTAATAAACATAAAAGAATAAAAAAATAATAATAAAAAAGAACTGGTTTAATCTTGCATTCCTTCTGTGCTTCTAAATATTTATACCACCTACTTGCAACTAAGCTTTCATGTCCAAAAGCAAAGACACTCTGTGGTTTGTTATTAAAATTTGGGTAATGCTGTGTAATCAAGTCTTACATTTTCTGGTTACAAATGCTTTTTCACAACAACACCTCCATTTTTTTTTTTTTTTTTTGTGCTTGTAGCCAAAAATTAAAGGATAAATCAATAGTGTGAAAACATCTATTTCTTTCACTCAGGCTCTTTCTCTTCTCTCTCTTTCATAAGGTAATAAGATAAGGACACACTAGTATTCTCTGTGCTTGAAACAAAAGTTGTATAAGATGTGTGAGTACTTCAAATGCTACTATGTTTTATGGAAAACAAGTTGGTGTTTTGGTGCATTGTTATTTTAATGTTGAATTTAAATCATGTTACTTACAAGTCTATGCTGTTGCATTCAAGATGCATCAGTGGTATGACGCATTTATTGGACTTCATCCATAAACTCCATTCCAAGTCCTCAGCATTACTCATTAATTCCTTCTGCTACACAATTACTTTTTCTCACTAAGCAGTAGTAGTTCTCCATTCTATTGCCCTAGACATGTATGGCCATCAGGCATCATGGGAGTTAAGATCAATATGAATCCTAATTTGCTAGGTGAAGCTACAGTTTTCAAATGGAATTCCATTTCCAAAATAAAATTCCATTTCTCAGACTTCTTGAGCTTATGGTAATTGAATGCTATGTTGCATGATCATGGTTTCAGTGATTCTAGATAGATAGCATGTAGTACCCTACTTTAAATTCTTTTGGTTATAAATACCATGTTGAGAAAAAGAAGACAGCAAGGAAGTCTTATAATGAAGCAAGCACCGCAGATTTATACATTGTGGGTATAAATATGACCATCCATCCATTAATCAATCAACTTCATTTTCATTGTGAAGTTAATTTCCAACCACAATTTCTATTCCATTAGTCTAAATAGTCTGAAGGAGAAGTTAGGATGCTTTCAAAAAGGTGGTGGTGTACCGATCTCTAAAAAAAAAGTCTTCCATGGATCCAACCATATTAGATAACTTATATCCATCTCTCTCTCTCTCTCTCTAGATGAGGAACTAGCTACAGAGGATTCTAAACAAACATATTATATAGAATCCTTTCAGTCATAATTCAGGCCTCATCATGTGTAGAAAGTAAGGAAGATGACCTTGACATAAATATGCAACAACCTAGGCAAAGGGGGCTGAAACATTTTTTATAATGTTTTATAATAATATATTATAGAGATCAAATTGCCAACATTTGCTGGATCATGGAGAAAGCACGAGAGTTCCAGAAAAGCATCTACTTCTGCTTCATTGACTATGCAAAAGCCTTCGATTGTGTGGATCACAACAAACTGTGGCAAATTCTTAAAGAGATGGGGATACCAGACCACCTTACCTGTCTCCTGAGAAATCTGTATGCGGGCCAAGAAGCAACAGTTAGAACTGGTCATGGAACAACCGATTGGTTCAAAATAGGGAAAGGAGTACGACAAGGCTGTATACTGTCACCCTGCTTATTTAACATATATGCAGAGTACATCATGAGAAATGCCAGGCTGGAAAAATCACAAGCCAGAATTAAGATTGCAGGGAGAAACATCAATAACCTCAGATATGCAGATGATACCACCCTAATGGCAGAAAGTGAAGAAGAACTAAAGAGCCTCTTGATGAGGGTGAGAGAGGAGAGTGCGAAAGCTGGCTTGAAACTCAACATTAAAAAAACTAAGATCATGGCATCTGGACCCATCAATCCCTGGCAAATAGAAGGGGTAGAAATGGAAGCAGTAACAGACTTCATTTATTTGGGCTCCAAGATCACTGCAGACGGAGACTACAGCCATGAAATTAAAAGACGCTTGCTCCTTGGGAGGAAAGCTAGGGCAAACCTAGATAGCATATTAAAAAGCAGAGACGTCACCTTGCCGACAAAGATCCGCATAGTCAAAGCTATGGTTTTTCCAGTAGTAATGTATGGCTGTGAGAGCTGGACCATAAAGAAGGCTGAACGCCGAAGAATTGATGCCTTTGAACTGTGGTGCTGGAGAAGACTCTTAAGAGTCCCCTGGACTGCTAGGAGGTCAAACCAGTCAATCTTAAAGGAAATCAACTCTGATTGCTCATTGGAAGGATTGATAATGAAGCTCAAGCTCAGATACTTTGGTCACCTAATGCGAAGAGAGGACTCTTTGGAAAAGACCCTGATGCTGGGAAAGATGGAAGGCAAAAGGAGAAGAGGACGGCAGAGGATGAGATGGCTAGATAGCATCACTGAAGCAATGAGCATGAAATTGAGCAAACTCAGGGAGGCAGTGAAAGATAGGAAGGCCTGGCGCAATATGGTTCATGGGGTCACGAAGAGTCGGACACGACTTAACGACTGAACAACAACAAATTAATAATATAATGTTTGGAAGCAGCTCAGCAAACATCTCCCTTACTCACTGAGGTATAAGAAGGAGGGGAGGTACAGTACAATCAGACTTGCAAGAGTCTGTTATTAAAGCCAATCTCAATAAAGATAATTCTAGTCTTCCTGGGGAGTTGGTTTCTTGGTTTGGTCTACCTGATGGGGGTAACTTTATGGGACAGAAATTGCATTGGCTGGTCTGGTGCTCTAGAACTTCATTGAGTTCTATATGCCCTTTTAGATCTTCGAGAACATTCAGTGTCATCAACCATGGAATTCTTATGGCCTGCCTCCATGGGTTGGCAGTGGGATACACCATTTTGCAATGGTTCCACCTATCTGCCTAGGTAGACAGTACTAGTTGATGGTGTTGTAAGGAGTGATCAAATCTTTGATTATTCTAATGTGCAGTTGGTCATGGCTTGGTGCTGTTCTCAGTATGCTAACTTTCGTTTTCAGGAAACCATTAAGAGAGGTCATCTACTAGTTGGGTGAGGTCTCAGTCAGTATGCTGATATCACCCAGTTGTACATTGCTACCCCAAACTGAGCTGGAGATGCTATGGGAGTCCTGAACTAGTGCTTGGAGACTGTGAAGATCTGAATGGGGTGAAACAAGTTATAATTAAATTCCTCCAAATCAGAGTTGCTGTTGTCATAAATAGACAACATAGCACCTCAGCAGCACCAGTCTCAATAGTTACTCTAGACAAAGGACTTGGGGTCCTTCTGAATGTGTGGTTCCTGCTGAAGCAGCAGGTGGAAACCTAGTTTAAAGTCCTGCATTGATTACCAATTTGCTTCCAGGCTGAAATCAAAGTTCTGGTTATCATATTTAAAGCCCTACACGGAGCAGGTTAAATTAGGCAGTGCTTTCCCAGAATAGAATCTGCACTGACAGTTTGGTCATCATGAGAGGGCCCATTGAAAGTCCTCCCCTGAGTTAACTGGGTATGGATGAAGCAGCAGGCCTTATCAGTTGCAGGTTGCAGCTCCTCTTTGGAACTCACTTCCACAGGACTTATGTGCAGCTCCACCCTTCGGGCTTTTTGCAACAACATAACATGGCTTTATTTTATTGTACCTTTAGCCTAAGATGGTTGGGGGTACCATGATAGTTTGTTTGTTTTTTTAATGGTTTCAGTAGGAACTTTATTGTATTACTTGAGTATGTTTTCACTGTTTTGTTGTACTGTTTGCTGCCCAGAGGTTATTTTTTTTAGGAATGTGGCAGTTTAGAAATGCTGTAAAAGAAATGAACAAACAAGTTAAAAACAAAGAAACAAATTAACAACTGACTATAAACAGCTTTGAATTATTACTAGATTAAATCAGATTAATATGTGAAATACCATAATACCCAACCCTTGAAGGCAATCCAGGGAGATACTATGGTTGATAGTACTGAACACTACCTAGAGATCTAAAACGTCCAGAAGGGGCACACTTTTTCTATCCAAGTCCTGAAAAAAGTAATCTGTCAGGGGTCTTCTGCAGTTTCTGTCCCATGCATAAATCTTTATCTAGAATCTACTGTAGCTGGATTCTTACCACTTGCTCCAAAATCTTTCCTAAAAAAAATAGGTTGAAAATTCACCAAGAGCTGTCTAAAGTAACTATATTAAGAGGTGTCTTCTTCAGAAGTGGGGAGCGGGGATTCATATGTGTAAAAGATTACTAACAAAGCTGCTAACACTGGAGGCACTGGTCTGCAGTGGTTCCACTTTTTCCCAAGTGGTAAATTTCCAGTTAGTATGGATATGTGGAAAAGCAATAATGCCACATGGCTCAGTTCTCTCCCCCATGCTGTTTCGTATCTAGATAAAGTTGTTGGAGGAGATTATCTACCAATCTGTGGTATGGTATCACCAGTACACTACTGATATATTTGCATGTAGCTACCCTAAGCAAGACTGGTAATGTTGCTGAAGTTCTATCTTTTCCAAACAGCAATCATATAGAAGTAGATTATATTGGTGTAAATTTACATAGGTTTCATTGGTGTAAATCTACATAGGATTTCTCCTTAAATTGATAAGGATGGAATGTCTATCTGGGTGTTTGTTTTTTAGAGAAAATTATAGAACATTCTCTATGGTAAAAGTAGAGTGTATCAGCAAGTTTTGGAAAGGTGTATGTGTTCTACCCTTTGTTGATCTTTATGGAATGTTTGGTTGTCCTGAAATTGATTGAATTGCAAACAGAAACTTTAGTTTAGTAGATGCAGGTTATATCACTGATTTATAGCATATTATCTACTTCTTTCATTCATTTTAGTTACCTTAGCTACATGAAGGGCTACAGATCTGGGCAGCATAAATCTGGACAACCACCAGATGACAACAACATGCTAAAGAAAATTCTAATCTGGTCACCTACTCTTTTGTAGCCAAGATGTGGAAGCCTTACTGAAAACCTGGATGTCTTGTTCTCTTTTGCTTCTTCTTTCACACTTGTTATTTTCCTCAAATCTGTATCTGTCTTAGAGTTCCATTATTCTATGTGTTATATATTTTACAGTCTTTGTTCAGCTCCTTGAAAATTCTCTGGCATCTTCCTTCCTTCCTTCCTTCCTTCCTTCCTTCCTTCCTTCCTTCCTTCCTTCCTTCCTTCCTTCCTTCCTTCCTTCCTCCCTCCCTCCCTCCCTCCCTCACAGAGCTATTCTTGTCCCTAAGGCAGATATAGGCAACATTGTTGGGTTAATGGACTCACCTGGAATAGTGACAGCATGTTGTAGGAAAGATTACCAGTCACAAAATGGCTTCCACATTGGCCCTAGCCACTCACAAAATACCAGTTTCTCAGAAAACACACTGATCAGGTTTTTCTCTGTTATCAGTTCTATTTACCTTCCCCTGTTTTGTTTCCCCGCCCTGGGGAAACAGTCAGTAAGAACAAAATAACGCTTTGGATTACATTGATCAGAAAAATTACAAAGTGCTGGATTTGATCAAGAAACCACAGGGAAGACAGATTTTTCTTTTTATTCTACTATAAGGAGAAGAGAAGTTATATGGCAATGACAGCAATGTTTCTGTCACAGATTTTACAATATTTAGTTTTCTTATCTGATGCCAATTTTGCAAGATATCCTTCCTTTTTAATTATGTTTGTGTGTTGCTTATAATTTCATAATCTTAGTGGCAACCAAACTTGCAACAAATATCCTATTTCCTATCTACCATTCATTCACATTTTTTTTTGAATTAGAGACAGATATTCTAAAGAAATCATATCTTTTGCTTTATCTCCTTTGTTTTGCTTTTAATATAGACTATTCATGCTATTTAAAAAAATCTA
This sequence comes from Liasis olivaceus, assembly GCA_030867105.1. Lineage (NCBI taxonomy): Eukaryota > Metazoa > Chordata > Lepidosauria > Squamata > Pythonidae > Liasis > Liasis olivaceus. Next base: position 22,492,186 of record CM061352.1, read on the forward strand.
AATATCTTATGATCAAGTAACCTATCTGAAGACCTTTAAAAAGATGCTGGGAGCTGTAAAACCTTATGTAATCTTCCTTTCCCAAGTTTATTTATAATCTCTCTAATATTTTCCTTTCTGAGTTAGATTCTATACGGCTTCCCACTGCAGATAGGAGAGATTTTCATTTTCTTTTCTCAAATTTTCCTATCCTCACCACTATCTTCATCACTGCAGAAATGTTCTTGTGTTCCAACTATTGCCAAGAATGTAAAAGGGTTTCACAAAGATTTTTGTTTGTTTTTTTGTTATCTCTGTTTTGGAATTTGGACATCATTCTTCTAGACCTTGCAACCTGAAGGAGCAGGATGGGTGGGTTGCAATCATCTTCTTTTCTCAAAGTCACAGGATGGAAAGCTGTTTTGCCTTATCCAGGTAATGTTGAAATATTTTTGTGGCTCCTACAAACTTGCAAAATTTTAGTAGCAAAAAGCTAGATAGCAATGGTGCAATTTTCACTTGGAAAAATAAAGTGAAAAATAAACCATTAAATTAGTACCTTTATCCGGACTAATCAAAATGGTGTTAAAATGTGTGCAAGGTTTTGAGTTCTCTTCATAAGGCAATATGTCACAAAAAGCAGAGGATAGAGAAAAATGGAAAATCAAGCCTCAAATTGGTTTAACATACATAGATAACATCAGGAAAAAACCCAACACATCAGGGGAAAAAATGGCTAAAAATTGCCAAGATTTCTGTCTGTCACAGCCTTGGAAATATTCCAAAGAATTTTCAGCTGAAGGCAGGTGTAAAATAAGCAACAGACAGAGCAATCAAAATCTAAGGCAGTTTAAATTGTCAGTGGAATTGATTAGAGAATGAATGAATGAATGAATGAATGAATGAATGAATAAACAAACAAATAAAAAAAAAGAAGGAAAAGGAGACTGGTTAATAAGACAGCTAGAAACATTGGTGTTTAACTAAGTCTCCCAGATCTGAGCTGCAAAATTCTAGATAATTATTAGGTGTCAGGTGATAACTGGAATGATTGTTGTCTCTTTGCTCCCCCTCATGGTCATCTAACTTTTTCAGCCCAGGTTCAATAGCTGTAGTCCACTGGTTAGCCCTGTAGCTGCAGTGCTTCAGTATAAATACATACTTTCTCAAAGATGAAAGACAACTGGAGCAGCCAGATGCTGCCATTGTGATCCAGCATGGGCACTAGGCCATCAATGGCCCACTCCCACATCATTTTAGTCTTGTAATTGTCAGCATCCTTCCACAAAGCAGCATCTGACTGGTTCAGCTGCCTGCTGTTTATACTTAAATTGCTTTTTAGGCTATTGACCTTCTTATATCTTTCTATTATTAGGATAAAGTTTCACTGACATAGGAACATACCAATATAAGAAGCCCATTATAAATTGAGAGCTCTTCCAGACAAACACAAGATGATGATGATGATGATGATGATGATGATGATGATGATTGAGATGAGCCCAGCAGTGGTTTAGATAATGTAGCTGGAAGATTGCAGTTGCAATAAATTTTCTTAGTTCTTTCTGATTCGAGAGAGAAAACTCAAGAGAGCAGTTAAGGCTCCTATATCAGACATGGACTGCTGCCTTGCTTTAAAGGGTTGGCTGGTGCTCCTCTTCCAGACTTCCACACAGCCTGATAAAGGAATTCAAATTCAGGAATTCCAGTTTGCCAGTATTTTTAAGGGACCACAGAAACTCCTATTCATTCATTCATTCATTCATTCATTCATTCATTCATTCATTCAAAAAAAGGAGGGAGATGATGTAAATTTAGCCATATAGAAGGCAGAGATAGAACATACAGGACAGTTACTGGCTAGCAACCAAGGACAGATTGTCTTGCAATCCTCTATGCTCAGTATTGGTCAAAAAGAACAAAAGTCAAATTACTAAAGGTTTCCTAGATTATTTATCCTCATAATGTCCTGGTGTTGGCACAATCAGGAAACAGTTTGAACAATGCTTCTGTCTCAGATGAGTTTTAAAGTAAATTCCAAAAATTGGGTAGAGAGAGATGGTGATCAAGAAGGGCCCAGTGTTCCACAATTTAAAATATTGTTGTCAGCATTCCCTAGAAACAGAGTTTCAAGCAGGAGTTTTTCCTACCTGGAGATGTAAAAGGTTAAATATGGGAGCACTGTTTGCAAATGATGGCTCTGTTATAATACTGTTCATCTGATGCAGTTGGTCAGCTAAATTAGGAGAGAAGGACATATAATCAATTCAATGGCATATGAACTGAAATTACTTGGGTTGTAGACACTGCAGAACAGTATTGTATATGAAAGTTTGTTGGTGGCCTGGATTAGAAGAATGTAAGTACTCCACTATGAATCAGTGCAATGGTCCATCTATGAAAGGGAAACTAAATTATCCTGCTCTATATGTGAAACCAATAATCTCTTGTAAGCCACCTTGGGAAACCTTTGCCCTTAAAGGCAACACATAAGTGCTAAACAAATAGAATAAAATCAAGAGAAAGCTTCTGGCTAATTAAGTGTCACCTCCTCAGTGGATTCAGTTATTGAATTATATTATGGGATATACAAGCAATTAGGACTGTAATCCAAAGCATGCTTTACTGTGATGTAAGCCTCATTCAACAAACTGGGAGTCATTTTTAAATCAGTATGCATAGACTTGGGCTTTTGTTCTCCTGAGAAAAGGAGACAATTGATGATCACTGCTTTTGATGTGAAAATAAGATAGCTATGTCCAGGAAAAAATGAGGTTTTTTATTTAATAAACACAAATGGACTCTTTCTTACAGTATGTGAAAACAAACATATGTACAAACACACATGTTGAGTATAATGATGAACAACCCTTGAAAATCATTTTGAATCTCACCCAATTATAAATTATGCTTTTACAGATGATGTACTAAGAAGGTACAAAACATTTCAATCTTGAAAATTCCAACTTCAGCATTAATATTTTGGGTGCTCCAGGCAAGAAAAAGTATGTTTCAAGAGTTTTTATCTCAAGCATGAAACAATACACACATTGTGTTGAATGTTATGACTGTTCCAAGCCATACAATTAGTCTGCTGTTGGCTCATGATTGTGCTGTTATTTTTTAACTTGCTTTCCAGCTTAGACAATACTGCAGCACAGATCAGACGTGTCTCTGCTGCTATTTAGTTTGCAGTGGATGGGGTAATGTGGGAGCATTGAGAGGAAATAAGCATCTAAATCCATGATCAGGCAGAAGAAGGTGGGTGTTCAGAGCTGCATATCTGCCACCTGAACTGGTAAGTTATTGCTGAATTAATTCTTAACGTTGCTAAAAAAGGTCAGGGTTTATGTACATGGATGGGTGGGTCCCCAAAGTGTGCTAAGTTTTATTTTGCAAACAGGAAATGTAAAGATGAATTTGTGTGTGCTTGTATAAATGTGAAGTCTACTAGTACTGCATGATGTTGGTTTATCAGTGTGCATCATGCAAGGTCCAAAATACTTCTTCTAAATCAAAGTCCTTAATTTGTTATTTGTACTTCTACATAAAGCATGGTAACTTGGTCAGTTACTTCTTCTTCTTCTTCTTCTTCTTCTTCTTCTTCTTCTTCTTCTTCTTCTTCTTCTTCTTCTTCTTCTTCTTCTTCTCCTCCTCGTCCTCCTCCTCCTCCTCCTCCTCCTCCTCCTCCTCCTCCTCCTCATCATCATCATCATCTTGTCATAAATGTGAGATTTCAGGTAAGACTTGCAATTTCAGAAGATGATAATATGCTGTAGAAATACTCCTTGGCCCTATATCCTCCTCCTCCTCCTCCTCCTCCTCCTCCTCCTCCTCCTGATGTAAGTTAAATCCACATGTATGAATTTGACTTTTTTCCCTCTTCCTTTTTTGAAAATTATAGTATACTGATTTTTAAATGATGAAAATCATTTTTGTTCCACAAATTTTTATTTCTTTCTTTTGTGAAGCAGTACTGATGATGCAGCAAGCCATCTTGCATTAAAGTTCTTATTTGGGAGGTACAGACTTGAGACCTTGGCAACTGCAGCAGATCCTCTTTTGGCAGGGTTGACAACCTTCTGGCGGCCACTAGACTTACTTAACATGTTTTAAACATCTATATCACTGTCTCTTTTAGTGTTCATTTTAATCACTTTTTAAAAATGTTTTATATACTTCCTTGTTTTTAAAGGGTTATTAACCATATAACTATTTGCTAAAGTTGAGAAGCAGGAGACTGATTGAAAAACAGACAGATAGACAGACAGACAAATAGGAATCATGATTAAAATCCAAAATTAGGTTGAGCCACAACATTAGATATGTAGGTAAGTCTTAACTTAGGGCATATTTATGTATCTACCGCACACATGTGGTCATGGAATAGCAACAATCATGGGAGGGTAAATTGGAGGACAATCTCTTCATGTCAAGCTTGACTCCTGAAGATTTTGCAGATACATCAAAGCAAGTTTTTTTGGCAATAGTACTGAAATGGTTAGCCATTGCCTTCACTGGGGATGTTTATGTTTTTGAATCTAGTCCACTGATATAGAATTCTCTACTGACCTCTCATAAAAATGCTAACCAGGCATGTGCCTGCTTTCCTTCAAAGCCTGTAGAAATCAGCTAGGGGCTTCTGAGATGGGAGGAAGCAATTTTTAAGCATATAGAATGCTTAAACCATTTCTTGGGGAGGATTGTCAGCACCAAACAGTAGTCACATACTACAAAACTAGACTTTCTACACTGGAAGTCCAAGTCACTGCAAGGAAAACAATGGCGACTTCCACACAAGAATGGCAGAGAATATTAAGTAAATTTCCTTATTCCCTAAGTGCCTACCCAAAATCGGAGATATTTGCTAAAGTATATTTATATCCTTGCTGCAGAATCAGATAAGGAACTAATCTGTATATAATCATTCATTAATTTGATTAATACTATGGGGATATATACTATATATAATGAAGATCTCATGCCAGGTTATTCTTTCAACATCTACAGCCAATAACTGTCAAAATATTAATCTTCTCTCTCACATTGACAATCATCCTAAATTAATTTGGGGTCTGCAATTTTTTTGTCACTATTGGCTAGGATAGGTGTCACACTACACTTCCTGTTTTTGTGCAGAAAATAAGAATAAAATGAAGATAATTTCTCTCTCCCTCCTTTCCTCTTATACGCACACACACACACTAACACTTCAACAATCCACAGCAATAACTGTTGGTGGTTTGTAATTTATGAACCTTTCATACATTAAATTTTTTTTGTACAGAATAAGGCAGGTGATTTTGGTACAGATATGCAAGCTCTAGGCCCTAAGCAGCAAGGGGAAAAAATATATCTTAAGTCCACAACAGACAGAAAATATGCAGAAGAAGCTCAGACAAACACTCCCCTGATTCTCAGGACTATAAGAAGGGGGAGGGGGTAAAGCACAATCAGACTTGCTACCTGGTGGGTCTGACAGTTTTGCATGGAAAACATCTTAAATTGGTGCTAGTATTTAATTCCCAAATAGTATACAGTACATAGTAATTCCGAAATAGTGCCTATCACTATAAACATAGATTTGCAAACAATGAGATTACAATTTATGCAACTCTTCATTATTTAGAAACAATAAAGCTTGCTTCTGTGAGATCTATCAGGACGGGCATGCTCAGGTCCCATCCATTAGGGAGTGTCATCTGGGCTGGTCCCTGGAGAAGAGCCATTTCTGACATGTGCATCATTCCTCTGGAGATTAGAGTTGCCCCAGTCAGTTGAGAACAAGCATTACTACAGGGAAAGAATTACAGTGAAACCCCATTTTAACAGACTAACATGGTGAAGGGTGTGACAATTATTCAGGAATGTCTACTGAACCAGAAAGAAGAGTATGGCAGGGATTTATATAAATGGATATATATGGATAATGATATTATTATGCAAATGAGGTAGCCTTTCATGGGAAATTTGGTCTACTATATATGAATTCTGGCACATTGAGGTCTGGTAAAGTGAAGTTTTATTATATATAGTATTAAACATCTGGCTACCCATCCAGAAGTTCAAAGTCCAATAGAGCATTCAAAAAGCAAAACAAAACTATATAACCATTCACATTTGCTCAGCAAAATCCCACTAACCTCCACAAAGTAATGCCTGATACAGAGAGAAAATGCAGCCATAATTCTTTTTTTCATAGCGGGTCTATTGTTTATTATGCTAAGTTAACTGCAAAATGATACAGGGAGAGGGTTGGGAACAGAGAGGATCATTTCTTTCCTCTCACAGAAGTGGCTACACTCAATTAAAAACAGTTGTACCATTTAGCTTATGCAGAGAACACTTATTTTTCCAATCTGTTCTGACAGCTTGTTATCATCTGACGAAATGAGTAACATTCAGTGTGCATTTTAGCTAGTTATTTATGAAGTACAGCTAAAAGCAATGTTTTCAATGAAAACCCCCAAAGCTATCTTCTAAATTTATTGCTCATGCAATTCAAATTAAAGATAAAAATGCCTAATGAAACCATGTCCACCTTTGCTGGTTAACAGACCATTATGAACAGACTGGTCATTTATTAAATATTCCTAAAGTTCTTTTGTACTGACTCTTGAGAATACACACACACACACACACACACAAACAGAGAGGGAGGGGGGCTGTAGCTGTTACAAAGTCATTTTGAACAAGTAGGGGATATTACATGTTATGTGCAGACAACTGCTGTGTGAGTAAAAATTAAAATAATACATTTCTAGATGTAATATATTTCCATAAAAATGAGTGGAAACAGATATATATGAGATAGATAGATAGATGATAGATAGATAGATAGATAGATAGATAGATAGATAGATGATAGATAGATAGATAGATAGATAGATAGATAGATAGATAGATAATGATATGCAGATTTATTCCATACTTGGAGATGCAAGGAAAGCATTCAGGATGCAAAAGTAGAATATACTGATTGGTTGGTATAATTTAATAATACACATTTATAGGACTATGTTCCAAAATTACACAAAGAAGGAAATTTGATTGGCAGATACCCTAACTGCAGTTGATGGCAAAGATTTGTTTCTACCATTTTCTAAGGGAAATATTATGTTCATTGACATGTAAATCATTTTCCAATTGGCCTGTGGATCATCACTGTTTGGCTATAATTTCATTCCTCTTAAATTGGTTTTGTAGAAAATAGCATCAAAAAGGTTATTGCCAGAAACTGACTTCAGGCATTCCAACTTTCCAAATGAAAAATGCAGCTAGATTACAGAAGGAAGGAAAGAAGGAAAGGAAGATTTTATACTTGTGAAAGAATGTGGTTAATAAGCTTTGGAATAGACTGTTGGGTTGAATAACCCATGCTATTGGTTTTGTGTTTCGTGTTTTGGCACATGTTAATCCCTTTCTGTATTTGTCTGATGATCCATTAACTTTTGGATGGGTGGTATACTTTTCTGGGAGGGAAAATGTTACTTTCAGCACCAATATTTTATGTCTGGCAGTATTAAATACTGGGATTATCCCCCCCCCCTTTTATGTTGGCAGTTAAAACTAAGAAACCAATACTGTGAACCCTTGTGAATGAGACAGAATGAGCTAGTGGGCAGAGTTCGGTCTAGAGAAACTGGCTTCTGAATCTCTATAACATCCATTAATCCAAGTGGCCATTTCTCAACCTAAACTACCTTGCAGGACTATTTGTGAAGATACGAAAGAACTGTCCAATATTTCTCTTCCTGGCTGATGGAAGTGTACGTAGAATGTAAGTGTAAGTTACAAGGGGGTGCAGCTTTCTTCATTAACCGTTGAGTCAAAACACTTCCAATCTCCTTAGATCCACTTCATGTTGATTCTACCACTTTCTAGTAAGTAAAATATCAACAAAATTCAGTAGAGATTATCTGAATGCCTCACTTTAAAATGTGAACTTTGCTTTACATAATAATGTACTCTGATTAATCCTCTCTACTTCTTATGGATGATGAAATATAATGACATGACAAATTACTGAGGAACAAGCATGTTTTACTTTTATTTTTTTCTTATTAAAAATGGAAGCCCACATTCTTACTACTGGACAGCTAGCAAGGGCAGCTTATCTTTGCAGTTGAGGCTATAGGGAGTACTGGAGTAAACCAACCTCATTAACAAATTGCTCTTTGCTGCTGAGCGATTAGGTACTTGTTTCCACAAATTCAGCTCCAGAGATAAAAGCTTATCTTTGGGGTTGGAGTTGTTAAGTGCTCAGAATCCAGAGTAGAATTAACTGAGGTTGTTTGCACATGGGATAGAAGCTGTTATTAAACTAGGTTCAGAAGCAAGGGCAATTAATGCCTCCTTCAAGCAGTTGCCTCTTTAAGTGCCCTCTGGAATGCGGCTGCCTCTCTACCTAATGCTACATCTTTAAATTATTAGACCAATCGTATTTACCTTGCTAACTTTGCTCTGCTCCTATTTTTTTACAGGGTTTAAAATCCCCTTCTTTCCCACTTCAACCAGTACTGAAATAAAAAGCAACACTGCCTTGTTTAAAGGAGCTAATCTGATACAATAAGGAAAATGGTGATATTAGGTAAAGGAGATAGGAATGGCATTTTGAGAAAGTTACCATGGCTAATTCTCAATCCAGGTCCAGGTGGGCAGGGTCTTGCTGATCCTGCTTATGAAAGTTTGATTAAATTGTTCAGACACTGTTGCTGGAGGCATTAGATGATTTTGGAGAAGTGCTATTTTTGCTGCCATTTGAATGCCATTTTTATATTTCTACTGTTTGGTTCCAGTATGAATGATCAGTAGATTATTTTGTCTTAAAAATATTTGTTAATATTTGTACAGTTATTTAGATTTCCTTGTGATGAACTATAACTTGAAATGATACATTTTGCATGCAAGCCTTTTAGGTATTGAGAGCTACTTTGAATCACTTTATCATGGGTCTCAGCAGATGGTCGCACCCAACTGACCTTAATACTTGAAAGTTAAGTATGGTTGGGCATGGTTAGTGTTTGGAGAGAAGATCACCATGAGGTTTGTTTTCCATTTTCCAGTCTAGTCTTCAGTCCTGATATTATTCCATGTGACCTTAACCATATCCATACTATTGCTAAAAAAACAGAATGGTTGCCTGTGTGAAGATGTCATAAGCTGAACTGAAACAATGGCATCTTAACCAAAGATGGGATGATACTAGATGGCTGAAGATCAGAGAACACCAGTCACATTTAATAACACATATGGGGTACATTTTGAAAAAAGGGCTTTAATTTGATGATCTGAATATTGTTGTTGTTGTTGTTACCATCATCCTTCTTATTGTCTTTTTGTATGCAAGCTGATTGACAGAAACAATGCTTTTGAACAATACCAGCTTAGAAGTTGCAAAGTAAAACAAAAGAAGGACAAAATATGGAACTATCACAGGTAATTTGCTCATTTGCTATATGTACCCAATGCAAATGACCTGTTGTCTGCTACTTTTCCCACCAGGGTTGACCTTTAGGAATTCTGTGACAACAGAGCTCACACAATAAAAATAAATAAATAATGTATGCAAATATAAATTAATAAATAAAAATATATTTATAATGAATAAAATTATTCATTAATTTTATTCATTATAATAATTATAAAAATCAAATCCAAAATATATTTCATTAAGTGCCTAGTTGTGTGATATTCACTTTATTTATTAGAGAAGTAATAGAGTTATCAAAACTTTGACCCAATACCCATGGAATAAAGAAACATTCAAAAGAGAAGCTCACTTACTGATTAGAAGCTCGATATACTTTCCTTCCTTCCTTCCTTCCTTCCTTCCTTCCTTCCTTCCTTCCTTCCTTCCTTCCTTCCTTCCTTCCTTCCTTCCTTCCTTCCTTCTTTTCCCCTTGTAGAAATCCTGGGCCATAGGCCCAATAAATTATTTCACTGTTAGATTTATATCTTGCCTTTCCTCTAGTAGCTCAAAGCAGCCCTCTTCAGTATTTCCCTGCAATAATAACCCTGTATAATAGGTGTAGGCTGACCTAAGAGATTGACCCAAAGTCACCCAACATGATGGAAACCCAGTAAGCTTCAGTAGTTGAAGATGGGCTACTTCTGCACCTTGATCATTGTGCTATACATGCTCTGTATATAACTTTAGAATTTGATTGACTGACTGACTGACTGACTGACTGACTGATTGATTGATTGATTGATTATGTGCCATCAAGTCATTTTTTACTTCTAGCAACCATGTAGATAGATTTTCTCCATGACAATCTAACCCTAACCTGTTCTTTCACATCTCCCAATGGTGCACTCATCGCCACTGTAACTGAATCCATCCACTTTGCTGCTGGTTGTCCTCTTCTTCTCTTACCTCCTACCTTTCCTAGCATTAGAGCCTTTTCCAGAAAGCTTCACATAATGCTTCCAAAGTAGGATAATTTGAACTTGGTAATTTATGCCTTGAATGAGAACTCTGGATTGATTTGTTTGATGATCCATCACTTTGTTTTCTTGGCTGCCACGATATTTTCAGGAATCTTCTCCAACCCAAAGTTCAAAGGAAGTTCAATACTCTTCCATCCTGCTTCTTCAAAGTTCAACTTACACTCCCATAGCATGTAACAGGGAATGCCATGGTTTGCATGATTCTGATTCTTGTAGGTATAGACAGATCGCAGTATTTGAATATTTTTTCCAAGGCCTTCATGGCTGCTGTACCAAGTGCTAGTCTTCAGCATATTTCTTGACTGCTTGTTCCTTTACTGTTGATGGTTGATCCTAAAAGGCAGAAGCTATCCACCACTTCTATATCTTCATTGTCAATTTACTTGTAGTTAACTGGGAAAATGGGACACTTAGCAGATACAGTGTTAAAAAATAAGTAAAAGATTTACTATACCAGCCAGTTTCAGGCACCAGTTCAGTGATCCTGAAAAGAACCTAATTTTACTTAGCCCAAACTACAGTCAGGACCAGAAATATTGAATCAAGGATAAGTGTTTTTGCAATATTCTAAAATGGTTGTTTTCTTGTGATCTTGATCTACATGGGCCTAGTTCAAGGAAGACTTGCCATAACCCAAAGCGAGCATGTGTTTCAAGGGCATTAGGAGAGATGGGCCGCTACATATATCAGCCTTTGCTTCTGTTCTGCTGACAGATGAAAGAGAAAGAATGGTAAAGATTTTAGGATTAAAATTTATGTTTAGTGATAATTCAGAAAAGAGCAGTCTAGAGCACAGAAAGCAGGCAAATGTAACACATTCTTATAAATATGAATGCCTATATAATATTGCAGAATCACAAAAGTCAGCTTAAGTGTTTGTTTCTGGGATATAAAATGAGCAGAATTTAAATGTTCTACTGGCTGTACTTCTTGAATGGTTAGTGCCCCATTTTTGTCAAACCTCTTGAATTACAGCTGAAAGTCCTGACTTCGGTCCCATCTGGGTGTGTTTCCTTTCAACTTCAATGTGGTGGTGTACAGAGGCCAAATGCCAAAACAGTTATCCTTGTTCCAATATTTCTGGTCCTGACTATAGATTGCCCAGTTTGTGACCCAACTGTAAAGCAAAATCAAGATTTATCCCAACTATTGATTAACATGGGGAAAATGATATTTTCTAATATCTCTGGCAGAATGAGTTGTCATTTAGAGGTACAATAGATATTTCTGAGTGCATGAAACCTTGAAATTAAGTTTCATATTTCTTAATAGTTTAATAAAGGTCTCTTCATATAGACTGTGGGGTTTTTCTGAGAGAATTAGATGACATATAAAGACATATCTGATTCTTCTGCAAAGATCAAACTTAGGCTAATTCACACTAATAAGTATATTTGTATGTGCCAAGAGAGTCTTTAGAGGCTTGTGCAAGAAAAGAAGCTACATTGCAAGGAACCTGAAATTACAAAGAGGTTATTTAGGAGGGAAGGATTCGTTCTCTGCAAAAATTGGAAAGGGTTAACACAGTCACTGCAAAACTTCTCAAAGCTAAATAAGTGAGCTCTTTGAAAAGTGCCTTACCACAATGCACCAGAACCAACATACACTGAACTGTATGCAAGCTAGTGTATATAAACAGGGAGCAAACCCCACTCACTAGCACTGATGATGTTACCTGGTCAGGTAATGAAACATCTGCAATCAACCAACCAAGCTCAGAGAACACCAAAGACTCCAAAGTTCAACCCCGAGCTACATATATTCTCTTCTATTGATATACTGAAGTATACGACATAAGGATGCTATATAGCGTTCAACATTCTTCCTCTAAAGAATTATGACTGACAAGTCCCCAGAGAACACTTCCTTGTGATGAGAAAAGTAGAACTGTCAATCATTTGATTCTGCTTTCATCCCATAAGTTTAGGGGAAAAGAAAGAAAAAAAAAGGTAGCCATGTTTTGCAGCCATGTGCCTGCCTTTCTGGAGTACTTAGAAAGGAATTGTGGATGAAACTTCAGGTTGATCCCATCTAAGTTATCTCTGCTTGAGGGGAACTCCAGTTACCTTAAGAATTGGCAGAAGGATCCCAGTTCTGCTCAGGATTCAACTGAGTCTGACCCATTCCTAGTTCTTTTAACAGTACTAATCTCTGTAGCTTCTAAATGCCTCACATTTTATTTATTTTTTTTATAATATTTTATTGAAGTTTTAAAATTACAAAGTTAAAAGTTAGAAATAAAAAAGAAAATGAAAAATACAAATTATAAGGAAAAGAAAAAGAAAACTTGAGATAAAGTAAAGAAAAGAAAAAGACATGAAAAATAGAGAGCTTCCAATCTATCTCTGGTCTTAATAATAAGAATGTCATAGGTGCTAGTTTTTAATGCATTTAGTAGGAATAATTCTTTGTCAAAAGATATCCTATTACGTTTATAATCTAATCTTCAAATCCCCATGTAAGCTTCGCCCCACCTGCATTTTGCAAATAGTCCATCAATGGTTTCCATTCCTTAAGGTAATAATTATTTGATTTTTCTTTTAATGAACAAGTCAGTTTATCGTTTTCTGCCATTCCCATCAGTTTTAGCAACCATTCTTGTATTGTTGGTAGTGTCTGGGTTTTCCAAAAATGTGCTTACAAAAGTCTTGCTGCAGTAATCATGTATTTAAATGCCTCACATTTTACATGCCCTTCTATACTGTAGATCCTGCAACTAATTGTTCCTCTTGCCTAAGAATCTTCATTGAAACAGCATAATCAGTCTGCTTAGAATTACAATTTGTTTTTGTTTTGGGGTGGTTTTTTTTTGGTTTTTTTTAGGAAATTATTTAGCATTCCAAATGCAGATTTCTCCAGTTATTGGCAGCATGAAAGATTCATCAAATAGGTATTTGTAACTGCATTAATTATAGGAAAGATTTATTTGGAATGCCTTGACTACCAAGAAGGCAGGGTTTTTTTAGAAAACACCATGAAAATGTAGAGATGTGAGAAATCTATGTTTTGTCATTTCCACAAATGTTGGTAACAGTAATATCCATAAAACTACTTTTAATGACAATCCTGTATAATCTGCTATGACAAATAACATATTACAAGGGAAAAAAATAACAAAAGAGAGTTAACACTGATATCTAGATAATCCTGCTAATGATATGCAACAAAACAGTTTTGATAATTGCTTTTTTTTTTCATCCAAGTGATTGCAAGCTTCTTCCATTGACTTCTCTCTCTCTGTCACTCTCTCTCTCTCTAAAAAGAGACATTTTTTAATGAAAGTTCTAAATTGGCCCCTGATATTTTAACATGTAGGCATTCTTGGAGTACCACCTGGGAAATGTAGCATATTGAAAAGGTAAACCTCAGGACATCATCATTTTTTTTTACCACCTTTATCCAATATTTTTTGTTTAGGCATTTCTCCTAACGTCTCTTAGGATCAAATCCATTTTATTTACTTTTATTCATCTTAATCCTTTTTGTTGTTAAGATAACCTTCCACTCACAACTTTTAGTTCTGGATTATTTGAGAGTGATTGTGAAGAGAAAAGTTGAATGAAATAGGATCATATTTCCTTTTCCCTTTTAAAAATAATAAATTCTATCTATTTGTTGGGATTTTTTTTTTAATTTTTTTTGTGGGAGGGAGGGAATTCTATTTGGACTTTGTGCTTGGTATTGGGTATTTACTTTCCCTTCAAGATTCTTGATCATATTTTTAAAAACTGCCAGCTCACTGAGTGCAATTCCACATCACAGCATTTCCATTTCCTAATCCCTCACAAAGCAGTTTGAAGCGAATCTACAGTCAACCTCACTTTGGCAGATACATGTTGATCTAAGCAATGCTTAGCCTTCAGCTGACCAAAAGGAAAGTGAAACAAAAGAAGGAAGGAAGACCCAATCAATACCCATTCCCTGATCTACCACAGATTGTGGTGTGACAACACCAACAACAAAATCCTCTCACTCCCAAGCAAAGAGGGAATAAAAAAAATATGGTTCCCCCTCCCCTTCACCTGGTTCTCTATCCACATTTTTAGTATTTGTGATTATTTGTTTGACAGTTATAAAAGGAAGAACAACTTAAAACTCTTGTGCAGCATTTCAGTATACAGGTACATTCTTTTGGGAAGAAGATGAAATATTTAGGATGTACCATTTCTTTAAGACAGTAAGTAATAACAGGGAGGGAGGAAGGAATGAACAAAGGAACAAAGGAACAAAGGAAACTGAAATATAGCCAGCACACCAGCCATATTTTGCAACAAATATTTATATGGGATTGATTTCATATGATTAATTCCTGGTTTTGTTTTTGTTTTTTTAATTTAAAGAAAAAGGAAATTAAATTTCACTGGATGACATTCATTCAAGCAGCTTTTTAAGACTTAAAGACTGTACATACTTACCCTAATCTTAGCCTGTCCTGGCACCAACATGATATGTATTTTTGATGCCAGTGAAATGGACTTAGTTACCCGTTTGCTATTTGTCAAGGAGTAAGAGTAAAAAAAGTCCTTTTAGTTGCCAAGCTCATGTTACATTTCTGTATTTTGAGTGTAAGGGTGTAAGCTTTAAGATGGCTGAGTCATTTCCTACTTACTTGATGGCTGAAACAACTGGCAGAGACTGATATTTCCATTATTCACTTCACAGGAAGCAACAATACATACAGAAGCTTTGTGTTGCTGGTTTGCAATGGGAAAATTAGAAAAGGAGATAAAATAGAATCCAGTTAGCTTCTCCCAATAGCCTTTCTAAAAAGCCATCTCTTAACAGAGAATGAAAACAGATGTGGCTGGAAAGACTTTCCATAGAAAGGGGCTTCCACAATGGGGGGGGGGGGGATACCTGTTGCTTTTCATTCTGTCATCTACTGATTTATCTTAGCCCATAGAAGAACACAGGAAGGAACATGAAAACAAATGCATGGACTGAAATACAGTAATCTTTAAAGATCCCAAAGCATGTAGTGCCTTGAATTGGCTAACTTATTATAACTGTTGCAGATCAGCAAAGGATCAGAACAATATGCTTCAGTTACCCAGTGGAAGTCATACAGCACATGCTATGATAGAAACCTACTTTACTGAGAATTAATAACTGCTTTAACACGGTAGTACATAGGTAGCAAGAGTGCAGTGGGGGAAGAGAAATATTTTTCTGGGGTTGACTTATTAAATAGAAATATCTCAAAATGCAAATGTTAATTACTAACAGTGCAATTTTATAGACATTGCTTGGAAATACATTTGCCTTATTTTAGTGTAGGGAAATAGAGCTTTTCAGAACAACAGGACTTTCTTTTTGAATAGATACGCATGAGATTGAACAGCAGGTATTATATTACATAAGAAAAGAAAAATGCTTCTTGCCCAGAACCTAACTTTCCTCAGATTGATGCAAAGTACAAATTAAACTTTTGGTTATGCTAGACAATCCTCTCATTTTTGACGGAGGGATGTCTGCATTTTTAAAAGATATTGTAGCATTATGGTTTTAAGAAGTAATAATAACATGGTTTCTAATGTTGTTATATCCCCACTTTGAGATTCTTATGGCAGATTTGATGCCAACACCATTAAGTAGTGTATTTGTGTCTGTGTGTGTGTGTGTGTGCGCGCGCATGCTTCGAGTCAATCTTGACTCCTTGTGACTGCCTGGGCAAGGCCCTGCAGTTTTCTGGGCAAGATTTTGGAAGTGGTTTGCCAGTGTCTGCTTCCTAGGGCTGAGGGAGAGTGACTGGCCCAAAGTCATCCAGCTTACTTAATGCCTAAGGCAGGACTAGAACTCACAGTCTCTTGGTTTCTAGCCTGATGAGACCAGACCAGAAAATCAACTCCACCACCAGAGCTACAACTTATTGAGAAAGGCTAGAATAACAGAATTTTGCAAGGCTGGCTGTGCTGTATGCTCTCCTTCTTACCCGCCACTAAATCTGGAAGACTCTTGCCTAAGTTGCTTCTGAGTATTGTCCTGTTTCCCAGGACTTAAAGAACGTTTCATTCCTCTTCGTCTACATAAAGGTTCTGGAATATTTCTGTCAAGATCACTTCTCTCTTCACATATGAAAAGTGGGCAACAGATTTTGGTGTCAACTTCTTTGAGTGCGAGGGTGGTTCCCTCAGTCTTTAAGAAAGCTGTGGTATATCCTCTCCTCAAGTCAACAGTCCTGGACAATTATCATCCTGTCTCCAAATTTCCATTTTTGGGGAAGGTGGTGGAAACGGTGGTTGGACTTTGGATCCAGAAAACCTTGGAGGAAATGGATAATTTGGATCCATTTCAGTCAGGTTCAGGCTGAGGTGTAGTACAGAGACACAATTGGTCATGCTTGGAGCTGGTATGGGTACATCCATCCTTCTACTCCTTGATCTCTCAGAAGCTTTTGATAGCCTTGACCATGGTACCCTTTTGAATCAGCTTGGGGGTTAGGGGTGGGAGGCAGTATTTTATGGCAGTTCTCCTTTTTCTATGGCCAGTTTCAATTGGTACTGACTGATGGGGAGAAATGGTGCCTGTGGTTCATCATGTGTGGAGTGTCACAGGGCTTAATACTTAATATTTTGTTTAACATCTACTTGAAGCTGCTGGGTTTGGAGTTGCACCCTTTCATGGACCAGGAAGCCTTTCAGACAGTTACTCATGCCCTAGTCACCTCACAATTGGATTACTGTAATCCAATGCACATGGGGCTGCCCTTGAAGAACATCCAGAAGTTACAGCTGGTCCAGAACATGGTGGCACAGGCAGTGAGGAGGACATTGTGTTATGTATGCATGACCCCACTCTTTTGTGAGCTGCATTAGTTACCAGTTGGCTTCTGAGTGCAATTGAAGGTGTTAATCATCACTTTTAAAGCCTTTCAGGGCATAGGATCTGGCTAATTGAGGGACTACTTATCTCCCGTTGTCTTTGCCTATCTCGTTTGGTCCAACAGGGTGGAACTAATTAAACACTGTCATTTTGCAGGCCCCAGGAACTATGCCCACTCTGTTGCAATTCCTGCCTTCTGGAATGTTGTTTCCCTGAGAGATTCATGTGGGTCCCAACCTTATTTCATCCAGAAAATTATTCTCCCAGGCCTTAGGAACAGGGTGATTGTGGAGCCCCCTTTTTATTTTGTGCTGTTTATTTTGATCTGGTTTGCTTTGATTTTATTTTGGTAATTTTCTCTTCTACTTAGTTGCATTCTTTTTTATGTTGGTTTTTTAGTTGTAAAAAAGTGGCCTAGAGTCACTTGGGAATTGGGAGGCCTATAAATTAATTAATAAATAAATGAAACACCCTGCAAGGAACCTTATTCAATGAATTATCTCTGTAAGCGTGGTTTTTTATAACTTTTAATCATGTATTTCTGATTTTAATTTGTTGTAAGCCACCCAGAGTCCCCCATTGTGGGGATATGGGTGGGGACAAGTCTATTAAATAAATAAATTAAATAAATAAATAATCAAGAGGTCTCGAGCAGGGTCTTAAGTTATATGTTCTCATATCTTTCATGATTGTCACTCAGATGGTCTAAGTAACTTAAGCTTTGGATCTAAAGTATAGCATCTGTGCTTTTTCCTTTAAGACAAACTTGCAGGATCTTCGTCTTCTGATTCCATGTTAACAGCAGCTCTTTAGTGCCCACTTTGCATCATATCAATTAGAAGCCAAACACATTGGGCCCTAAACCTAACCCAGTTACATGAAAATAATGTAAATGCATTGTACAGCTCCTAATGGAGCTAAAATTCTCTTTTAACGTTTGTCCAAATATTCTTTTGAATACAGAGCTGTCAAATTCATGTTGTATTTGTTTTATTTCTCAAGCCCTGATGTAAAATCTTGCTACATAATTAATGGCTAAGTGTATGAGCAGGTGTGGATATGTCTACATATTGTAAAGAGTTACAGGTGACAATTAGAAAAAAGCCCTTAAAAATAATTGAAGAATCAAAGTTGGCAGAAGCAATTCCACACTCTAAATGACAGCTCTGTCGAAGAGCTTCCTTCTGATCCAGTTAATTTATGGTAATAATCAAAGAATTCTGATGTCAGTCAAACAGTCCATGTTGTGCAACAGAGGGAATCTGAAGATGTAAGAAGAAAGCAAATAAATACGGTGACTGTTTCTGGATCAGCATCAGAGGAGGGATTAAAAAAAAAAAGTCTTAAATGGACACCAAAGCAAAGTTGTTACTGTTAGCATATAAAAGAGATACAGAAAAAGAATGAATATTGCTATGTGTAACAATGTGCTATACTAATAATATAGTAATCTTGAAGTCTAAAACCAGATTAAGTTGGCTATTTAAAATCCATATATCAGCTTGCTTATTATTTCCAGATCTTCAGTTAGTTTTTCTTCCTTTTAAAATGTATTTTCCCACTTGCATTAACTTGGCTTATTCTTGGTCTGTTGATTTCCCTTCCCTGGATTTTTCTGCTTTGCCCATGTGTATAATTCACAAAGCAAGCTAACAGAAGCTCCAAAAATCATTGTTTCCTGTGGTTTGCCATTGTTTACCTAAGCACATTATGGGAGGGCTGATCCATGTGACCAACTTGTCCTACTGCAAGTGTAGGCTACTGATTAATTCCGGAGGGCACACAATATTGTCTTCTTCCCATTCCCAAATACTGGAAAGGCAATCTCCACCCATCTCTTTCTGTTACATATTAAAAATAGTGTTATCTCATTTATGCCACCTGAAGTGGAACTGCCCAGTTCACTTGCAATGCTTAATTCATTGTAAGCAAACACCCCCATTCTAACTGGTTACTGTATGCTGTGTTAGGAACAGTCCCTCCCTTCTAGTCACTGCCTTTCTTGGGCATTTCTTTTTACAGCTTCACTACTCACATGGTAAAAAGCTGATGGACCTGTTTCACTCTTTTACAGGGTCAGTGATGGAACAGTGAAACAACAGACTTGGCTTAAAAAAAAAAAGTATTTTTAACTCAGTGGACAAGAGTTCTGCCATATTGCCCTTCTAGTCCAAGTGAGAGGAACACACTGGTCTTTTCCTTTTCCTTTCCCTTTCCCTTTCCCTTTCCCTTTCCCTTTCCCTTTCCCTTTCCCTTTCCCTTTCCCTTTCCCTTTCTTCCTTCCTTCCCATGCAGGTGGGGTAAAGAAGCAGGGGAGTCTACCAATCAGGGTCTGGACAGGCCACCACCATGGCCAAATCAGTGGAAGGTGTTGAAATCTAGCAGGAATATTTTTTTTATTTTGCTTTGTTTTCTTTTATTCATTTTATTTTAGAATTATGTGGCCACCCATCTCACCACCCATCCCACTCTGGATGGCTGACAACAGATAAATCACCAGAAAAAACAAACAAACTCAAAAACAGCCAAGTCAGGAAATAGACACCACTTCAGGAATACTTGAGTTTTTCTCATCTCTCTATTAACATCTGTCCATACGTTTATTTGTCACATCATAGACACTTAGTAGACTTAGAACCCTGGTGGAGGTTGATAACAATAACACAATCTATGACAAAGTCTTAAAATCAGTACTGGATTTTGTCAAGTCACTTCTAATTTCTTAGGGCTCTTATCTGTGATGAGCATAACTTCTTGAAGTAGATTTGCTTCTTAATACATGTTCAGCTGCTCTTTCTATACAGCATGAAAGCTATATACATCAGTTGTTCTCTGGTAGGAATTCCCAGTGAGAATTGTGGGTGTCATGAGCATTATGATAAGAATTGAGATGTCATTTTTTACTGCAATTAAACCTGCATGTGTGTGTGGATTTTGCAATACTAGATATGTGTCATGAATAACTATCAGTGATAAAGTGAGCTTATTGTCATATCTGATCATATGTCCCAGGAAATGCCATTTATAACACATTTTTATGGCCTAAGAATATTTGAATGTGCTTATTTCATTAAACATTTTGGAATATTTGGTCACATTTTATTGCTTCTTTCCCCCTCCCTTTTTTTCCCCCTAAATGCAGAAATCCCACTTGTTCAAGTGGGGATTCTGCAGAACTCTATTTTCCATTCCTTCAGTGCAATGGACACCCTTTTACATCAAGATTGACGTGTATTGCTGAGCTGACAATACCAATTGTCAATGCCAATTGTCAATGCCAATTGTCAACTGGCAGTTCAGCAGTTAAGATGTTCCAGCTTGTTGTTAATTGTAGACCTCTCCACGTTAGTGCTATATTTTGAGGGGAACTGATGGTTCACTGAAGTAGCTTAGACAAAATAGTTTATCATGAAAGCAAACATTGAAGCTTACAGTCATTTAGGGAGCTTTTATATGTGTCCATACATATCATGTTTCTTCAAATGCCTGCTAATCCCTCCAGAAATATTGGACGATATACACATGTGAGTCTATAAGTATAATTCAAGTCCCATCTAATCTGTCAAGATGTAAATGGGACAGTTAAAAGTCTTCTTGGCTATTGAAACTGAGTGTACCAATGCAGAGTGGTCTTTCTCGCTCTGAAAAGAATAGGAGGAATGCTTCCTTGTCATTTCAAAAAAAAAAAAAGGTTCAGTAGGAATAAACATGGAAAAGATGAATTGCACTAACAAGGAATAATCTACATCTTTTAGAGACTATTTTTCAGAGTTCAGGAAATAAAAATGTGCCTGAAGTCTAATACTAGTGCTGAGTAGGCATCAAAACTGTTTTAGAAAAATTGTTTTGGATTTTGTGTGAGGGTGAACACAACACCTCTCTACTATTTGTTAAAGCAGACTGATTTTTTCAAGGCTTCCATTCTTTGATGGTGTATTAGCTCATTTTGATGATGTATTCTCCCAATGTGGCAGCTAATAACTAGATTCCATTGTTAACAAGAACATGCAGTTCATGTGGATAATGAGGAACTTATCCTCCTGCAACTGATGTTCAAAATGCTTGTTTCTGCCTTTTACTTAAATGTATAATGCATTATGAAATCAGGGTTCTTGATTTTTCATAGTATAATTGTCACACACATTTCTATTTAGATTTACCAGCCAGTTTTACATTAAAACTGACTCTACATTTCTGTGAGAGCCTGGAAGATTAGTCATCTTCCAGGAAACATCACATGTATTCTAGGAAGACATAAGATATCATATCCTGTAGTTGCTTCTTCAAATTAATGTGATGGGAGGCCATAGGTTTCTAACTGTCTTATTTAATGGTGATCTTAAAGTCAGCTATGCCCAAATAAAGAGTTAATTTTTTCATATCCAATTCGCCTTCAGTGATTTACTAAGTTAATGGAACAACCAACTCTTTATTTGTGTCCACTAGAGCATCAATCTAACATTTCAACACTGGATGGTCTTATGTACAGTATGCAAATAACACAAAGCAGTAACCCTCAATCCCATGTGTTGAGTTAGACATAATACAACTAAGGAAATCACTGGATGCAAATCAGTGTGGATGCTGATTTATTGTTAGCTATTTTGGACAGGGTATCTACATGCTACTCACTTTTTGCTCAAATAACCTTAAGCAAAGTGCAGAAATGACAGTAATGAACATATTTGGAAAATTTTGGTTAGCATGGCACAAGTACAATCAAAGCTCAGTTGTACCTGAAGTACGATCAATTATTCTATGTAAACTAGGATCTGCAATCTACAGACAAACTTCAGGTTAACATATTGTTTCCCACATCCCATCATCTTGGAAGTACATGAAGTTTACTGATACCAGTTGAAACAATGGCAGGGTCAGCAGAATGACTGCATCTCTAAAACCAGCTGGTGAATAGGAACCTTTACATGCCACCTGACACTCTGCTGCTCCTGTAGGGCCCAATTGCTGGAAAGCTCAAAAAAAAATTAGCGCTTTCTAATACAGTTACTATTCCCATCAGCAAATAATTGACAGGAGGTAGCTTTATGAGTAGGTAGAGCAGGATCTCAGCAGAATCAGAGAGTTTGTTATGGCAAACAGATATTCTTTGTTGCAGTAGATAATACTGCCCTATTAGTAGGGTTGAAGTAAGACTCAGCTGCTCAACCAGTTGCCTTTTGTACTTGGCTGGAGGAAAGCTTTTTTTTTTTTTTTTTGTCCTACACCTTAACTGGCAAACTGTGTTAAGCCAACTCTTGCCAAGCAAAGAGATGACAAGAAAAGGAGAGAATGTGGGGGAATGGAGGGGGGAGGGGGAGGAAGGACTTGTCATTCTCTTCTTTTTCTCAGCATGCAGTTGTCCATTTTCTCAGGAAAAAGGATGAGATGTGCCAAATAGAGGTGCATGAAGATGGATGTGAAAACACACTAGTCACTTTGACATTGGCTCCTACTGACTTTCATTTGTCTGTATTCTTCCTTAACAATTCTAATGTCTATGTTTATAGTTTTAATTAGATGATATTGTACTGAGTGAGACATCAGTTTCAAAGCTTGAATGCTCTGTTGTTTGTTTGGTTAGTTATGCATAGATCCTGCAAAACTCATAGAGTGTAATACAATCCACTGGAAATATGTTTTACCATTAATTACTATATCCTGCACTGGCTTGCACTACCACATATATTTTTACCTGATATTATATTCTGTGATTTCATGAAATCTATGCTCTGATCCCTTCTTATTTTGACTCTGGGCTTCATATTTACTGTTCTTTGAATCAGTTAAAGTTTTAAAATTCTCATCAGCAGTTCTACTGCAATTGTCTATAGTTAAAATGACTTGCAATACCAGGAACCCCCTGAAGAGAATAAATTTTACCTAAGGCTTAGGTTTACCAATTTTACCCAAGGCTTAAGTTATAAGCTGTGTGGTAATTCTTTGGCAAATTCTTTGTTAAAAAGAATTCTTTGAACTCCTAAAAAGCAAGATTTATCAGACAAACTGTCTCATGCAATTCAGAAAAGAAAAGTGTATTAGTTTAAGGCAATACGGTTAGCAAGGAACAGCTGTCCTATGACAATCAGCTCTGATAGGTTATAGTATTACCTCAGGGATATGAAATAAAATAATTCATGTATTTTAAATATATATATATATATATATATATATATATATATATATATATTTAAAAAATATGTTAATATTACCATAACGCCTTTTCAGGATTTCAGGGTAATGGTTGATCAGTTTTACAATAATAGAATGATGAATAAAAGCCATCTTAATATACTTGGATCAACAATAACAAAAATTGTCCTGCTATCAAAAGCATTGTACATTACTTTCAAGGAAACTCTTCTAATGTTCCATAGCCATTGGAAATACCCCTTCGTTTGTTAATGAAGCCTCAATCCAGACTTCAGTAGACATGAACAGATGGATATGAGAAGAAACAATCTTCTGGATATTAGGCCCCACATTTTTTGGGTTGTTTCAAATAAGCACCATCAGTTTGAATTAAATCTCAAAGCAAAGAGGCAGCCAGTGGGTTTAATTATATACAGTACAGTATTTATTTGAATGTTCATAACTGACCTGGCCATAGATCTGAGAGTTATCATAGGAACTAAGGCATCAATTCAGCATGGGAACACAGCATAACACACACACACACAGACCATAAACTGAACAAAACTTTTTTTAGAAGCAATGAATCTGAAAAAAAAAAAAAAAGAAATTGGAGGAAAACAGCTTGATTTTAACTTGACATCAAAATAAAGCATATGTCAGCACCACCTAGGTCTTCTTAGGAGGGTTGCTGCAACTCAGATACCATTGCCAAGAGGATTCTCTTCCATATTCTCTCCTCCTACTAATGGGATGCAGTGAAATACTACTATTTTTGCTAAGTATATCCTAATCCCTTTACCAGTCTTTTACCAGCTTTCTTCTCTTGTAACTGCAATGATTTATCAACTGGCCCCTGACTTTCATTGTTGTATCTTTAGACTAGTCCTAAATTGAAAAGATGTTGAAATTCAAGAAAGTTTAAATGATTTGAGAGGGTTTTTATCAGCATGAGATCTTCAGCAACTACTGCTCAGTTGGAAAAGACTGTTCTTTTTTTTTTTTTAACCACTATACTGAGGAAGCTATAGAACATACTGTTTACAATAGTATCTTACATTCTGATTACTGGTTTGCAGTCTCTGAAAGAAACAGACACTAATTAGACATTTCACCTGAGAGCAATCAGATCCTGGTTGGCAAAAGTAGCTGAATCTCCTTTTATTTAGTCCCAAAATACCTCTTTGCAAATCTGATGCTGCATGTACCATTTCTGTTAAGGAAGGATGCCTGAAGCTTTTCAAAAGTTTTTTTTCCTAACATAAAAGGCACCCATTAATTTCCTGGCCAAGATTTGGGAGTTTGTAGCCACAGAGCCCTACCATACAATGACTTTATGATACATCTGCTGCTAAATACACCTCCATTTATTGCCTGAAGTTGACATCAATCCAGTTACAATGCAAGAAAATCTGCTGTTATACTACCCCTTGACATCTCTTTCTCTCTATCTCTCTGTCTTTCTCTCTGGTCTCCTGGGGAACTTAACACTATTCTAAATGTATCTGGAATTCATGGATGGTGAGGAAAAACTGGTGGGGAGATTACAAGTTGGGTTTAATGTGCATTTGTAGTGCTACAGATGAAATGGATGGTGGAGTAGCAAAGCGTACAGTTCTATATAGGACAGGATGGCAAAAGATGTTTTCCTGCAGTCTGGAAAACAGCAGCATCTTCTGCTTTCCCCCAATCTGCCTCAAATATATTGTAAGTGGTGGTGGAATGTCTGTATCTTCTACAAGTATTCAGATAGAAGTGGCACTATGCTGAAAAATCCTGCCATTTTTCCCCCAACAATTTAATTTGATTTGATGGAAAATACATCCTTTGGGTACATCCATGTACCCACAGGATTGGAATACTTCGATGACATTTTCATGACTGGCATGCAGCTTTTTTGCCGTTGTCTTAGTTATGAAAGTCATCAAGAGGTATGTGTAGTTCTCTGGGGATCTCTTGAAATAAAACAGTTTTAATTGAACTACTTTTGCGGGGCTTTTTTCAAATTCCTGATATCAGGAAGCCTGGACAACTGGATGATCCTGAGATATGTAACAGAAGAAAAAAGATGCAGTGTGCTCCATCCCTTTGCAGCAATTCAGTAAGTTCAACTTTATCCCAAGAAGGTGCAAATATTTGTTTGTTTGTGATTTTAATTGAGTTATATGGCTGCCCATCTCACACCTTCAGCTCCGGCTGGCTAACAAAATGTAAACGTTCAAGATGAGGACAATAACAAACAAACAAAACATATCACAACCAAGTAATACCAAAGCAACCGAAATGCCTGGGTTCAACTAACCTCCCAATCCTCATGCCTGGGAAAACAGTCAGGTCTTAAGGGCTTTCCAAAAGGCCAAGGGGGTTGGGAAGGTTGGAGATGGATTAGAAATTATCCAAAATGGTTGGGTTCTGGTGACGGCTTTCTGAGAAGACGATGGACCGCTGCCTTGTTAAGCATTGGAAGGGCGACATTCACCATTACCCAACTGCACATCATTTCCAGGAAAGCTAGCCAGGAGAGGCATGGTAAATTCTGAGAATGATGTAGAAAAAACAGAGGTTTTGCAAGGAAATAAATCTTTAGGGAAATTGGAAAGCAGATTTTGACATAATATTATAGAGAATTTCCATCCAAAAAATGAGCCTTTGAAAATAATCATTCTGAATGCCTGTAAAAATCTAGATTCATTTCAGGGCAATCAGCAGAACTGCAACAGAATACAAAATTTGCAACATCTGTCTGCTTTGGGAATGACATGATTTTGTGTGACCATGTTAGGCCATTCTGTGAAGAAAACATCTGTCAGCTGTCATTTTCCTTTCTTCTTTCAGAATTTTGACCTAGGAAGCTAGTTTTGCTTTTCTTTTGCCCCAATAAACACAGCACATGAGGTAATAGAAACATTAATAAGCAAAAGAGAACAATGGGTGGTGGCAGGGAATTATTTCCAAATCTATAGAAAACAATTGTCCGCTACTAGCGGTAAAGATGAAATGTCAATATTTGTCATGAAAATTTAAAAGGAAACAGAAGGGCCAACAAGCCATCTAAATTGGAATGTCTTAAAACGCAAGATTAAATGATTCTGTGTGTGCAAAGCAGAAGCACCAAGCTTGGGAATTGCATTAAGGTCAGCTTTATGGACACCTCATTTACTTTTCTTGTATCAGTCAGAACACGCAGAGTATAATTAAAATGACATCTCTTACTCCCAATGGCAGAAAGGATAAGCAAGAACTGGCTTCTGGAATAGGCATTATAAGATTATACAGTAATTCATGCTTAATTATTTAAATGCCAGGCATAGACACAGAATGCTGAGGCAAATAAAAACAGATCTATACAGCCTCCCACCTACAAAAAAGGTTAAATATTTGAAAAGGCAAACTAATGCCATTTTAATGTCAGGAACTGAGCAGGAAGACATACTGGTTTCAGAATAATTGTTTGAGCTGAAAACTTCAGTCTAACGCCTTATGGGTTGTGCCAATGTTGCTCTCATGCCAAGTGTCTTTGAAACCCTTCTGTACCCGTATCTTTAAGGCAAGTGATGGCAGTGATTGAGAGGTGTGCTTTTTGAACTTGAAGTATCACCAAGAGTCACTGGGCAAAATGGAGATGCTGGGATATAAAATGCTGTGATATAATGGGAAGGGCTGAGCTGGAATGCTCTCTTTGACTTTTTTCACCTTTAGGAGAAGGCATTGGGCTGTTTTTTCCAGTGGTGTAGGACTTCCAATCCAAGGTTTAATGTACCCATTCTCTATAGTTACTCAATGAAAATTGGCTAGAAACTATAATATTGTTTGTAGTTTACTACCAGATTTAAGGAGTAGAGTCTCAGGGAACCACTAAAGCAGGACTTAGGGCTGCATGTAGCTCAGCGAATAAAATAAATAGCTGACCGGAATAAGAATATTGCAACTTCATGAGATAACACCTAAAGGCCTTTAGAGAAACAAACTGGCATGCAGCAAATGGGTCTTTTAGTTTTATCAAAATGCAATGGGCATATGTAGAGAAGAGCCACTCCTAAGCGGCAGAATAAGCTTTTTGAATTCAATAGTAGAAAATTCATACGTGCATAGCTGCTAATGCATAGTTGCTAGGGAACCCTTTGCAAACAACGACAACAATAATAGTTTGCATTCCTTTTCCTGTGCCAAACATTTCAAAGGAGTGCACAGGAAAGTCAGAAATAAAATAGATAATCAAACAATCCATTAGAATAGTATGAAACAACACCCAGTAAAACACATTTTAAATAGATGCAGATTTGAATACAATAATATAGATGCAACAGTGGGAATTTCAATGGAAGAAAACATCGTATTTACTCTGAACATTGTTCCCAGAGAAAAATGCTATAAAACATTCTGTTAATGGTATATTGTTCCAGCCCTGATTGCTCAAATAAGCAGTGTTGGAAATGCAATGAGTATGTGGAAATGCCACAAAGCTTAAAATTCTGGAAAACGATTAGTTTTGAAAATTCAATTTCTATTGCAACCTGCAATTTTTTTAAAATTAAATTTTACTAAAACATAAATTTCTTCTGAGTGTACTGAACAAGCTTTGTATATGTTAACTGCTGCATGGGTGTGATATGCTTCCTATTGAAAGGGATGTTTGATACTTTCCTTCGGAAGAATGGCTAAATGGACTTCTTGTTCCAATGTCCAGAGTATCTTCGTATCAAAAAGCAAATCTGATGTAGAATTCAATCTAATGGGAAACCATTCCCTGATTATAATGCATTATGCAAATTTGACCACAGTCCAGATTTGGGTTATTCAATGTATAAAGTCTATATCTCATGAGAAATTGAATTTCTAATTCAGATATAATTTATTATAATTTTAACTAGTGGCTTATATTGTGTTAGCCAGGTATCCTCAATTTAAAACTTAATAGTGATTTTTATTTTTTTCCTTTAAAAAGTGATATAACACATTTCATAGCTTCATAAACTAGTGATATATTGAAAAACTGTAATTTCCATGACATTGTAGATCATATGTTTACTTATCTGTAGCTTAGTATTTATCCTTTATTCCTTTATTCTTTTTACATGTCTTTTATCTCTCCTTGTTTATGTTCTTTCTTTAAAATGTTTAATGTAAAAAAATGCTAAAAGAAGAAAAGGAAGGAAGGAAGGAAGGAAGGAAAGAAGGAAGGAAGGAAGGAAGGAAGGAAGGAAGGAAGGAAGGAAGGAAGGAAGGAAGGAAGAAAGAAAGAAAGAAAGAAAGGGATATTCATTAAAAAAAAGTGGGGAGGCTGAGGCAGAAGGCATTACTCCAATATTCATACCAGGAAATTTTGTTGAAGATTTACCTAAGAAATGTCAGGTGACATTTGTTGGCTTTCATTACACATAACAAGGCACCCTCCCCGCCCAACCCGATATTCTCAAGTGTACAGCAGTGAAGAGAATGTGACAGTTTATTGAAACCTCCAAGTTCAGATTTGGTAAGATCCTTGTCATTGACATTCCATTATGTTTATCCTTAGTTTGAAGGATGGTGCTGCAGACTGCTATTTAAGGACAGGACTTCTCTAGGGCTTTTCATTTGGGCACTTGCCTTAATTGGATCTGTTGGGTGCCTTCACCTGCACTGCTCCACATTGATAAAAGACTATCCACTTGCCATGCATGGAGAAAGTACGATTATATTAATACCCATCCTGAGCTGAGAAGGTAATTGTTAGCACTCACTTCCTGAGTTGTTTTTTTTTCCCCCTTCTGCTGCAATCCCAACTTTACTGCTTCACTGGCAGGTGACAAATCTATGGAAAGCTTTTGATCTGCTTATAGAGAATTGAGTCTTAAATGTTTGTGGGGGGTGGTGTGGAGGCAGCAAACAAAGAATGTGTGTGATAAGAGAGATGCTGTTTTAGCTATGTTGCTGTTGATAACATGAAGCTGAAACAGAAGCTATTCTTTCTTCCCCTTCCTTCACATCCTTGGATGGAAATGGAGGACAAATGGCTGATGTTCATTTTTAGCTTTCTTGTTAACCCTATATCATCTCTGACTTGCTGCTAATTTCCTGAAAACTTTCCAGATTGGTGATCAGTATTACTTCCTGTTGTAATGAATGATGTTAAGTCTATAGTAAGTGATAAAGTATTGTCTATCTATCGTGTACTTTCCAGCAGTCCTTGTGTTATGAAAGAAGGGGAAAAAAAGATCTTCTAAACCATGTTTTCACATCATGTGCTGTTTTATACTGAACACCACTGATTTATCCTTCCTTATTCACAATTCTTCCTATGCTAAAAAACCCAAAGCATTGTAACTTTTCCTCATTGGACAGTTACTTCAGTCCTTGGATCAAGTTGTTTGCACTTTTCTGCATTATGACATGATTATGATAATACTGAAGCACTGATAATTAATCTAAATGTTTTCCCCATGGGAGTTTTTCTCTTGCTTAGTTCTTCCTTCTGTGACATACAGTCCATTCCTTGTCCTCTTGAGAGATAATTAATATAACATTCAACAGTTTCTACTTGATTTAAACTCCAATATCTTGTGATTTCCTCTAGCGCATTTTGTTTTCTCTGTTATGAAGTGATCTCTCAGCCCTGAAAGGGCAACAGTAATATTTAAGTTATGAGATCAGCAGAAGGCAAATATTTACATCCCTAAAAAGGCTTTTTTTCTTTTCTTTTCTTTTCTTTTCCCCTTTCCTTTCCTTTCCTTTCTCCTTTCCTCCCTCCTTTCCTTTCTTCCCTTTCTTCCCTTTCTTCCCTCCCCCCTCCTTCCCTCCCCCCTCCTTCCCTCCTTCCTTCCTTCCTTCCTTCCTTCCTTCCTTCCTTCCTTCCTTCCTTCCTTCCTTCCTTCCTTCCTTCCTTCCTTCCTTCCTTTCTTTCTTTCCTGCAGGCAGAGAAAGTGAAAGCACCTTTTCTGGAGATTATCTAACTGAAAATAGGTTCCTCTTTGCTTCGTAGTTTTGTTCTATAATGGAAGGGTGGAGTTATATTTGAAACATTTCAGGGATAATTTTCCGTTCAACAGACAGTATACACTGAATTATAAGCATCTTCAGAAGCTTCTTTTTTAAAAAAAAAATCTAACCCACAGATTTTGCCTTTAGAGGTCAGCTTTTTCTTATGGCAGAACTCTTGGAAGTACAATATGTCACTATGCAGTTTGATCAGGGGTCCACTAAAGCCTTCCTTTTTCCTTACTTTTTTTTTTTTGGGGGGGGGGAATAGTAATGCTACTTCAGGATTGGGCATCATTACCCAGAAGCATTCTGTTTTCACAATATGCAATAGCCATCCTGCCAAAAATTTGACACACTGCAGGTTTTCTTTTAAAGAATCATTTTATTGAGTAGATAGCTATGCTGGGGTTTTTGGTTTGTTGTTTGTTTGTTTGTTTTGAGGCAGGGAGGAGGAAAGCATTAGGAAGCTGGGATCCTACGAAGATCTATCAATTGATAAAAAACAAGTATACTGCATGGATAAGGTTCTGTGCTATCTCCTATACAACAGCATGTCACATTAGTAATACATTTTTTTTTTCAGAAATAATACTGAGGTTTCACATCCTTCTCTCTCTCTCTCTCTCTCTCTCTCTCTCTGTGTGTGTGTGTGTGTATACACATATATACATACCTAATGGGTGCTTTGGAGCCAGTCACGCTCTCTCAGATTTAGACTAGGAAGTTGAAAAACATATCTATACCAACCTGCACTGGGCCAGCGTGGTGGATGTTACAATCCATAACCTTCAATGAAGAGGTCTTTAGCAACCTACACTGGACCAGCTTTGGGGGGGATGGGGGTATCAGCTAATTGCAATATCTGGAATAAAAACAAACATACAATTTGTGTTGTATACAATACATGTTAATACTCATGTTAATATACAACTGAGTAATATTGTAGAAGAAAAAGTGGAATTATATAATTCATAACTGGATTTTTTTTTAATCGATAAAGAAGCAGATGTGATGTCTGAACTAATATATATCATGCTATTATTCCCACATTATGACAGAGTTTCACTGAATTTAAAACAAGGCCGGGGAGCTGAACTTTGTTGATTATGCTTAAATTACATTGAAACAAAAAGAAATCCTTACTTCAGCCATTTGCATCATCAGGTGTTGTATCAAGACATAGTATCAAGACCCTAATCTCTAGATCAGAAATTTTTATCGGAATGGAATCTTGGGGCCTCTCCCCACTGCTGAACTGTAGGTCTTTATATTCCTTTTTGAGTCAGCAAAAAATCTCTACTGAAATTTGTTATCCCTATTCCTGATCTGTAACTTGCTTCAATTGCCTCTGTTGCCAGATACCATAATATCCCGACTTCCCTCCAAGATAACGAGTGTTAAAGCCTGACAGATTTTTGCCTAGGGTCAGAATAAGAAGAGAAACATGGTGCAGCTAAGAATATTATTATTAAGGTATTTTTGTGCCCTGATTAAGTGCACATGGGAAAGGCCCTCAGACTATGCAGGAGTGAAACAGTACCAGCAATTAAATGATTCACACCCCTGTGAACTATTGATCATCCAGATTTATTTCTCAAATAGACAGCTGTATTCTGAATTAAGCACTGCAATATGCTTCACAAGGAGGTAGTTAATTTAATTTATTGCTTGATAGGGAATGATAAAAGGTACTGTTCATCTAGAGTGGGAAAGTGTTGATGAAAATTATATTATATAATGATTTAATGCCACCTAGAAATAAAGGGAGCTCTTCCACTGAAGCTGGTGTTAAGAAAGGATATCAGTTTTTTCTACCTCCAAGTAGTAAAAATAACTAGCATCAAATGCCAGATGAAAACAAAACTTAAAAGCTAGTTGACAGTAGTTCTGTATCATGAAATGTTTCTGAGTCTCTGATTCAAAGCATCTTTCAACAGTTATTGTCAGTTTTCTGTGGAATGAATGGATAATTTGATGAAAAGCCACCTTCATTTCCTCAAGGTAGTACTTACACTTAGGGCTGTCACTGATTAAAGAAATCATGCTCCACACATCCTATGACTTTTAATTGATTGATTACATCTACATGAATTTACATATGAATGAATGAAGGTGGAAAAAAAATATTTTAGTGAAATGCAGTCAACTGCAGCTGAGGTTTCTAGGGAGAGAAAAGGGGGTGAAATACCTTCTGCAAGATGAGACTTGCCATCATCAGTTTTAGAAAACATCTGAGTCCATAATAAGTCACAAAACAAAAAAACTTACTGGTTAATCATGGCACTTTTTAACTTGATTAATTATCTGTTGCATTAATGCTGTTGAATCTGTGGCTTAGTCTTCACCCTCCAGATATAGTATTTCTTAAATGCATTTCTTTATTCAATTTCAATCTCATTCTTCTGTTCAACTGAACAAGTAACCTGTTTGACAATAGCTTCCCTAATGCCCCAACCATAATGGAACACAAATCCATTAGGAAAATGAGAGGGCCTGTTTGAATGGCTGGCTGTTTTAGGGTTTCTACATGTATATACGTATGTGCATTGTGCAAATATAATAGGTGGTGTTTAAAGATATACAGTCATGTAAAAAAAAAGTACACCCTCTTTATGTTCTATGGTTTTACGTATCAGGACATAATAAAAATCATCTGGTCAGTTCTCAAAAGTAGGTAAATACAACCTCAGATGAAAAACAACACATGACATATTACAAAATGGAGAAGCCATGTATGAAAAACTAAGTCCACTTTATGATTCAATAGCTTGTAGAACCACCTTTAGCAGCAATAACTGGAAGTAATTGTTTTCTGTATGACTTTATCAGTCTCTCACATTGTTGTGGAAGAATTTTGGCCCACTCTTCTTTACAACATTGCTCCAGTTCATTGAGGTTTGCGGGCATTTGTTTATGCACAGCTCTCTTGAGGTCCCACCACAGCATTTCAATCAGGTTGAGGTCTGGACTTTGACTGGGCCATTGCAACACCTTGATTCTTTTCTTTCTCAGCCATTCTGTTGTAGATTTGCTGGTGTGCTTGGGATCATTGTCCTGTTGCATGACCCAGTGTTGGCCAAGCTGTAGCAGTTGGACAGATGGCCTCACATTTGACTCTAGAATCCTTTGGTATACAGAGTTCATGGTCAACTCAGTGACTGCAAGGTGCCCAGGTCCTGTGGCTGCAAAACAAGCCCAAATCATCACTCCTCCACCACCATGCTTGACAGTTGGTATGAAATGTTTCTGCTGATATGCTGTGTTTGGTTTTCGCCACACATGGCCTTGTACATTATGACCAAACATCTCCATTTTGTTCTCGTCTGTCCAAAGGACAGTGTTCCAGAAGTCTTGTGATTTGTTCAGATACAACTTTGCAAACCTAAGCCATGCTGCCATAGTCTTTTTAGAGAGAAGAGGCTTTCTCCTGGCAACCCTTCCAAACAAGCCATACTTGTTCAGTCTTTGTCTAATTGTACTTTCCTGAACTTTAACATTGAACATGCTAACTGAGGCCTGTAGAGCCTGAGATGTAACTCTTGGATTTTTTGCAATTTCTCTGAGCATTACACAGTCTGACCTTGGGTTGCATTTGGTGGGATGTCCACTCCTGGGAAGATTGGCAACTGTCTTGAATGTTTTCCACTTGTGAATCATCTTCCTCACTGTAGAATGATGGACTTTAAATGGTTTTGAAATGGTCTTATAACCCTTCCCAGACTGATGGGCAGTAACAATTGCTCCTCTAAGATCATTGCTGATGTCTTGACTCTTTGACTTTGTGTTAACACACACCTCAATGCTCAGGACCAGCAAACTCCTAAAACTTTGGCTTTTATAGAGGTAGTCACACTTGCTGATGATCAATTGATCAAGGGCATTTGATTAGCAGCACCTGGCTGCTACTTAGCCTCTTCATACCTATGGAAGCAGTAAGGGTGTACTTAGTTTTTCACACATGGCCTCTCCATTTTGGCTTTATTTTTGTAAAGTAAATGATAATATGTGTAATATGTCATGTGTTGTTGTTCATCTGAGGTTGTGTTTACCTACTTTTGAGAACTCCTAAGGACCAGATGATTTTTATTATGTCCTGATATGTAAAACCATAGAACTCAAAGAGGGTGTACTTTCTTTTTCACACAACTGTATACACAACACACTTATCCTAGGATTTGCTTTGAGATAAAGAGCACATAAAGAGGCACCCTGTGCAATTAGAGTATGACTTTGAAAGAAAAAGAAAAGATAAGAAAGTGAGAAATTGAGGGAATAAAGGTAAGTAGTGACTGCATTAATATTTTCTCTCTCTTTTTTTAATTTCCCCATTCATTTAACTTTCACACAGAAAATTCCTAGACTCATAATATAGCTGTCTTTAACAACAACAACAAAAAATCTTAATATAGTCCTAAAAGAACTCAGAGGTATACGGTACATAATTTTGTTGACAGACATTTAAATAAAATCAACATTGCAATCTCTATGGGGAGCCTATAAAATATATTGGCAGAGCATTCGGGGGAAAAAAAGTTATATTCAATAACTCAGAATTTAAATTGCAATTGGCTTTATTTAAGATATCAGAAAATATATAACTAAACAATGTAAAATGTATTCTGAGGGGTACAAAGTTTTTCTCAATACATTCTTTATTTAAATGCTTAAAAATTAATACTCAGTATGTTTACTAGGAAGTAAACTGATAAAATTTGTCATGGTTTAATATTATGACAATCATTTAAAATCAGATTAAAATAAGATATACCCATCAAATAGGCAGTATAGTTGAATATAGCTGGATATAATCTGACACAGAATATGTATACCACCACCACCCTCAGCACATAAACATGAATTTCAGAAGAGAATTTCATAATTTTAGCAGAAGCTGTCTGAACCAATTGCTCCTTTAAAATCTAACACAGTTGTGTTGTCTGCTGTAAATATTTAGCTTCTGCAACATTCTGTTTGCATACTTCTGCAACTGAAGAAAGAATACACTAAACACTTTGATCTCCACAACTTTTGGGTGAACGAGGAACACATTAACAACTAAGTGTGAGAATTGAAATGTTGATCTATTGGTTTTGAAGCATTTCTCTTATTTGTGCCATTATTTGAGGAAATGATACTCTCAGAGAACATTGCTTAGCACCATTGGTCGTGCATCAAGTGTGATCATTGGGTTTTATGCTGTATTCTTGCAATTTTGCTAGCTTGCAATGATTATAGTGATGATGATGATGATGATGGTGGTGATGATCATTACAGTTTATAATTGCAGTCTTTTATTGTCAGTATTCTTGTTAATACATACTCTTTATTTTACTTATTATTTTCAATTATATACTGCCTTGGGAATTTTTATATTAAAAATGTGCATGAGAGAGACAAGTTTGTATGATTTTTTAATTTGAGGTTGTGAATTGAGGCTTGTTCACCATATCAGTTTTGGCAGCAAGGAAGGACATTAAAAGGGGAATCATACAAAATATTTTCCTTCATTTCATTTTTCTTATTTTCATGGAGTAGCAGCATCAATAGCAGACCTCTGGTTTCTACTCACTTCATTCATTCCTTTGCCAGCATTTCTTCCTTTTCTTTCCTCATTTCTTGCTACCAAAACTGTCCTTTTTTAAATTCAGAATTTTTCTCCAGACTGGGTATACTCCTAAAGTTAAAAGAAAGGCTATCAACTCTACCATAAATTTGGATCAAAATATCTGTTTTGAACCTCATTGTACCATTAAGAATATGCCAAATCTTTCCCCAGCCCTCAGAAATATGCTGGTTTAATGAAAGCACTTTTTACTTTTTGATTATCCTCAGGTATTTACCCATGCAATATTTTCTTTCTAAAGTTCTGATGGCAACAAGCTAGCTAGAATTTGGCTACATTTATCAAGGACGGAAGGAAGGAAGGAAGGAAGGAAGGAAGGAAGGAAGGAAGGAATCATCTGTCTCTCTGTCTCTCTGTCTTTTCTCTCTCCTGATCTTCAGTCACAAAATCCATTCTGTCACAAGTCCATTCGAAGAATTTGGAGTACGAATGAGAATAGACAAGCCATGCATTTTAAGTAAAAAGTAAATCACCATATTCTCTGATACTCTGAGTCTTGCTCTGGAAGTTTTATTGAATTCAGGGCCATGTCAGTTCATATTACTGGAGGATGAGGAAATTAATGTTTCACCAGGAGTGGAGCTCAACTCAAGGGATACTTTGCCTTGAAAGGAAAGGAAAGGACAGCAATGAAAAGCTGGCAGCCACAGACTCAGCAGTTCTAATATATATCGAAAAGGAGCATTTGTAAAACCTTTTTATTGCTTCTCAATGGGGGATGTCATTAGCTGGCTGGAATCACTGTTAGATGCTGTGTGATAAAATATTGTTACAGGGACTTTGCACTGGTGGTGTGCCAGTTTGTGTCCTTATTTGATATATCAAAGCATGCTCTTATTTCTGAGTACAAAGACACTATAGACTATGCTTCTATAAGATATTTTCAGCAAAACTGGCATGGTAACATTTTTTTTTAATCCATCACACATTAAAAATGTACTGAGTGATCAAAATATGTAATAAATCACTGGAATTGGGGTGATAGTATAATTACATCACTTAGGCAAAATTGGGTTTTATAAAATCATTTAAAATAAAATGAGACTTTCTGGGAGTCTCAGGAGATCAAGAATGTTTGGTATGCTTCAAGTGGGAATTAAACAACAGAGCTGCATTCTGATGACTTGGGTTTTGCACTGATTTGGAATGGACATTTTAATATGGATTAAAAGCAGGTGGCAGAGGCTGGGCTCTGTAGTTGGCATCAGACATTAAGCAGAATTGGCTATCAGGGAATAAAAGGGTTGTAGGTGTGACTGGGAAGCTAATCAATCAATCAATCAATCAATCAATCAATCAATTATAGCTATATGATTGTGTCCCCCTAATAGCCTGAACTGAAGCTCAGCTCAATACCATCTTTGCATGTGTCCAATATAAAAATCATAGGCAAATGGTTTGCAAAATATAGATACATGAAATTATTTATTTGATTTATTCCGACATTCATTCAGGAGCTCAGGGTTAGGGTTAGGGGAATTTCTAGACCTTGGGAAAAAGCAGGGAGGGGAAATTCTGATCTCATGCTTAACATAGTTTACAAAAGGGGCATTCTATAATGGGTCTCCCTGATCCATCCCTTTTAGACTGATCTAGAGATGCAAAGAAGACACCATGTTTGTAATGTGAATAGTTCTATGGGAGAATACTATATTTTTATTCCATATAATTTATATGTCTGCTATCAATTCTGATATTTACAACTGTGCCTCATATAGTCAGGCCTGTCTGATGCAGAATTAATGGCAAAAGAAAAAAATGTTATTCAAGGATGTTGCAAATATGTAAAACTAATATTTCATCCAAGAACTCCAGAGAGGGTAATAATTAGCAGAACAAAGAATAAACAATAGCTGTAAATATCAGAGATTATGCTAATGGAGTCATAACTTCTGAGCCAGTTTTTGCCCATCTGTCCTGCCATCCAATTAGAAGGCTTAAATCCCATAACTCATAATTGCATACAAAATTTAAAAACCTATTATAAGTGATTTAAATGCATATGAACATTTTATTTCAGTTGAAGCATGTATTTGTAGCTTTGAGAGCAAATATTACAAAATAAAACACACACACATATGCTCACAAATGTTTTGCTCTGATTGAGGCCCCCAGATTCTCAATTGCCTTAAACCAACATCATTCTTCACCAAACAATGGAGCTGTGCTGACTTATGCCGTTAGATGAGGTGGCTCAAAGAATTGGCATGCAAATTAATGTACTATAAATAATAATAGGTTCTGGATGGAAACATCACTGCATTTGTCTTCTATACCATATCCATTACATGTTAAACACTTGGGATGCTTTCAACAATATGTTGTAAATTTTCTGCTAACTTTACTTTGCAAAAATTATAGTCATTCATAATTTTTAGCCTTGGTCAAGTAGGAATGGACTGGGAAGTGCTTTAATGCAATGTTTCTCATCAGAAAAATTATTCAGGTGCCTATACTATTGCTATCTTCTTTGGCCTGCTGCAATATATAAGATAAACATGTCATTTGAAAGACTGCAATTTACAGCTCTTGAGTGGTAATTTGTAAACAGAAAGTTTTTGAGCCTGCTATGGGGCAGAAGTACCGTCTGATGAAATTTCAATCAGGATGCAGTTTGAAATTATCTGAAATACTATCTTTTCAATCCAATAAACTCAGCTCAAGCTATTAATGCTGAAAGGCCAGAATGCAAACTGATACATTTATAGACAGGCAATTTATTTATTGAAACCTGATGTTTTCTTTCTAAGTCTTTTAAAGATAGTAAAAAATGTAGATCAAGATGGCTCTATCTATCTATCTATCTATCTATCTATCTATCTATCCTAGGCACTAATATTCAATACAATCAGGATATCAGAGGAGGAATTGAGGCACACACATACACACAAACACACACACAAATATATATATATACACACCATATAGAAGTGGCATACTTATGTATGATCAAAACAGCATTACCCTCCCATTAAGAGAAGTATCTGACTTGAGAGGATGCCAGCGTTTTCAAAAGTTCTAAAAATCTTTAGGGAAAAGTAGGTAAGCAACATCCAACTCTGCAACGTTTGTTTGATTTATATCCTACCTTTCTATCCTAGAGAAACGCAAATGATGCAAACAAAGCAAGCTGTAGAACATATATTACTAAACAGAGGTGAGAGTGGAGCACCATAGGATCACTGTATATCATTCCCACAGTGCTGTGCATTTGAATTAGCTATCTGGGGCACCAACAGATGCTTGAATGTTCTCAGGGAGCATATTACTCCGTTTTGTATTAGTAGGTGGTGTTTTTGTTCTTTTTCACTGCCTTCTCTTCTCATTGACTTCATATAGATGCACTGACAATCAGCATCTTTAAGGCATTGGAGCTGTCATCACAGAGACTGGAATTTCTGGGGAAAATTGGGTGAGAAAGGGATTATTATATACATAGGTTTGAATCACAGCTTATCTTGATCTTTTCAGACAGATCACTCTCCATGGCTCTATTTTTTTTTTTTTTCCAATTCCCAATACTGTAGCTTTCTGCTGTTGAACAGCTACCACTTTACAGCCCAACATTATCCACAAGACAATGGCAGCTTGACAAATGCACTTGAAGACTAACATTACTATTTTTTCACAGGAGAGTAAATATATTTCAAGGAAGTCAGTTTGGTGAACTAACATGCATATGTTCTTAAGTAATTCAAAAGCCTGGGGATGATTGATGAAACAATGCAATTCTTATATACTCTTTGAATGCTGCCTGGAATATGGGCAATAAACTTGTCTATCACTTTTTGAATCTTGATTCAAGAGAATTAAATTTCTTAAGGGCAGTTCTCCTTCTTGTCAAGGCACAACCTTTTAGTACCTAGCTTTCTTGGGGTACATCCTATATTTCTGCTCAAAATTCAGCTAGTGTTTTTTATGTATTCGCAGATGAGTAGTCCCAATCATTACTAGAAATATTGCATATTAGTCTGATAGAATTTCATAACAGTATATTGAGATAAGTGGAGTATAGACACCTACACACTGAATACGGGAATGTTGAGAGCTATCACTCACTTCTCTTGATTTCCTGAAAATATTAAAGTGTTTTCAAATGTTCTTGAGAAGAAGGAACAATTATGCCTAATAGACTTTACAGAATATAAACTACAGAAAATAACCTACTAAACTGGGATCTATCTGGAGAGAAGTTTACTTTGCTACTTTCTGAAACATATTAAACATTCTTTATATTTCTATTGTAGTCAACATTTAAAAGGCTACCTTTCACCCCCTCCCCTTTTCCTGACTTGCTTTAACTTCATGATTAGTTTATTCATTAACCTTATTTTTTTATTTAAAAAAATAAACCAGTCATCCTATTGTGACCTAGGTGAAGGAGAAAGCACTGATGTGCTTAATCTTTTATTTTAAAATAAATATATTAGAATTCATATATATTTTTTTAAATCCATGTAATCTTTCTGTTCCAAAATACCCTAGATTTATTCAATTGTATCAGTCAAATTAACTGCTTGTGCATTCACATGTGTAAATTGATGATGATATCCCTGTGAGGGAAAAAAAGAGAGAGAAATAATTCCTAAAGGAGAAGTATTATTATTTGTATATTAATTACATAGAATGTTAATTAATACCCATTTCAAGTATATTCTGAATATTTCCTTTTCAGATAGACTGTTAATGAAGTATAACTCAGCAATAAACACATGTTTCATATCTGAGAGCTCCCAAATTCAGTCAACTAGCAACTTTAGATGTATAGGTTAACATGCGGGACAACATGTGAAAGGGAAGAATTTTGAGACCCTGACCAGTCAAGGCACTTTTGTACCACTCCCCAGAAGCAGTTTCAAGGTGATCCTTTATTGTCTTCATTTCTGCCACTTTGAAATGATGAGAATAAGAAGCTTATGTTACTGCTTTGCTATGAGTTTCCTGAGTCCTTCAACCACAAACATCTCCTCAACCCAGACTACATGAGAGAAAAAGAGAGAATAACCTGGCATATTGCACCCACTCATCTGCCATGGTGAAGAAAGAAGATAGAACAGTCAAGTTGACAAGGCAATTTTTCTGCAGATGTGAGTTATGATGGTGTCCTTTGTCTTTGTCTTGTTTTTGAAGCTTCCAGAGAGATGCTTTGAAAAATAACCTAATCCATGAGGATGCTTCCTTGTTATGCTAATTATATCTACTAAACATGCTAAAAGTAAATCTAGTATTATTTGAAGCACATGGATTAAGTTGCCTTTATTGATGAACTGCACTAGAGACATTGATATGGATAGTACAAAGAGAAGAGCAGAATGGAATATACTTGATTTTTCATTATTAGATATTGGAATCATATTTGTCACAACTGCATAACTTAAGCATTTGGTGAAAGCTTCAAAGCAAAGTCTCTGCACTGGGTATCTGTATGTATGCAGAGATGTGCATTTAAAAGAAATAAAAAGTCAATGTTTTGAAGTGGTTGCCAATGAATATATTTTACTTAAAAATCAAACTTGTATTCATTACTATTCAGTTCACACAATCATCATATTATATTTCTGTCCTTGGTATGCAAGAAGATGTCAGTGGACAGTAACAGATAGTAACTGATTCAAAGAAGATAAACAAAGATGGAAGGAGCATACAGAAATCATGTACAGTAGAACTGTCAACATCCAAGATACCTTAGAAGATATTCCCTACTTACAAGACCCATTATTTGGTCAAGTACCTCCCACAAAAAGATTGAAATCAAGGAGGAGCTTTTTAGATTGCACTGAGGAGATTGCTACCGCACCTCAAACAGAGCGATTAAAAAGTTGGAAATCCCAAGCAAAGCATCTTTATGATTGGATAGAACCGCTTGAGGAGTTGCCTGGAGGTTCGGAGGAGGAGTGGACAGTTTGGAGATGTTTAAATAGACTGCTCACTGGTTTGGGTAGAACTAAAGATCAAACGGAAAAATGGGGGTTTCTTCCTGAGGACAAGGATATTTATTGTGAATGTGGCGCTATTCAAACAATTATCCATCTTTTGCAGTGCCCCTTGGGATCGACATGCACACAGAATGATTTGCTGGTCAGAAATACCTTTGCCATCAACGTGGCCCGGCATTGGGCAAGAATTATATAAATTTATATTTTTATTAAAGTTTTTTTAAAAATTTAAATTTAGATGAATAATGATCTCCCTTCCAGTTCCTGCATTTCTGACATGAGACAAGACGAGAACCTTTAGTACTAGAATATGAAGATATATCAGTACTATGGTCATTGCTGAGTTAGAAGGCTATAGGAATTGATAAAATATCTGTAAAAAAAATGACAAGCAACAGAAGAACTATAAAGCTTCTAGTCAAATTATTCCAGGAAATCTGAAGAATGACTCAATGGCCAATAGATTGGAGCAGGTCAGGCTATATACCCATACCAAAGAAAGGCGAACAGATTATGCTAACTATTGTGCACTAACCTTAACTTCACACATCAGCAAAATAATGCCTAGGATCGTCCAACACACACTAGAGCCCTCCATGGAAAGGAGATGCCAGATGTTCAAACTGCCTTTAGAAAAGGCCAAGAAAGAAAAGACCTTTTTGCTAGTGCATGCTGGATAATTGAGAAAGCCCCTCCTCCCAAAAAAACCACATTGAAAAAATCTGTGCCTTATTGCTTATAGAAAGATATTTGATTATGTTGACCATATCAAGCTGTGGAACACACTGATGTTAATGGAAATTCCAGAACATTTCATTGACTTCATGTGAAATCCTTACATCAGAAAGCCGTAGTCCAGTTTGAACAAGCAAAACAGACCAAGGGTGTATATTTGCTCTTTATTTAACCAACCTATATGCTGGATATATATTGAGGAAAGCTGGATTGGACAAAGGTAAGCATGGTTTTAAAACTAGAGGGAGAAACCTCAATACTCTGATAGCCAAAAGTGCAAAGAACCAGCAAGCTCTAGTAATTAAAGGCAAGGACCCCAGTGAAAAAAATGGGACAAAGTTTAATATAAAGAAAACCAAATTTATTACAACAGGTTCAGCAATCAGCTGCAGGACTGACAATGAAGATATTGAAATGATAGATACTATAGCTTCTGCCTTTTTGGATTGACTAACAACAGTAAAGGAACTAGCAGCCAAGACTAGCACTTGACAGAGTAGCAATGAAAGCCTTGGAAAAGATATTCAGATGCCTTGATATGTCTATACCTACGAACTTCAGAATCATGCATGGCTTTCCCTGTGCTGCTGTATGAAAGTGAAAGTTGGGTTTTGAAGAAACAGGATAGAAAGAGTATTGATAATTTTGAACTTTTAACTGTAGTGTTGGACAGTACCCCTGAGAATACTAATAGCTAAGAAAACAAACAAAGAAATCAATCCAGAGTTCTCACTCAAGACACAAATGACTAGGCTCAAATTATCATAGTTTGGACACTTTATGCAAAGATGTAGCTCTCTTGAGAAGCCCATAATGCAGGGTATGTTTGAAGGAAACAGAAGAGAGGACAGCCAGCAGCAATGTAGATGGACTCACAGCAGCAATGTGTGTATGGATGGAAGACCCAAAGGACCATGTTGGGACAGATCATCCTGGAGAAGTTCTATCTGTGCTGTCACTAAAAGTTGATACTGACTTCACGGTACCAAACCATCATCAATCATTTTTGCTGTTTTGATTTTCTAATCTGTACAAATATCTAGACTGTTTTAATTCCCACTAGAACATTATTGTGATAAAATCTGTCATTTGTATTGCTCATTCTGGCCCTATGTACAATTTGCAGAACATGGACAAGGCTTTAAGAGATTTCTCTGTGGACATCCATATACTTGGTACCATGACAGCAGAAGCAGAGGAGATGAGTTTGTAAAAGAATACCAGGCCCACAGTTAAGCTAGAGTTAGGGAGATGTTCATCTGGATTACAATTTAAAGCAACTAACTTAATTTGCACTTCCCAAACCAGTGTTTTAAATGTAGCGCAGTTATGCTTTCATATTTGAAGTTTTCCAGTTGAGAGAACTGTAATGCAATTCACTCTCTTTTTAATTGATTATATCTAGAAAAATGATGTATTTTTAAAAAATCACAACATTATACTAGCTTGTAAAATGTACAGTATATATCAGGAATTACACATAGAAAAATGCATTAAGAAAAAAGTTCATAGAATGTATATCAAATGTGTGAGTTATTAAAAGATAGAAACCTGCATCAGAGCAAACAGGCATCAGTGCAGCTTTACATTATATCTGCTTACTAAGCAAACTACAAAAGAAAATATGACAGAGCATATGATGTGCCTGGAGAGATGCAAAAGAACCCAAACTCGGAAGGCAGTTGACTAATTTTTTCCAGTTTTCTTAGATGTCTCAGAATGCCTTCCTTTCCCTAAGCAAGACCATTCTATTGCAATTCAAGTTTTATTTGAAGCAACATTTGCTGCCAGTTTAAGCAATAAAACAGCTGCTTCTGGCCATACATATGTCTTCATGTACTATATGCCTTAGTCATGACATCAAATGCCTGAATATTTCAGGCTTGTTTACGGGCAGCCTAAACTTGATAAGTCTGAAGGGGAACTTAGTTCCAGTTCACTAAACTTCTAGCAAACCCTTGAACATTCATACACCGTTCTCCTGGTCTTTCATGCATCTTGCTGTGCATATCAAATGTGTTAGCCCCAAAAATACATATGCATAAAATGGACTGAGAAGGTGAATGAACAATGCAAGCTCTATATAAACTTGGCAATCTATACAGTCTAAACAATTATCTAATGAATGAAAAATCCCCCAGAAGGATTTATAATTTATATTGTACATTAATTACTTTAATTAAAGAGGCACTAATTTGTTAATATGAATGGGGTTCTAGCAAAAGAATCAAATCATGGATTGATAAGGAATGTGCAAAACCTAATGAGTCCTTAATTGAGTATTCCAATTTATATAAGAATAATGATTGTCCATTACCCTTGAGTTTGCTTTGT
The DNA here is from genome assembly GCA_030867105.1 of Liasis olivaceus. Classification (NCBI taxonomy): domain Eukaryota; kingdom Metazoa; phylum Chordata; class Lepidosauria; order Squamata; family Pythonidae; genus Liasis; species Liasis olivaceus. The sequence continues at coordinate 22,537,153 of CM061352.1, forward strand.
AAACAAACAAAAAGGAAATATAAAGCTTTACTGAAAAAAAAGAAGAAAAAGAAGATGCTGAGGTCTTTGGAGACAACTGATCCTAATTCATTTTGATCCAGAATGAATGAACACAACAACAACAACCAATAATAATGGAGTTGCAACTGTTTCAACTGAAACTATGCTTCATTTCCAAATACTGGCAGATCTTGGTTACTAGAAAGCTCACTGCATAGGTGGGAAAGTTGAAATCAAGCTTTTGCTTTTGTCATCTTATAATTCCAATAAATCATGTTCCTCAACAGGGGGAATATCACCTGCTGAAGGTGATAATGTGATGTCTGCAAAAACAGATGAAATTCTAATGCTTGATTGTTTCTTTTCTTTTTTCTTTTTTTAGTTCCTCGGTATATTTTACTGAGAAATACACATCTCAATGTGCAAGTAAATTCTTCCTAAAATTTGGATTTGAGCATTAGTACTTGAATTTAAAACACAGACAAGACAAACTGTATCTTAGCCATATGGTCATGAGACTACAGATTTTTTATCTACTCAGCTTGGTGAGGCTCATTAAAAGTGCCCCACACATTCCTAGCATTTTCTTTGTCTTCTCCTCAGTGAACATCAGAATGTTTCAGTCCACCTATGTTTGAGGCATATGAGGAAAGAGAACGCTTCTGCCCTTACTAGGTAAGTGTAAGAATGGAGGATTGGAGACTGCAGGACACCGTGCCCTTCAGAAGTATGCGTGGGTATCCATGGGGGGTGAGGGGTGGTCAAGGGTAGAAATGATGACAACATATGTGAAAATGTCAGTACACAAATGCTATAACTTATGTACTTGTGTCTGACAGTGTGATGCAAGTACATAATAGTGACATTTGCATGATGACAGAATCTCATGCATTTTTATGGTTTTCTGCTTCAACAGGTGTGGGCATACAGCTCACTTACTAATTTATTTATAATTTTATGCTTTCATTTCTAAAATTCCAGGTATCCCTTTCTTGATCATATCATGCTGCAGTGTGACAAAGTGATGTCCCATAAGGCAGACTTTTATATTTAATCTTCTCGTGGAACAAAAGGGTTCAAATTCTGTACAAATTCTGTTATTGGCTAAATATAAACAGTTGGAATTTATTTCATGGTAGCATTTTTCAGATAGTAGGAAGCAAAAAAAAAGTCTGCTTGCATGGTGTTCCTGTCAAAGTAACAGGGGTCATGTTGAAGCTTGTGATAAAAAGCTTGAATCCCAAGAATAAGGATCAAATAAATGTAAGTTTCCCAAGCACAAGTTTATCAAACATGGCAACTTCATTTTACCCAAATGTCTTATCACATTCAGACAGTTCTGCTCAGCCATGCTATTTTCTGCAAAATAGCTTTTCAGCAGAAAAGTTACTAACAGTTTTTTATGCATTTTCATGCACACTTCTTGTACTGTGTACATTTTTATACATGTTCCATAAATGTATCCTTTGCAAATAATGTTTCTATAATTAAAAAAAAAAGTTTTATGTCTGTATCTATGCCATAGTTATAAACAATCCTACAAATTCTGAAAAAGAAAAAAAAAAGGTTTTGATATGCACATGCAGATTGAAAACTTGCATATTATTCATACCTATTCATTCCAGAAGTAAAGTCAAGATGGAGGTCTTCTGAAGAACATTTTATGATTAGCATGTTGTAACTATCAACATTATTATTACTGTTATTATTACTGTTAATTGTTTAGGTTTGCTCCAGCTGTTTTTACACCTTTATATTTTTATAGTATTACATTGCTGATTATATGTTGTTGATTTTAAATGTGAATGGTTATTGTAAACTGCTATGAATTTGCAGCTGATTATGTGGTATATAAATGGAATAAATATTCATCAAAAAATTCTGATGACCTGATTTTTCGCATCCCTAGTAATTAGCAAGAAAAGCGAAAGAGAAAAAAAAATGTTTTATTTATTATGCCCTCAAAAGATCCTTGGTGTGTGCTTGTATTTCTGTAATAAATCACTGGTATTGACAACAAAAAGTGCTGTCTTTTAAAAATCACAAACCCTAAGGCAAGTCTTGTTAATACAGTAAGGTTGTGCAATGACAATATTAATTTTGTCCTGGATTCAGCCATTTGGAAAACATCCAATTTTTATCATGAATTTGGGAACTTTATTTGGGGATCTCTTCATTCATTCATTCATTCATTCATTCATTCATTCATTCATTCAATGGATTAATTCAAATGGAATTGCTAACAAATTTCTTCATTTGTTGGTGGGATGAAATTTTTTGATGTAAATTCAAAAAATTGGAAATTTTTTAAAATTCCTCCATCTAAATTAAATGATTTCAGCACTAAGATGAAATGATCTGGATGCTCTTGTCCAAGGGTAGTTTGTACAGTTTGGGCATTTAAACAAATAAAGAATCACTTCTGCTATTGGGGAAGGGTGGAATCAGACTCAATCGCAGTTTCAGCTGGGAAACTGTGAGCATCCTAGACCAAGCTAAATCCAGAAATACTAGGGAACTGCTGGAAGCCTGACATTCAGACAAATCAGCCAATTCAGATAAACCACATTTATGCACCATTAAAAGAGACAATAAAAAAGCTGAGAAGGAAACAAAAAGACACATCCTTTCCAGCAACCAACACACAGATAAGCAGCAATTAACACTAGACAAACAATCAAGCAGAAAATAATACTCTAATCAAGGATCTATCAAGGAAAAAACCACACCCCACCAACACTGGCAGGGCAGGCTACTGTATATAAACAGGGAGCAAACCTCACACCTACTAGAACTGATGATGTTACCTAGTCAGGTAATGAAATGTCTGCAAGCAAACAATCAAGCTCAGAGAGTACCAAGGAATGAATGAATGAATGAGTGTGCGTGTATGTGTATGTATGTATATGTATGTATGTGTGTGTGTGTGTGTGTGTATGTGTATGCATGTGTGTGTGTATACAGACATACACACATACGTACATAAAACTAGTGATTGAGGTCTTGCATTTTTTAAATAGAAAAATAGACTTCCCTCTGACAGAACAAATTTTTGCAGCCATCCAGCTTGCATCAGAGAAAATAAATCTGAATAATTCAGATAATCGCATTTATTTTAATCACTGCCAATATTTACATATGGGACAGCCTGCCCATGCTAACAATTTGCTGATGAATTAGCATTGATTTCATTCTTTGGAGACTGCCAGAACATTCAATGGAAGCAAAACATTTTGTTCAAATTAGAGATTAATGGATATCAGAGTAACCACGATCCACATATACTGATTGGCAAGGACTTTTGTGAATGCAATTTTTAAAAATCTTTTGTGTCTGTAATTTCAAGATTTCACATCTGTAATTACTGACATTTACATTAAAAACTGTTATATGCAAAACACCATGGAAAGGATTTATTAAAATGCCTCTCTTCACACTGCGTTAGCGTCCTAGAACTATGCTAATGTATAACAATAATTGGAAAGTATGTTTCAGTCAATTAACATTTCTTTTTCATATCACAGACAGAAATTAAAAGCATGATAATTTCTTAATCATGAAAATCAAGCATCCCCAGCCTGATGGTCTCCAAATGAAAGATTTAACATTCTCATCCGGCATAGCTTTTTAGTGGCTGAAAATTCAAGAAGTTACAGTACCAATAGAACTGGCATTACCAAACTGGGAAAGAAAAACTCAGATATTAGGCAAAACAAACCAAGCTGCAGCTTTCCTTGCCTTAGCTGCTAAATGAGAATCAAGCATCCCAAATTATAAGATCAGAGGTTTGAAGCAAAGCACCACCATTACGCTGGTGACACCCATCTATGCTGCTCCTAATGCTCTATTTTCATGGAAATATGGAAGCAATTAGTATATTGCCTAAGTTGGGAAACCAAGGAGAATAAACTGAAATGATACCTAATCAATATGAAAGTACCCAACACTGGACTCAAGGAATGAGGTTCAGCCTATTTCATGCCACATAAAAGAACAGTGTCACAGTCTGGGAATGCTTCTTGATGCTCAGTTCTCATAGATGGTGGCTTTAGCAAGGAATATATTGCACAAATATAGCTGCAATCATTCCTAAGGTAGTTGGACTTAGGGATATCCATATCTTGATTATATCTCATCTTCATTATTGCCAGACTGCGTACATGGAGCTAACCTTGAAAAATGTTTACAAGGAACAATTGGTGCAAAATGTGATAACCATGACCAGCACAAAGTATGGGGATCATATGGTGCTGACACTAAAATATTTGCACTGCCTGACAATTCCTGGATGAATTGCTGATGTTGCCCTTTAGAGCTCTAAAAGCAACAGGGCCTGCTGTCTAAGGGAGGTCTTTCCCCTGACATACTCCTGTGGCTATTAAGGTCTGAAGGAAAGGCCTTTATGAAGAAGTCGCTGTTGTCAGCAAGGCTCATTCCAAGCTGTGGAATACACTCCCTTGAAGAGGCACCCACAGGATCCAGAGCTTTTATCAAACTGACACAATCAGCATTGGTCTGTGGTAACACATATATGTGTGTAGCAACATAATGGTTGTGCAAAAGAGGGGTCTGCAGGACACATCATTTGCCCCTCACCCCATCCCTTGTCCCATGTGTGGATGCCTAGGGCTCCTTGGCAGATTTCTGGGCTCTCACTCCACTCTCTCTTCTGTTAGAATAGCAGTTAAAACACATTTCTTTCACTGGTATTTTAATTGTCAATAAACTTTTGTACTGGTTTTAATGTATACCATTGGTGGTGGTGGTGTTTGTATTTTTTAATTTATTGATGAGGTTGGCATGCCTAGGTGAATCAAGAGAAAAATATGAATCCAGTTTAATTTGATGTTTCAGATTGATTCAGAAAATGGATCTAATTCAATGCGGACAGGAAAATTAATTCAGTTCAGGAAAAAAGCTATTTCTGAGCATGCACAAGAGTGTTTGAATCAATTTGGAGGAGGCTAATTTGATGTGATTTGCATAGCCCTAGAAGCATTATATATAAGCAATAAAATGTATTACATGTTGTACCAGAAATAATTTGAATGCTTTAAATGACAAATGTATCTGTTTAAAAATGATATATGCATACAATATATGAAGAAAAGACTTAAACAAAAATGACAAAGATCAATAACAGTGTAAGCTCTTAAAAGGTTATTTTCCAGTAATGAAAATATTAGTTGAAGTATAGCACATCTAAAATATACAAGCAGAGAACTAATAAAAATAGAAAATACAAATACAATTGTAAACCATAAAATTACCTTTACCTTCTTTGCCTTAGACCCAGCATCCAAAGTTTAGCTAAATCCAGTGCACATCCCTAGTTTCTAAAATTTTAGCTTCTAATCAAAGTTAACTATAATCATGTTGTGGCTATTTGGTTTTTCTAAAAATTTCTACCATATCCATTCTACAATACTTTATGTACTATGCACAATACAGTAACATTAAGATTACTTTTGTTGTTGTTGTTCATGACCACTTGAATGTTACGTAAACTGGATGGTCACTAAATTTTCACAATCATATAATCAGGCAGCGCAAAGCATATTGGCATTGTGTACAAATTTAGGATCAATACATTGAAATTTGATGAGCAAAAGGTTGTTGGAGGAATCATCTATGTCAGAAGCATTGAGGTGAATCTTGAATTCACTAAGGGAGAAGAAAAGTCTATCAGTGTTTCATAATAACAGTGAAAACTTGGGTTTGGAATTCCATATCACACTTGGAAAATCAGAGAAGATGGCATGATTTCAGGTGAAAAATCATAGGAAAGAATTTAGGGGTTGTTATATCTTTTTCTGCTGTGATCTTTCAGAAAGCCAGCAAGCCTGGAAGCCAAGCTGAAATATAATATATTGGAGATAGGCGATTTCAGGGGAAGAAGGTTCAACAGTAAAAAGATAAGTAGCCTTTCCTACTGTTTCCTTCAGTTTATACTATTCAATTCTCCAGCAATAACACATTGCTTTGTAGCTTGGTTTAGATGGTGGAAACCTCAGTAGCAGTGCTACACACGTGCCTAAAGAGCGTGCGGTGTTGGAAAAACATATATTCCATCTTCTCTTGCTGTTTCTAATAAAAAGTGACACCTTTAAAATTTCCACCTAAAATGAAGTCAGTTCCAGATAGATTTATATTTATCTAACTTGGTTCAATTTACAAACTCTAAGGTGTAAGTTAAATTGATATTTTCCCTTTGCACATTTTATTAAGTGCTACAATTGCTATTCAGGATTATTATTATTATTATTATTATTATTATTATTATTATTATTATTATTCATATATTTATTATTTCTTTAAAATAGACTAATCTTAAGTATGCCTCTATTTTAGAGCATGGCTTATTCAAACCACTTCCCTGGATAAATGTTAATGAGTACAAAATCTGCAGATACCCATAAGCAAAAGCTGATGAAAAACACTTTAAAATTAGACCCAATTAACAACAAGGGCGTTTATATAGATTATGGTATGTGTGTGTTTACAGTCTGTGTGTGTTTCTGATGCTCTGAATAAATGGATATGGATAGGATGGCACTTATAATACCCTAGTGATTTAGAAACTTCTTGCATTACAAAATAAATGGAATACATCCAACAATTGTTTGCAGACAAGTTACACAGTACAAAACTAAGTGAATTGTGGATCTTTGTGGAATGCTTAGAACAATGGTAAATCATTGATTTAGGCTTTTGATAGCCTAAAAGAACCACTGAATACTTATGTTTGTTAAAAACAATGTTACATAACATAATCCATGTTCTGATATCCATACATTTTCAAAAGCCTGATCAATTATATTCATAATCACGTGTTCTAAAATATTGCCCTTTGTATATACTGCATGCCAATTGTATATACCACTTATATCCAAGGTAGGCAGAACTATTTATTTGTTAGCGGATCCACTAGGATTTCCATTTTTATCTCCATGCCAACCCCCTGATGTATGCAGTGGGCAGAGGAATTGACTGCCCAAGATTGCATGCTGAAGGTCCATGACTGAGGGTAGACCTTAACTTGAGTCTTCCTGGTACCTGTCTATTGCCTTAAGCTCTGTACCATACAGGCTTTCTTCTTGTTCTAACTGAGGAATGCAGTGGGGTTTCCCAGACATCAAAATTAAATATGACTGGGACAGTAATTATAGACAGTGGAACTGGGAATTGATTTAGGAACTCCTGCTAACAGGAAATTGCTGCCCACATGCACAGGCTCAGTGCATTTGGGAGAAAAATCTTTAGAGGGAATACACTTAAAATATGCAGTTTGTCCCCTCATTATAGTCACTACTGATTTTACAGAGTTCTAAAATATAGAGAACAATCTACAACTATATATCATGTTTATTTTATTTTTTAAAACTTCCCAATGCATGGGATAGTGAGGATTGTATGATAGCTCATGTAATATAAATGTAAAAAATAATCTTTGCACCTGTTTTAAATTCACATGGCTTGTGGAGCTGTGGTTTGAAAGCAACATGTATATCTGTGCATGGTCTCATTGTCCCATAGGTCAAGGAAAAAGGCAGGAGGTAAAGTTTCATTCTGTATATACATAAAATTCTATTAATAAAATTAAATTTCCACAGATCTCTTTTGTGGCCACGGCTATTAGAATCCACATGTATATATAAAATATTTTGCCATCCTGTCCTAAGCACGTGAGTTCAAATTACTTCTCATCCATCTTGTCAGAGAATCAGAGCATTTCATCATAAAATATTTAGGCTTGGTGAGGCTACTTACCTAAACACTCTGGATGACCTTATCAGCATTTAAGTATTTACTTGAATCCTCCCTATGTGGTGGACTTGCTTCCAAAGGGGGAGGGGTGAAGAGATTCTTTTAATCATTTCTATAATGCTATTTACTATTTGTAACTACAAATTCCAGTTACTCAAATTTCTTCAATTAACTCTTGAATACTTACACTGGGAGGGAGGTAACTTGTGGCCATCCAGATGTTGCTCAACTGTTATTCCTAATATCCATCAGTGACAGAGAAGGCATAATTTATCATAGTAGAAAGATTATCAATGTAGGTCAAATTTGAGAAAATTAGAACAGTCATGAATCATTATCAGATAGGGACAGAAAAAGCATCAGATATGCACCAAAGATATGTCAGATCGATTGCTCTCTGAAAGCTAGATAGTGAATGCTGGAAAGTGAAAGAAAGATAAGAATGTTCTTGAGGAAATGGCTAACAGTATCATGGAGCTTCAAAGAGAACCAAGCGATCAATCAATCCTGGACCAAATCAAAACTGATGGTTCCTTTGAAAGCAGTGATCCACAAGCATTGGTATGTGATGTGAGTGGATGATGGATTTAAAAAAAAGAAAAGAAAAGAAAAGAACTGTGTTTGGCTAGGTTGAAAGAAGGAGAAGAAGAAAACCATAGAGAAGGTGAGTTGGAGAATGGACCAAGGAGATGACAAGAAAGTTCTGGAGTCAGGTTGAGATGGCAAAATTTGTCCATGTAGGAAACAATCCCAGCTGAACAAAACCTAGCTAACTAAGTGACTAAAATGTGCCTAAGATACTTGCTGGCAAGTCATATTTTTTGCTCACGTCTATGGAGCATTGCAGTTTTTACCCAAGTATTGGCAGGTATCAAAGAATAACTCTGTTTCAGTTTCCACCCAAAATGTCTGCCCTCCTCAATCAGCAGGCAGTCCTCCCACCTTTTAAACACCTTCTGAAAATATGTTGAAAGACTAAATTAGACCTTGCTGATGATAAAGGATTTCAGAATTATTTTCAATGGGCCAGAAAGATGAGAGCAGAGAGAGCAGTGGCCACAGTGTGGCTGTCCTCTTTTTAGTGTTTTGTAGCTGTTCTTAATTGGTGTGTGACTGTCTCTGAAGTGGATGGAGGTATATATGTTTTTGCCTACCTACCTGGACCTCTCCATGGAATGCTGGACGACTGGTTTACCATGCACTGCATGATCTCTTGCTGGGTACTGATCCAGACCCAGATTTCTGCTGATGGAACTGCTGGTTTCACGGTGGCATTCTCATGAGTGTCCTCCCCTCTACTGATTTCCATCCTTGGTGGGGTCTTTTCTTGGTGAGCATCCAGGAGGAAGCCCACGGCAACCAAGATGGCATTTGGCAATCAGGATCTGGCATTTGGCTAAGTGGCACCAGCTGGAGGTGGAGCAATCCACACAGTTGTGGTAGTGGCAATGAGAGAGCCCAGTTGCATGGTAATGATGCAGGGATTTTCAACACTGGGACTCTTAACTGCTGCGATGGTGGATGGCCTTGGTGGCTGGAGCTGAAGTGCTTGGCATCTCAGCGTGCTGGCATTTTGGCATGGTGTTTTCTGTGGCATTTGCAGCCTTTTGCTTTTTTTTTTTCCTAAGCATTGAATGAGGGGCTTTCAGGATTCCAAGACTCCAGTGACCCCAGTGACTGTGGCCGGTGGTGGCTATACAGAGGGAGTGGTAGCAGTGGTTCGATATTTCAGGCAGCTGTGGACCCCCTCCCCATGGATGCCCCCTTGCCCTTTTTTGCTGGCTTGGAAAGGACATTGTGATTATCAGTTTGGGGCTGAATCCATCCTTAATGCAGTCCATCTTTTACCAGATAGATGGTTTTGGTTGTGGACTGAGTAATTTTGGTGGGGATTGGACTGACCCCCCTTCCCTGGGTGAGAAGTGGTGGTGGTGGTAAGGTTAGGGTGGGTGTAACTGAAAGGGAGCCCTGATCAGTTTAGTAAGAGTGGGTGGAGGTTCTTGTTTGCCTGTGGTCTTATTAGAGTAGGGGAAGTGGTTGTAGATATCCCTGGTGGCACTAAGAATGCTGTCTGAGAAGGCTGAAGTGACTCAGGGACTCAGCTTCCCCTCCCCAGGATGATTCATGCAGATCCCCAGCCTTGGGAACCAGGAGGGTTGGATTAGGGGAAGTTGGGACCTCAGAGGGAGTGTGTGGGGCAGAACATCACAGCTGTAATGGTCATGGTAGATATGGCAGAAGACTGGGAGCAGGCTGTTCTTGGGGAACATGGGCCTGATGTCTTAAACCAGTTCCATGTTCCAACTCTCAGAACTCAACCCCTGTGCCTGGTCAGCAGACCTTCAGAGGCCTGGGCTTCCAGCTGCTGCTGCTAAATGACACTTTAGTCTATAATAAGGCCTTCCTCATTTGTGATTTAATCATAGATGAGAGGGCTGACCTGGTATGTATTACCGAGACCTGGCTGGGACTGGAAGGGAGGTTTTCCCTTTCAGAAATGTGCCCAGCTTGGTTTGGGTGTGGCATCAGCCGACACCTCAGGGCAGGAATGGTGGTATGGCAATCATCATCTGAGAGTCTCTTAAGGCTTTCAGGGGCATTGTTCCACAGGTTGCTGGATGTGAGACCCTGTTCATTAAGCTGGGCTCTAGGGATCAGTTGGGATTGTTGCTACTGTACTGTACCAGCCTCCCTGCTGTATAGCAACCTCCCTGCCTGAGCTCCTCGACTCCATTTCTGGACTGGCAATGGAGTTCCTCAGGCTGAAGGTTCTGAAGGACTTCAATCTGCCTTCTCTAGGGGTGGGATCTGAGGTAGCTTCAGAGTTCATGGCTATCATGACAGCCATGGGCCTATACCCAGCCATCCAGGGCCTAATGCAGGACAGTGGCCACACCGGATCTGGTTTTCCTGTCAAAGCAGTGGCAATGTGATCTGGAATTGGGGAAATTCTTAGAGTCCCCCTTGTCATGGTCAGATTGTGCCCTGATTACCATTTGCTGTTTCTACTATCCACTGCAGGGATAGTGTTCTGTCCTTGGTGACTGATGGACCCTGGTGCAATTCAGAGGGACTGGGGGTTGTTCCTGCTGATCTGCTGCATGGCCCATCTGAAGCTCTGGTAAGAAGAGGGCTGCCAAGTCTTCAGATCAGATCACACCTATGCAACCTCTCCCCTCCCATATATTCCATCATACTCTGTGGTTCACGGAAGAATTGAGGGAAATGAAATGAAAGAAGAGATGTCTAACTTGGCTGCTATTAAAGCCTATCCTATGGTGGTAAGGGGGGCAAAGTGGCAATACTTCTGTACCCTTATTGAGACCACAGATAATCATCTGCAAGCCTTCTTTTGGGTGACACGTACCTTCTTGGGTGAGTAGGGGTGCTCAGAGATCCTCCTACAAGCTGTGTAGAAGAATTTGCTCAGCATTGTTGAACAAAATCACTTGAATTCATTCTCACTTGGATGCCAGCCTTGTTCCAGGTCCTGGGGAGATGCCCAGGGCAGATTCTTGCCCTGTTATCTGGGATCAGTTTAAACCTGTTGGACTTGTGGAAGTGGACAGGGTCCTTAGGACTATGAGCTCGTCCAGCTGCTCTTTAGATCCATGCCCCTTGTGGCTAACTAAAGCTGCCCGGGTTGTATCCTGTGGGTGGGTTCTGGCAGTGATGAATTTATCGTGTTAGGGGGTTGTTGCTCCACCCCTTAAGGAAGTGTTAGTTTGCCCCTCCTCAAGAAACCATCTCTGGAACCCACCATACTGGGCAATTTTTGCTCAGTATCTAACCTCCCCTTTTTGGGAAAGGTGGTTGAGAAGGTGGTCATGCAGCAGCTTCAGAGGACTCCGGATGAAGTGGATTATCTGGACCCCATTCAGTTAGGATTCAGGCCTGGGTATGGAACAGAAATGGCATTGGTCGTGCTTTTAGATGATCTCTGTGGGTGTGGAATGGAGGTTGTGCATCCATCCTTGCTCTTCTTGACCTCTCAAGTGGCCTTCAATGCCATGGTATCCTTTTGGATCAGCTCTGGGGACTGGGGGTGGGTGGCACTGTATTACACTGATTCTCCTCTTTTCTCCAGGGTCGATAGTAGTTGGTGGTGATTGGAGAGGAGAGATCCCACTACTTCTTTGAGGAGTTCCACAGGGTTTGGTGCTCTCTCTTCTCCTCTTCAACATTTACATGAAGCCGTGGGGTGAGATCACCTACTGCCATGGGGTGTGGTATCATCAGTATGCTAATGATACCCAATTATATTATTGGGTATTGGCTAATTAAGTGATGATGTTTATGTTCTATCCTGGTGCCTGGAGGTCTGTATGGGGAAGAACAGGCTTCAACTGAACTCTGGCAAGATTGAGTGGCTCTGGGTTTTAGGGCCCTCTGGTTCAGGGACTATGCCATCTTTGGTACTGGATGGGGTTGCACTGCCCCTAACAGACCTGGTATGCAATCTGGAGGTTTTCTTGGGCTCATAGCTCCTGCTCAAAGAGCAGGTGGCAGTTGTGGCTAGAAGGCCTTTGCACAGCTTCTTGTTATGTGCCAGTTGTGCCTGTTCCTGGACGAGGAGGCTCTCCTCACAGTCACTCACTCTCTGGTCATCTCCTAGATAGACTGTTGAAGCATGGTCTACATGGGGTTGCCCTTGAAGAGTATTTGCTAAATGTGGTGGTGTGGGCAGTGTCTGTATGAGTGTGTGTGTGTGTGTGTGTGTATACTGTATGTATGTATGTATGTATACACTGCATGTATGTGTGTGTGTGTGTGTGTACATATATATATATATATATACACATACATAAATACAGTATATATACATTGAACTAGCTCAGAGTAACGTACTTTCATTTTCTTTGTGTGCAATGAGGACAAAGGTTCAGCTGCCCTTGGTTATCCACTGCTTACTGCTGACTGTGCACTTAAATTAAGCTCTTCCTGTTGTAGCATATTTATTGGATTTCTAGTTTACACCTTAGTAGATCTAATTATAATTTGATGCATCTTAATGACTTAATGTCTCAATGATATTAAAGATTTATCATTTGTAGTAATATGGTAAGGCTACTTTTTTTTTTTTTTTTTACTTTAATAATGATCTATGTTGTCAGGATACCTGAGATGCATAGCAAAATAATACATAAATCACTAACACTTAATAAAAAAGCTACATGTAATGTTGTGATAGGCAGAATATTTATGCTAATCTGAAACAGTCCAGCTCAGACTGCAGCTGTAACGAACACAGCTATAAGCTCACAGAGTAACATTTTATATAGTCAGGTCAGATTCTGAACAAATCAATTGAAAATTATGGGCCATTACTTCCTCATAAATTTGCTAATTAGTACCAAAGCAGTGGGATTTATGACTAGCATGCTAATATATGATATATTGACAAGAGGACATTTTCATTTTTAATGTGACCTTAGCTGGAAAAGAAAATGCCTGCATGACTTGTTTGTGGGTTAGTTTTAGCTGTTGTCCAGGTGCCATGTTCTTTTGGTACAAATTTAGTTATTTCCTGTCAACACTACAAACTCAGGAGAAAAGTGACAAATGAAATAAATTGAAGTAATTATAATGAGAGAGATGTCAGGCTTATTCTCACAAGGCCACCCCATGACAGATTATGCTTTCATCAACATTCAGAATAAAAAGGTGAGAAATGTGTTGGCATCATAGAAAAAAGAAAAAGTGAAGTTGAACAAAAGTAACTTTTTCCTTCTTTAAGAGTCTCTTTCAAATCAGCATGTATAGATTGAGAGAAATTATCTGGAGTGTGCACCAACCATAAATTTTGCTTCTGGATTCAATTTGCTGCTTCAGAAAATAGCCAAGATCTGTTTGCTTCTTTACGGAATAGAATGAAATTTATAGATGCATTAGATTGTTCTGAAAGGGTTTCAGAAAATAAGGTGCAGAGGTTTTGTGAGGTTCCTCTGAATTATTTTTCTTTTTTTAATGTAAATCTATAATATTGTTGGTTAAGACAAAATTAGATGGCTTTTTTTCATGAGTTATCTGTTGTGTACAGATTAAATTTCAGACTGATAGATACAGTGTTTTTTGTGCAATGGTCTATGTGTTTGGGAGTGGGAGCACTAAAGTCTGTCCCTAATGTTTGGCAAGCAGTGTTTATGAAAATTGCAGATATTGTAAAAATGCCCCTTGGTGAAACAAGCAAGCAAGCAAACAAACAAGCAAAACCAAAACCAAATTAGAACTACAAAATCACAGAAAGTTAGAGGCAAAGCTTTTCAGGCTCACTTCCTTTACATTTTGATTTTCAAAAAGGACTTGTAACTGTGTTTGCAGACACGTTTAGTGGCATTTGTAGCAAAGTATATCACCAGATCAGTCCCTGTCAAAGTGCTAGAAACAACCTGACAGAACCCTACCTGTGTCTGGAAGATAATCTGTTTGTTGTGCAGCTTAACTTTTCTCCTCATTTTGCCCTTTTATTTAGCTTTCACTTATCTCTCTATTTTCTAAGCTCAGACTCATCAGATCACATGCCGAACTTATCAATGGAGCCCACTTGTGAAACCACAGAGTAAGTCCTCATTCACTAAATATGACTTGGGATTTGGCCAACTAAATCCATATGACATACGTATGTTTCATACCACAAGCAAAATAACAGATATGGAATGGTGGAGATGCTGACTCAGAAAATGACAGGGAAAGTTTTACTACTTTCTACTACCAGAATATTTACTGTTTAAACATAACTATGTGGGATCCAATCATGGATCTCTTACCATCCATACAGTACTGACTTTAGAGATTCAAATACAGTGGTACCTCAAGATACGAACGCCCCACCTTACGAAAATTTCGAGATACGACCAGCTCTGGCCGCAAAAATTTACCTCGATATGCGAACTCCACCTCAAGCTACGAACCGGATCCGCGGCCATTTGCCCTGCTGCCACGTGGTCGCGGCTTCCTGTGGGTGAGATCGTGGTAGCAAGGAGGCTTGCTCCACGAGGCAAATTTCCCAATAAGGTTTAATGTGTCAGCCGGTGTTGCACGGCTAGGAAATTCCCCAGGCGCGCTTTAGTCAGTTTCACCGCTCAAGCGCTAGCGCAGAAAGAGGAAGTGCTAATGAAAAGGCCACCTGGCGCCTCTTCACTAATCTGAGCGCGTGGGGGAAAGCTGTGCGCGCCACAAAAGCCTTTCCCCCGCATGCTGATTGCTTTCACTGGGCTTTTGTCAGTGCACACTGAAAGTATAACGCACAGTAAACACCTAAAAAAACCTAAACATTTTGTTAGATCACATTTAGAAGATATGCTGTGTTAGACAACAAAGGCTGGTATATAAACTCTTATCAGAAAGAAAAAACAGAGAGTAAAACAGAACAACTCTCTCTGTGTTTCAGAAGACCCTAACTTAGCTATATAATCTTGAAAAGCCTATGAATTCTATGTGAAATTAATGGTGTGACAAAAAGAACAAGCAGATTTGATAGAACATCTGGAGTTGCTTTATCACTTGGACATTTAATTGTCCCCTATTTTTGCATTGTGTGAATCTTACTATATCTGGATTAAGAATATTTATGACTTCAACACATAGCAGTAGAGACAGGAACTATCTAAGAAACTCAACACCCTTATTAGTAACAGGTAACACTTACCAAGATGAAAGATGAAGGAGGTAACAGCAATATTTTTAGATAAGGCTGTCACAAAGCAGAAAAATTTAAATGGGGGGAAAGGCTGACTTGTGTGAAAAGCAGCTTGCCTTGCCTCCTTCCATCCCACCCCCACCCCCACAAAAAATGAGGCCCAGAAAAAATGTCACAAAATTCCTTGGTACTTCAAGAAACTTAAGGCATTGAACTGCCAGAAAAATTGTTGTGGAAGGTCGTCATTTCTTCTGTGTTAATTGTATTGCTATCACAGTACAAATCAGAGGAATGGGGTTTCCAAAATTAAAGGAAGAAGAGTTTTGATGTTTTAGGTGACATGTACTTTTACTTCATAGATAGTAATATTTTAGATGTATACTTACACAGTAAATTAATATATCATTGTAATAGCTTAAGTTATATTTTTATTGCAGACTCCTTGTTATGTTGATATTTTATCTCACCCATCTAATTTTACTTTCATGTTGTATATTTTTTAAATGTTGCTGGTCATTGACTAAATAAACATACTACTACTAGTAGTAGTAGTTTCAGTGCAAACATCGCTGCATCAAAATATTGCTTCCTCCCGCCATCTTAATTCATTTTTCTCTTTCGGTCCCGTTTACTGCAACACATCAGCACCATTTTAGAATTAATTCCTTTCTGAACTGATTGGCAAATTTACCCAGTTATGGATAATGCATGGATCTCTCTCTCTCTCTCTCTCTCTCTCTCTCTCTCTCTCTCTCTCTCTCTCTCTCTATCCATCCCCTAAATAATGGTTATAAATACTTTATTTATAATCAATAAATCAATAAGGTTATAAAGATATATACCCCAAACAGTGTTTCATCAAGTTTTCATAACCTTATGCCTCATTTTCACAGCAGCCACATTTAGCTACTATGCATGTAACATATTTTGTAGCAGAAAGAAGCAGATTGACATATGAAATCTATAAAATCTTGTATATTCTGCCTATAATATACAGATGTTATAAAGCTCCTTGCAAAAAGTGCAGTGTAACATAATGTGTTGTACTGTTTTGATCTCTCTGGATTCACATGAGCAAGTACACTCAGCTAGAGGAATTTTAGAATGTTTGCCGGGCAGAACTACAGAAAAGAGAACTTTATGTCTAGCCCTAAACACATTTTTCTTCATTCTGGGAAGGTGATCATATTTAACTAGTTTGCAGTTAAATATGTAGTTTCCAACTAAATTTTGAAAGCCACAGTCTCCTACTCGTTAAGGCTCTATTGACTTCATTCTGATATTTTATGCTATTTAGCTTTTGGAGAAAAAACTGATTATCTGTCTGTACCTACTGGAAATAAGGAATTCTACCAAAAAGCCATACAACATTAGTTTATATCCAATTGCTGTTTTCCAACTCTCAGCCTAATCTTCCACACAAGGTTGTTGTAAGAAAAGGGGTAGATGGATGGATACCAGTCCATGTCACAAATTCATCTTCCACAGGCTTGCAGATGAAGGATTAGTAATTTATTGCTTTAATATTTCACTTTCTTCCTTTCCATTCTGTTATGTTAATGGAATTAGGGCACCACTAATTTTCTCTTTGGGTTTTAAAGGGAAAAGTCTTCACAGACTCATTTGTCTCAGTTAATATATGACCTTCTATTAGCTGCTTTGTAAAAGAAATGGCAACAACCCGAATGCTCATCTGTCCCCCTTTGCCACCTACTAATTTCTTTCTGTCATTATTCAAATACTGCACAATAACCTTCATTTGATGACACCACAAGATGATCCCTGCAGTCTTGCAAAATAGCGAGAAATCTGCATGGGTTTTCTTGGTCTAAGACTTCGGATTAAAACATGTCAGCAGGCCATTGCTGAGAACTCAGCTTTTTCATGGCTTTCTCAGATGATGATTTTGATGATTTTGATGATTTTGATGATTATGGTGGTGATGATTCCCTTCATTTGACATCCTTTGGGACTGAAGAAACTGGGTGAAATATATCTGAAGATTAGGAGAGAAGCTTAACAGGGATACTTTAATTTTGTATTTGGACTAGGAGAAAAATAGGAATGGGGAAAGGTAGATATTTGGAAAATGTGAACTGTGTCCAGGTTATATCAAAATGCAGAGTAATAATATTTCCATACCATCAATTTTACCCTAATGTCCGTATATAATCAGTATATAATCATTTGAATCTTTTCATATATAACTTTTATGTAGATAGATATATAACCTTCGAAATAAGCTCATATTATTGTTTTCAGAATCTTTAGAACTCTCCAAGGAGCAAGATGAGGAGCTTTGTTTCGTGAAGGTGCTTTTTTATTTAATGCAGAAAAAACACTTTGATGTTTGTGTCTCTTTGAAAAGAAATTCAGATGTGCATTTTTGCTGTAGGCTTTATGTAATTTTTGAGAGAACAATTAACCTTTAATTGAATCACTTGCTACTCATTACGTGCCTTTCTTTAGCAGGATTTTTGTCTTCTTTCCCTTATTCTCTGGGGAAATGACCTTTTTTTCCCCTTCAATCCTTAAATGTGACTTAAAAGAAATGGCTCAGTTTGCTTTGTCAACATACTGGTGATAACTCCAACTTAAGTGCACTAAAATATTCAATTGCTTTTCCTGATTTAAATAACTGAGGTTTGTTATACACAGTCAGAACTTCATGTCTTCAGTTTATCGAAATCAACACTGACTACTCAGACTACTTCTTATCATGGTCTCAGATGGAAATCTTAAATCTATTACCCATTTGATTAGAGATGTTAAGGACTGAACCTGAGAACTTTGCTCTGTAACCAATAAGTTCCACTACAGCTTTGGAAACAATAGAGTTATTAAGAAGTAAACAAACAGATAAATAATAGATCTGTTTTACTTTACTTCCATCTAAGAAGGTCCACATTAAAAAAAAAAAAAAAGTGGTGGTAGTTTCCAATAATTCTGGAATGCATGAAGATGACATTCAGTAAACCAAGAGGTAACAGGACAACTCCTTCACTCACATTTGCCACCACTAGAACCCACACTCATGAAACCCCCAGACCTCTTTAACAAGCCAGGAGGAGCATGGATCTAAAGAGCAGGTAGGTGAGCTCACAGTCCTAAGGACCCTGTCCATTTCCTTGGGTCTAACAGGTTCATACCATTCCCAGACAACCTCCCCAGGCATCTCCCCTGGACCTGCAACAAGGCCAGAGTCCAGCTCCAAATTAACTTGAGTGACTTTGTCTGATATATGCTGAACAAATTCTTCCATGCATTCCTGCAAGAAGTTCTCCGAGTCCCCTCTACCCGAGAGGGCACATGTCACCCCAAACAAGGTCGTGGGACAATAGTCCATGGATGCAATAAGGGCAGAGAGGTACTGACACTTTGCTGCCCTTATCACCACAAGATAAGCCTTAATAGTGGCTCTAACCCATATCCAGTTGTGCTCGTCCTTGGTTGAGTGCCAGTGATGCTCTAGGTCTCTTCTCTCATTTCATCTCCCTCAGCTCCTCTGTGAACCTTGGGGAGTGACAGGATCCATGAGAGGGGAAAGGTCGCATGGGTGCAATCCAATCCAAAGCCTTGATTGCTCCCTATTCCAAGGCTTCAGATAGACCATGCAGCAGACCAACAGGAATAACCCCCAGCTCTCTCTGAAACCCATCCTGGTCCATCAGTCACTGGGGGGTGGACCAATCTAGTGGGTCCAGCCTCTCTGCAAAGACCAATGGCACTAGAGAATTCTATGGTAACCAGGGCATAATCTGTCCATGACAAGGGAGTCATTGAGAGCTCTCTCAGTTTCAGATCACATAGCCATTGCACTGACAGGAACATCAGACCAAGTGTGTAGCCACTGTCTCTTGTCTCATGTCAGGCTCTGGATGATCTGGGATAGGCCCATGGCTATCATGGTGGCCATGAACTCCTAAGCTATCTCAGACCCCACTCCCAGAGAAGGCAGATTGAAGTCCCCCAGAGCCATAAGTCTAGGGAATTCCACTTCCAATCCAGAAACTGAGCAAGGTGTCAGGTTCAGCCGGCACAGCGCTCCTGTAGAAGCCAGCCTGCCAGGTTGAGCTAATTCCACCGCCTGCATGCAAGCTGGGGAAAAGGGGACGTGAGAGCCGCATGGCTGATTAATGGCCACCTGCGCCTAGCCAGCGGGGAAACCACAGAGTGGAAACAATTAATCTACACTGATAAGTGGCACGAGCGAACAATGAGCAGAGCCGCGAGCCACAAAGCAAAGATTGCCACACATCCAGAAACCCTGGCTTTGCATGCAAGAAAAAGGACCCCAAGGGAACCAGCCCACACTGGAGGGGCAGTCGATCAAGGGACAATGAGATTCTGGCTGAACCTGCCATCTGGACAATTAAGGGGGATTATTGGGGCGCTGATAATCCGCAGCCTGTAACGCGATCGCGGGGCAAAAACGCGGGAAGGGGAGAGGTATAAAGTAACCAATGTGATTGTACCAAGCCAGTCCTGGCTTTGCTTGTAACTGCTGCGTTACACTTGAGTAAACCTCTTTTGTGAACCACACGTGTCACGGGAGTTTCTCTTGATGAACGGGACAAGTTCTTACATAAAGCCAGGACTCACCACTAATGCTACCCGGTACCTACCGAGGAGCGCTTATTTCCTTTTGAGTACAGGTAATGGCCAGCGATGAGGAATCCATTGGTCAGTTGGAGCGTGAGGAGCTCGGGATCATGGAGGCGATGGTGGAGCCAGCCTGGAGTGACAGGATGGCGGCCAGGATCGGGGACCCCCCCATCAGCGTGGTGGTCGATCAAAGTGAACTGGGGCCCCGACTGATCGGGGGTTACGACGACCCAAGTCTTGGGGTCATGGACCCGAAAATGGGAGGAAGAGTTCACCCAGCTGGAGGTGAGGGTCGGGCAGCACCTGGACTCCATGCAAGCGATGCTCCAAGCCATACTGATGAGAGTGGGTCCACCGGTGGTGAGTGGCAGTGTGAGCGAAGGGGCCGGCGGCCCGGGACCCCAGCTGGCACCGGTGCCGACTCCACTGTTGGTGGATCGACGGGCAGCAGATGCTTTGAGATTCCGGGGCATAACCGGAAAGTTCTCAGGGGACCCCGAGCAGCTACCCCACTTTCTGACTCATGTGCACAGCTTCATGCGGGGGCGGGGGGGTCACCTGTTTGCCAGGGATGAGGACAGGGTCTCCTACATGGCTGAGCTGCTGGATGGCCAAGTGGCCAGCTGGGTGATCGGGTTGTACGACGCCAACACGGTGGAGCTGAAGAGTTTCCCAGACTTCATGCAGGCGCTCCAAGATAGATTCGAGGACACCCTGAGTGCCAGGAGGGCCGAGGACGACATCCTACACTTCAGGCAGAGGAACAAGTCCGTGTCCGAATACGCATTGAAGTTCTGGAGGATGGTGGAGAAACTCACAGACTGGCCAGAGTCTCTCAGGGTAAAGTATTTCAAGAGGGATCTCAACCCAGAGATCCTGGAACGGGCGCTGGGCCGGGATGACCCGACCACCGTAAAGGATTGGATCTGTCTGGCCGGGATGGCAGAGTCAGCGTGGCAGCAGATCCAACAGAGTGCGCGGAGGTGGGACCAGGCGAGAGACAAGCCAAAGGAGAGGACAGCAGAGGAGAGGCAGAGCAGCAGGTGACAGCCCACGGGGGGGCGAGAGACGCCCAAGGCCCCAAACGTATGCTTCAGGTGTGGAGGAAGAGGCCACCGGGTGGCACAATGCCTGACAGAGCAGTAAGGGACCCCACCACCTGCAGAGGTCAAGCCACTGCGTCCAACTGGGAAACAAGTGGGTGATCAACCGTGGAAGAGTGCGGCAGCAGCGGTGACCAAACGAGGCCGGATGGGGTGATCGACCCCCAAGACAGCATCCTCCGGGGAGGAATTGGGGCCGGCGGGAAACGAGGCACGCTCGCACTGAACGGCGTCCCAGTGTGAGCAGGGGAGCCTAGACGTGCGGACCCAATAGCTGATGAGGACTGACCTCCCCTGTGGGTGAGAGTGCACATCCGGGGGGGAAGCACAGCTGCAGGCGCTGCTGGACTTGGGCTGCATGCACTGCCTGATGCACCCAGGCTCGGGTTGCATCTGCGATGTCTCACCCATCGCATTCAGCCAACTAGACAGCTCAGTAGCGGGGGGGCCGGCTCAGTACTACACCGAGCCGGTCCAGATGATGGTTGGCAACCACCAAGAAGAGCTGAGGTTCATGGTGGTCCCAATTGCCGACTACACGGTGGTGCTCGGATTGGCGTGGCTGCGACGACGGAACCCACGGGTCGACTGGGCGTTGGAAGCACTGAGGTTCGAGGACGAGGAGCCGGGGAAGTGTGAGAGCAGGAGGCGTCGGCAACCGGCAGTGGCCACGGCCAAAACAACGGAAGGTCTGAGGCGCCTGGAGACAGTCCCAGAGCCCCGAGGGATGGCGGCGAGCGGGATCAAGGCAGAGAGCGGGTCGGGACCGGGGGGAGCCCCGGAAGCCAGAGGCATCCCGCATCAGTACCGGAGCTTCTAGGTGGTGTTCAGGGAGAAAGAATCTGACCAGCTTCCACCCCAAAGACCCAGTGACTGCGCCATTGAGCTGGAAGCAGGGGCAAAACTGCCCAAGCCAAAAATGTACTCCCTATCAATGAAGGAGATGGGCACCCTTCGGGAGTTCATTGATAAAAACCTGGTGCGAGGTTTTATCCAGCCCATGAAGTCACCACTGGCGGCCCCAGTATTATTCCGGGAGAAGAAGGACGGCTCGCTCCGGATGTGTGTGGACTATCAGGGGCTGAATGCAATCAGCACCGAGTATAACTACCCCCTCCCCTTGATGAAGGACCTACTTTCACATTTATCTAAGAGTAAGGTATTCACAAAATTGGACTTGTGCGAAGCATACTTCAGGGTTAGGATCCGCTCAGGAGATGAGTGGAAGATGGCGTTTAATACCCCGCTCGGAAGCTACCAATTTTGTGTGATGCCGTTAGGATTAAAAGGGGCCCCAGGGGTATTTATGCAGCTGATAAATGAGGTGCTGCATGACCTACTCTACTGGGCCGTCCTGGTCTATCTGGATGACATCCTAATCTACACCGAAACCCTGGCAGAGCACATGGAGCTGATGCGTACTGTGCTTCAGAGACTGTTGAACACCCAGCTGTATGCGAAACTCTCAAAATGCGAGTTTCACCAGGAGCAGCTGGACTACCTCGGCTACCGTATATGTAGCCGAGGGATCGAAATGGACCCGGTGAAGGTGAGGGATGTCCTGGGCTGGGAAGCGCCACGGACCCGGAGGCAACTCCAAAGCTTCCTAGGGTTTGCGAACTTCTACAGGCAGTTCATTCTGAAGTTCGCCCAAGTCGCCCTCCCCCTAACAGACTTGCTGAAGACCAAGGGCAGTGGGAAACCCCCGAAGCCCAGCATGGCACTCACGTGGACCACGGAGTGCCAGGAGGCATTTGGGGACTTGAAGCGGTGGTTCACGGCGGAGCCGATCCTGCGACAACCCGACCCAGACCGGCAATTAATCATCCAAGTGGACTCATTGGACGTGGCAATGGGGGCGGTTCTGCTACAGCCCGGTCAAGAGGGTCCCCTCCACCCATGCACCTATGCCTCCTGCAAATTCACTGAGACAGAGAGAAGGTGGATGGTGTGGGAGAAGGAAGCATACGCAGTAAAGTGGGCACTAGCCACATGGAGGCATTTGCTGGAGGGAGCAACCAAGCCGTTCGAGGTGTGGATGGACTACAAGAACCAAGAAGCCCTAAAAACCCCATGGAGGCTATCTCCTAAACAGGCACGATGGTCTCAGTACTTTGGGAGGTTCGATTTCACCTTAAAACACATCCCCGGGAAGAGGAATTTCCTGGCAGATGGGTTGTCGCGCATGCCTCAACATGCCAGCCTATGAGAGGACATTGTGGACTGCATCATCCCTGCCGTCAGGCTGGCCGCAAAGGCGGTCACCCAGAGACAGACCAGGAGAGAGGCGGGGAACGCGACGCCGGAGTTACAGCAGGGTTTCGCGGAAGCGGCAGAGCGAGATTCCTGGCTCAAGGAAAACTGAGACGTACTAACCAACCACCCCTTCATGGATCACTGCCTTGTCGTGGCGAAGGGGCTTGTGTAACTCAGTGAAGCCATGAGCTATACCGTGCAGGGCCACCCAAGACGGACAGGTCATGACAGAGAGTTCTGACAAAATGTGGTCCACTGGAGAAGGAAATGGCAACCCACTCCAGTATCCTTGCCAAGAAAACCCCATGGACAATGTTAAAAGGCTAAAAGATATGACGCCGGAAGATGAGCCCCTCAGGTCGGAAGGTGTCCAATATGCTACTGGGGAAGAGCGGAGGGCAATTCCAAGTAGCTCCAGAAAGAGTGAAGCGGCTGGGCCAAAGCCGAAAGGACGTTCAGCTGTGGATGTATCTGGAAGCGAAAAGAAGGTCCAATGCTGTAAAGAACAATATTGTATAGGTACGTGGAATGTAAGATCCATGAACCAAGGCAAGCTGGATGTGGTCAAACATGAGATGACAAGATTGAACGTCGACATCTTGGGAATCAGCGAATTGAAATGGACGGGAATGGGTGAATTTAATTCAGGTGACCACTATATCTACTACTGTGGGCAAGAAACCCTTAGAAGAAATGGAGTTGCACTGATAGTCAATAAGAGAGTGGGAAAGGCAGTAATGGGGTACAACCTCAAAAACGACAGAATGATCTCAGTGCGTATCCAAGGAAAACCATTCAACATCACAGTAATCCAAGTCTATGCCCCAACCACTGATGCCGAAGAAGCTGAAGTTGACCGGTTCTATGAAGACCTACAAGACCTTCTAGAACTAGCACCAAAAAAAGATGTCCTTTTCATCATAGGGGATTGGAATGCTAAAGTAGGAAGTCAAGGAGTAATCGGAATAACAGGCAAGTTTGGCCTTGGAGTACAAAATGAAGCAGGGCAAAGGCTAATAGAGTTCTGTCAAGAGAACAAGCTAGTCATAGCAAACACTCTTTTCCAACAACACAAGAGACGACTCTACACATGGACATCACCAGATGGTCAATACCGAAACCAGATTGATTACATACTTTGCAGCCAAAGGTGGAGAAGCCCTATACAGACGGCAAAAACAAGACCAGGAGCTGACTGTGGCTCAGATCATGAGCTTCTTACTGCAAAATTTAGGCTTAAATTGAAGAATGTAGGGAAAACCACTAGACTACTCAGGTATGACTTAGATCATATTCCATGTGAGTACACAGTGAAGGTGATGAATAGATTTAGAGGATTAGATTTGGTAGACCGAGTGCCTGAAGAACTATGGACGGAGGTCTGTAACATTGTACAAGAGGCAGCATCTAAAACCATCCCAAAGAAAAAGAAATGCAAGAAAGCAAAATGGCTGTCTGATGAGGCTTTACAAATAGCTGTGGAAAGAAGGAATGCGAAAAGCAAGGGTGAAAGGGAAAGATATAAGCAACTGAATGCAGATTTCCAGAGAATAGCAAGGAGAGATAAGAAGGCCTTCTTAAATGAACAATGCAAAGAAATTGAAGACAACAATAGAATGGGGAAGACTAGAGATCTCTTCAAGAAAATTGGAGATATCAAAGGAACGTTTAGTGCAAAGATGGGCATGATAAAGGACAAAAAAGGCAGGGACCTAACAGAAGCAGAAGAGATTAAGAAGAGGTGGCAAGAATACACAGAAGAACTATACAAGAAAGATCTTAATGTCCCTGATGTCCATGCTGGTGTGGTCACTGACCCTGAGCCAGACATCCTAAAGAGTGAAGTCAAGTGGGCCTTAGGAAGCATTGCTAACAACAAAGCTAGTGGAGATGACAGTATTCCAGCTGAGTTATTTAAAATACTAAAAGACGATGCTGTTAAAGTGCTGCACTCAATATGCCAGCAAGTTTGGAAAACGCAACAGTGGCCACGGGATTGGAAAAGGTCAGTTTACGTTCCAATTCCAAAGAAGGGCAATGCCAAAGAATGCTCAAACTATCGCACAATTGCACTCATTTCACATGCTAGCAAGGTTATGCTCAAAATCCTACAAGCTAGGCTTCAGCAGTACGTGAACCGAGAACTACCGGATGTACAAGCTGGGTTTCGAAGAGGCAGAGGAACTAGAGATCAAATTGCCAACATTCGCTGGATCATGGAGAAAGCACGAGAGTTCCAGAAAAGCATCTACTTCTGCTTCATTGACTATGCAAAAGCCTTTGATTGTGTGGATCACAACAAACTGTGGCAAATTCTTAAAGAGATGGGGATACCAGACCACCTTACCTGTCTCCTGAGAAATCTGTATGCGGGCCAAGAAGCAACAGTTAGAACCGGTCATGGAACAACAGATTGGTTCAAAATAGGGAAAGGAGTAAGACAAGGCTGTATACTGTCACCCTGCTTATTTAACCTATATGCAGAGTACATCATGAGAAATGCCAGGCTGGAAGAATCACAAGCCAGAATTAAGATTGCAGGGAGAAACATCAATAACCTCAGATATGCAGACGATACCACCCTAATGGCAGAAAGTGAAGAAGAACTAAAGAGCCTCTTGATGAGGGTGAAAGAGGAGAGTGCGAAAGCTGGCTTGAAACTCAACATTAAAAAAACTAAGATCATGGCATCTGGACCCATCAATCCCTGGGTAATAGAAGGGGTAGAAATGGAAGCAGTAACAGACTTCATTTATTTGGGCTCGAAGATCACTGCAGACGGAGACTGCAGCCATGAAATTAAAAGACGCTTGCTCCTTGGGAGGAAAGCTATGGCAAACCTAGATAGCATATTAAAAAGCAGAGACGTCACCTTGCCGACAAAGATCCGCATAGTCAAAGCTATGGTTTTTCCAGTAGTAATGTATGGCTGTGAGAGCTGGACCATAAAGAAGGCTGAACGCCGAAGAATTGATGCCTTTGAACTGTGGTGCTGGAGAAGACTCTTAAGAGTCCCCTGGACTACTAGGAGGTCAAACCAGTCAATCTTAAAGGAAATCAACTCTGATTGCTCATTGGAAGGATTGATAATGAAGCTCAAGCTCAGATACTTTGGTCACCTAATGTGAAGAGAGGACTCTTTGGAAAAGACCCTGATGCTGGGAAAGATGGAAGGCAAAAGGAGAAGAGGACGGCAGAGGATGAGATGGCTAGATAGCATCACTGAAGCAATGAGCATGAAATTGAGCAAACTCAGGGAGGCAGTGAATGATAGGAAGGCCTGGCGCAATATGGTTCATGGGGTCACGAAGAGTCGGACACGACTTAACGACTAAACAACAACAACTAAGCAACCAAGGGGACTTGTAGTGGCACGAGGGGAAGGTGTAGGTCCTGGAGGAATGCCGGCGGAGGGTGATGGAGAGAGCTGACGACAGCCAGAGCGCAGGGTACTACGGCTTCATGAAGATGCTCCATTTAATCTGGTGGCAGTTCTGGTGGCCAACGCTGCGGAAGGATGTGGAAGCGTACTTGGGAGGTTGCCCAGTGTGCACGACGGCGAAGGGGAGTAAGGGCAAACCCAGGGGGCTACTCCAGCCTGTGGCGAACCCCAACGGCCCATGGAAAGAGATCGCCATGGACTTCATAGTGGAGTTACCGGAGAGCAAGGGCAAGACCGCCATCTGGGTGGTCACGGACTTGTTCTCCAAACAAGCACACTTTGTGTCTTGCCGGCAAGTCCCCACAGCAGAGAGGTTGGCGAGGCTCTTCGCGCAACACATCTACCAGCTACACAGTGCTCCCCGATGGATTGTCAGCGATCGAGGGGGCAACTTCATCATACAATTCTGGAGAAAGTTCCTGAAGCGGGTAGGGACACAGCAAGTCCTCTCCTCCGTGGTGCACCTGCAGATGGACGGAGCCACCGTACGCCTGAACGGGGGACTCGAGCAGTACCTGTGGTGCTACATGGGGCACCAGCAGGACAACTGGGCGGAGATACTGCCATTCGCGAAAGTAGCCTCCAACAACGCCGTCCACAAAAGCACCAGGTTTTCCCCGTTCAAAGTTGCCACTGGGCGAGATTTCGTCCCCATTCCGGAATTGCCTCAGCCGGCATCCCGCATAGACTTGCTGGACTTCTGGTTCACCCAGATAGACGCCACGAGGCAAGCGGTGTGCGCGGCGCTGCAGGGAGCCAAAGCGGAATACAAGAAATACCCCGACCACAAGAAGCTCCCCTAGTGGCAATGGAAGGTGGGGGACCAGGTGTACCTGTCGACTAGGAACTTAAAAACACACCAGGTGTCGAAGAAACTCAGCCCGAGGTTTGTGGGACCGTTTCCCATCGCGGAAATAATCAACCCAGTAACGGTCAGGCTGACGCTTCCCAAAAGCCTCGGAAAAATCCATCCAGTGTTTCACTGCAGCTTATTGAAGCTGCACCAACTGGGGAATGACTGGCACAAGGCAGAGGCGACACCGGCACCCATCATGATCGGCGGGGAGCAGCACTTTGAGGCAAAGCAAATACTGGATGCGAGGAGACACAAGGGACAGATCCAGCTGCTAGTGCAGTGGAAACATTTCCCTAAGTCCCACAGCATATGGGTAAGCAAAGCCCATGTAAAAGCGCTGGACCTAGTGCGGGACTTTTACGACAGGTACCCTGGGAAGCCGAGATAAAAAGAGGGGGGGGTCTGTTTTCAGGGGGGCGGTATGTCAGGTTCAGCCGGCACAGCGCTCCTGTAGAAGCCAGGCTGCCGGGTTGAGCTAATTCCGCCGCCTGCATGCAAGCTGGGGAAAAGGGGACGTGAGAGCCGCGTGGCTGATTAATGGCCACCTGCGCCTAGCCAGCGGGGAAACCACAGAGTGGAAACAATTAATCTACACTGATAAGTGGCATGAGCGAACAATGAGCAGAGCCACGAGCCACGAAGCAAAGATCGCCACACATCCAGAAACCCTGGCTTTGCACGCAAGAAAAAGGACCCCAAGGGAACCAGCCCACACTGGAGGGGCAGTCGATCAAGGGACAATGAGATTCGGGCTGAACCTGCCATCTGGACAATTAAGGGGGATTATTGGGACGCTGATAATCCGCAGCCTGTAACGCGATCGCGGGGCAAAAACACAGGAAGGGGAGAGGTATAAAGTAACCAATGTGATTGTACCAAGCCAGTCGTGGCTTTGCTTGTAACTGTTGCATTACGCTTGAGTAAACCTCTTTTGTGAACCACACGTGTCACGGGAGTTTCTTTTGACGAACGGGACAAGTTCTTACACAAGGAGCTCAAGCAGGGAGATTGCCATGCAGCAGGGAGGCTGGTACAGCAACAATACCAACTGATCCCTAGAGCCCAACTTAATGAACAGGGTCTCACATCCAAGGACCTGTGAAACAGCACTCCTGAAAGCCATAAGAGATTCCTGGATGAAAATCTCCATACCTCCACCCCTGCCCAGAGTCTTGGCTGATGCTATTCTTTAGGGAAAACAAAGGCTTTAAATATCTCAGTTTAAGTACAGAGGGTGTTAGCACCAGGTATTTTTTAATGTCACAATGCTGTCCTATACAATGTTTACTGGAAGGTAAATCCCACTGTGTTTAAAAGTGCTTACTACCAAGTGTTAAAAAGAAGATGATAGATATGTGTGTGAAGGAATAAGAGAAATAAACACAAGTTTCAGAGTGCCGGAAGTGTTCATCAAATGGGTCAACTTTTTTCTGATTAAAAAACCAACCAACCCAGGAACAACGCAGATTCAAAGGACAGGAAACAGATTCCTTGCTGGAAAGCATTAAAGTGGCCATAGGATGCCTACTTTTTAACTATAAACCCATGACTGCTCCATGTCTTTGCCTGATTTTCACTTGCTTTTGCTATTGACAGCTTCCCCCAACTTGATACTCCTACTATGTCTTGTAAATATAACTCCCAGAATTTCCAGCTGACAGAATCATTGGACAGGATCATTGGAAGTTCTGGGAGATACGACCCCAACACAGCTTGAAGGTACTAAGTTGAGGAAGATAGTTTTAGAAGAAGCTTCACAAACATTGATTTCTGTTTGGAAAGTGTCCTATTGTACTTCTGGTTGCCTTTTATTTGACAGCTGGAGAATTTGTTCCTTTGCATAGGTCTGGCTACTATTTTTTTGATCTGATCATTAAGTCTTTACTTATTCCACCACCAATTACAAGTTTAAGTGACAGAACGATGTTCATTGCATCAACTGGACCTTAATTATTTCCATACTATTGAGGTAGAACCTTGGCTTTTCAAAGTACAGGCCATGATTCATGGTGACATCTCTCTCAAATCATTATCTCTTCTCTTGTAATTATGTGCATGTCAGATTCATCTTTCACAAGCAATCTCTTTTGAGAAATAGCATTACCATTGCCAGATAGAGAAAGGTTGACCTCCACCTTCTATCAGCTCAGCTTCAGAAAGATAGATTGCCTTAATGAAAGACACATGTGGAGGAGACAAAATGGCAAATAACATGAAAGTCATAGTAACACTGTCTTACTACAATCCCTGTTCATTTAATCAGGAATCATCAACATTGTTTCAAAGCTGTGACATAACTCTCTCTATCCTTATAATAAAGAAGTCTTCTTTTGCAGTGAGCAGAAAGGACTGATATATGATATGGAAAATGAAAACTAGATAAGCAATCTATAATAAGCACCAATAAAACAACTGGTAACTGAATAAAACCTCCCTGTTCAGTGGAATTGTATCTCTAACTAATAAGTGCCCAGGTCTTCTTATCCTTTGCTTATAAGCTTTTGGAGGCATCTAGTTGTCAAAAATAGAGTACTATGTTCAGTGAATATTGATTGCCTCTAGTTGGGAATTTATAGCATTATGAAGCCCTACACTATTTATTAAAATGTATTCATGTATATACGTTGTATTAATTTTATAGAAAGAATTAATGTTTAAGTTGACACTTCAGTCAGAATGGGAGAACGAAGAGAAACCAATAAAACAATCACACTTCAGTGTAGCAATAGATACCCATAAACATGGTTATAGCAACAAGGGCTATATCTAGAATGGAGCAACTGCTAAAGAGCCAGTTATATTTAATTGAACCATTAATACCCCAACCATGCAAATTAAAATAGAATCAATAGAGCAGCATTTATGATACATTATACTGAGTGAACGCCTTGGTCCCTCCATCTCAGTATGGTTTGTACTCTCTAGCAATAGCTTCCATGGACTGGAATAATGGCTGTTTATTTTGAATTTCAGTAAAACAAATAGGTTTGGTAAAACATATGCTGCCAATACAATGATGCACTGCTGATGCTATAATTCACACAGTGAATCTTCTGCATGAAAAGTTAGTTAGAAACTAACTGTTGATCTCATTTCTCATTTTTGTCTATGCCTCACCTTACATATGGGAAAAAGAAACTGGAATACTAAAAGTAGGATTAATTAACTAGTAGCTTATAAGCTGCATATGGGCTTCAGGGCTTTTTGGTATTATTAGTTCAGGGTGTGTTCTTGTATCCCCTCTCTTGTCTTAAGGATACAAATTGTTGCAAGGTTTGTTCTTACAAGAGCCAACAACCACAGACACCTCTCAAAAGAGAAATTGGTGATGGTTACTGAATACTTAATTATCAGGTTCAGTGAGAGAACTACATAGAAATTTCAGAACATTGGCAGCTACAATTGCAGAAAAAGCTACAACCCCTCAGAAAAAGGGTATTTAACCTGCTCTCTTGCACAGTTACAATTTCACTGGACTTCTAGGGAAGGGGAGAAGCTTTGTTTGCCTATGAATATGTGAATGCATTTCACGTGTTTAATTCTTGATCAATCATCCAGTATCAAATGCAGCCCTCATACTGGATAAGACTGTCCTCCCCTGATATAAAGGGAGAAATGTCAGTCTGTTAGAGCATCTGTTGCCATTTCTATGAGAGCTTTGAAGAATCTACAATTTCTACATCTCAGGTTTGAAGAATGAATCTGAGGCACGTAATAGTAGGCAGAGATCTTGGGGTCAAGAAGGGTGCTGAGCTGCAGATGAAATATCCAGTATCTGTGCATCTTGTGTGAATATAAAATTACTGATTCAACTCCAGATATAGCAAAAGTGGAGAGAAAACAAAGAATTCAATCTGTGTAGAAACACAGCAGTTCTGATTGCTTTCTTTTCTCTTTTCATTGTGTGTGTGTATGTGTTTAATATCCCCATTGTGAGAAGATCTGGCTTAATGAAGGCATTTGTTGTGCATTCATTCTAATTGCAGTGAGCATAAAAAAGGATGGAACTATTATCTAAAATGCTGCTCCAGTTGCAGTGATGAAATGCCTCTGTGCTATATGCTGTATGACAGCAAAAGCCAACATACCCGCTGATCCCAACATACACGTGAAACTTGAAAAATTAGAATATCGTGCAAATGTTCATTTATCTCAGTATGGCAACTCAAAAGCTGAAACCAGTATATGAGATAGACGCATTACATGCAAAGCAAGATATGTCAAGCCTTACTTTGGTATAATTGTGATGATTATGGCGTACAGCTTATGAAAACCCCAAATTCACAATCTCAGAAAATTAGAAGAGTGTGAAAAGGTTCAATATTCTAGGCTCAAAGTGTCCCACTCTAATCAGCTAATGAATCCATAACACCTGCAAAGGGTTCCTGAGCCTTTCAATGGTCTCTCAGGCTGGTTCAGTAGGAATGACAAGCATGGGAAAGACTGCTGACCTGACAGTTGTGCAGAAAACCATCATTGACACCCTCCATAAGGAGGGAAAGCCCCAAAAGGGAATTGCAAAAGAAGTTGGATGTTCCCAAAGTGCTGTATCAAAGCACATCAATAGAAGGTTATGTGGAAGGGAAAAGTGTGGTAGAAAAATGTGTACAAGCAGCAGGGATGACCGCAGCCTGGAGAAGATTGTCAGGAAAAGGCCATTACAAAGTGTTAGGGACTTTTACAAGGAGTGGACTGAGGCTGGAGTTAGTGCATCAAGAGCCACCACACACAGACGGATCCTGGACATGGGCTTCAAATGTCGTATTCCTCTTGTCAAGCCACTCCTGAACAACAAACAATGTCAGAAGCATCTTACCTGGGCTACAGAAAAAAAGAACTGGTCTGTTGCCCAGTGGTCCAAAGTCCTCTTTTCTGATGAGAGCAACTTTTGCATCTCATTTGGGAACCAAGGACCCAGAGTCTGGAGGAAGAATGGAGAGGCACACAATGCACGATGCTTGAAGTCCAGTGTGAAGTTTCCACAGTCTGTGTTGATTTGGGGAGCCATGTCATCTGCTGGTGTTGGTCCACTGTGCTTCATTAAGTCCAGGGTCAACGCAGTCGTCTACCAGGAGATTTTGGAGCACTTCATGCTTCCTTCCGCAGACGAGCTTTATGGGGATGCTGACTTCATTTTCCAGCAGGACTTGGCACCTGCCCACACTGCCAAAAGTACCAAAACCTGGTTCAGTGACCATGGGATTACTGTGCTTGATTGGCCCACAAACTCGCCTGACCTGAACCCCATAGAGAATCTATGGGGCATTGCCAAGAGAAAGATGAAGGACATGAGACCGAACAATGCAGCGGAGCTGAAGGCCGCTATTGAAGCATCCTGGTCTTCCATAACACCTCAGCAGTGCCACAGGCTGATAGCATCCATGCCACGCCGCATTGCGGCAGTCATTGCTGCAAAAGGGGCCCAGACGAAGTACTGAGTACATATGCATGCTTATACTTTGCAGAGGTCCGATATTGTTCTATTTCCAATCCTTGTGTTATTAATGTCATGTAATATTCTAATTTTCTGAGATTGTGAATTTGGGGTTTTCATAAGCTGTACGCCATAATCATCACAATTATACCAAAGTAAGGCTTGACATATCTCGCTTTGCATGTAATGCGTCTATCTCATATATTGGTTTCACCTTTTGAGTTGCCATACTGACATAAATGAACATTTGCATGATATTCTAATTTTTCGAGTTTCACCTGTACAAGCAAATCTACAAGATCATGGATAAAAAAAGAATAAATGTGGTATTTTTCAATGTCTATGTCACAGTCCAGATCTAACCTCATAATTAATGCTAAAAGAAGCCTGGAATGCTACTGAGTTAAACAATTTTTACACTGTGTTGTGATCGCCAATTACAGGAAGTGTTAGGCTGCAGTTACTGCAACTAAAGACAGTTTAACCACTTTCTGAATCTAAAGAGGCAATTACTTTTCCACCCTGGCCAATTTCCTTGGATGACTTTGTTTATGAAATAAATTTGCTAAATAAATAATGCATTTTTTAACATCTGAAAGAGGACAAATGTCAAGCTACTGAATCAGAGCTGAAAATGTTAGCTGTCCAGACATTTAATTCCTTATTCAGAACTTGGCTAACTTAGCAGTAGACTCTCAAAGGTGGCCTGATGTGATATTGATGAGATTCCTATATTGCAGGCAAAAAATGAACTGATACACCTAAAGAGAAAGAAAGCCTAATATTTTGGGCTGAGAGATTATATAGACTGGTAACTGCTACTGAGAAAACCACCTAATGCTTTGTAAATAACCACAGAGCAACAACCCATACAAGAGATCTTACACAGGTAAAACATTGCTTCAACTAATCATGTCCCTATCCTCTTCCTCCTCCTCCTCCTCCTCCTCCTCCTCCTCCTTATTGATTAGTCTTTTGACCATATCTTCAAACAATAAAATACTAACAAAGAAAGGAAATGCATTTAAAAATTGTAATCAGTCTCCATATAGGTCAAATAATTTTATCACTCATACAGTCAACTCCAATCTGTGCGAGGTGATTTTTCCTTTTCTGCACTATTTTATATATAAAAGAGGCAGTCCTTCTAATGACCAACAATCTGGTTCCTTGAGTAAGTGGGACAGGTAATATTAGTCTCCCAGAAGTTCTTAAATTTTACGTGGGATTCTCATTGATCAGCCCTTTCTGCAGCATATACAGTAATTGACACTGTCCCTATCCATGTAAGATGTTAAGGGTAATAAGCAGCACCTTATATTGCATTTGAAAATTAATTGGAAGCTAGCAATATGTCATTTACAGGAATCATATGATTCTAGTACCTTGCACCAATCAAATTTATAGTCATAGCAACATTCTGCATTATCTGAAGTTCCAGAATAATTTCTAGGGGCAACTTCCTGTAGAGATATTATAGCAGACAACCCGTGGCACTCAGATTTTGCTGAATGATAAATCTTATTATTTTTAAGAGGAGTGGCCAAGATAATTAGTTTATAGTTGTAGTTCATGAATATCTGCAATTTTTGGTATTTTCATATTGATTTCATGGACTTTGAAGAAGCAAGATAGGAAGAGTATTGATGCCTTTGAAGTTTGGTGTTGGAGAAGACTCCTGAGAATACTATGGTCAGCCAAGAAAACAACCAATTGATCATTGTACAAATCAATCCAGTGCTCTCACTCAAGACTCAAATGACCAGGCTCAGATTACCCCATTCTGGATGCATTATTCAAAAACCCAGCTCTCTGGAAAAGGCTGTAATGCTGGGAAAGGTGGAAGGAAAGAAAACAAAGAGGATGACCAGCAGCAAGGTGGATAGACTCAGTTACAGTGGTGGTGAGCGCACTGTTGGGAGTCCTGAAAGAACAGGTTAGGGATAGATTGACATGGAGAAAATCTATCTATGGGGTTGTTAGGAGTCGAAAATAACTTGGCACACAATCAATCAATATTGATTAAAAAAAAAAAAAGCAAGTCTAGTAAAAGGCCTAATGACAAAATCCCTTTATAAATATTTTCTGATATTTGCATTTTTTGAGACAATTTAGTCCTAGTGTGAAGAGGACTGGACTGGGTAATAAGAATGTGCCTCAACTTCATAAAATTATTTCACAAACATCCAAGATGGATTGGGGATAATGATTTCCCAGTTATTAATATATTTTCCAGACCTGATTTGTCCAGACCAGTTATTAGATTTCAGTTCTTATTATCCTCTAGAATGAAACTGAAGTCCAAAATGTCTAGGATGTACCAGATATGGGGAAGGATGGATTGTACCCCTGGGCTCCTCAGTGAAACATAAGGGATTGCAATGCAAGTTTGCCCCCTTTGTAAATACAGCATGACATTTCATGTATAAGTACCTATGAGGCAGACCTTGCAATGCAACACATTTCATCATTCCGAGAAAACTGTTGGATTCTGTAAATAGCTTATTACCATCAAACAAGGGAACAATTGCATTCAAGAAGGTATACCTCTTTTCTGCACTAGTGGCAGGTCTTTGAAAAATAAATTCTTCATGTTTTTCCAATTTCCTTAGTATAATTCCACATTACACTGCTGTAAATCCCCATAATTCTAAAGTTTGGGGCAATGTGCTATGCCATGTTATTCTTTTATGTCCCATGGGTCATTGTGATCAAGCTATTTAAGAACTACAAAACGTTCATAAGATTTGCACTGAATACTGGCTCCACTTACCAACTCTAGAGTACACACTGGTTCGTGCCCTATCCATTTGGGCCCAAAGGCATCACACATGCAAGATGAAAGGAAAACTGGAAAAAAGGAACTTTACTATTACAAATGCAGAATACTTTACATTTTTTGAACAAGAATTCAGCTCAACACACTCAAGGAACACTAAATGGAAAACATGAATAGAAAGTGCATTATCTGTTCTTTAAAGAAGGCATCTTTTTGTTTTTAATATTTTGGATGAAACATGTTGCAAAATACTATACCCATACTACCAAAAATTGTATCTTTCTCTACTTTATAAAGATCAGAACAACCACAACCTTCCTTAGTACAGTGAAGAATTTAATGGTAAATTAGATATAAATACCCATAGTGCAACTTGGCTCCTTATCTCCTTCTTAAGCAAGATCTGACTCAGCCCAAAAAGATATAGTTCACTAAGTTTATTGCAATATTACTTTGCAGGGTTTATTTTTTGGATCTCCTTAGTTTATTTAAGCAGTGACATTGCTTAAATCAATAAGGATTGGGGGAAAACGCCTCTAGAACCAGTTATATAAGTAGAAAATAAATCATAAGGTACAGTATTTCAGAAAAACAAGATCATTTTTAAGAATTTAAATGGCATCACAGTGTAAAATCTGTCATTTCATACTTGTGTCATAACATCACAGGCAGAAACTTACTTGTGTTGTTACATACAGATTGTTCTTTTATCCCCCAGTGATAGCCCTTTCTCCATTCTGGAACTGGCACCATGATCCTTTGGTTCCTAATTTTGTAGATCTTGGGGAGATTGTCTGAACCAATCATGTTATGGCTTGTTACTGCATTGAAGGAAGTGAGAAGGCAGCACTGCATTTTTTCCTCTGGGGCTAAATATTTCCCATTGGCAGGAATTCCTGCTTTGTCCTCTTTCTGGCTCTTGAATTCTCTTCTCCCTTATAGTCCATTGTTATCACTCTCCTGTCCTCTCAAGTGGATCTGGAGAGGCAGCATTACTCCTTCCTTACATGTGACTTTTCTTTTTTTATGTCACCACAAAACCACAGTGAAGCAAAGACAAGGATAGGGATGGGACACTGGCTGGTGCATCAATTTTTGCAGTGTCCATTGGCCAATTTGAGGAAATGCTAATGAAGCCATGAGAGTCCTTGGCAGCCAGGGAAGACATTGAGGGTATGTTGCAAAAGTCATTTTTGGGGTATGGAGAATTTAGAAAAAATCATGTGTGGAAGTGACCTCAATGAAGATCTTATTGGAGTTTTCCTACATATTTTGGCTTATGTAATTCAGTCAATTGCTGGGACACTGGATGTAGTGGTATATAGGTGATATTTTTGCAACATTTTCCTGATGGGAAAATTCTGGAGAACTCAAATAATCATCACCATCATGAAATTAATTTTATCTGATTCTAATGACAGTGTTGTACTGCTATACATGTAGGACTCTTGAGTGTTGGTTCTGTTCTTGTTCAAGTGAATTATATTGTCCTAATTACTGTGTCATCTGAAGCTCAAGCTGCTTATAAGATTAATTATAGACTATGTAGATCATTCTCTTTTCTGATTTATTCAAAAGCAAGATGGTGGTGTCCCCTGACTATTTTCAGTTAATTTGGAATGGTATTTTTACATGTTTTGTAACCCTCTTTTTTCTTCCAAAGCTTTGAATATTTATTTTTATCATTTGAAGTTATTGAATGTTTATCCTACTGCAATCTCCTGAGTTTGCAGTGAAACACACCTCTACCAACTCTAGGATCTCAGGAACAAGTTAAGCAAATAGGAGGATTTTCAATTTTGAAAATCCAACATCTACATCTACGTTAATTTGTTCAGTCATGACCACATGGGGTCCAACAACAATTACAGAACAATAGTGGCAAAACTTTCCCCATGGAGTAACCAGGAAGAGTTCTAAAGCAACAAGTCTGAAAGCTGTACACTGGAACTACATAGGATTGCTCCCTTAACAGTTTTTCCCACATCAAACTGAAGAAGCTACTTGCTTCTGGTCTTCACATCATTCTTCTTCCTAATAATAAAACAATAATAGTGTTATGCTCCAAAGAAAGAGCTAACAGTCACCGATCTCATTACTGAACTATCCCTTAGTTTGTTAAAAATGAAGATTATGGCATACAAGCAATATTACCCTGAGTTATCCTTGCTTTTTGTTCTTTGATAGGTAACAAATAGCCACTTGCTTGAGAACTGTTTTATGAATCTGTTCAGATTGAAACAGATGCAGTGAAGCAAAGAAATTTCACTGCCTATATATCAGAGTTACCAGTTTGGGTAGTGGTGTTATTTATGTTACCTAGACATTACATTCGTAACAAATGCATATATGAGTTGGGATGGATATTATTTGCAATAAATTCAAAAACGCTGTTAGAGCTAAAATGAAATTCATGGACTAGATTGCCAAACCCCTCTGTCTGTTAACATATTACTCATTTTATTGCATGGGAAATTACATTTTAAAACAGTTTGCAGGTTGATTTAAAGAAAAAAAAACAGATGGCATCCATTATTCTCAACAATACAAAAGGGATAAATATTTCAGCTGAGTGAGCTACTGGAAGGCAAACTTGTGAAGGGCAGCCAAAATCATGATTTTCTTTTCAGTTAGAAGTTAAGGTCAGGTAACATTTCTCATTATTTGGGCTTTGTAGGAAATCACTGGCATAGGTTGAGGAAAATTAATATTATTCTGTATGCTCTTAGGCCATGATTGAGAGAAAAATTCTGGAACAAGAACAAGTGCAAAGGATTAAAAAGTGAGTGATCTTTTCATGTAAGATTCAGCCATTGTGATAGAATAGAGAAGGTAGATACAGATAGTCCTCGACATGATCACAATTGGGAAAGAAACTTCCATTGCTAAGTGATGCGGTTGTTAAGTGAGTTGTGCCTGATTTTATTACCTTTTTTGCCATGGTCATTAAGTGAATAATGTAGTCGTTAAGCAAATCTGGCTTCCCCCATTGATTTTGCTTGTCAAAAACCTTCTGGGATGGTCACAAATGGTGATCACGTGACCATCGGACACTGCAACTGTTGTAAATACATGCCGGTTGCCAAGGCCTGAATTTTGATCATGTCACTACAAGGATGCTGTGACAGTTGTAAATGTGAAGGCTGGTCATAAGTCACTTTTTTCAGCACCATCATAACTTTGAATGACTGTTAAACAATTGGTCATTAAGTCGAGGACTACCTGTGCTGTTTGCCATCCTGTCATGTGTTCTTCCAGACAGACAAGCTGTACCCAGAGAATGATAAACCCAGGCTGGGATACAAGTGCAGTTTCACACAGAAAAACTTTCTCATGAGAGGCAGAAAAAGGGAAGTTAAAATGCTTCCCCCTGTTAATTTGCTGACAGGAAAAGAGTTGTTGGAGCTAGAGTTTTGGAGTGGAAGTTGACTAATGAACCAAGATGACTTAGATGGTTTTGGCTGTTGAAGGTTTTCTGGTTCAAGACTGAAGGGAAGATGATTTCAGGGAGGAAAGAAAAATCAAAGATGGAGAAAGAGCCAACATGGCGATCATATCTACCTTGTAGAAATTTTCAGAAGGAAGAAAGAAGAATAGCTTTCTGCCAGCCATGCCTTGTTCTCCTTTCCCTCTACTACAGGTTCACCAGTCTTTGGCTTCATCCCTGTTTTTGTTATTAGTGAGTCTGCTGACCGTTTTGCAAAGACACATATGCAGGGTCTCATCTCTGACTGCAAAATCTTCTCAATCTCAGCAGGAGATTATGACCTACATTCTTTTCCCCCTTATATTTGTTATGCTTTTTCATAACATAAAGAATATGTTGTTTGAGTGGTAAGATTGTGCCAGGCTGCCGCCATTTTGTCAGGGCTTGCATGTGGGGGTGGGGGGTTATTGAGATCAAAAGACAAACTTTGGCATGTAAAACTTTCTTGTGACATTTTTTCCCCTTTTACTTGTAATATGAAGTTGTTCATCAGTTTAATCTTCCTCCTTCCAAATATTCACATGTTGATGAATAAACATGTCTTAAATAATGACCAAATGTGTTATGCACATGTCTTTTTCTCTTTCTGTCTCTGTGTATGTGCATGTCTGTGTATTTTCCTGGGATCATGCATGATTGCAAAGGGCATCCATGTTATCCTCAATTGGATTGATGGAGAAAGAGTTTTGGAGCTGATCCACAAAACCAGGTTATTCCAGCTTGACTAGAACTCACGGTCTCCCAGTTTATAGCCTGGTGCCTTAACCACTACACCAACCTGACTCCCTTAATGACAGGAGAAATGTTCATGGAGTAATGGTAGAATGGTAGTGTTCTCTGTCTCTCTTACTCGTCCACTGGAAATAGAGGAAACCATCAACAAGCTGTATAAAGTTTTGTTTGAAAGAAAATGTTAATTTCACCCTAGTTTCACAGAATAGCTAAGGAAAAAAAG
The DNA here is from genome assembly GCA_030867105.1 of Liasis olivaceus. NCBI lineage: Eukaryota > Metazoa > Chordata > Lepidosauria > Squamata > Pythonidae > Liasis > Liasis olivaceus. The sequence continues at coordinate 22,577,476 of CM061352.1, forward strand.
GTCAAATGTCAGAGAAGATTCAACACTGAGCAGAGGTGTTCCAAATGCCCCATAGGGACCCTCCCAACTCTACATTTCTGAAAAGGGGGGTAGGGGGAAGACCAAAAACAAACAGAGGGAAAAAAAATAAAACTATATGAAGGCATCGTGTTTCATATAGGAAAGTATTCTGCCTAATTTTAAAATACATCATCAAACCCTGACCACACAGAACAATATTGATCAATCTTTTCATTACCGCCATAGAAAGCCAGCTTGTAAAGAGGAAGTGATCATATATTGGTGTTTCAAGACTATAAATCTGGGGTGGCATTATTTTTCCTTTTTTTCTTTTGCTGCCCCAATGCACGCTACATGTATAATTCTTCATGTAATGACGAAATCCAAGTTCTGGCATATAATTCAGAAGTATATTTACATATTTGAACCATATTAACACTGCAAGTAACAAACATATTGACCCAAAATGAGCCAGTTGTTCCACATGCCTATATCATATGAGTAAATCACTCTGTACCCATTTTACACTTCCAATACAATAAGGTAAGTCATCAACCTTTTAAAAACATTCTCTGCAGTATCCAGTAAATGTAAAAATGAATCTTTTCTTTAATTAATCTCATCTTAAAGTTGTAAGAAATATACTTAATTTCTTAATATTAAGATAATCCTTAGCCACCAATTTATTAAAATGGGATATTCCAACTATTTAATATCTAATGAAAGCTAATATCAACCTTTTAGTTATTTATTTTAAAATATTGTAGACTTAGAATCACACACACATACACACACATACACACAAATCCAATACTGATAATAATTAGGGAGTTTTGATGCTGCTAGTGCATCTGGATCAAATAATAAAATCAATAAACATTTTAATTGACTGTACTGCCATTTCACTGTTTTGAACAAATTGAAGTCTTCATTCTGAGACATACAGTATATGGTTTAAGAACTTCATGGGCAGTAAATTGATCTAAAGTATTAATAGCTCCATTTGCCATGTGTTTGCGTGCGCATGCACATGCGCATGTGCACACATGCACTTTCAAGTCAGCGTTGACTCCTAGCAACTGCCTGGCTGATTTTTGGAAGTGTTTTGCCATATCTTCTTCCTTGGGCTGAGAGAGAGTAACTGACTCAGTCACCCAACTGGCTTTGTGACTAAGGCATAACTAGAATTCATTCACCCCACGTTTCTAGCCTGGTGCTAGACCAAGCTGACTTTCTATTTGCCCACAAGTAGAGGAGGAGAAGGAGGAGAAGGAGGAGATGATGTTGATGGTGCTGATGATACATCTGCAATTTTCAAACTACGGTTATCCCAGAGTATAAGTCTGTTATGTGAATAAGGGTCAAAATTATATTTTTGGCCCAACAACTTCCAAATACCGTATTTCCAGCATTAAAAGCAGGAAGCTCTATTTCTAAAAATAGTCCTAAATCTTTGCCATGACATCAAAAGTGTCAAATAGTAACTTTATAATTATGCTCAGAAAGTAGATATTGTATTGGATCACTCTTCTTCCAAAAAGAAATTGCAGTCAAAATATATGCCTAGTGCGAAAGCATGTGAGAGCTATAATTCAGGTAAAGGAAATATTTATTTTTTTATTATTATTTTTATTAGAATTATTGAATACAATAAAAGTATGTTAAAACAGAAAAGAGAAGATAGGAAAAAAAGAAATATAAAATTAAAAGAAAAAAAAAAGAAAATATAGAATTATAACTTCTGTCCTTCTTTCTATCAAGTGGTTGCCATCTTACTCTATCCCCTCCTTCTTTCATCCTTTTTAATCCCCAGTTCCATAAATAATCAATTCAATCTTTTCCTCCTTCAACAAAAAGTCCATACAAGGTTTCTGGTCTTTCAAAAAATATACAATATTAGCTTTCCATATTTTTTCTAGTTCAAAATCCAATAGTTCTGGTTTCATCATAATGATAATCCTCACTATTTTTTGCATCATTGCATGGATTTGCACCCAAAATTTCTTTGCTTTTTCACAAGTCCACGATGCATGATAAAAACTTCCCTCTTTCTTTTCATACTTCCAACACTGGTTTTGTATTCCTTTGTGCATTTTTGATAGCTTGATTGGTGTCATATACAACCAACAATACATATTTTATACAAATTTTCTCTTAAATTATGACACAGTGTAAATTTAACACGAGTTTCCCACATGTTCTCCCATGTATCCATATTTATATTATAATCAAAATTTGCAGCCCATTTTACCATGCAGTCTTTAGCCTGTTCATCCTTTGTTTCAAATCTTAATACTAATCTATACATTTTAGCTATTATATGATCATCATTTGTACATAACTCTACTTCAAATTCAGTTTTCTTCTTCTCAATTCCAATTGTCCTCTCATCCAAATTAAACCTCTTTTCATCTGATTATAAGAAAACCATTGAAAATAATGTCTTTTTTGTTCTCCTGTCTTCATCTTAATTTCTCCTTTATCTTGTATTAATAAATCCACATGTATTAAGCATCTTTCATTATCTGCTGTTTCTCTTCTATAAAAGGGTTCTTGTGTAGATATCTTTGGGCACAGTCTGGGGTTACATTTATATCATCTTCGTAATACAGTATTTCTCAGGTAATAATTCTTAAAATCTATATTCATGACACCCAAACTTCAGATTTTGACCTGCCATTTCCAACATTCTCTTATTCCTTCACTATCCACTCCTTCATCCATACTAAAAAGCATGCAGCAAAATACAGGAAATCTTTAGATATGTATTTTCCATTAAAAACAAAACAAACCTTAATATCTTACCAATCTACTTGAAATAACATTAAGGTTAATTGCTCTAAATAAATATATCATCTATTTATGTTGATTTTGATCTGAAATAAAACTAAGATACTTTTGATATATTTATGGTTATAAATGGAAAAAATATTGGAATAACTTCTTAGATATTTAAAAGAATTCACACAATATTTGAAACCCAAATTATTATAGATTTCCATAGAAACCTTAAAACTTATAGGAAGTATATGTGCTTCTGCACTTCACTGAGTAATTTATAAATTACCAAAGTGTGGCACAATACATAGATATAGACACCGATATAGACCTACATAATTATCAGTGAAACATAATATGCTGTCAGTATATAATAACTATTAGTATCCAATCCCAACCACTTTTATACCAAGAACGTTCTTCATTTATCTTATAAAGCAAACAAATGATGCCAAATAAATAAATAAATAAATAAATAAATAAATAAATGCATCTTCTGCAAGACATCTTGATTGAAGAGAAGATGATTTCATCTGCAATAAGCCAAAAAACAGAGTGCCACATATTGATCCAATTTATAAAACAGAAGAAGATTCACATTTAAGGCAAGCCAGTTACAGAAATGTTCACTGTACCATGTGAAGGGCCTTTTGTGTATCCAACAAAATCATCCCCACCGATTTCAATTTTTCTGAATATAGATATCCAAGATGTCAGGTAGTAATCTGATACTGTCAGATGCTTGATGACCTTTTAAAAAAAACAGATGAGCAAGATGGATGATCAAAGATAAGATCAATTGTAATCTGTATGTCCAGGGTCAGTCAATATTTTTACATTGACATTTTAGCAAGGAAATCAGATAACAGATTGCACAATCAGCAGGATCTTTACCATCCTTCAAATTCACAGTTATATAGGCCCTAAAGTTTTAGACTGATCTGTCTGTCATGACTCCTGAACAGTGTGGATGGAGCATGATGGCAGGCCCAGCCCAAGAATAGCAGGGAAACAATCCAGCCAAGTTCAGTTCTTTATTGCTTACACCAAATAGACAGAATCTTGCCAGACTAGATCTGTTCTATGCTAACCTAATAGACACACTCTGGGAGAATCTAGGGAGTGGCTATCTTAAATCTCTTCTTCTTCCCACACTCCTACTCTGGATTGTGTTGCCTCTTGTGCCCCCCTCCCCCCCCCACACACACACAGACTTTCCCTCCTGGAATGTGCTCCCTCCTTCCTGAGAACCTGGATCTCTACCACATTCCCTCACATGGTGACTATAGGGTGGCAGAATGTATAATTTCCCTCCTGTTACTTTTCTTTCTCACAGTGTCTGTTGCAATACTTTTAAACAAATGTATAATTCTTAGATCAATTCCCATTCCATCAATACCAGTATAATACAAACTAAGTGATATGTGTACATAGAGGAACCACTTCATTTCATACTTTTGTTTGATTGTTTGCTTTGTGTGATTATAGATGCAGCTGATTCTGACACATGTAGACCATCAAATACCTTTTGCTTAAACACATGGCCTGTTTTTAAGTATATGTTAAAATTCAGAGAATCCAACAACAACTTCTTTAAAAAATAAACAGAAAAAGACAAATGATGACATTTTCAAAATATGTTCAAATTTAGATTAGAACTACATTAAATATTTAAATTAACCTATCAGCTTGATTTCCTGCTTAATACTTAATGGACCTTTTATGGTGTATTTCCACTGCCACTAAAGTAACTTTATAAAGATGCTATTATCAGTGTAATTTCAGAGGACAATTTAACTGCTCTTGAATGATATAATACAGTGTTTTTCTTCCTCTTTTTTTAAAAAAAGATTTTAGTTTCTCTAGCATTTTTAATATAATATACTAAGAAGGAGAGAATTGGGACTGGTAATTTGATCATTTGGGATTAAATTAATGAATGCATTAAACTTCCAAATATTAGTTTACATTACAGTCCAATTTTCATCAAATTTGCATTGTCTTGATTCTTTTAAGAAATGTAGTAATGTCAATTATTTTTTAACCAATCCAGAATATTATGGGGGTTTTTCTCCCTTGTCTCCAATATTCCTCCCTTCCTCCCTCCCTCCCTCCTTCCTTCCTTCCTTCCTTCCTGAAAAGAAAAAAAGAGATAAAACAACATGAATTTTACATTTGCTCTGACTCTGTTGCAGTTATTACTGTGGATACAGGAGCTGAAGGGTAGCTGTTGGTTGATTGCTGAGCAGAAGGACTCTTGTGTTTTTCACATATGGCTGATTAATATCAGCTTAGTGATAAATGCATTTTGAGGAAGAGGAATGTGAACCACATTAGTACAAAGTCTGAAAGCAAAGCCATTTTTATTGAAAACTTCACCTACAGTTTTCATATGCCAAGTGCACAGCTTTCAAAAGTTGTTATCTACTTTTGAGGAATGCAAATGTGAACTCATTAGCTGTTGGCCAAAATTGACTTGATAAGGGCAACCTTATTTCATTTTCTCACTTTCTTTTCTGCAACACATGTACTCCACTTCTTTAAAAAAAATGCACTTGTAGGTCCAACTGCTAGCTTCTGCTTTCTCCCCAGAAAGTTCTAATGCATCATTTTCCTAGAGCAATCTGTGGGGCACTAATAACAGAATAACAACAACAACCACATTGCTGTGTGGATGAAAGGCATGATTCATTGTCATTACTGGATAGGAAGACCAGAAAAATAATGATAATGAATCATGCCCTTCATCCACTCAGTGATGTTGACAGACTCTACTTACCAAGGAGCATAGGCAGGTGTGGAATGTTGCAAATACACCAGACAGTTGAAGAAGAAAAAAGGGCATTGGAAGAATATCTGAAGGACAGTGAAGAAGATGCATTGAAGTAGTACACCATGAAGGCTTACTGAATATTGTAGAGACCAAACTGGCCTACAAGAAAGACCAAATGAAGAACAGAAAAGGGACATGGCAAGGCAAAGTATTACATGGCCAGTACACACACACACACGCACACACAGACACACAACTAGCAGGCAAAGCAGATAGCAACAAGACCTGGCAATGCCTAAGAGCAGGAAAGGTGAAGAAAGAAACAGAGAGGCTAATTCTGGCTGTACAAGACCAAGCCTTAAGAACAAATGCATATCAAGCCAGAACTGAGAAGACAACAACAGACAGCAAATGCCACCTTTGCAAAGAAGCTGAAGAAGCAGTGGACCACCTAGTCAGCTGCTGCAAAAAGATTGCACAGATTGACTACAAACGATGACATGACTAAGTAGCAACAATGGTGCACTGGAATATCTGCAAGAAATACTATTTGCCTATTCAACATGTTTTATTGTTTTGATTATTATTATTATTGTTGGTTGCATAGTCAACCAGATTATGCACAAGAGACTTCAGTCAGATTCACAAACAATGGACAAAATGTTCTATAAGTGTATCAGGTTTCACACTCATCCCTTTGCTATTTGTTCCCAGAGGACAGAGTCTTATCCTAGATTTCATACACCAATTCCTCCATTCCACTACTGGTTAGAATACAACTCCATGTTGCAGTAGCTGCCTGCTTCAAGACTTCCTGTTAGGAAAGCACGGTTAATGCTTCAACCTTTATTTTCTTTGACAGACTGGAAAAAAATCAAGTGAGGTGTGCCTTGGAAGTTAAAAGAAAAGAGAAATGGGAAAGGGAATGAAAATCAATAAAGTATCTCTCTTTGGGAGAGCAAAAGTTGAATGAGAGCTGTCAGGTGATCCTATTCAAAGGGCAATTAAATGTGAATTCCTCATGAGTGCCCAACAAGAAGCATTATTTTTAACAACACTACAGAAGCCCTGAAAACCCACTCAATTCATGCATTCTGCAGGGCTGGGCTTGTGAGAACCACCTTGCTCCCAACACACTTTCAACCCTTGTGTATAGAGAAACAATGCCTGCAGAATGATGAAGCGGGGTTGCTATGGAGCAATGCCTTTTCCATTGAGATAGGGCTATTTCCATGGAACACTAGGTGCAGATTACACATAGTGTTCTGAAGGAAGCAGGGATATCTTCAGGGCTAAAAGGCTAAAATGTTCACTTAAACCTGGCATTGTGGTCACATGCAAATGTGGTCATATGCAAAGATCTTATATAGGTTCCCCTCCCCCCCGACATATTTCAGTTTATGAATGTGGAGAAACAGCCAAGTTTTGGAATTTGCTCCTATGATCTAGGTTTGTGGTGGGTTTGTGTGTGTGTGTGTTTATTTTAATGCTATAGAAGGTAAAGCATCCTTTGCAAATTATACTATCAGAAAGAGTCTGAATGTTTAAATATCATACTGAAGTAGTTTTTAAGGTTTAGGGGATCTGTTGGCTCCCTTGTCTTCACCCATTTCTCCTCCAGTAATTCCTATTTAGTTGAGCTGCTTGTGGCACCACCATTGCTGTTTCCTTCGCCATGATCACCAGTACCGTTTCTCCCACTTCTCCCACCAACCCCTCTTTAGCGGTCAGCATGTATTAAACATGCCATCCATCCAGTCAGTTTGGTTACAGATACTATGCACCATTCAAAAGATATAATTAGCAGATTGTTGAACCCAATAAGACATTTCCTTTAGGGGCACGAGACAAGTAGAATAGCAATATATTTATGAAGATTCTCAGTCATCCAGGTGGAATTGTCTGGAGGTTGAATCATGGCAACTGGACTTCTAACCAAAAAGAACTGGTCTCTAACCAAAAAGAAAAGAAGTCCAGTTGCTATTATTCAACCTCCAGACAAGTAGAATAGCAAGGAGTTGCTCCTATTACTTTCTGTGCACTTACAACAGCATCAGATTGGTTCGTTGCCTGCCGTGTAGAGTCTGAGGTGTTTTTTTTTCCCCTTAATGTTGGGATGGGATGGGCAAACCAGTATCCTCTGGCATAGTCTTATTGCAGATGCACATTCCCCCCCCCCCCAACACACACACAAGCACAATCCTGACCAAGGTTTTCCTGTGCAGATTTGTGAGGGCATTGCTTACTCCAGAAAACCTTTTGGCAAATCAAAGACCCAATGCCTTTTCTCTGCTGCTGGTTTCTTCTCATAATTCCTCTCAATTCAGGGGTGCCCAGGGCTGAAATAAACCTGAGGGAGAAAATTGGAGGGGGATGTGAGTTGAATTCCCTCCTTTCTATTTAATGTTTTTCCCTCAGCCCCAGTTGGCATAGGAGAAAAATCTTCTCTCTGGAAAGATGTATAGTCAAGGAGAATTATAACTTTTGAAGTGATGTAACTGGTTGACAATACATGTATATGAAATGCTTAACACACTGTCTGCTTCAAAAGAGGAAGAGATAAAGATACCCCAGCTGTCCTTTGAATCAAAGTAGGTGTGTTAATTATGCCAAATCCCACAGATCTGATCAACCGATGTTGGCTGAATAAATCATTTCTAGCTTGCTGCTGGGTGTGTGTAAATTCTGCACATGACAGGGAGTCTCCTCTGAGCAATTTTCATTCCAGAAAGATGCATTATTGCTTTGCATCCAATCAATAGGAGTGTTTCTGAGAAATGTAGTAGGATGCAGGCATTCATAAGATAGCAGAGTTAATATCCCAGCAGAATTTTTATTATTTCACAGAATGCCTTGCCAGCCTCTCAGTCTCCAGAGAGCAGTCGGCTAAGCAGTCTTTATGTCAGCCCGCTTAAACCTTTCGATTCAAAGTACAAATCACTGAAACCTGAATTCAACTTATTACATTTTATAATGGATGGGATGGGATGGATTGGAATCCTGGGGTTATTTTCTATTCATGTGAGGCCCACCAAGAATATCCAATTGATCTCACCCAGTCTATTCTTAGGGCCTTCCGGATTCCAGCTGTGAGCATGTTTTAGACATTCTGTGGCACTGATTTAAGCAGATGATAAAAAGGCTGTTCCAAACGAAGGCGGAAGAAGGAAAAGGTTGATGAAGGCTTTGTTAGATTCCATTTTAGAGCAAAAGTGAAGCTCAGTAAAAAAGCTCACACTTTGTATAAGATACCTCCTTTAATCTCTAATTAAAGAATCCCTACAAATTCACACTAAAGATCCAGGATAGCCCCAGGAATTTATTACTCTGCATTTGGATACTCTGACTTCATAACAAGTATTGAACTGGAGGTGCATAGAGTCCTTAAAAAAGTATAGCTGAGGAATTAAATCCCATTCACCTGTTCAAGTCATCATTTGGAATTGCAGAGATCAAGTATAGACATGAATATCTGAATCAGCTATTGCAGAGAAATACTGAGTACTTTTTGAGACCAGAAGAGTTTCTATGAGTTATTCCTTTGCAGCCATGCTGATTTATTTAATTCTAATTATCACTCACTCAGTCACATTTGTTCCCTAGGCACTATGTAAAACAAGGAAAAAAGGTAACGTGTGAAACAAGGAAAACAACATACACAAAGAAACATATATGAACTCACCAAGAGAAAGAGTATCCATGTTTCATTTTACAAATTCCATGTCATATTAAATAACAGCACATGTAATGTATAAGATAAATTGTTAAAAGCAAAAAAAAAAAAAAAGACAGAAAAGAAAAAGAAAAGAACTAAAACCTAAAATATAAGAGCAATACTGTAGTCTAACAGGCTAGAAAGCTGAGGAATAAATCATAGGAAATAAGTAAATGTCCAGATTTTTTTAAAAAAATAAAATTATAGCACTCATTCAATCACAGTGGTCCATAATGTCAGAGATGTCAGTGCAGAGTATTATAAAGGCCTGGGAAATGTGAAACAATGTATGCCAAAAAGACATTAAAGTGGATGAATTTTTCTGGTAATGGCATTTCATGGCCAAGGACTACTGTTGGAAAGGATTTTTTCCCTAGAGTTGCTCATCATATCTCAGCCTGCGTTAGCTTTCAGAAAAGAGCCTCCACTGAAGAAAGAACATATGTCTGAGAATTCTGGGACTTATGGTCCAACACACTTCAGTCCAATATGGGAGAAGCTATGAAACACATTCCCCACTTATGTTGCCTTGTGATATTCCAGGACCAGGGACTAGATGGGTTTGGTTTCCGTAGAAGAAAGAATACTACAAAGCATTGACATTAGGTAATATTTGTTTCATGAATAAATATAGAAATAGAGTAACCACAAAAGCAGGAGATCAATTGCTCCATATCGAATCTTTCAAGAGTGATACCAAATTTCACATCTCCATTCTTCCTCTTTCTTTCTGATTACTTCCACACAGACATCATTTTTACCTTCCCCTCCCCAAACCTCCAAATCATTTTCATACTACCCTATGAATGTATTTGCCAGTGACCTACCTCACTAAGTATATTTTTCTGGCACGGGGAAAAAAGTCCCAACCACTTTGGTCAACCTAAAGACTGGTGGAATGGTGGTAAGTCACCATAGCTCCTTTGCTTCAGGAGACAACTGGCAAAATCATTCATTCATTCATGATTTAATCATTCATGCTTGTAGTTCATGCAACACAAACACAGGCACACATCTAGTTTTCTTCCTTTGGTTGGAGCAGAAATAAATAAATAAATAAATAAGTAAGTAAGTAAGTAAGTAAGTAAGTAAGTAAGTAAGTAAATATTCCATAGCCTTTTCTCACATTGTAAGGAAATGTTCTGCTTCTAATATTCAGTCATTTGCTTCTAATTTCCACAACTGTACTATTGTGATCAGACAATTCATAGTAATCTGGATTAATACTAATCGTATAAAATGAAGAAATTATTTATAGCTCCTTCCTTGCATGTACCACAGGCAGACAAGCTCAATGTAAATCAAGCATTTTGAAATCTGGGCCAGGAGTGGATTTACCATGAATGGTACAGATGGCATAACTCAACGCTAATAATAAAAGAAAATTAATCATTCTGGCTGACTTCATTAGAAATGTGCAGATCCTCAATAATATGTTTTGACAGAGCAGTTTTTGCAATCTGGTGCTTTAAACCAAAAAAATGAAGAAATATTTGCTAGGCTATATGGCAAATGGGGAGCAATGTCATGAATTTTATTTATTCGTTTTAAATGTAGATGGTGGACAAGTAATTTCTTCCACTTCAGTTAACCTTTAAGAACCTGACACTCTTAGAGAAGCATTAAGTCCAGAGCAAAGAGAATCATTTTCATCTCCAGGGCTTCCTGAAATAACCAAAGGATGAAGCCACCCAGAAATGCCAGAGAAAAGAAATCATGGAAAATGAAAGAAGCTTCTGTTCATCTCATGTCTTTCTACAAAGTCCCCCAGATTCTCTGAGTATTTGTTTTGGGGGAAGGATCAAAGACGCCAGTCAGATTTAACTGGTGACTAGAATTTGTCTGTCTCTGGAGGCCCACTCTGCTCCCCCCACTTTGTTCTCAGAGAAATTCATGGCAAAATACTTAAAGAACCCTTATCACTGCACCCTCTTAGGATTTTTTTAAAAAATTTTTTGGTTGGAGGGGGGAGGACAAGAACAAGGTAATATTCTTCCCACAGTTCCTGCAATGCTTTTTGGTACTCACGTAGAATGTTATATTTGTTTTTAGCTTTCCTGTTTCAGAGGAGTTGTTGTCCTTTTGGGATGCTGTAGTATGTCTTCATTGTTTTACTGATGATAGAGAAGCAAAAATTGCAGGTTATTAATTGAGAAAATGGATAGAGTTATCCTCAGCTTAATCACTTGATAAGGAAAACTAAAAAGAAGATTAAATTACATGCTGCTCCAATGTTTCTGGTTTGCAATGAATTAATGTCAAGGTTTTTTTTATTATTATTGTTATTATTCTTTACACAGCCTATTGTATAGAACTGTCAGCTTTGATTAGGAGGAAATGTGTCTTGAAAAAAAAGAACATGGTGGGGGAAAACATGCAATGCAGAGGCTAGGCAATAATTATATAAAAATATAGATTTTCTAAGTTAATTTGCCTTTTATATGCATCATTTGGTGCTTTTGCTGACTAGCATGCAACCTCTTGTTTCTGCTATCTCTTGTTTATTTTTTGGTGGAAAAGGAAATGAAGCTTAACTAGGCAGTGTCTTAGTCCAACAGGCCACTGATGGTGCATGAACACAGAAAACAATCAGATGTATATTTATGCTTAGATCAAGGTTAATTACAATTGCAGCTCAATCAGCAGGTTGCGAGCCTCACTAGGGAAAACTGAAATCTCCACCTGTTGTTTTTAGTGGCTAGAGTAATGCCCTCCATTTGGTTTTGATGGAATTTAAAATGTCCCTTTAGTCTGGTGGATACACTTGCAATCCTGCTGTGTGCAATTCATATCCATTAAACAACCCCATCACCAGCTGGAAGAAGGCAGACTATGTACATCTTATATCTGCATTTTCACAATGAGTTTGTTTTGCTCTGGGCTAACAGATATGCCATATGTTGGTCAGTTTTAAACCTTTGGCTTTTAAGTCATATTTCCTGGATTGAAAGGCCCTTTTCATAGTCAATCACATCTTAGTCACTTCATGTTTGGATTACTGCAACATACTCTACAGGGGCTGCTCTTTAAAAGCATTTGGAAACTACAGCTGGTCCAGAATGTGACAGCATGAATTGTTATGAGTGCACCTTTGTTATGTCATATTACATTTCTATTATGCAAACTGTACTGGTTGCCTATTGCCTTCCAGGTGCTGATGGTCATCTATAAATCAATTCCTGGCTCAGAGCCTGAATTTTGTGAGATGATCTTTTCCCAATTATTTCTCTTCATCCTATAAAATCTAACAGGGTCAGCATGCTCCAGGTCCCATTGTGAGACCTAAGAGGTACTGTGTGTTCTTTCTGTGGTCTCTGGAGAAGATAGAGGGGGTCTTCATTCCTCTTGAGGTCCGTATGGCCCTGACTCTCTGTCGTTTAGGAAAACTTTAAAAGTTTGGCTTTTCCAGCAGCCTCTGGGCTGGGACAATTTGTGAACCCACTTGAATGTTATGGGATTGTAACTTTTCGTATTCTCTTGGACTGCTTGTCATTATTTCTTTTTTTTTCCTTTTTTTATTGTTGTGCTGTGTTTCTAATTGTCATTCTACACTGTGTTGCCTTGAGCCACTTGGCAATTAGACAAGAGAATTAAACAAATTGATCAAACAAACTAATAAATATTTTGAAATAGAATTTATGGACTTTAGACCCGTGATGTCTGGGCTGCAAAAATCTGAATAACCATAAGACAGCAACCAAGACACAGAAAACAAGAGCTACTTTTCAATACGCATATGTTTACTGTAATTTAAGAGTCATCCCTCATTTTGCAGCCCAGATATGGAAGCTCTAATAATTCTCCCCACAAAATCCAGTATGGATGAAGTCTTTACTAAGCATATTTAGCAACCAGAGACTGTATGACAATATTTGAAAATAAATGAGGGAACACTTAATTTGGAGGAAGTCGTCTGAATTGAAACCCTCAAGAGAGTTTGCAAATTTGAATGTCCTCCATTATAGAGAGAGAAATATTATTATTATATAGATACCAGACATATTAATCTGCTGTGTGCAGGAAGTTTTATACTGAAGAATATTCTGATATTACCACTCGTTTGCAGATTTTTGATACTATCAAACAAGAATTGGAGCCCTAGCTTTGCTTTCAGTCCATTTAAAAGTGTTAAATTTGTTTCTGGAGTTCATATGTCAGTCATGTGGAATCATATTTTCTGGACAGATTATCAAAAGAGTAAAATAATTAAAATGTGAATGCAAAGAATGAAAAATAGAAGAAATATTCTAAGTAGGGCATTCTTAGAGGTTCAGTTGACGTAACTCTTCTTTAGCAGATACAGAAAAGTTTCATTTTAATCTCAATTCTCTTTATGTTCAGTATTCATCAGAGCATCTTGCTGTCCTCCAGCTGAAATGACATTTACATTTGCAAATGGAATTCACTGGCATAGTAATTTGATCTTAATCCCCCCCCCCCTCCACTTTTGGAAAGGGAAATCTGGAATCCCTATTTGAAGTTTGCTGTGATAGGCTAAATAAATGGATAAAACGAATAAAAATACACACACACACAAACACACACACACACACTACACTTGCAGGGCAATCCAAAGAAGGTGGGGCAAAGACAATATGTGGCAGATTCCTTTCATAAAGGAACAGGATCTAAAAGGAAAACATGTATGACAATTTCAGTGTTAATAAGCTTTTTCCTCATTTCTTCTATGGAAAACAAGGGAACTTATTTGACAAATTCAAAGCCTGGATTTACTTCTGCTATACAGCTTATTCTGCAAGTACCATAAGCAATGGTAGGAAGAAGGACAGGGGAAACAAATATGACCACCTCAACAAGAAGCTTAGAAAGATGGATCCCTTCTTCCAATAAACTTGCATCACTAGTGGGTGATGCACTCCACTCCACTCCACTCTCACTCTCTGGAGATACTTGGATGATGTTGGGAAATGGATAGGGATGTAATCAAATTTGGGGCCAAAAGTTACCTTTTCATGAATCATAGGACTTCATCCTGTTACAAGCCACCCACAATCAAATCTTGACTGTGGCTCAAAATCTTTGGCTCTCAAATATGCAATGATGATAAACACCAAATGTTTGGCAAGCATTTCTTTTTTCATCCATTGGCTATTCCCAGGCAACATTTTAGAGAAAATTGTAGAAGGCTTCCTTTAGTTCTAGCCTTTCTCCAGTGGGAAGATTTCCAGGATTTCTTCTAGATAAAAAATGTCAGAGTCAATAACAAAAGAACAGCAAATAGGTGGAAAAAAATGGAACCTAAGGTTTATGAGCCATGATATCTAAAATGTCCAACATATTCTTTCAGTTCAGGTAGCATTTAATTATCTTTAAAACGCTTGGCCCTACTTTTCATTTGATGAGTCCAGAATAGCTCACATGGGACATTTGCTGCTCCCCCATTCACCTATTGTTCGTATCCACATCAACAGTATCAACAGTATTTAAAGTCCTCACTGCTACAGTGCTTGATCCCCCAGGCCATTAATTTCTCCCTTAAGTGCAGCAGTCATGTTTCCTGGTTTGTGAACTATGGTTTATGGCTTAATATATTGCATGTATGAACCTAATGATGGCTTATACAACAAACTGGTTAAGTAAGTGTAGGAAGACATAACTATAGAAAGATATATAAACAGAATATGATTTTCTAATTAACCTTAATGACAGACCTTCAAACAGAAGCAAGCTAGGACCATTGTGTCTGAATATCTATGGATTTGAAAATGAGATAGTAGGATCCTTACCTGTTTTGAAAACCCGTTTTCTCAATGGGTCAACGCTCTTATATGTGCACTCTGTAATTGTATAACAAAAGAAGCAAGTGGAGACCTTCACCTCCCTACATCAGTGGCCATCTACTGCCATCTACAGATTCTGGTGGGGGGAGGGGGCAATGCCTCTTTAACTCCAATGGGATCCTCTTTCCCAGGGGGGAAAAATGTAGGAGGGCTTTTATGCTTTGAACTTGTCAGGAAGAAAAGAAATAAGAGAAGAGGTAAAGCACATACTTCGTTAAGAAGTAGAATTTCTTCCCTGTTCAAAAAAGGAGAAAAAAAAAATAAAGCATAACATGCAACTTTGTGCCAAAGTAAGTACACCTTGCAGTTGCTCATGGGCTCTGTATTCTGGGATTAAATTCTGGTCAAAAGAAATTGACTCTATTAAATCCTTAATGAATGTTAACACACATTAATCATAAGTCATTCTAAAATGGGAGGGGAAAATCATTGTCATTCATTCTTAGCTTAGAATGTATGTCCATGCTTCAGTGTAGAGGTTCAGAATATACAAGAAAGCAAGGAAGTTCTCTTTTAACCATATCAGATGAGTTGTAATCCTTTCTTTCACAAACAGTACATGGTTGGTACTTTGCCATGGACTAAAGGTGAAATGTCAGCACATGGCATTTAAAATGAACAGGCCATGTGTGGTCCAGACAGTAACCAAGATGAAAAGATTTTGTGTATGTGCAGATATATATATTAGAGAGAGATTTAAATAGATAGACAGACAGATAGATCATGCTCAGACCTATAAGGGAACATACATGTAGTTGTTTATAAGCTTTATCTTCTACCTGAAGCAATCAAGTATATCTAACTGCTTTAATCTAGCAATGAATAAAGATTGATTGTGGCAAAGCAAGGTCTTTTTCAGGTTGTACTTTGTGGAATTTTCTGTATGTATGATTAATGTGCACAAGTTTTGCACAAGCCAGCATCACAGCTAATAGCTAGCTGTTACTGCCATCTACAGATTAGGACTTCAAACGAATTTTGAGAAGGTGCATTTTTATGTAGCGACAGATGAGAGGCTTCACAGACAGTAGTTATAATCCAGAATTAAGGACATGAGACAGATTTGTTTAATCCCCAATTCTGTTCAAAATTGCACAATTAGCCAGCATGCCTGCAAATCCATTCTTTTTCAAATTTTGTGATGAAAGTGGCAGCTCCAGAGATATATACAAAAATGTGTTCACGTACATGTATTTAAGGAAAATTGTACACAAAAAAGGTATTGTATTATAGCAAATTATGGAGAAAAATGTGTATCACTGAAAGAGGGATAGTCAATTTTTGTGCAAAGTTTTAGGCAGATTTTTTAATTAATGAAAATGACTTAAAAGTGTAAAATAAACAGGAAACTCATGCAATGCCAGCTTCTTGGATATCTTTCTTGAGAAGTACACTGGAAATAATATATAGAAAGTATGTGCAACCTGTGGCCTTTTGGAATTGCATCCCAATTCAGCACAACCAATGGTGAGGAATATTGGGGTAATACAGAAATATCTGTGTTATATATTCCTGACTTCAGCTATATAGCTTTTATGCATGATGCGTTTTATTTATTTATTTATATACACAATTTATTAGCTGCCCATCTCACTTTTTCCAAGTGACTCTGGGCAGCACACAGCAAGATTAAAATAAATACATTAAAAAGTATAAGAATATAAAAAAAACAAATACAAAAAATAATAAGCGAAGAGATGTTTAAAATAATGGAGCCATCTCACTAGATCACCGGTCCCCTCAGGTCCTCAGGTCTGCTGGCATAACCAGGTCTTGAGGGACCTCTGGAAACCCAACAGTGATGAGGCCAACCTCACATTAGGGACAAGAAGATTCCACAGCGCAGGTACCATAGCAGAAAAGGCCTGCCAACTAGACCCTGCCAGATGTAGCTCCTAGCTATCAGAACCTGTAACATGCCCTCTCTGCTGGATCTGGTAGGATGGGCTGACTAAATCGGGGAGAGGCAGTCCCTCAAGTAACCCAGACCCATGCCATGAAGGGCTTTAAAGGTCAACACCAGGACCTTGAACTGGACCTGGAAACAAACTGATAACCAATGTAGCTTGCAAAGCAGAGGTGTGACGTGCATTCTACCAGAAGCATCCATAATTGCTCATGCTGCTGCATTTTGCATCAGCTGATGTTTCTGGATACTCTTCAAGGACAGCCCCGTGTGGAATGCATTGTAGTAGTCTAACTTGGAGGTGACGAGATTGCACAGGGTCTGTTTGGGGCAGTGCAACCCCATCCAGTACCAAAGATGGTAAAGTCCTAGAACCAGAGGAGCTCAAAACCCAAAGCCACTCCATCTTGCCAGGGTTCAGTTGAAGCCTGTTGTTCTCCATCCAGACCCTCACAGCCTCCAGACACCGAGATAGGATGTCCACAGCCTTGCTTACTTCACCAGGGGCAGAGATGAACAATTGAATATCATCAGCATATGGCAATGGATGAGCTCACCCAGGGGTCTCAAGTAGATGTTAAATAGGAAAGGAGAGACCACCAATCCCTTTGGCACCCCACATAGTAGGTGCCGAGGGCGGGATCTCTCCTTCCCAATCACCACCAACTAGAACTGACTCTGGAAGAAGGAAGTGAACCAGCACAACACCATGCCACCCACTCCCGACCTTCTGAGTTGCTCCAGAAGGATACCATGGTTGATGGTATCAAAGGCCACTGAGAGGTCAAGTAGAACAAAGATGAATGTACAACCTCCATCCTGCCCATGCCAGAGATCATCCAAAAGCACAACCAATGCCATTCCTGTCCCATACCAG
Source organism: Liasis olivaceus (assembly GCA_030867105.1). NCBI lineage: Eukaryota > Metazoa > Chordata > Lepidosauria > Squamata > Pythonidae > Liasis > Liasis olivaceus. Next base: position 22,595,326 of record CM061352.1, read on the forward strand.
GGTCTGAATCCTGACTGAAAAGGATCCAGATAACCTGCTCCTCTGAAGCTGCTGCACAACCCACCTTCTCAATCACCTCACCCAAAAATCCCAAAAAGGAGAGGTTGGATACTGGACAAAAATTGAGGAGTGATGGCTTCTTGAGGAAAGGGCAGACCAAAGCCTTCTTAAGAGGCAAAGGAACAACCCCCTCACTCAATGATGAATTAACTACCACTAGAAACCACTCTCAGAACACCACCCAGGACACTTTCACAACCAGGAGGGGCAGGATCTAAACAGCAGGTGGCCAAGCTCACAGCTCAAAGGACCCTGTTCACTTCCTCGGGTCCAACAAGTTCAAACTGTTCTCAGATAACTGGGCAAGACTCCACCCCAGGCATCTCCCCCGGACCTGCAGCAAAGCCAGCATCCAGCTGCAAATGAATCTGAGTGATTTTATCCAACAGATGTTAAGCAAATTCCTTTGTGTGACTCTGCAAAAGATTCTCCAGGCCCCCTTTACCCAAGAGGGCTCATATCACCCAAAACAGGGCGGTGGGGTGGCAATCTGCCAATGCTATGAAAGTGGAGGGATGTGTTGCTTCACCCTTACCACCACAAGGTAGACCTTAACAGTAGCCTTAACCCATGTTCAGTCAAGTTCATCCTTAGATATTAGTAATTTAATCTCCACAAATTTATGTATTATCTTTTTAAAACCTTCCAAGTTGATAGCTGTTATTAATGTGTGTAGTAATAACTGCTCTTGTTCAACTGTATGCTGTCTGAGAAAGCATTTCCCATTAAAATTTTAGCATCTTTACTGGAAGGCCACTTTCTTTATGGTACTTTCCCCCTACCGGGCATAATTGTATGCATCACTATCATTGCCCCCATTATTTGCTTTCTTCAGGGACAAAATGTATACTTTTGTAACAAGATGTGCAATTACACATTGGAATTGTTGAGGAATTCTTACATGGATTTGACCTGGCAATTGGTCAATGCACAATATCAAATGCCCGTTAAGCTTCAGTTCCAGAGGAGATGAGAAGGATTCACAGGTGAAAATGTGAAGAACTCACTAGGGCTAACTTTGATTTATTCTAGCAAAAGACCAATAATGAATCATTGCGGGGATTTATTTAAGGTTTAAATTCAAAACAACTAAATTGGCCTTATCTATGAATTTGATTAAGGGTCACCAGTATGATTTGCTATTTAACATGCTAAAACATTCTTAGTCGGATGAAGAGATTCCCTGTTTACATACCAGTGAACTAGAACCACATAATCTGACACTAGAGTAGGGGTACACAATTTTCTTGAGGCTGAGAGCTATCTTCTTGGTGGTGGTGGTGGTGGTGTTTTTAAAGGCCTCCCAGAGCCTCAAACAGCGTGGTGGCCACTGTTGTTATACTAACACCAAAAAATGAATATATGAATTTGGGGTGGGGGGGACGTTTGAAGGGGAAGAGTTTTTATTCCTTCACACCCATCCATATCCAGGAATAAGCTTGATTTTGTGGGAGTTGGAAGTAGTGGAATATATGTTTTAAGCATTAACCCTATCCTTTCTTATCTAGAAGTAAGGTATGGCACCCCACCCTTTGTGATCTTCATCTCCCCATCCACATTTTAAAGTTTTGCTTCCAAATATGTTGGTCCTAAGAAAGATAAACTACAGCCAATCAGCTGAAAAGCAGTAGAAGATAATAGGAATGGTGCTGGATTTTAAAGAGATGTTTTAGCCTAGAAAGATTTTACTGAACAGTCTGTTCAGACTGCACTAGGCACCTTATCCTTAACTCAGTTTATTACCTTTAGCTCTGGAAGAGATTCACAGCAAAAATATACTCGGAGAGAGAAAGAAGCTGAACTCAACACATATCCTGTCTTTGTAAAAAATGTAAAGACACATGAGAATCCAAGCTCACAACTCTATAACAATTTTGGGTTGCGAACATGCTACTTTTATTTTCCTAGGCATTGGGATTACTATAAATCACCAAGTTGGAGTTGCTTGCTTGCTGTGATTTTATGTGGGAAAAAAACCCTCTAAAAAGACTCATATTAAATGATCTGCGCCTGAAGATTTTATACATTTATATTTCTCTCTCCATTCAAAACCTAACTATTGTGATTATGTCTTACTAACTGACTATAGAGTACTGTCTGTTGCTTTTTAATGTGCTTTACAAAAGAAACCCATCTGACTGAAATAGTTTGAATGAAGTTGAACAATTACTTTTTTCCCAAGTGATTTTTGTGCGTTCTCTATTTAACTCCAAATAGTATTATTGCAGGTGATTTTAATGGTGAGCGGTTGAAATGGTATTCCCCATTTTTCCTGTATAAAATGGCTTCTTTTCTGATGCTTGTGCATACTATGGCTAGTTAAAGCTTTAGTTTTCCCACAGGCCTCGATAACTCTCCTCCCTTAATTAGTCATTTTCTCACACAGTTTAGCTCAAGAGTGTTATCTCTTTTCTTTAGAAGTTCTTTGCCAAGACCAGACACCTGGCAGGGAGACTGGGATAGATGGCCTGGTATTACCTCACATAAACTTTTGATAGCTGCTAGGCAAACAGCATATACTCTCTAGCCTAATACCTGGAGAAGACAGGTTAAATAGATGTATGTTAATGGCAATATATTTGGTGAAATGCCCTTGGGAATTATTCAAATGTTTGGGTTTCATCCAAGCTACTAATAAGGTGTTACATTATTTACACCCCTTCTATATTGTAAAACTATAAAATATGACCAACACACTGTATATTTTAGTATAAACTTACCAGGAAAGGTGCTATACACTAGCCAGAATAATCTGAGGGACATCCATAGAAGGACGAGGAGCTACCAGCTACTAAAGAATGTAAAATTCTGTCCTCTATTTACACTCCTCTATTGAATGTTGTACCATCTTGTTTTATTGCCTTATCCATGGATATTTCCTTCTATATTATGTTTTGTAATTAAGGCTATTATAATAATAGTAATAATAATTTATTACATTTAAATGCTGCCCAACCCAGTGACTCTGGGAACAGTCACTGTGAAATAGTTAAAAACTTAAAAAAAAAACCAATAATACAAGAAACACAAAGCAAAGAAACAAAAATGGCAGGAAAAACAAACCTCAGTATTAACAAGGAAAAGGAAGAAAAGGAACTTCAATCACTCTTACCAAAGGCCTTGCTATGCATGGCTTAATAAGCCCTTTCAGCTTTTACCTCATGTGTTTGTTGCTTTCAAATCCACAAACCTCCTGCTGACATTTTAGTATGGCAAAACAGCACCCACTGATTTTACTCCACTGCTTTGACTCAAGCTTAAAACCACCTTAGCTTTTAGCTGATGTTGACACTCTTTTGAAATTTGCAATCACAATTCTAAGCACTCCAGTAGAAGGAGCCCCTGAAAAGTTGGCATTGTCCTTTAAGACCCACAAACCATGATTAACACTTTTCTATTTTTCAGTTCAGGTAAGATTCAGAATAGCAGTTGTTGGTTCCATTTAAGAAGCCCTATGCCTGGTTCAGATGATACTTGTTGAAGAATTGCCAGATGATGGCACTTGGGCATAACAAGGCTATAGTGAGTCCATACTCAAACTGAAATGGAAGACAAGGTTGTGGTTAAGGGATCAAATACCAAAATCATAGGTCTACAAGATATGAAAGGTGAAAAAGTGAGGCTTGGTCTGTATGCTGTTCAAAAGTATCTCTTTTATGGCCCACAACCTCCCCCAAAATAAGAGGGGACATTTGTTTGCAGATGTTTAGGGCACTCATTTCTCTCCTTAAATTTTTGAAAATGTCTCCTAAAATTGATTCCTGGCCTAGTCCAGTTTGCAATATGGCCTGCAGTATGCTGCCCAATGTCTGATGTGCCCCCCAAACTCATAGAAGTGATGCTTCCTAGTCTATATGTTCACCAACAAGAACATAACAAAAACAGATAGAAGATCCACACCATCAACATGTACACCCTGCCAGTCATCAGATACCCTGACAGTATAGTGAGATGGCCAAAGGAGGACATGAAGACTGCCAACATGAAGACTTAGAAGCCCCTCACAATATATGGAGGTTTGAACCCCAAGTCCAACACCCAGAGACTATTCACCAGCCAGAAAGAGGGTAGGCAGGGTCTGGTGAGTGTCAAAGCCACTTTCTGGATGAAACCCAGAGCATCCAGGAGTATATCAGTAAGATGGCACCCAAAGATGAACTGCTGAGAGAATGCCTCAGGCAGCAGCAGACATGGGAGGAAGTTCAAGTGGAGGAGGTACCATTGCAAGACAAGCCCCTGCATGGGATGTACCATCAACAGATAGCTGAGGTGGCTGACATTGGGAGATCCTACCAGGGGCTGGAAATGGCTGGACTAAAAGACAACACTGAGGCACTGATCATAGCGTGCAAGAACAGGCACTAAGCACCAGATCCATAGAAGCAGAGGTCTACCACACTAGACAGGACCCAAGGTGCAGACTGTGCAAAGAGACCTCAAAGACAGTCCAATACATAGTGGCAGGGTGTAAGATGCAGGCAGGAACAGCATACACTGAACGGCACAACCAAGTAGTTGGCATTGTGTACAGGAACATCTGCCCAGTGTATGGGCTAGATCCTCCCAAGTCTAGATAGGAGATTCCACAAAAGGTTGTGGAGAATAACATGGGTAAGATCCTGTGGGACTTCCAGATCCAGATGGACAGGGAGGTACTGGCCAATCAACCAGACATTGTGGTAGTGGACAAGGATCAGAAGACAGCAGTGGTGATAGATGTAGCAGTGCCAAGTGACAGCAGCATCAGGAAGAAGGAGTATGAGAAGCTGGAGAAGTTCCAGGCCTGAAGGAGGAACTAGAGAGGATGTGGAAAGTAAAGGCCAAAGTTGTCCCAGTGGTGGTAGGAGCACTCAGGGCTGTGACTCCTAAGCTGAGAGAGTGGCTGCACAGATCCAGGAACAACATCAGAGTTCTTTGTCCAGAAGAGAGAACAGCTAGGAACAGCTAAGATACTGCACAGAACCATGGTAGAGAACCGGAGATTGAGGAAGACACATACCATCCACAGGGGTGAAAGGGGAATTTTATGGAGAGAGAGGGAGAGGGAGAGGGAGAGGGAGAGAGAACATTTGAGTTCGGCTTGCCTCCCATTCCTCTTTTTCTGTTTCTTGATGAGAACCTAAGGCACTGGTTGATCAAACCTTAGATGTATTTGGAAACTTTCCTTAATAGAGGATTGATACTCTTAAGCTGAACTGTGCTTGCATTAGTATGAATTGTTTCTTGATTTAACCATTGTCTTTTGAAAATAGCTTTCACTCATAATCAGCTGTTGAGTTTAACAGAAGTCTATATGACACATCTTGCCTTAGACATTCTCTGGCATGCTAATTGCTTTGTAGTTAAATGGAATTCTGTTTTGAAAAAGTTGATAACTTGGCAAGTGTGGGATGGAACCAATTTATCTTAGTCAGGCAGCTTCACTCACAGACCTTTAAAATGGAGCACAAAACCTTTGATGTCACATAGAAAGAATAATGTGTAGATCTAGGTTATGATTGCTTGTACTTTTGAAATTATACTTCTAAATATAAGGAAATGTATTTATACATGCTAAGAGCTAAAGTATGCATTAACCTGAATGTATAGCATGTAGCTATATCACCATTTTCTTTAATTAATTACATGTTCAAGGGGTCCACAGTGATCGACAGAGAGCTAAAGTGAGTTTGTTCTCTGTCTGTGTGATCCGGGCAACCTGCCTCTTTCCATTGCACATGTCCGAAGCTCTTTTTCACTTCATTGGATCTCCTTTTACACAGTAGGGAAAATCTTTGTTTAAATCTGAGGGGGAAGGATAGTCAATTCTTTTGCTCTTTGAGCAGGATATATACTAATAGTGTAATTGTTTAAAAGATATCATTGCACAGTTCACATTATGCATACTATACATCTTGGTTCTTAGGTTTCATCTATGCACACCTGTGGAATCATTCCATTAAGCAATTGACACAAAATAAATTGAGATTTACTTCTGAGTAAACATGTATAGGACTGCATTCTGCAGATTGGCTATGCAGTTATTTAAACATCCTTCACGCTTCTTTTTTTCCTGTCAAAATATGTGGCATTTTATATAACCCAACTTGATTTAAATCAGGGATAGGGTATCTGTGACCTTCTACATTTTATTTAATTTTAAATCTCATTACCCCTCACCATTGCCTGGAACTGCTGAAAGCAACATCAGGATGTCACAGTTTTTTTTTTTTTTAATTTATTCTTAATTTGATCAACTCATTGGTATTTCCTACAAGTCATTTTATAGGTCATGTGAAAAATCTGGAGTTAGAGAAAGCATTTGAGTATAACAACTGCCTTTAGCTATTACTAATTCCCATTTTTGTCCATACAATCATGGATCCTGGCTGACTAACCATTTCTTTGCTGGTCACATTGCAGATTAAGCATCGCTGGGTATAAATGAGATATTTCTGAGACCCTACAGATGAAGTGACAGGCCTCTAGCAGAAGTGAGAGTCAGACAGGGTGTATGTGAATGTGCATGCAGGTTAGAAAGGAATGAGGAACGTGATAAGGAAATAAAAGTTCTAGCAGGAATTGACAGAAGATGAATGTAGATAACCTTGTTGAGATTGCTGGCCTTGCAAAAATGTCTCCACACAATCTTATCCTCAATACAGATGTTTTGGAAACTTCTAAGTGATAATGACATTGGTGTATCATTATTCAATAATAACATTTGGATGCATAAGAAATAAAGTCATGGGAAAGAATGATCTAGCCAATAATTGCTAGTCTGGGGTAGAACAAAGCTGAGTTGTGGTTCTGTACCACCTTCCCAAAGAAGCAGTTCCATGACTTAGTTCTCTGATACTCACAGTTCCTGTTGAGTAGCAAGTGGAGTTTGTGGCCAGGGCAGCTTTGCTGAGTTTTGACTTTGACCTCATTCAGTCCTTCAATTATGCCATCAATTAGAAAGCATTGAAAGCCAATAGAGGCAAATATGTATAGCTCAGGGTTGAACTGGGGAGTCCTTGTGGTTCTCTGAGCTTGGTTCTTTTATTGCAAACATTTCATTACCTGGCAAGGTAACATCTTCAGTGCTAAAATGGGATGGGGTTTGCTCTCTATTTATATACTGTGGCATGCCTTGCCAGTGCTGGTGGGGGTGGGGGGTTTGTTTTGCTCCTCTGTTAGTTCCTTGATTAGCATATGTTTACTGCTTGGTTGTGTGCCAGTCAAGCATTTTAGACCAAGCTAAATCCAAAAATGCAAGAGAATTCTTGGAAGCTTGATATTCAGACAAGGCAGCGATTAACAGACACATAGAGATAAACAGCATCTACATACTATTCAAAAGAGACAAAAGAACAGAAGATCGCCTCACCAGCAATCATCACCCAGATAAACAAAGGTTACCACCAGGCACAGCATTGAAAGCATTGTAATTCACCTTACAACCACATTATTGAACTACTGCAGTGTGTTCTACACATTGAAAGTGGCCTAGGAGCTATGGTGGGTACAGATCCAATCTACCCATGTTATCTATCTATCTATCTATCTATCTATCTATCTATCTATCTTTTATTGGTTGAGCATGAGGTATCTCCACCCTGAGTTGGACTAGAAAAACTATGAACATCCTGAACCAATATCTGGAAGCTGTCAATATCTGGAAGCTGTCAAGATAGGAAGGAAGAGCCTCAAGCAATACCCTAGAAGCTGCTGTCCATCCATAAACATTTTGGCTGTTTGGAAACTTTGCTTCTGCTTATACTGTAGATCTGAACAGGGTTTGCTCCCTCAAAGAAGCAGGTCCATGAGTTGTTGGTCTTCCTGGACCCACAGTTCCTGCTTGAGCAGCAGGTATGGAATATGGCCAGGGAGACCTTTGCTGAGCTTTGGCTGGAGAACCGTCTATAATCCAGATTAGAAGCAATGGCAACAGTGATTCACATTCATATCACTACATGATGGATTTACTTTATGGGTACACCTTTGAACATGATCCAGAAGCAGCAGCTGGTACAAATGAACATTTGTAAGTAAATTCCTTGGCCCAATTAAAAGTTCTGGTTGTTACCTACGGCATGGTACTGGGTTCCTTACACTTTTTTAAAATTTATATTTCATTTATATTTATTTTTATATTTCAAATTTGTCACCATCCATCTCACTGCAGAGTGACTCTGGGTGGTTTACATCAAAAGCAGAATAAACATTAATTAAAATAGATAAATATTAATTAATTAATTAAAATATGCTGAAAACAAACTTCTTATATGATACTTCCAAGAGGCTGTTGTTAATTAGGTGTTAATAAACTCAGGGAGAATCTTCAAGGTGCCAGCCATCTCCAGGGTTGGTTGTATCTCTTCTCGCCTCACATAAGAGGCGAGCCAAGTCTTCAACTCCCTCTGGAAAATTTGGAGGGTAGGGGTCTGCCTCACATCTTGGGGGAGAGTATTCCATAGGGCAGAGGCAACGGCAGAGAAGGCTTTCCTCCTAGGACCCGCCAGGAAACATTCTCTCATTGATGGGGTCTTGTGATGGAATGGAATTGTGAAGGCCAAACTCAGGGAGGAAAACATGCCCTTTCGTCTACTGAGGGGTGACGGAGAGATAAGAGGATGAGGCTGGCACCTCCCTGAGGAATTCACACTGTTGTGACTGGCTGACTTCGGGAACTGAGGTTTCAGTCTGGGAAAATTCTTGCTAGAGGTTGTAGCTAATAAACATTGCTGAACTGAATCTACATGAGTTCCTTGGGCTAGGCCTGACAGATCTGCACAACATGCCTTCTCTGACGGACTGGGTGGGATGGGTCAATGTAATAGGGGTGAGATGGTTTTGTGTGTAATGATTCTGCCTATCTTGCCTATTTAGAGAGGCCCTGATCAGAATCCTGCCCTCATGTGAAGTGAGAGGATGTGGGCTAGATGGAAGCCTGCTTGGTAGCAGACCCTATTTTACGGAACACTGCTCTAAAGATATTTTTGCCCCCATCTTCATGGACTTCAGAAACCTTTTTATAACCTATCTTCTTTCTTTCTTTCTTTCTTTCTTTCTTTCTTTCTTTCTTTCTTTCTTTCTTTCTTTCTTTCTTTCTTTCTTCCTTCCTTCCTTCCTTCCTTCCTTCCTTCCTTCCTTCCTTCCTTCCTTCCTTTCTCTCTCTCTCTCTCTCTCTCCCTCCCTCCCTCCCTCCCTCCCTCCCTCCCTCCCTCCCTCCCTTCCTTCCTTCCTTCCTTCCTTCCTTCCTTCCTTCCTTCCTTCTGATGGAGGCTGGCCATCTGATTTTAGTCATTACTTTTGTTGCCTTGGGTTTTTGCCCCCTTCAATGAGGAGATTGCTTCTTTGAGATTCTTCTGATCATTATCCAGTTATTTGATGTAAAACAACAACAACAACATATAATTATATAGAAAGAGACCAATTTAAAGATTATCTGAAAAATCTTCTTTACAATATTTCTGTAACTTAACTCAGCCATGCATATTTGATCCTGGGACATAAAGTTGGACATGAGAAGTCTGCTAGGCAGTGGCTTCTTGCTCCCATAATCTATAAGGAACTTTTCCCACATTGAAGTAGAGGGCTGTAGCTCAGTGGGAGAGAATGTCTTTTGCAAAATATCCTGACTTCTGGCCTTAACAATTTGGACCGCCTAAAGCCCTAGAAAGATGCTGCAAGTCAAGGTTGGCAACAGTATGCTAGATGGAACAATGATCTAATGTTAGGTAAGAGAGCTTTTCTCTACCACTGTCTTTCTTGACAACTACTACTTTGATGGAAGTGCATCTGTTTTTCTTAATGGATAAGATGGTAAAATAAAATTTTAAAAAATCTTACTCAAGATGCTGCAAATGCAATTAGGCAATGCAACAGCTCCTGTGCTAAGGGAAATAAGGTATTAAAAAAAAAAAAAAAGATATCAGACAAATTTATACCCAACAGGAAATGCTAGAATTCTTGTCTATGGAAATTGTTTCTATTTGTACAACACAGTGGGTTGCCAAGCATGGCAAAATATCATTGATTGCATTTATTCCCTAAGGTTGACATGACTGAAGTCATATTTTGTATGCATTTTATTTTAGGCTGTTGGAGATTTGCATCCAGTATTTCAAACACTGACCTTTTTACCTGTGAAAACATAGTTCATGGAGCATGACAACTGGCTATAAAAAGGGTACTGTCTCATTCATCATTACCTATTATGCTGAAAAAAGAATAAGTCTGCAAAACTGGCAAATATTTTCCATTTAACAAAGTCAAGTTCATTTTTTTTCAATCTGCATGTCCAAAGTAGTGCTGTGAAGAGGCAGTATCAGTATGTCCATGATAAATAATGGAGAACACTAAAAAGGGAGCATGTGGTTAAGCTCATCAAAGGGAACTGAAGACTTTGTTCTGTGGCATTTCAAAGTGAGAAGAGGTCCATCAGGAATAGGAACCACTGAGCCTTCAGAGGTTCCAGGATCCTTCCTTACAGGAGACACAATGCTTCTATTGATATATCTGTCTCATTTTGTGATGTTTAGCTATTTACACTCATATCCCTAGACATTGTGCATCAACTGGTTAAAAAAAAAAATCCATCTCTTTCAAGTAATATCATTTTCATAGTAACTATGGGTCATGAGTAGGTGGGGGAAGTTTATTACATTGGAAGAGAAGGCATCAATCTTTGTTCGTAGGACTCATTATCCTAGACTGTGTTGGTTCTTCTGGGATACATTAATCATTAAGAATGCTGAGTGTGATTCCCTAAACAGTGATTCTCCAACATATCATATAACAGTATTGAAGCAAGATATAAAATCTAGATACTTCTTACAGCCTGCATGCCAAACCAAAGATAATGCATCTGGTGTTATACACAGCCACACAAGCATAACTATAAACTGTACAATAAACTAACTCTCAAGAAAGTCCTGTAGCTCATTAAAACCTTGTCTTCAAAGTTTTACAGTTCCCTCATGAAAAATACAGTTATGTGTACACTGATGCCTAGACAGTAACTTCTATAACTAACTAATTTTTCAGGACCCACAACTCTTCAAGAAAAGCTGAAAATTAGAATACTCACATCCTATTCAGGAATTTCACATGAAAGTAGAGTTCATATATGAGGTGGAGTAATATGGAAATGTTTCCTGACAATGCTCCCCTTTGTGTTGTTCCCATCATCTTCTAAACATGGATGGTGACTGCATGAAGCAGAAAACTTCTTCTGATGGTGGATGCTATTTATATGATTTAGTACCATGGAAAAACAGATACTTAAGTTATGTAGAAAGGCTTTACATATGAAAGATTCTTCGCAGAAATACATTAATCGAAGTGGTTCAGGGATTGAGAAGAAGCCTGTAACCTCACAATGCAGATAATACAGCTCACATATCCATAGAATAAGTGTGGTCCAATTCAGCTTGAAAATAATGTTTCACTCTTGGAGAAGATTTTCTGGCATCTAATTCATTAAAAAAAAAAAACCTATGACTTGTTTCATAAATGTTTTAATATGATGAATATAAATTACTGCTGGCACTCATTCCCTCTATGTCCTGGTGATGCTGAACTTCTGATGGGTTTACCAAATGTTGAAGTAAAAGCAAATAAGTAAGTAGGATAATTAAGTCAAGGTATTTTTCCCCCTATCTGAAAAGTAATGGGATGGATTCCACCCTAACTCAGTCCCATTATGTGTTGATCACAGGATTGGAGAATCCACTACAGTTGAAAATAGAATGCAAATATTTTATCCTACTAGATTATCAGGACATGACTTTCAGGAGGAGTCTCTGCTTTAAATCCATTTTTCTCTGAGCTCAGACTGAAGTGAAATAAAGTTTTCTGATGGTAGTCCTATTTTCAGGAATTCTCTCCCTAAGGAGATTTACTAGCAGAATAACATTATTCAGAATTTCTGGAAGTTAGCAGAGATATTTTCATTTCAATAAAATTTGAACTGCATTGCTAGTCTCCCATTAAGTAACAGGCTATTTTATGTTTTGCAGCTTTGGATTAAAAACCAATTTTATATAAAATAATATAGCTTTTATTTCCATGGTAATGTTACATAATTCTTGAGAATCTCAGTCCATATAGACAAAACACAAATTCCAAAAAAAAAAAAGAATGATACAAATTCAGTTGCTTAAGTTAGACTTCAAATTTGAAATAGAGAGAATGTCATTTGCATGACAGTCCTTTTGAAAAATCTCCTTCCAGTGACTTATTTCTTAGTACACCTTTATAATATTAATTCATATTAATTTTTTGAGCAAAATGAATAACTGTAACAACAACAACAACAAACTAGCTTCTTTTGTTTCTATATTTCTACTTTTATATTTGTGATGAGTAACTTACCTTAGTAAAGTTGTGCTAAGAGTTTTTCTCTGAAACATTAATTTTAATGTATGTTCTTCCCAACATGTTCTTCTTAATGTATGTTCTTCCCAACTTTGAATGCGATGCAGGGATACATCTAAAGGGGGGACATTTCTGCAAAGGTTTCTTCTTACAGGTATCCAAAGCAAGAATTCCCCCATGGAAAGAGGCATTCTCTGAGTGAAGCTAGGGTGAAGGAATATGTGATACACTTAAAAAAATCACTCACGTGGTTAACAGATGCCATTTTTTCTTTTTTACCACTCACCCCTCCCTCCTACATGCAATAGGAGAAAAGGTTTATCAGGGATACTGATGTAGGTAAATACCTCTTACCTGAATAGGAGCCTGTTGACTTCTAAAATGAATTGCTACCACCTACACTACATTGTTGCACAATCAAGGAAAAAAAATACTTTTTAAAAAAATCAGCCCTTTCCAGATTACTTGCTCACAACTTCACTTTTAAAGTAAAGGAGAGTGAAAGAGAAAGGTTAAAAATCTGGGGAGATAAAAGCTTAACGTATACAATTATAACCCCCTTGAAATGTTTCTGTGACAAAGCAGGAAGCTGCAGCCACCTTAATGTCCTCCTGTCCCCTAAACTCTAATGTGACATAGCCGCAAGCCTTTTTTCTTTTACAGTTCTGCTTTTCTTATGTCGCATTAGAAGAAAAGAATTAAGGGCACTTGAAATGCTAATTTTCAACTGGCATTTAGTCATGTCTTGACAGAAAGTAGGGTTCCAAACAGGGCTGAGAAAACAATTTTGACATTTCCTAAACAATCACTTGCTTTGTACAAGAAATGGAAATTTATGGAAATTTTAACATAGATAATGGAATGCAACATTATGCCCCATCAAGGAGAACGTGATGTTTGCTGGAGAATAAGAAATAGAGGGGCTGTAATTTGATGGAACTTTATAAGTCTACTGGTTTTTGTAGTTAATGTTTGACATTTTCATTTAAAAACTGAATATGCATGAGACTCTTTTAAAGACAGAAAAAAAACATTTTATTATTGTTTGTTTAGAAGTTGAATCATTAATGCATACTGACTTTTTATTAACTCACCAACCATATTTTTATTCAGATATCCAGTGTACCAACAACACTTGTCAGTTCTCAATTAAACTTGATGTACCATTAAAAAAAAAAAAATCTAGCCATGCTTAAAAGTTGTAGAACAGACTTATTACTTTAGATAAGAAGATAATATGAACATTACTTAATGGATTCTCAATATTTCTGCAGCAGTGTGGCTTCATTTAAGCTTGATTCAACATCATCTTAGTAACCTTAAGCATCAGACTGCACATAATATGCATTCATCCAGTCCCCAACATTTGCTTTGTATGATCAACTATTATTTCTTTCCTATCAACATGTACATCAATTAATTGAATTGATTCTAATCATTTCATAATATTCAGTTTTACTGAAAACAATGCTGCATCATTTAACACATTAAGTGGGTTTAGTCCAGACATCACTATATCAATGTAACATTATTGGTGTATTCATGCATCCCATCTCTGATACTTTCACATTTCACTAACCCTTAATTGGGTCACACTGAGAGAGCCTCTTATAAATAGTATCTGTCTTTCATCAGGTTTCTTCACTGAACAAGGCAAATGTTAATATATGACTAGTAATTTCCCCTTAGGTATGATCATGTAATATGCTGTCTTTTGTGAATGCTAAAGGTTTATTATTTGGATTAACAATATATCAGCAGCACATCTATGCTTATTAGTAAACAACTGGATTCTTACATTGTTTAATTCAGCAATGCCAGGATCTGCCAAGTATGTAAATATGTAAGTACCATTATGAAATGTATTGAATCTCTCTAAGTCATTTTACTTCTTTCATTAAAATACAGAATTGTGCCTTGCCAGACTTTTTAGAACAAGCAGTGTAGATAAACGTCCACCCAGCACTTCTGTCAGGATAACACATTATCTTTCTTTTACCCATCATTTGCTAGATTTCTCCCATACAGAAAACCCCTTTTGTCTGTTTATTCATGCCTGAATAAAATCAATGGCAAGATATAGCTCTTGAAGCCTCTGGAAGATATTCCCTGTCCATATGTTATGCTTTTCTACCAGCTTTCCACCATGTGCTCAATAACAGTCTTCAACAATAAGCAGAATATTTCTGCTTTCTTTGGTGAGTTACGTGGGATATGTCTAATTACCTTCTCCTGGTTGTTTTAAGCATGTCTTTCCCACCCAACAGCATTTCCCACAAGAATGCCATGCCACAAGCAGTTCTATCAGCATGCTGCAGGTGTTTACTAATAAAAGCAAAGACAAAATAAGACAGCATTGTTCTTCAAAATGTCTTGGCTGAGCTTAGTTTGAGCACATGGGCTATGCCCGTCCCATTGGGCATAGCACTGCATATGACAAAGCCACATCGTCTATGCAGAACGCAAAGCCAGGTTTAATTCTAAGACCCAACTTTCCCACTTGAGGAGTAAAGGAGAGATGGGCAATTTTGTTGAATGGTGTTGATAATGTCTTTCCCCAAACAGCTGAAGTGCCCCAGGGTTTCTATGACATCATAATAAGGAGCAGGACTGATGTTTTTTCAGTCTGCTTTTGGCTTTTTTGTGAGTTATGAATGAGATCGGGAGCAGAATACCTATGAGAGGCAAACCACTCCCACTTCCACCCAAACTCCCTCAATTTCCATGCAAAGTGGCTCAGAGTCATGCTCATGAAAATGGGAACATTTTATCTGGGTCATTTTAGGTCATTTTAAGGCTGGGAAGGGTTAAAAATAAAAGTAGGAGACGCCACCTCCCCCATTCCCACACATATTTTGAGGAAAAATTGTGCTTTCCAAAGATGCCATTTCATTTTGCCACTGAGGTTTGGAGTAGGTTGTGGGGGGGGGGGGGGGAGCTGCATGGGACCCTCTTGGGCATGAATTTGGTGCTAGTCCTATTTACAAAATACAGGGAAAAAATCATGACATTCACTGTTGTGTGGCTGAGGTGAACATGCCTGGCCTGGCCTGCTTATAAAGGAGAGGAATACATCAAGAAGGACAGTGAATCAAGACCAGTCTTTTGACTATTCCCTTCCCAATCCCCACAGCAAAGGTCAGGAGAAATGAAAAGCTTCTTTCTCAGGCAATGTATGGAAGGCAGTCATGGGGTTAACCTTCTGATAACAGATCAGAGGTGGAACTAGGTTCACATGGCTTTTAGGAGTGCTTTCTGGGCCTAAGATGCCTCATTTTGAGCTATCAGACTGAAGCAGGAATTTGGCTACAAAGATGTTAGTCCTACACTGGCCTGCACAGTTTCTGTGACCTTCTGATCCACTATGTTTTGCTCTGAGGATCTCTCAAAATAAGCGATAGGAAAGGGAGAAGATGAATGCAGCATCTGTGGAGGGTAGAAAGTGGTGGGTGTCAATAAGTCCTTTGCAGTTGCAGTTGCAGCTGGAAACTGTTAATTCAACTGCAGTTAACTTGTCATCATTATTTCAGTTTTAACAATATTCATTAAGCTGTCATAGTGTTTGCCTGTTTTGTGAACAATATGGCAAAGTAATATGACAATGTCCTTTATTAACAACTCAGCAGTTTTCTGCAGTTGATTGAGAAGTGGGCACGCATAATAAATGATTGAGAAGGATATCAGTTTACATCTCAATGTTGTACCAGGTAAGATTTTGGACAGCCCATTCTACAGGCACCAGCTGCTTTCTTCACAAGCTTCTCACATTTTGGTAATCACAACCAGTGTTCTTATGACAGAATTTCCATCACAGTTAACTTCAGTCATACTACCAAACCCAGGAGGTTAGGTGCCATTATGACAAGAGTCTTGCAATTGTCTGCTGAGTTGGCTCTGTTTGATTACTGTGATTCCCAGACTTTTAACACTTGGCTGCATCTTAGAAAATGGAGTAAGAAGCCATGAGTAGAGTGTGTTCTACACATTAGAGAATCCTGCTGACTTGTATCCCAGAATACCATTAGTCTAAAAGGGTAAAAATAATCCAAAAATCAGTGCTTGTTTTTTTAAAGCTATAAATGAAATTCAGTAGCATTTGTAAATAAAGAATAGTTGCAAATGAAAATACATTCATCCTGAATAATTTTCAGGCAAGCTATTGATTTTCCTCACTAGAGGGAAATTTACATTTTTTCCACAAACAGACTTTATTCAAAATGCTCAGATTGGTTCACATGCCAAGATGCAGTGCAAGACACATACTAGTCAACAAGAAAGATGGATCCTTTTGGCTTTTATGGTGGCAAGGTATAATCAAGAAAGTTCAGGCTCCAATGTATGAAGAAAATCTATTCAGACTGAGCTCAGAGCCTGGTGACTTGCATGGTTGCAGCCATATTATTTCCTTGGCTTGCCATTGCCTTGTTCCATATATGTACTTGTGATTGTGTGTGTATCCCTCTCACCCTAATAATCATCAGACTCTGAAACAGCATGCAAACATGCACACACTGCCACATGATGCATTGGTAGCTTTGCTGTAAGAACTAAGAGAGTGCATTGCAAAAACAAGCTGACCTTGTAACTATGTGGGACATAAGATAAGGAAAACAATTTAATATTCTCTCTCTCTCTCTCTCTCTCCCCCCCCCCCATCTAACCTTTACCTCTGGAATATCCAGATAGTCTCCCTTCCAAGTGCAAATAAGGGCTGACCCTACTTAGTTTCCTGGATCAGCTGAAGTCCTGAAATGGAGAGGAGAGATAAAGGACAGCAGAATTTTACATGTATCATTGTATAGTGTAGATAAAAAAATAGATTCTTTATATATCAAGGAGAACATCTGGGCTTCCTTTGCAAATTGTAACTTATAGATATAGGCCCTCTCATTTTTCTTCATCTTCTCACCTATTGGCATTTGCTTCCCAAGGCCATGTAATTCAGCAGCATGAATGACACAGTGCAATGCAGGAGCGTCCAAGTGTTGATAGATTTTCTGAATGGCACCTGTTTATTTAAATATTGATATGCTGGATATACATTTAGGCCATCTTTCCTGTAGAATGCACATGTAACAACTTTCCCCATTTAGGTGTGTGTGTGTGTTTCCCCCCACATGCGCACACACCTAAGTTCAGTTGAGAGCTAAGCTATTTATGGATACACAGGGATTTTCATAATATTTAGTAATCACAATTGTTAAATGTTTTAGGATGTTTAAATCTTAATGGATGCATCATATTATTTTGTGTGTATAGCTCAGCCATATCATAACATATATCTTGTGAGTTAGTGATACACCACATGCAAAATGTGGTCCCAAATGCAGTTCTTATTGTCTCCAGGTAGGGATAGGAAAGTCCCTTAACTGAACCCCTAATTCCAAATACTGAAATAATTAAGATGATGGCGGATCTGACTTTCTGTATCAATCAATAAGTTGGGGTGGGTAAGTCAGTGCTATGATACAAATATTTTGCTTAAGGTCATCATGAAAGTCATATGGAAACAAGAAATTTTCTGCTTCACAATATTCCCCGCTTCTTGTTGAAATCCACCAAGGAAGCAGGAAAGATACATACTGCTGAATCTGTTTCATGCCCACATTCCACTGTGAGAGTAATCACTAACAATATATGAAGTTGTCTGGGTAGAGAAATATATTCTTTAGAATTCATAAAAAGATTTCAGACCAAATAAGTTGGAAGCAAAAGTTTTGGAGTGGTGACAGGAATGTCCAATCAAAATTCAGTATTTTTCAAACACTAATGATTAATAAGAGATGCATATAGTGCTTAATACACTCATAAGAGTGGGAAGCCAGAGGATTGAATGTTTTAGATGCTGAATGTTTTGAGTAACATTGAGTAATATTGAGTAATATTTTGAGTAACATAGGTTTCTTTCACAGAGGAAAATATTGTAGTGCTTATGTAGCAAAGACCAGGAAGATTTTACCCAAGGATAACCATACACTTTCCATTCTAACAGAGACCAAAATGTTAATTTCATTACCCTCTTGTATGTCAACAGACTCTTTTGCATAATACTTTAATCTTACAGCTTCCTTCTGAACAGCTTTTGATTACTGAATCTTTTTTGAATAGTCCCATATGCCTCAATTCTAAAATTCTATGTAACAATCCAAGTGGATTCCATTAAAAGTGCCCTGTGCTTACATCTTTTCAGTAGATAAACATTTTCTGAGTAATGACTAAATTAGGATGTATGGCAGCATCAATTGACAATGTGGATATTATTTTTCTCTGAGGGATGAGAAAGGCACAGTGTATTACCCTTAGAGGATGTTTACAGAAAAAAGATTACTTATTTTAGCATTTAAACAGAGAGCAGCTTGAAAAGGTTGTGTGGTCAGGTCATTATTTTATCAAGCCACTTCAGTTCACTAATTTCTTTAGGGAGTCTATCATCCAAGCTTTCTGCAAAAGCACTTTACTTGATGGCAGATGTACACATCTGTTGGTTGTCAGCCCACACTATCAATTTTAAGAATGATTACACAAGAGTGTATATACACATTCAACCCTTTTGCTTGACTTTTATTAAAATAAAAGAGCCACTTGAGGATGATATTTCTGAAAGTAGTATGTTTATCTGTGTGTGTGTGTCTGTATCTACTATATCTATATCTACATTATCTATTCTGTATCTATATCGGCTGCAACATCTGGCACCTCATTGATCTCCAAAGTTCATTCAGTTGATCTGACTGGCTAGGCAAGTGTCTGCTTCATCCCTTACTACTTCTTATGCATCACTCCCAAAGCTATGTACTCAGTGGAAGAGAACAGCCATCTGAGACAGACAGAGTGTACCAATTTTCAAGGATATAAGATAACTGTTCTCCCCCACTGGAGCCTCCAAACAATCTCTCTCTCTCTCTGTCTCTCATCTTCTTATATGGAGCCATTCAAATTAGGGCTATGCAAAGCATTTGAAAGAGCTGCTCTGCAAGCTCATTAGTATGAACAGCACACTTCTCTTCAAAACATTAAAGCAGCCATATGTTTGCAAGCTTGCAGGGCTGCTTTGAAAGCTGCCCCACCATGGACTGTATGTGTGCACGTGCAGACGCTGGAGCCCGAAGCACTCATGTCAGCCTTGTAAAGTGCAAGGTTTCTTTAATGTTTTGAAAAGAGATACCTTTGTTATGCTAACTTGCTTTGGAAAGTACATCTTTCAAACTCTTTGCACGGCCCTAATTGGAGTTGTTCCACTCACGTTTTTATATAATGACACTACTTTCATATGCTGCCCTAATATCAAAGCTTTTGGTGCTCATAGGGGTGAATGGAATAGAAGATAAATAGTGCCACACTGTCATGTTCAGTACAGCCAACCAAATCTTCACTTCTCTCCATCATTCCCCTTAATAAATCTGTTACATTTACTTCATATCTCGTTAAACTGAAGAATAAACTTTTTATCTTGGTTCAGAATGGCTGGTTGATGTTTTATTTGATTTTGTATTGGTAGAAAAAAAGATATGAACTGTACCACCTCTCCATCCATTCTGATCTTCTAGTTAAGCCTCACATTCCTTGAAGTGGGAATTTGGCCCTAGGCCTTTGAAACATTTACTGCTTCTATTGAAAGGAGGTGAAATCCAAAAGAGGTGGAAGTTGCTTGTAATACCACAGTTTTGTTGTGCTGGGGAATACTATGGGCTACCACTCTTTACAACCACCCACTTTTTCAATTAAGAATCCCCCTCCTTGAATCAGAAGTTATCCCAAGCTGTCAGAGTTGGTGTGTGGTTCCTGTACTATGATGGTTCCACTCTACTGAGATGGCTGCATTCAGAAGAGAATGTTGTGGGATTACTTTTCAGCTTCATGGTGGTGGGTTGTGTAGTTCCTGAAAGCTCCATTTTATCCCCTATGCTCTTTAACATCTAAATGAAACCACTTGGAGAAGTTATCTGGGGATGTGGGCTGAGGTGTTATGAACATGCAAGATGACCCCCAGCTCTACCTCTCCTTTTCATCTAGCAAAGGTGAGGCAGTTGGGGTTCTGAACCAAGGCTTAGGTTATGTAACCAGGGCAATGTAGTAAATGATCAGAGTGAGAAGCCATTTTCCACAGCATCTTTACACAAAGCATTCCATCTCGCAATTGAGGGTTGCCAAGAAGCTGTATATTTTTTGCCTCAGATGTATGATCCAAAGGCTAACCTTTACTAATGGTTAAAATATAACGTGCTTGCAGTATAGCACTTTTCTTCCTATCCAGTGTTTAAACACTTAAGTGATGGTGGTGCACTTTGTTTTCCAGATAATCAGTGTTATTTACTGGAATGGTCACCTTTGCCTACCAAGTTCTTTTTCAGAAATTTCCACTCTGGTAAACTAATATGAGGAAATGTTTTTCAGCACTTATTTCAAACTTGCTTCTCTTTCATTTTGTTATTATTGTAATTTCCTGTTGTGCTGATCATTACATCTTTGTTGCATGTAGTCAATATCCTTCTATTTAGACACAAGCTAAAATTAAAGAAATCAAGATAAAATACCACAAATCATTAAAGCCAGCTGCTTACTACTAAGTAGATTGGAGGCCATATTATCTTTTGGAAGATTGTTAAAGGCTTTCCTCTTACAGTGCTAAACAAAGCTGCTGAAAGGAAGAAAAACACAAATTACAACAGATAAAAAAAGGAATAGAAGATGGCTTCTAAACTGTGTTAGGAAACAAGCAGCTATATTAGTAGAGTGAATTATAGCATGGATAATTTTGTCACCAAGATAACTCTTTATTGAATGCCCAGCAAAGAAAATAATTGATAAGAACTCTACAAAAGCAGAGATATCAATTATTTTCAGTGTGGGCTTTCAGAAACTTCAGAAAGAAAGACGTGAGAAGTTGAAAGAAGAAAAGACAATGTATGGTGGGATGGTCTTTGGGATAGAAAGGTATGGAAAGGTATAGTCACTTTTTCCCCTTATACGAGGTCTATAGTTGCTTTAGCTTACTATTCTTATCCTTTTCTCTGCATAAAATTTCTTAACCCTAAAGAGAATAACATTGTGTGTATGTATGTATATTTGTATGACCTTTCCAGCATACTTATGTCTATGCATGTTATTAATAAATAAACTACAATAAATCTTGCTTTCTTTTCTGTCATGAAGACCCTCTACATTAAGCTACATTAACAAAGAGATGGAACCCAGTTATCCCCATTTACTTTAATAACAGAAGAAATTATTAAGACTCAGTCAATTTCTAATGTAATAAGAAACCTGTTACCAAAGTGTGTTACACAGATCCTAGTATTTACTTATAAAGTTTAGAATTTTTCCCCCAACAGCCCAGACTCTGATTCAAATCCTTGACTTGAAATAGTTATCTCTGTGCTTCTGCAAATTTTTTTTTATTTTAAAGTATTGCTTGCATGTTATAATGCAATCATTTCAGCTGTCAGATCTCTCTAAGGAATTGGTTAAGGTGTGGATCTTTGGTAAGAAATGGAAACTTAAGGTTCCAGATAGGGAGAATCACTACTAGACTTTCACTTGAAGTAATTATGTGGATTTCTAGAATATGACTGAGTTTTGCTCAGGCCATTTTCAAATATACTACAAGGAAGGGAGTGGGGGGAGAGAGAGAGAGAAAGATGGAGACAGAAGTTCATGTATTAAAAATTAAAAGCTTCTACACCTTAGGATATGTCTAGAAAACTTTTAAATTTGTTCATCTAGAAATTTGGGTCACCCAATAAAACCAATAAAGAATTTATTTAGAGGAGGAGTACTCTAATTTTTTTTTTAAAGTGTATGTTATTATAGTGAATTAAGAAGGCTCACCTCAGTACTCTGACGTATCCAAACTATATCCTACTTCCTCTTCAATTTCATAAATGTTTCAAATGTTCAAAGCCTACTGTTTTTTCTATGCCACCATTAATTTTAACAGTTATTCAATGGATCATATTAGAGTAATGAATAGTCTATTGTCATGGATGCTTTAATTTGGATTCCAGTGGGAGTTATGGCTAATTTGCATGATAGTTGTAGATAATATCACTTAGATCTATGTCAACTTGGATGATCTAAAGGCAAGCCACTAGGTGGAACTTTGATCTCTCCTTGTCCAATTATAATGACTACTTTTCCACTGCACTGGAAATTCCATTCCATTTCATTGGGAAAATAAGACATTGTGCTACGTCTGCTTTATAAAACAGCCCAAGTGGGGGAGATAGCAAAGTGAATAAAGACAATAGTAAACATCGTTTTACAAAGTGTATAAAGAGTTACTGACAGAACTGCTGTTTAAAATATAAGGGCTTTTTTGTATATGAAGAATGTTAGAAGCTTTTCAGCTGTATCACACCATGTACATATGCACGCAGTGACAAACAGACTGTTAATCATTTGGTTTGTCTTAATTTACTCTCTATTCAGGAACATCAATGCAAATTAAATAAATAGTCACATCGTGAAATAGCCTTGTACATCCAGTAGGGATGCAGAAAAAAGGATTCTGCTTTGCCTATTCATAAAGCTTTTCTGTATGCCACTAAAATGAATACGCTCCAAGCAACCAAGAAGTTGTGTTTATTAATGAAAGAAATTTCATACGGAAATTTCTACGCAAGAAAATGACAAATGTGCATCATTCAGTGTGAGTATCCCCATGGAAATAATGCAGCCACCCTGAAAACCTACATTACTGTACATGTTTATGCAAATAGGATAAGCTTGGGTGGGAGTTTAACTTCGGTTTTACAAACTATGATGTATATTAAAATGACAGTCATGTATTTGCATTTCTATATTGTGTATTGCATTTATTATATTTTAAGAATAGGATGCCAGATGTTCACAGCATGGAAGAATCTATT
Source organism: Liasis olivaceus (assembly GCA_030867105.1). Classification (NCBI taxonomy): domain Eukaryota; kingdom Metazoa; phylum Chordata; class Lepidosauria; order Squamata; family Pythonidae; genus Liasis; species Liasis olivaceus. The sequence continues at coordinate 22,618,599 of CM061352.1, forward strand.
GTTAAGTTTGCTCACAGAATAATGCATTAAATCCTTGCCATTGCATTAAGTATGATTTTCTTTTTTCTTAGCAAATTTATATTGAGTTTCTTTATCAGGAAGGATAGAGTTGATCTTCCAGATGTTTGGTCTGGCGGAAAAAAAATTTCTATTACCACCCCTTCCCCTTGTGTGCAGCCATTAAACTTACTAGAGATAACTGAGATTGAATCCAAATCAAAAATCAAGCTAGGAAAGCCAGGGAATATCTTTGACTATGACAAAGAGGAAAGGTAAGCTGTTGTATCCAAGGGTGTATTTTGCTGTTCCATCTATTTGTGAATGGAGACGTTTTCCACTAAGCCAAAAATCAGCATTGGAAGTATCCCAAGGGGATAATACGGATACTCCACCCTAGTTTCTACTGGGCTAGTAAGCTTGTATCTAGAGAGAATATTCAGAGGCAGAGACCATCCAGGAAACCCTGCACCTAACTTGGGAAGAACAAGAGAAGGGTTATTTTATCCTTCTGCCATTCCCTCCTTCTGCCTTGACAGCAGAAGTATCACTACCCAAATTTGGCCAGCTGGCCCATCAACCACCTTATACAGGTGAAACTCGAAAAATTAGAATATCGTGCAAATGTTCATTTATGTCAGTATGGCAACTCAAAAGGTGAAACCAATATATGAGATAGACGCATTCCATGCAAAGCGAGATATGTCAAGCCTTACTTTGGTATAATTGTGATGATTATGGCGTACAGCTGATGAAAACCCCAAATTCACAATCTCAGAAAATTAGAATATTACATGACATCAATAACACAAGGATTGGAAATAGAACATTATCGGACCTCTGCAAAGTATAAGCATGCATATGTACTCAGTACTTGGTTTGGGCCCCTTTTGCAGCAATGACTGCCGCAATGTGGCGTGGCATGGATGCTATCAGCCTGTGGCACTGCTGAGGTGTTATGGAAGACCAGGATGCTTCAATAGCGGCCTTCAGCTCCGCTGCATTGTTCGGTCTCATGTCCCTCATCTTTCTCTTGGCAATGCCCCATAGATTCTCTATGGGGTTCAGGTCAGGCGAGTTTGCTGGCCAATCAAGCACAGTAATCCCATGGTCTTTGAACCAGGTTTTGGTACTTTTGGCAGTGTGGGCAGGTGCCAAGTCCTGCTGGAAAATGAAGTCAGCATCCCCATAAAGCTCGTCTGCGGAAGGAAGCATGAAGTGCTCCAAAATCCCCTGGTAGATGGCTGCGTTGACCCTGGACTTAATGAAGCACAGCGGACCAACACCAGCAGATGACATGGCTCCCCAAATCAACACAGACTGTGGAAACTTCACACTGGACTTCAAGCATCGTGCATTGTGTGCCTCTCCATTCTTCCTCCAGACTCTGGGTCCTCGGTTCCCAAATGAGATGCAAAAGTTGCTCTCATCAGAAAAGAGGACTTTGGACCACTGGGCAAATGACCAGGTTTTTTTTTCTGTAGCCCAGGTAAGACGCTTCTGATGTTGTTTGTTGTTCAGGAGCAGCTTGACAAGAGGAATACGACATTTGAAGCCCATGTCCAGGATCCGTCTGTGTGTGGTGGCTCTTGATGCACTAACTCCAGCCTCAGTCCACTCCTTGTGAAAGTCCCCAACACTTTGGAATGGCCTTTTCCTGACAATCCTCTCCAGGCTGCGGTCATCCCTGCTGCTTGTGCACCTTTTTCTCCCACACTTTTCCCTTCCACATAACCTTCTATTGATGTGCTTTACTACAGCACTTTGGGAACATCCAACTTCTTTTACAATTCCCTTTTGGGGCTTTCCCTCCTTATGGAGGGGCTCAATGATGGTTTTCTGCACAACTGTCAGGTCAGCAGTCTTTCCCATGCTTGTGATTCCTACTGAACCAGCCTGAGAGACCATTGAAAGGCTCAGGAACCCTTTGCAGGTGTTATGGATTCATTAGCTGATTAGAGTGGGAACTTTGAGCCTAGAATATTGAACCTTTTCACACTATTCTAATTTTCTGAGATTGTGAATTTGGGGTTTTCATAAGCTGTATGCCATGATCATCACAATTATACCAAAGTAAGGCTTGACATATCTCGCTTTGCATATAATGCATCTATCTCATATATTGCTTTCACCTTTTGAGTTGCCATACTGACATAAATGAACATTTGCACGATATTCTAATTTTTCGAGTTTCACCTGTAGGTCCATCTTCCCTGAGATGGTCCTCAGAACACTGTGCCTTTAGCACTTAGAAGTGCCTGCCCTAGGCAGTAGATGGAATAGGCAGTTGGTTCAATTTCCTACTTGTAGTATGCTACCATCCAAAGTGGCTTCTGCATTCCCTTTATGAGCAGGGCTAGCACTGATTAGAAATGTAAGCTTATGACTATACACTCTTCTATTAGAGAAACATGACATCATCATGTTAAAAAACTTCACATTGTGAGAAAAGGTACATTTACCCATTCATGCTTATTTTTATATCCCTGAAAGGCATTTTCTTTTATCTGTTTGTTTATTTATTTATTTATTCATCACATTTTTATAGCCACCCATCTCACAAAGCTTGTTATCCATTTGTATGACATTACCTGGTAGACAGTTCTAGTAGAAACAACACCCTCTGCCCCCCCCCGCCCCCCCCAATCCTTCATCAAAATAATGATTAGGCTTCTTATGTTCACCTGGAAAAAAAAAAAGCATTAACAGAAAAAGTGGCAAGAATGTATTTTGATTTGAGCAGGTTTGACTTCTGATTCTTCGCCTTGCAGCTCAAGAGTGATATGACCTTATCTGCTTGTTCTTCAGCTGAGGCTTAACACAAAAATTATAGTGTAGAAATGTGGCTAGGAGACATTTCTATAACTGACAGGAAGTGATGGTACAAATCTGATTTACATTATCACAGAACTCATGTTCATTTTCATACACATCCCTCCTAAATCACACATATTCAACTGAATTCTTTTATGGATTTCCTCCTAACACAATGCATTTTTTGTTATTATTTTTGCACTTCTGTACTTTCCCTTCTCCCAAGATATGCATTGTTATAGGCACAGTTTGATTTCAGGGATCATTGTACACTTTCCAGTATACTTTCATGGTTACAACTGATTAAAAAAAGATTCTTAAAAGATGAATTCTTAAAAGATGAAACACTGCAAGTGTTCAAGCAGAAACTAGATGGACATCTGAGAAAGATGCCTTAATTTGACTTGGGGCTCAGACTTCAATGGCCTAAACATGCCCTTCTAATTCTGTGATTGAACCTCTTTCTACACATCAGAGAATGATGCCAGTTTCTTGACTAAATTCCAGATTTCTCCCAATACCTTCTCTTTAATATCTAGATCAGGAGAAACTAGAAAAGTCAATTGTGAACTTTTCCTCCAGAACTGATTAACCTTTTTCTGATTCTGGGGTGCAATGCTGTTGCAAATCTTTGTCTGCTCGTCCACTTCCACTGGTTTTGTGCTTGTGTATGCACATGTCATTTGCAGGCCACATAGGGTTTTTTGTGTAGTTTTGTTTTGTCTTTGTTTTCATATTCAAGTAAATTGAATTAGCACGTTTGTGTTTCCTTGTTTACTTATTAAGCTGTTCCACAACATATGTCAAAAAGCTTCACAGAAATGCACAAACATTCCTATGTGCGCTGTTTAAAAATGGTGACCTTCTGCTAATGCTGTGTAAGCAGTTTTGTAAATTGTATGTTATGCTCAGAATTGCTTTAAAATTATAAGTCTTTGGGGATACCCCCACACACTTTAATTTGTAAGTCTGTACCTCCGTTATTATTTTCCTCGATCTGAGAATTACTTTTGGGAGGGGATGTCTATGGTAGCTGAGCCAGCCGCAAACTGGACACTGCAATGTCGCCACATTAACAGCCTTCTGTCTCTTAAACTCTTTTGGGATATGCTGCATTTTTGTGTGTGTTTCTCCCACTACATGGCAGAAATGGCAGAAAACCATGTGGTCGTTTTTTTAGCATTCCTGGCCTGAAAAGGCTACAGGAACTATAAGAAAACAGATTTGGAGGACCATGACTGCAGATTTTATACCATAAAAGTTCCTAGTCCCAGGCGTAGTGTTTGTTTCTTTTTCAGGATCATATTAGTACTGTCTCCACTAAAATAAATGAAGTACCAGTTGAATATTCATCTCTGCTCCTTCTAATCTGTTCTTCCAGTTTTCTTTTCCTTCCTATAGTTCTTTTACCTGTTGTATTACAGAGAATGTGGTTTTACTTTGTGGCTACAATAGACATATATGAGAGTCAACCGGAGTATACCAATTTCTTTTGATCAGTGTGATAGAAAATCTTGTAGTGAGGTATTCTTGGCTGAGAAAGGACCCTGGAGGGTCTCATAATATGGATCTCCAGCCGACCTATTAGATCCTTTGAACCTAATTAGTTTATAAATATTTTCTGATCAGACCAGCATCTACTCCTGATTACCCCTAAAGAGAGAAAGAAGGACAGGAAGAGAGAATGAATGGGATGGGCAGGTAGATAGATTAGTGTATTTAATTTATTTATGTTTGGGCTATAGGAAAACATACAAGAACCAATAGGGCATAAAGCTACAATGAAATATATTTACATTTTGTAAATGTATTTAATATTTGCAGCATGCCTCTGAACATTTATGCAAAGAGATCTAGTAGGAAATAGCATGGAATTTGCTGAAGATAAAGATAAAACCCTTGATAAAGTATGTGGAAAGTAGTGTTTCAAAATTGACTAGATTATTCTTTACAAATCAGAAAAGCAGTGAGAAGAGACAAATCAAATTTGTGAGCCTTTGTAAGTGCCTTGTAAGAATGGGGAGACATTTGAAGGTCTTGGGGAGAAACCAATTTAGACAATCACATCTTATTTCTCTGGGGAGATACAAACCACCATTCCAAAGCCAACCTTTTCAACTAATTAGAGATAACATATGCTTAATCTTCATGGTATGCTTTCATGAAGTTTCCAGGCAGATGTTCTTCTCTCTCCATCAATCAGAAAGACATAACAACAAATAACTTTGAAAATTTAGCAGGGAAGTAACCAAGACGCAGACTAAGGAAGTGTGTTAAATACCTTGTCTGTTTTACTATTTGATCATTACTGTTGTTGTTCTAGGACAATGGTCTTGTTGAACTTTTTTTTTCCTTTTCATTGCTATAAAATGTTGTTGCATATTACATTTTAACCTTTTCTTCAATATGAGGCTTCCCCTAATTTTCATAATTGTTAAGAAAAGTTTCATAAACTTAAAACTTTTTTTAACATTTTTTTATCCCACCTTTATTATTTTTATAAATAACTTAAGGCAGCAAACAAACTAATACTCCTTCCTCCTCCTATTTTCCTCATGACAACCATTTTAATGCAATTCACCCTCCTTTCCTTGTTGTTTTCCCTGGTTTAGGTTTTTGTAATGCAAATGTTACCCATGAGAATTGTAAAAAATATGCTGCTGTTTCCATTAATTTTCAATATGTACTTTATTTTTCTGGTGATTTTGGTGGATTCTTTTCTTTAGCTAATATGATTTATGTCCCATGTTCACTCCAAATGAAATTCATCACAAAATTGTATTATATCCTTGGTATTGATTTTTCAGAAGAATCATCTCTTGCATATCAATGCCTTAATCCTGCCTCCAAAGAATGAACCACCTCACATAATCAGCTATTTTAGTGTGAACTGAATATTTAATGTAAGAAACTGGAGACCAAATTAAATATCTTGTAGAATTTCTCAATTCATTAAAAGCCAGTATTCTACACAGTACCACAAAACCTATCCATATATAAGCATATATTTGATATGAAGATGTATATCAGAACCTATTGTGTAGCTAAATTCTAACAGCTGTACCTTATTGGGATATTATTTGAATGACTGACTGAGTGACTGACTGATTGATTGATTGATTCCAACTGTTGACTTCCTGTATAAGAAGCTATCCATGAACAAGCAGTTTAGCTGGAGATCCAGTAACCTCTTGTTGCATTGCAAAAATGTATGAACTTCTTCACATCACTGCTTTCAAGTTCAAAATATTAGCAAAAGAAGTGTATATGTTTTGACATACTAGGAACCATGAGAGGCAAAACTGTAGCACAAAGTGTCCCTACAGCTCTCGACAGCAAGAAGTTCAACCCAATGACTTGTGCAGAACATCATCTATGTTTCCTATCAGCCAGAGGATCAGATATCTGGCAGAAATTCTTTTCGGGGTTCCTATTTACTATCTGAAGCAGAATTGCTGACAGGGAATTGGAAGCCTGGAGTAAAGTAGGTATAGATTAATATGGTTGGGTCTATGTGCACATGTAGCTTCTGAACCATTAATGGGCAAAATGTGTGGTGCTCAGAGCTGGAAAGAGGACCCATCCATATATAAAGTAGAACCCATATATGCCATATACCTGGTCATATCCTTAATTCTGCAAACAGGAAGAAAATAAAATTGCAACACTAATTTACCAAACATGGCTAGTGTTCATTCTGAAGGTGTGTTGGCCTGGGTCACCAGTTATGTAGACATGGTTTGGATGAATGAGTATTCTGCTAAAGAGCATTTTGCTACTGCCCAAATTATAGCTTTAAATTATTTTTTTTTTAATTAATATTAAGTGGGAGATGGAACAAAGTTTGTGAGCTGGGAGAAGACTACTGATTTATTGCTTACATAATTGCATGATTGAGGTTTACCACCTAGAATATTTTCATGAGCTCTTATTTAGATCAAGTGAAGGAAACCATAATTAAAAGGTTTCCTTCACTTGAAGGTCAAGGGTATCAAGATATCAACAAGTAGTAATCAAGCTTTATAGTAGCTGAGAACATTGTGCATGCTAATAAAGACACTGTACAATCTCTATGGGTGGTAATACTGAGGATGGACCCATTTAATTCTGTTTAACAACAGTATAAATTGTTCAATACATATAGAAAGCAGTTGTTGTAAATTTTTTGATATATAAAGAAAGCATACATGCATTAGTGATTGACTCAGAACACTGGGAGGTAAATAAACTATGGATCATCTGGTCCATCAAAAGGATTCAAGGGAACCCCAATGAGCCAGAGGCAAACTGTGAAAATATAAACTTAAAGGCCCATGCATGATGGCTTAGTTTAGCACAGCATAATGTGTATACAAATAATAGCAGTAAGGATCCAGCATATTTCAAGTGATCAGAAAGCACTTCCTGTACATGAATAGGGTCATTAATGCAACATTTCTGTATGGGAGATAATATTATTATCCCAATACTGACATTTGTTGATGGCTCACTTAAAAATTTATGTCAGAGCTGAAATTACAACTGGAGGCATCCCCTCCTAATTCACACTTTTATAGTGCAATTTATTAACAAACAAACAACAACAATAAAAGCCAACAATCCCATTATGCTTACTCCCAGGAAGCTGGATGCAGGATTGTAGTAGAAATGAACAACCAAGGGCTGCATTTAATGGGTGGTGGTGGTAATGGTGGATGGAGTTGACACCCTCAACTGGGTACATCCATAACACAGAGATGTGTGATGCTAGATTTTGTGGAATTGTAGAGTTACTTGTTTTAAACTATTAAGAATTACAGTTCATGTAATCTTCCCCCTCAAAATGGCAAGAAACTCTGTCATTTGCAGATAATGATAGAGATGTGTCCTCAGGGTGGGAAGGTACGAAAGTACTCCCCTTAATTTGGGGTAACCCAGAATTCATCAGATTCTAAGTCCTTTACTAGACAATGTTGAGCTCTTTTCCCAATGGATGTGACATCCTATTACTTTAGAAGGGTCTAACTTTAGGAACACCTCAAACATGCAAGTTCTTAACAGTTTTCTTAATGCAAAGGCAATGAATGGCTTTACTCCTTGGTTGTCTAATGTCATTATCTTAGATAACATATCATTTTTTGTCTTCTCACATCCTAGTTCTTGGTAGAAAAAAACTGTATTTGATAGCACAACAGGAATAATAGCTCTATGAAAGCAAGCAATAATTTCCTGATTATTATATAGGCATTATAGGATTTATTACAAAATTCACCTTGTAAATTTGTATCTTGCAGAACCCTGATTTCAACAATCATGTCCTATGTGACTGAACTGGATACCTCAATCACATTTAGACTTTTAAAAATAAAGTGTTATGAAAGTAGAACTCATTCATCAAATTAAAGAGAGGCAAGGAAAGAAGGGTCATGTCTTAGTGGGGCAGAACACCAAGGGTACTTTAAGGAAAAGATAGATTATATGTATGAAATTGAGCTTTCAGAACATTTTTGATGAACTCCTTCCCCAAAACTTTGAGAGCAAATTTTGCCCTTATCAAATGAGACAAAGTCCTCTTATGGACTGATAGTTAGAAAACAAGAAGCAGGTAAATGTATAAATCAGAGAGAGAGAGAGAGAGAGAGATGTAAATAAACTATATAAAATCAATATAGAAATCAGAGCTTTTTAAATAATTAATCGAGCTAAATTAATAAATAAAGAGGTGGGCAATTTGCTCATGATACCATAGTATGGTGAATTGCTCCAAAAGGATCTCTCCAGACTGTAAAAAATAGAAATTCAAGTAGCAAAAATGTAATTCAAATATCAGCAAATTTAAAGCAGGGCACATCAGGGGAAAATCTTTTGATGAATACTAAAGAGATTATTAACTAGGACTGGGATTTCAGAGTTTCAGTGAAAATTTAAAGCTTCTGCATGAAAACTGAAAAAGAAAAATTGTGTGTTGCAGATCGTTAAGAAAGGAAGTGAAATAAAAGTTGCAAATATCACAATTTTTTTTATAAAAAGCTATATTGCAACAAAGAAGTGCATTACTGAGAGTAGTTCTGATTATTGTACCTGGAAAAAAATAATTATAGAAAATCTGCAGAAAAATGGTATCAAAAATAGTTAAGAGACTGGAGCAGAGCATTTCACACATAAGCAAAAATGTATAAAATTATCTAATTCAAAAGATCCACTAGATGGCAACAATTTTTTTTTCCTGTATTGCTTTGTTGCCACCTAATGGTGTTTCAGGTTTCTGCATCTGAGAAATAGCAAGCCTGAAATTAACAAAATGACATGGAGAAAAAATAACATGGAGAATAATATAGAGATTATTTTGCTTGTTTATTTATACTACAATTGTTGCTCATAAAGTAGAACTGGTTAGGAATAGCAGAATAGCTTGTTCCCAGGTCAGGTATCATCATAGTTGCCATTGTCGTCATCATCATCATCAACAACAACACAGCAACATTTCTTAAGTATGTGAGACTATAATGTTCAGCCTGTTTTGAGTGGGGTGATTGTCCGTTTTGTAGGGTTACAAAACCAGGGCAGGAGGGAATCTGCCTGTGATCCATGACATGTCCATCTCTGTGATAAGGGAAAGATTTGTCAAGAGCTATATCCATGCTAATCAAATGGAAACATTACACTTTCTGCCTGAGCCAGTGGTTCCATACTGCAATAACAATACATACATAGTGACTGCTGCAATTAGTTTGTGCCTTGCACAGGCCTATGTATTCTTTCTTTTGGAAATACATCCTCCAGCTCTTATAATGATTGACTCCCTGAAAGTGGAGTTTGTCCTCAAAGCCCTCCTTATACTGTCATTTGCCCTCATGGATGACTGCTAACAGTGCAGCGGTTCTGTTGTTTAATTTCATGTGGCCCTTGAAAAAGACAAAAATGATTGTGAAGATAGTAGCCCCTTGGGAGATAGTTTTCAGGAGTGGGGGAGTCCCATTCCATCTGATCATTGGCTCAACTCTCATTGTGACATGCTACTAGTACAGAGGGAAATATTATCCATCTTAAATATGTCCACATCGTTTGTAAATAAAAATACTAATCCAGGATGAAACCTTTGCATGATTTTGCTTGATGTGAATATTTGATAATGTATTGGAAGAATACTTCACAATAAGCACTTACCAAGTCAAGATGGATTCATTTCGCAGGAGAAATAACAATGAAAACACTCCATCCAAATATCTGCCAGTGACAGGACGTTTGGCTTTTGCAGCCGATACAAGAAAAAGATCAGAATAAGCAAAAATTCTTCGCACTTTTGGAATCAGTTACAGTATGGGCAGGTTTATGGGAGTTGTAGTCTGTCCTAGGGACGCGGTGGCGCAGCGGCTTAATGACGCTGAAAGTTGCCGGCCAGAAATGGCTGATGCTTCGGCAGTTCAAGTCCAGCCTTCGCGTTAACAGGGTGAGCTGCTGTTTCCTCCCCAGCTCCTGTCAACCCAACAGGTCGAAAACTCACGTGAGTAGATAAATGGGGACTCTCACTCCGGTGGGAGGAAAAATGCTGGCAGTGCCTTGCACAGAGAGACGGGACCAGTTGCTGGTAAGCGCGAAACCGCGCTCACCCGAAAAGGGTGCGAAGCAATGGAAACCCCGCCTCATGCGCTTGCCAGCTGGGCTCTGCTCTAGGAAGGAGGCTCTGGCAAACCACTTCCAAAACAATTGCCTTGAAAACTGCAAGGACTCGTCCAAGCATGAAAAAAAATGCAAGGACTCGTCCAGGCAGTCACTGCAGGGTCAGTAATGACTGAGCACAGACAAAAAAAAAAAAGTCTGTCCTAGTCCTTAAAAATCTATAATGGTCTCTGTAAAGTGTCCCTATTGTTTAGCAGATATGTGTTTATATGCATGTGCATATAAATGCGAAAAGGCATGTTATTTTCATAAATTTCACAATTTCATATGCAAAGGTATACACATAATTTCTGCTGGGGCTACAACTGCACGCCTACTTAGAGTCAAGCTCCACATTACATTAATTCTATAGCATGCAGTTGTTCCTCTATTATTATTATTATTATTATTATTATTATCATTATCATTATCATTATCATTATCATTATCATTATCATTATTATTATATAATTAATAAATAACAAGGCACTTTATGGATTAGGATAAGTATATAGGCAGTATATACTTATCCACATACTGTGTATATCCACACAGTATGGATTAGGACAAGTATATAGGCAGAGATGAAAACATTTCTCTTCAGCTGCATATCTCTTGAAGTCCATTCTTCTAATCCAGCCCTGAAAACAAAATTAAAAGAGAATATTAGCATTAATTGCACCTCTTTTCCTTCTAACAACCTGGAAAGGTAAAAGTCTTTGAGTTAACTGAAATCCTGAAATCCACACAATTTCTTGGCAACAATACCCAGTTTGCCATTACTTTTGTCCAGAATGTCTTTTTGAATTTCCAGTCTAACCTCCAGTAGGTTTCCATGCAAACTGTTGACCGGGTCCAAATGTGCTTAGCTTCTTTGAGATCAGCCAAGGTTAGCTATGCTGCCACCTGCTGGAAGGGAATAAATCTTGGCAGAGAAGTAGCTGAAGGAGAAATATAGATTTCCTCTCTGTGCAAGAGTGTTCCAGTAAAATGTACTGGGCTAACATGCTACATTATTTATTTAATGTAAAATGTGATGGGAACTTCATTTAAGATAAGCACATTTGGACTCTATGGGACTTACCTTTGGGTAGATCTAAGGTTTCACTATTTAGAGCAATATTAGAGCAATATATAAAGAGGACTAAAAAAAACAAAAAACAAGCAGCTTCTACTACTTATTGCATCAGTGCATAAAAAGGCAATAATAAGATGTGTGATATGATGTGGGGAAAACGCTCACAGATCTAATAGTGAAACCTGTCTCTCTGGGGTTGTAAACCAACTGAAATCTCCAAAGCTCAGAAGAGACATCTGCAACTATTGAGTATAACTTAGCACTTTTTCATTTGTGTGAGTTCCTACTGTTTTTATAAACTGCCACTTCTTTCTTCTTCAGAGTAATTTATCATCAGCTTTCCTGGCACAGCACACTACCAGATGATGTGTAACATTATTCATGTTTCAGAATTGCAAGGGAACACTGATACTTGAATATATGAGCCTGCCTTCAGACCAATGGTCTAGGGAAAGTGGCTTTGCCTTCTCTCAGCTATTCTACCTGAGGCTTAAATTTCCCAGCAATTCTACCTGAAATGACGGAATGGGATGACAGGAAACAAGCCTGCTCCTCTGTATGAGGACAAACATACAGTATCTGGACTGCAAAACTCTAGACTTTTAGATGGCAACCAAAAGACACAGACAATTCTAAATCTTTGCTGCCATATAATGGACATCCATATTTTTGCAGCTCAACTATTGCAGCCTTTTTTGTGATCCACTTAGTCACTTCTAATTCTGGTAGGCTTACTGTGCATGAAAAAGCTGAAACCAAATTTTCAAGGGACTGAAGAGATTCCAATATTCTAAAATGGTTGTTTTCTTGTGACCTTGATCTACATGGGTCTAGTTTAGGAAAGACTTGCCATAACCCAAAGTGAGCACGTGTTCCAAGTGCATTAGGAGAGATGGGCCGCTACATATATCAGCCTTCACTTCTGTTCTGCTGTCAGATGAAAGAGAAAGAATGGTAAAGATTTTAAGATTAGAATTTACATTTAGTGATAATTCAGAAAAGAGCAGTCTAGAGCACAGAAAGCAGGCAAATGTAACACATTCTTATAAATATGAATGCCTATATAATATCATAGAATCACAAAAGTAAGCTTAAGTGTTTGTTTCTGGGATATAAAATAAGCAGAATTTAAATGTTCTTCATGAAAATAATCCACCTTTTTTTTAGTTTACTTGTAGAAAGTGCATCAAATAGCAGACATTCCTGTCCATTTTATGAAGAAGCATGCCCCGCCCCTCCTCCCCCCCCCCCCCCCAGATAAGGTAGATCTTTATTGTAAATTCTGAGTTGCCTTCAGAAATAGGTTTATGTTCAGAATGGACATAAATGCTTTCTACTTACTGAAGAAAACCCAACATTATTCTACAAAGCTTCATGTCACAAAATGACCAATTTTGCTTTTGTTTTCAGTATAAAACCTAATTTCACTTCAGAGACAAAACTATCTATCTATCTATCTTCTATATTTCTTTGCTACTTACAATATCCATACCATAACCTCTGCTCACTGTTTGTTTTGTTTTTGCAGTGCAAAATTCTCTTAAAGATTGTAAGACATTTTAAACCACACAACAATGGAACAGAGAAATGTGGGAAAGAATGAGCTAGCACATAAAGACAAGATAATTGGTATTGTTCATTAGTAAGAAACTTTCTGCTTTTATTTCCCTTCCTTGTCAAATGGGCTTTGCTAGGTTTTTAAATATTAGCATTGACCCAAGCATGATTTAACCTTGCTAATAGTGAATGATTACATTGATGTCTTTGTCACAATGATGGTTTCAATTGGCCTTCCAGGAAATACTCATAAAGTATCAATTGTCTCAGAATAAACACAAAGAGCATAATGTTGTCCTGGCTGTGTATTGGAGGGTAGTTTTCCAGACGTAGACATGCAAAATCATTCCTTGAAAGAGGTAAAGCACCGTTGAAGAAGTAGATTGGATTTGATGCCCCAAGGCCTTCAAGTCCTCCCAGTTCTATTCTCAAAAGAGGACTTCTGCTCCTGGAAGTGCCTAGATGATCAACACCATTATTTTCTTGCATACGTGGTGATAGATGATAGACAGACAGACAGACAGACAGACAAACATTCAAGCTACCATGCACAGCAAGGCTTTTGATTGATTGATTATGTGCTGTCAAGTCATGTTGACTCTTAATCCAATAGATTTTCTTCATGACAATCTATCCCTGACCTGGTCTTTTAGGTCTTCTATCACCACTGTAACTGAGTCCATCCACCTTGCTTCTTGTTGTCCTCTTCTCTTTCCTTCCATCTTTCCCAGCATTAGAACCTTCTCCAGAGAGCTAGGTGCTTACATATTGTGTCTGAAGTAGGATAATTTGAGCCTGGTCATTTATGACTTGAGTGAGAACTTTGGATTGATTTGTTCAATGACTCATTTGTTTGCTTTTTTTTTTTTGGCTGTCCACGGTATTCTCAGGAGTCTTCTCCAGCACCAGAGTTCAAAAGTGTCAATACTCTGTCTATTCTGCTTCTTCAAAGTCCAACTTTCACTTCCATAGAGTGTCACAAGCAATACCATTGCTTTCATTATTTGTAGGTAGACACATTACAGCAAGGCTTATTGGATCATAAACATTTGGGTTCTGTTAAGTATTGTGGTTAACCAAATGCACATACACTTATTTTCTTAACAGTTTACATGCTGAGAAACTTTCCCTAAGGATTTTTTTTCCTTTCCCCTTCTTTTTTCTTAAAATTCATAAGAAACCTTGCAGGAACAATATTGCTAACAAGGAATCAACTGGATTCTATTCCATCCTGTTCATCTCCAGCAGAATTGTGCTGCCTCTTCCAATCAATTCTTAACAGCCTTGCACTCAAAGCATTCTGCCAGCTGACACCCACATTATAAAGTGAATGAAGCTCACAATAGGGGACCATTTACAAAATCAAATCTTTGTTTCTGTCCCCCCCCCCCCCCACACACACACACACATAGCAGGCAGCATGGAGACCAGTTTATTGCCCAGGGAAAAGAAATGTAACATTTTCTATAGTTCACTGTCAGGGAGAACTTTCCTCCAATCATTAATGGTGGCTCTCTTGGAAACAGACATTTGTCTTTGGACAGAGATTACTTTGAGATAGCACAATACTGTCTTAAAATAGCCATAATAAAGGCCATTTCATACATTATGGACTTAATAGAAATGCAAGTGCAGGTATTACAATCTACACCACAAGGATACGTGAATCTTGAACTGGATACCATGGCTGGGCATACTGGTTTGAATGTGATTTAGGAGATGTGTTTTGGAACTTGCACAAGTGCAAACATAGCACCTCCCTGCTGTTCACTGAAGTGTGTGTGTGTGTGTGTGTTTCAAGCTTCTGGGTAAGATTTTAAAAAGAGAGAGATTCTGCTGCTGTAAGAAGTCCATGCAACTCCTTTTTCAGCAGCATCCCTTTTCAGTCTCATACAGAAGCCCAAAAGAATAAAAGAGACGCTGACAGCAGAGAGGTCATGTCCTTGTACTAGACCCAAAATTTTACTTCTGAATAATCCTGAGATGAGCCCTGTTGGATATTCCTCTTGTCTCCAATCTGGCCCAATATGTTGCATAAACATGAGTGCAGTTGAGCTCCTCATCCACCAAATAGAGTATTTCCTTCCCTGGTTTTCTCCATCTACATATAGGAAGATCAGTGGTCAATATGAGTACAAACTGGAAAATCAAGTTGCATGTTAAACTATGAGATTTTCAAGTTGCATGTTAAAATGAGATTTTATCAGAAGATTAACTGCATTCCATATACAGGGCCAGCCCTGCCATGAGGCAGAGGGGGGCAACCTCTTCAGATGATGGGTGGCTTGAACATTAATCCCTCCCAAATTTTCCTTATCAGCCATCCAGAGCTTACCTTCATAGGTGGATAGAGTATCCTACCTATCCTGCATCACCTAAATTGGCCTCCTGCTCTGTTTAAAATGACAATTCAGTCACGAAGAAATTTTTTAATTGTAGAGCTGACCGAGGAATTCTGGACATTGATGGTTATTATATCATTCCAGTTGTTAGAAATGGTGATAGTTGGAGAACTTTGATAATTTGTATGGTCCAATCAGAGACAGAACATATATTTTGCATAATTATTTTGCAAATCTTTTTTGTTTTGTTTTGTTTTGTTTACAAGTGGCCAGAATAATAGTGGTTGGGGGTTTTAATTATGTTTTGGCCTCATCAACTGACTGGAAGTTTTTAAGCAAAGAAGGAAACCCAAAAACAAAAACAAAACCAGTTTTCAGAATTGAAATGCTCCCCAGGCTTACATCCAGGAATTTAATTTGGATGATACATGGAGACAACAAAAACTTAACAAAATGAAACAAAATAAATATTCTTTTTATTTCTAAGGCCACCAACTCAACAGCCACTCTGGGCTGCATACAAATAAAACAAAAACAAACAAACAAAACCCACAATATGTTAAACTGATAGATAGATAGATAGATAGATAGATAGATAGATAGATAGATAGATAGATACATAGATGATCATGACCGGAGGAATAGATATGCACCATAACAAACTCAACATAAATTAATCAAGGTGGACCTGCACTTCAATACGTCCCAAGGTGTGAGGAAAAGACAGGTCTTCAAGACCTGTTTAAAGGATAGCAGGAGAGGCTATTCAAATCTCTAGGGGAATGCTATTCTAGAGGGCAGGTGCCATGACACGATAGGCCCACTTCCTGGCCTCAATGCATGGCATTGCTTAAGAGGTGGTACATTAGCCGAATCCGCTGCATTGGATCTTACAGGATGAGCAGAAACAATAGGATAAAGTGATAATTAGACCATATGCCATGAAGGGCTTGTAGGTGACAACCAGGAACTTGAATTGCACCTAGAAATTCACCAGTAACCTGTGCAGCTTGCATAGTAGAGGTAGTACATAGGCATTCCAAAACATACTCATTAACTACTCATGCCACAGAATTCTGGACCAGGTGGAGCTTCTATGTGACCTTCAAGGGCAGTGCCATGTACAGTGCATTGTAGTAGCCCACACTTGAGGTGACTAAGGCATGAGTGACTTGAGAAACAACTTTTTTTTTTTAATAGCTCCCAGCAGTGAGTTCAAGAAAATCCCAAATCAGTTCTGTCTGGAGAAGTGCATCTGCATTCAGAACTAAAGATGAAAAATCCCTGGCACTGGTAGAACTGTTCCACATAGTCTTGTTAAGGTTTTGCTTAGGACTGTTCCTTCCTATCCTGACCATCACAGCCCTCAGACTTTGGGACAAGACCTTAACCACATCAGTTGGTTGACCAGGGCTTGAGATATATTACTGAGTATCATCTGCATATTAATAATACCATGTAGACAAATGACCACACCTGGGAGCTTCATGTAGATATTAAACTAGAGGTATAAGAGCATTGACTCCTGTGGCACCCCACAAACCAGGAGCTTCAGTCATTACTTCTCTCCCCCTCTTTCCCTTGTTAACACTGACTGGAACTGACCATGGAGAAAGGAGAAGAAATACCCCAAGACTTTGCCTCCCAGTCCCCATAGTTGGTCCAGAAGGATACCATAATAGTATTGAAATCTTTCTTTTTTGGTGGAAAAAAAAAAGATCCCCCTTATCATTCTATGGATGTATAAAAGTTATTTTGAAAAGAATGGATCCTACATATTGTGGGCTATTATCTGATCTCTTTGATAAATAAATATACATTTTATAATAAATAAATAAATAAATACAGCCACAAAGATTATGATCACAATTTTGACACAAAGGTTGCAGAAAGTATTATCAATCAATCATTCTGCATGATCTGGTTTTATGAGAGGATTAGTAAGCTTCCTATATTTCTAGAGATATAACAGTATAGTAAATATTCTGATTATTGAATAAAGAGGAATAAATTTAAGTCAATACATAATTAGGTTTCTATGGAAATATGCAAAAATGGGCTTAGGTTTTTGTTCAGATGCTATTCAATATTTGCAATAAATATTCCTAGGAAAATACCCTACTTCACAGATCTGTATATTTCAATTTGTATAATGCAGATTAATGGTCACATCAGTAGATGGCTGAAATACTTATGAGTTTATGGGGAATTATACATTTTAAAATGAATATTACCTCAGGGGAAATATTGGTCTATGCTAACTCCACATAGATATTTTAAACAATTGATGAGTTGTTGTTGTTTTTTTAACAGAATGGTCAAACTCCAAGTTCTCTCCTTTAGAGTTAAAATCTTATTATGAAAATAAAATATTATTTTTAAAAATGTTTCTTATATAATAGAACATATATTTAACATTTTTTAAAAAAATAAAAATTGATTTATGTACAAGTGTAGGGCCCATAGCAGACTTATTCCTTGACATCACTGAAATCTTGGCATATTATAACTACTGTATGAACTCTATTGATATCACCAAACATATTAAGAGACTACCGGGAGTTGAGACTATTGGGAGACTACTACAAGTTGATCTTTGTACTATTGAGAAATACCATTAATCCTTTGGAATAATCCTTATTTTAAATGCTGAGCAAAAATATTTGGGAGGGGAAGTGTGGGCTGGAAATGGGATAGTTATTCTAAAGAGGATAATTATTAGTATAGCATAATAACTTTAAAAGAAAGTTTTCAAAAAGAATGTTACTTGCCAAACACAGTTCAATGGCAAAGCATTCAGTTAAAGCATTCATTATATCGTTTGTTTGGACTAATTGCATTGGCTGCCTCAGAAACCCCTATGAACAATTCAGTTTTACCAATTTAAAAGCTGAATATGAACAATAATTTGGAACAGAGAACTAGAGTCTCCTGTGTTACAAAGTCAACAAAACCTGTTGTCTCAGGTTTTAAGAAAAGTTAAAGATGTCTCTTATGAACTTAAAATGTTAATTCATCAAATAATTAAGAATAATTAATTATTCTATTGGACTCTTCAATGAATATTTTTTAAAAAAGGTTAGCACCTTTGAATATTCTTCCTAGGGCAAACCAGGTACTTGGAAAGAAGTTAAGACTGAAACACGTCAGTGTGTTGCTAAATTATATTCCAACCATATAGAGTGTGTTTATTTGTAAAGAATTCTGTCAAGTCCACAATGTCCAAAACCCAATTCAGAAGGATTCTCACGCAACCAGGCTTGGTTCAGAAAAATACTTCTTTATTATGTGGTTGCAAACAGAACATTGCTAAAACTAAAGCCTTGGGTAAACTTCCCTCTATTTATCCCCCCTCCTCTTATTTCCTGGCATCTCAATTCCTCTCCACCTGGTGGTGACCTCTTTCCTTCCTCCCCCTCCTACCCGAGCTCCTCCCTGGCTCTTTGGCCCCCAGCTGCCTTGCAGGCAATCAGGCCAGTCTAAATTGCCCATATATAGTTAAGCTCCTTCCCACCTCCCATTACTACTCCTATTACAACCTTTAACAGCAACCTCCCCCTCCTTAGTTACAATTGGCAGAAACAAATCAATCCAACTCCCATCGAATGCGATACAATGTAAAACAACAATAGTTGGGTGATGCAGGTTCTGACATGCTGCCCCTGCAAAAAAAAAAAAAAAACCCTCTTCACCACGATGGCCAGGAACCCTAGAGATAAGAAATAGAAGAACTGGAATTATGAAGACATACATTCCATAGAGTCCAACAAGTTTACCTGGGTTTGTTTGGATAATTTTTATAAAAGTCCAAAATTAAGTCAGGAGCTTTAACATGTCTTTTGGAGACCCATTCAGCCAATGATTTAGGGAAATGTTTCCAATGCACCAAATATTGAATGTCGCCTTTGAATTTTCTAGAGTCCAATATTTCCCTGATCTCAAAGTGTCGCTCCCCCTCGATCATAATAGGTTCAGGAGGGGCCACTGTTGGCCTCCACTTATCAGATTCCTTGTATGGTTTCAATAGTTCACTGTGGAAAACAGGATTAATCTTCCTGAGGGTTTTGTGGAGTTTCAAGCATACAGAAACAGGGTTAATTACTCTATCCACCATGAAAGGTCCTATGAATTTATTATCAAGTTTTCTACATGCTCTGGAAGATTTCAGATCCTTGGTAGATAACCACACTTTGTCCCCCACTTTCCACGGTTCATGTGGGGCTCTCTTCTTATCTGCCTGGGCTTTGTAACTTTCTCTGCCTTTTGCAATAGCTTTTTCAGTGATTGGCCATAATTGTCTTATCCTGTTACCCCATTCATCCACTGTTTTAACCCCTGTCTGAACATGAGGAAGTTCAGGTATAGATACAAAGTCTTGCCCTGATACAATTTGGAAAGATGACAGCCCAGTACTATTGTGGACAGCATTATTGTAAGCCACTTCAGCATAAGGTAATAATTCCACCCAATTGTCCTGTTGATGGTTAATGAAACATCTCAAATATTGTTCCAACCCCGCATGCCTCCTCTCTGTTGCTCTGTCTGTCTGAGGATGAAAGGAAGAGCTCATTGCTTGTTTGGACCCCAAAAGGGTTAAAAATGCCCTCCAGAATTTAGATGAAAACTGGACCCCCCTGTTGCTGATCACTCTTTCAGGACAACCGTGTAATTTGTATATGTGTTGGATAAACAATGCAGCTAGTTCAGGCACTAAGGGGATGGCTTTACAAGGGATGAAGTGAGTTTGTTTAGAGAAGAGATCAGTAACAGTCCAAATTACAGTCTTTTTCCTGCTCTCTGGCAGACCTACAATAAAATCCATAGCGATCTCTTTCCAGGGTCTGGCAGGGCTTGCCACAGTTTGTAATAATCCATGTGGTTTCCCCCCTTGCCTTTTGGCCATAGCACATACAGGACAGGTATTTACATATTCCGCTACATCTCTTCTGAGAGAAGGCCACCAAAATTGCCTGCGTAGTAGATGTAAACTTTTGACAAAGCCAAAGTGTCCTGCTGTTTTATCATCATGGCCTCTTTGCAGTATCTGTTTACGAGCCTCCTGCTGAGGTCGTTGGGCGGCTTGCTCCTGGTCCGCTCCCCAGCCGCATCCTGCGAGGGTTTGGACTGGAGGCAGAGGAGGGGGAAGGGTTGGTGGTTCCAGTGGAGCAATCAGGGAGGGCTGGGTGAGCTGCACCGGCCCCTGTCTGGGTGTGGGAGGTTGAACGGGAGGCTGCACCATAATCCCCAGCTTGCCCAATTCCTCCCTCAGGGCATGCACTTCACCTTCCAGCTTCCTCACTCGTTGCCCCTCATTCCATGGCGTTGTAACTCTGGTCACTGTCCCTATGGCTCTCGACCATCGAGGGCGGGCTGGCACTTCTGGGGTGAACCCTCCAGTGTCTTCCCAGATGCTCAGGTCTCTCGGTGGGTCCCAGCGGTGGGCCAGTCACCTTGTTGGGTCCTTCGGTCTGGCGCCCGCTAGCACTTCAGTGAGGGGGATTTGCCGTTCCTCTACTTCTGTTGGCTGGGAGCTGGTCCAGCCAGCCCCTACCCCTGCTCCAAGGTTCAGTCTTGCCCTATCTGCCTCCAATTGTAGGATTTCTCTCTCCTCTTCTGCTGGTGGCTCAGGTGAACTTTTCTGCAGTTCCTCAGAGGCCATTTTAAGTTGCTGGAAATTCCTCGTAGAGTTTCCGCTCAGGTGAAATCCAGTATCGGGGAGTTTTAGCAAAATGTCAAGTCCACAATGTCCAATTCAGAAGCATTCTCACGCAACCAGGCTTGGTTCAGAAAAATACTTCTTTATTATGTGGTACATGTAGCTTGCAAACAGAACATTGCTAAAACTAAAGCCTTGGGTAAACTTCCCTCTATTTATCCCCCCTCCCCTTATTGCCTGGCATCTCGATTCCTCTCCACCTGGTGGTGACCTCTTTCCTTCCTCCCCCTCCTACCCGAGCTCCTCCCTGGCTCTTTGGCCCCCAGCTGCCTTGCAGGCAATCAGGCCAGTCTAAATTGCCCATATATAGTTAAGCTCCTTCCCACCTCCCGTTACTACTCCTATTACAACCTTTAACAGCAACCCCCCCCCCCCTTAGTTACAATTGGCAGAAACAAATCAATCCAACTCCCATCGAATGCAATACAATGTAAAACAACAATAGTTGGGTGATGCAGGTTCTGACAAATTCTGAATATGTGCTTGTATTATTGCTCCAAAGGATAACTCTCCCTGGATAGACTCTTGTGTACCAAATACCACGGGTAGGCTTTAGAAAATGTGTGTCAACTCTTAGGCTTTGAATTGGTTTTTTAGTGGCATTAAGGAAAGATTACACATATTACACACTTCAAATCTGAAGTGTGATTAAACACTCTATTGTAGCAATTCCTTAGATGTAAGTATTGATGTATTTGTATTGTTGCCTTTGCTTCACTGTTTCTTATGTTATATTTTATTTGCAGGCATATGTTTCATTTTTCTTTTATAGTTATATTAAAGCAACCACTCTTTATGTTTAAGTGACAGTGCAATCATGTTCGGTACCTGAAATGGAAAAGGGGCACCACTTTTGTCTTACTTCCCATATGCCAAAGTATCCTGGATAATCAAACCTTTTGTGTATAAGTGGGGATGACAGACCTCGGGACCCAGAATTCCTTTTCTTCTCTACTTGGTTCAGGATCAGAAGAAAAGGATTGTTTGTAATGGCCCTAATACCCAAGATGGTTTCTCCATGTGTATGTGCCGAAATTCCCACTGTGAATATATTATCCCTTTACAGAAATATTGTTCATTACCCTTTATCTTCCACCACTACCAAACTTATTATTTTATTCAGCAAGTAATTTTTTGCAGGGAAGAGGACATAGGAGGATAGGAGTAAGCTATAGCTGCATAGTGGCTGCAGTCTAAATTTTTCTCTGAAGTGCCATAGAAACCCAAGTCTAGGTCTCTTCTGAACAAATCTATAACAGAAACAAATCATTTTTAAGTGGCTGTAAAACAAAGTTTTCCCTTGTTGTCCACCAACCAGGGGAGCAGCTATCTGCTAATTTTGTTTGCAAGCACGTTGTTGGTTTCTGTTCTGCCTTCCCAGTGAAAATGGTGCTGGCAGCCATTATGGATGCCAACAATAAACATAAAAAAAGAGAATAATAATTAAAGCTATTAATTAAAATCCTAAATTAAAAAAATATAGCTAAGAATACAAATAAAGTGGAAGGAAGGAAGGAAGGAAGGAAGGAAGGAAGGAAGGAAGGAAGGAAGGAAGGAGGACAAAACTGTGAGACTAAACCACAGGAGGATTGCATTTTTTAAAAAAATCTATGAGACACCACAGGAGTTATAGGTTTCCAAAGTTTCATTACCATTTTGTAAATGCATAGGAGACAGTATAACATAGTATTTATTGTGTTATAAGCAAAGCACCTAGGTAGGCAGTGATATGTATTATTTTTATTCCATGGCAATCTGTATTACAGTTACTATAATAATGTATTTTATGTAATTTTATTGCATTTTATGCCTTTTTAAAGTTTTATTAATAATAAATACAGGATTATGTACTTTATTGTCATGCTTTCTGGCCTAAAGGCTGCAATAAAGGTTTTATTTGTATTATGGTTTTTCGCACAGTCAGCCAGATGTTTAGACTGGGTTTGGCATTTTTATCCACCTATCGAGTCCTTCCCAAGGACCTGGGATAGGCAGATGTTGTTGTTTGATGGGATTAAAGATATCATCACAGGATATAAGCTGTTCCAAGTAAAGCTGCCTTTTGCAATTGTGTTGTTGTTGTTGTTGTTATGGTTATGGTTATATATTTCTGATGACTACCAACCTTGCAGTTGCAGGTTCCTTTTTCTGCCATCTTTTAAAAAAATATTTTGTCCTAACTGCAAATTGAACCTTCAATTATACATCCCTGTCCATTTAAAGAAACTTGTTCTTTTAAGGATCAGCCTTTGCCCATTCTCCAGTCCATTTCAGAATGTGGGAAAAAAAAAAAAAAAAGAACTATTCAGATGCATAACCCTTAAGTCAGTTTTAAGGAGGCTGATAGAAACCATTCCTACCTGATGTCTCTAGTGTTCACTGTCTCTGGTGGCATCTGTTGAGATTTGATCTGCAGCACTTTACACTTTGGTTGAGCCAAGAAGTAGCAGCTAGCTCACTATGTCCAGGAAGTCCCAACGCTAGAGTGAAAAGTAGGGGAAAAATTCTAGCTGAAAATAATGGCACATCGCCTCCATGTCATTGCCAAGAAGACACCAAGGATCAAATTAAGCTTGAAGGAGGTCTTGCTTTGCTTTGTCTTATTTTGTGATCCCTTAGTGCTTAGAAGGAGACAAGGGGCCCTGAATAGGGTCTTAACAAACCCAAGTATAAATGATATATAAAAAGGTTTAATGAATCTTTCACTCATCTGCTCCTTATTGCTAATTATGTCATGTTGCTCAAATGTTATTCTTTCATGTATATTTAATTATTTGGACTTAAAAAAAAAAGTCACTTCTTGGCCACCCCAAGGGACTTGTTTTGTCAAGAAGAAAGGAGGGATATGAATAATTTAAAATAATATGCCTTGGGGAAGAAGGGTTGCACCCTAGCGTATGAATCACTCTCCACAACTGCAGCCAATTTTCTGATCAGGCTTAATGCTTAGAGCGCACATGGAGGGATTCCAAAAGTGTCAAACCCAGGGTCAATTTGCCAATAAATCCTGCTTGTTTGTTTATTTGTTTTGTTATTCCATGCCTGCGGTCTATATGTAGAGCTACTGTGGCTACATGAGTGTAAAACCTCCTTGTATATATTGCCATTCCATTAGTACACATTTCTCATTTTGTTTTTGCTTCTCAACTCTTCTGAGCCAGGTCTCCCTATGTGTATATACATATCTTCTCTGTTCAAGCCTGGCACTACCCTCCTGCTATAGGTCTCTGTCTCTGTGGGTGATTATGTCTGTGTGTATTTTAATGCTTTGGAAATCTTCAAAGGGAATAGTCTGTCTTCATCTGGAAGTATGAAGATGCCATCTAGTGGAGCCACAAAGCATAACAACAAAGGCCCTACATTCCTATTTAAAACTTAAATGAAGTGGATGTCACATATTTAAATATTTGTATGAGTGCAAATATTACAATGAACAACAGAGGGCTTCAAAGAACAGATCAAAAAACTTTACTTGAATTGTCCTGGGTAGTTTTTTAAACCTATAACCATAACACTGCTCCTCTTGTAGAACTATTCTCCATATTTGATGTTGTTGTTTTTGGAGCTAGGATTAACCATCAATGCTCAAGAATGTTGAACACTTCCCTGCATTAGATGGTAAGGAACAGTATCTCAAGGAAGAAAGAGAGCTGTACACCTCCAGGAATGTGAAATGCATAATACCTCTTTTTGACTGGCATCATACTAGCATTCCTACATTAAAAAGACTCTGAAATACTCCTTCCACACAATTCCTTACATTAAAACTAACAATTATCTTAAGATCAAAAACAAGACTAATAAGTATATTGTTGGCTAATTTCTGAGAGTTCTTCTTACTTCCCTTTCTATTATAAGATGAAGTACCTCATTGTAAAAGTCCTTACATCTGCCACCATGGGTCATCGAGTGGCCTGCTTCCCTGAAATTTACTTTTACTTAGTAGCTCTCTAAACCTGTTCACCAATTCATACCAAAGAGGAAGGAAAAAAAACAACAACACCAGGAAATTAAAAGGCAAATTAGCAGCAACACAGTTTCCATGTCTATTTGCAGGTATGTACAACAGTGTTTCAGAATTTCAAGACAACTTACCAGTTAACCCTTACAAGTTTTTTACAAACTTTAGAATAAAAGTATGAATGCTGGAAACAGAGCAAAGCAAGATCTGGAGGAGTGGAAGTTGAACCAGAGACATTAAAGACATTCCAGCAGCAATCTAACCTAGAACTCATCTGTTAACCTGGGAATCATTGAATGATGGGTGCTAGATGGCATTTTCAGGAGTCTCTATAATAATCACAATAAAGGCACACGTGCTCAACTGTTTCTATCTCTCCAAAGTCACATAGGCAAGCACATTCATGTACAGGTATTTTATTATATTCACCAGTTAGGAAGGGAGAAGGTAAGACATCATGCCTTGCAATTATTTCCTCAGACTGGAGAGGTTAGAGTGCTCAGATAATTTGCAAGTTTCCAGGTATTCCTACAAATGATCATTCTAGAGCTGCATGTTAGGGAACTAACTTCAGTTTGTATTTCTACATCCTCTAGCTTCTGGCATATGATCATTTTAGCCTGGTCAAAGCCAGCAGAAATAAATTGTTCCTTGAATAAGCCAATAGTATTTAATTTATTTCCTATTGTCACAGCCCGTGATAAGGCACAGTCATCTGCTAGGACAACTGATGCTAGGTCCAAAGGGAAGAACGGAAGTTTCAGCCAGTTCATCAATACTGTCCTCCTGGCCCTATGTTCAGTTCTAAGCATCCCTGCTTCAGGTTTGAGGGCTGCATTAGAGATGCTTCTTGGAGCGCAAGTATTGTCCTCAGAAATTTAGTTTACATGCCCTCTGTAGAGTTGTTCTTGACAGTCAGATCAATCTATGTTGCATATAGAATATGGACCAGAGTTTGGCCTCAAAATATATAAGGTCCATGGGAATGGACTCTCCTCCTTTAGCAAAAAAAGAATATTCAAATGGCCATGGAGGATCTAGCTACTGTTTCCTTTTATTCCTGATGGGATTCCCACATTGAGGTGTGAAATACTGTTCTGAGGTATTTAAAGAGGGGTATTTTCTCTATGCTTACCATCTATCTACATATATTGCTTTGCTCTGCTGCCAAATACTATTATTTTAGACTTTTTATAGTCAGCTTATGAAGATCACAGTCACAACATTCTTAAGCCAGTTTGAGTATATGGGATGACTGCAGCATCATCAGTATATAGTATATAGGAGTAGGGTGATCTGATACCCAAACATTTGGGGCTTGTACATCTGAGGAATCTAAGGCTTTCACTGTATCATTGAGATATAAATTAAATAGGGCTGGTGCCAAAATGCAACCCTGTCTGACTTCTTTTGAGGTGTATATGCCCTTTTGTAAATATTCATTGAGGGTTGCATCTCATTGGAGTGACATATTTGTAGGTAACCTCTGAATTAAAATTAACAAATGCCTGTATTTCAGAACCTTTCCCATAATAGAGTTCAAGATATTAAACTGAATGCTGATTTGAAATAAAGAAAAAAACACATGTAAGGGGGATTTGTATTTACGTGTGTGTGTGTATGTGTGTGTGTGTGTGTGTGTGTGTGTTTATTTATTTATTTATTTGGTGGGGCAATACAAAGATGTGCTGTACTGTCAAGCAGCCTGTTTGAAATTCTGTCTGTTCCGGTCTAATGATTCCTTCACAGTGCAGCCATATCTGAAATTCCTGGTTCAAGTGTCTAGCACAGAGTTTACCTATCACACTCAAAAGGCTAATAGGTCTGCAATTGTTCAGGTATCCTTTCACATCTTTCTTGTAAATGGGGACCACTATTGCCTTCCTCCAATCCTCTGGAATATTGCCTGTTTAGTCAATATAAGTGAACAGGGAGGCAAGAAGTGGGGAGAGACGTTGGGCAGAGGTAGTTGGAGACAGGTAGTAACCAGGCTGCTTTAGCAAAGACTTCAGCCAAATTCTTCTAAACCAGGATTTCACTCTCATCTTTTGTCCATCGCTGTGTTCCAATTCTTCTCTATGCCGATGATGTGGCTATTCTTTCCATAATCCCAGTGGACCTGTGTGGGCCTTGAAGCATTATCTTCTTATTGCCATAGTGAGCACCCTGAGATCAATTACTCTGAAATGAAAGTCTTAATATTCTCCAGATAGCATCTCAAGTCTCTAATTACCTGGTGTCAGAATCCCACGTTGGGCGCCAGAGGAGAAGGTCTCCTATGTGTCCAGTTTTTTTGAAGGTACAGCTGCAGAATGGGTGGTTGGCCTGCATAGGGTGAAGGACCAGGCTTTAAGGAGATTAGAGGATTTCATGGCGGCTCTCTGCACGTGCTTTGAAGGCCCGTGTGTGGCGCTTAAAGCATGATGCGAACTGGAAAGGCTGAAGCAGGGGGCCAAGTCAGTATCAGAGTATGCCTACGAATTTCGGGGGTTGGCTCAAAGGCTGCCTCACGTGCCTGAAGAGCTCCTGATCAAGTTCTTCCAGAGAGGCTTGCAACCCGAATTGTTGCAGTGCGTGGTGTGCCAAGATTTCCCCAAAACCTTTAATGGATGGGTCGCTATGGCCAGCGAAGTGGAGTAGCAATGGCGCACCATAGAAGCAAGAACCCGACTTCTGCCCTTACCCGGCACAAAGAAGGTGGTGCCCAAGGCGAAGACCAGCGCACCGGAAAGTAGCCGGAGCCGGCGTGTCTGTTTCAACTGTGGGGAGCCGGGGCACTTTGCTGCTGCGTGCCCTAAAGCGAAGATGGAGCAAGGAGGCAAGAAGGTGGAGCGGAAAGGGTCGAAGTCTTCGAAGCCCGGCAAGAAGAAGTCACGACAGCAGAACAGCTGAGCACTTTGGTTTTGTGAAAACATTACATCTACTGAGGCATCAATTTTGGTGGCCAACAATGAGAAAAGATATAGGGGAATATGTAGCTACATGCCCCACGTGTGCAATGGCCAAAAGGAGAGGGGGCAAACCAATGGGGCTTCTACAGACAGTAGCAAACCCTGGGGCTCCTTGGAAGCAAATTTCCATGGACTTTATTGTAGACCTGCCTGAAAGCAACAAAAAGACAGTTATTTGGGTAGTTACTGACCTTTTTTCCAAACAAACACATTTTGTGGCATGCCAATCCCTTCCATCAGCCCCCAAACTGGCTAAGTTATTTATACAACACATCTACCGAGCTCATGGTGTCCCAGAACGAATAATTTCGGATCGCAGGGTCCAGTTTACTGCCAAGTTCTGGAGGGCGTTCCTAAAACTACTGGGAACATCGCAAGGCTTGAGTTCGGGGTACCACCCCCAGACGGCGGGATCATGTGAACGTCTGAACTCAGTGTTAGAACAATATTTGAGATGCTTCATTAACTACCAACAAGACAATTGGGATGAACTGTT
This sequence comes from Liasis olivaceus, assembly GCA_030867105.1. NCBI lineage: Eukaryota > Metazoa > Chordata > Lepidosauria > Squamata > Pythonidae > Liasis > Liasis olivaceus. Next base: position 22,647,149 of record CM061352.1, read on the forward strand.
ACCATTTGCTGAAGTAGCTTATAATAATGCAGTGCACCAAAGCACTGGCCTCACCCCTTTTAAAATAGCTAGAGGACAAGACTTTGTACCCATCCCAGAACTACGTAAACAATCCACTCAAGTCACTTCAGTTGATGAATGGGTCCAACAAATGACACAAATGTGGCCTCAGATTGCTGTGTCATTGAAGGAGGCCAGAGCAACGTACAAGAAATTTGCAGATGCTAAGAGAACCCCAGAAAAAGACTGGAAAGTAGGAGATAAGGTTCTTTTATCTACCAAGCATCTTAAATCATTACAACCTTCCAGAAAGCTCACTCCAAGATTCGTAGGGCCTTTTGTTATAGATAAAGTAATTAATCCAGTTTCACTACGATTACAGATGCCTGCTACCTTTAAAAGAATCCATCCAGTGTTCCACTGCGACCTGCTTAAACCCTATAAAGAGTCATCTCAGTGGCATCCCTCCCCAGTACCTCCTAAACCAATGATGGTTGAAGGAGAACAACATTTTGAAGTTAAAGAGATACTGGACAGTAGAAAGCAAGGGGTGGGTGGGTTCAATTTTTAATTCAGTGGAAACATTTTCCCAAATCAATGGCTGAATGGGTTGACAAGAAACATGTAAAGGCTCCACATTTAGTTAAAAAAAATTATGATGTTTATCCTACAAAGCCTTAACAATTAGAATGGTTATTGTATTATGTTTTCCTTTGCTTTTTCTTTTTTAGAGTGAAGAAGAGGAATCATCTGACTGACATCCTCTTTTGTGGAGGGGCAGCATGTCAGAATCCTCGCAAGATTTCATAATAGATTATTATATGGCTAGTTTTAAAAAACTGGCTTCTTACATGCTGCGGTTCTGCCATTGTAAAAGGAGGCGGGGGGAGTAGTAATGAGAAACCGTTTAAAGCAGATGGCTCCTTATCACAGGCTTTGGCATGCTCAAGGACATACCAGCAAGGGAATCAGAAGACCAAGAACTAAGGGCGATGAAGGGGGGGGGGGGGGGGGAGAAACTAAGGGCGATGTAGGGGGGGAGAAAGTAAGAAAGCAGCTTTTGGTGCGCTTTTGCTCAGTCTTAGCAATGCTTTGGATCTGTACACTTATTCTCAATAAATGAACTTTCTTTTGAATCAATATTGGTTGCAAGGAAAGTTACTGGATTTGGGATCAACAGGTGGCAGCTCGTTACACCTGGAAGATTGACTGTACACCTAGAGAGCAAGTCGCAACCTTTCAGTACCTAGGCATCCACTTTTAAACATCTTCTCACCAGATCAGTCCAGCAAAGGACTTTCCTATAAGAGCCCCAAAGCCATCCTTTGTCAGTATTAAATTGTATGTCAGCATGGTACAACTATGTACCAACAGCCATCAACTTAGTCAAAGTACTGAGCTTAAAGCTATAAAGTATCGAATAATGTATCTTTAAGGATGGAAAGTTAGGTTGGAAGCTATCCAATCCAAATTTTTAAAATCTATAACCCAGGCTCCTTATTCCACCCTTAATCCCCTTATCCAATTGGAATTAGGCCACATCTCCTTAGAAGACCATCTGAGTCTCTGTTGCCTCAGATATTAGTTGAAGCAAATTCTTTGGGGAACATCTTTTCTCCATTTATAGGCCCCACTATAGGTTATCCACAAGCATGATTAAAGTTGTCTCTGCATTGTGCCCAGGCTTGAAACCTAACCAGAAGGGATACAGATAATCTGTTTCCTCCAGAGCAATCTGAAGCTGCAGCCCAACTTCTCCACAACCTTACCCAGAAAAATAACAATAGTCATTCCCTTTGCCCTTGTCCTGGAACCATGGCTGATGCCACACTTGAAACCCAATTGGGCACATTTCCAACAGGAGAAGTCAATTTCTCCTTTTCGTCCATGTCTATTGATAACATATCATAAAGCATGTTATTGTGAGCAAAGCATGTCTCCACTTTGCTTTACTGAAAGTCCTGTGGGAAAGAGGAAAGAGGATTGGGGAAATAAAAGCAGTACAATTTGGAAAGCTGGTACATTCAGATATCACAGCTTTAGAAGCTCATATTTGAATTATGCAAAGAAGGAGCAAGAAAGGCAGTCCATTCAGATAAGCTAAAGGGTAGTTACATGCTGTTTATATCCCATTATTGTTAGCAACCATGTCCCTGAAGTTCGGATCACTTATGTATTCTAGATAATCTTTTACCTGTGTTTATCAGCTGTATTCATTCAACGTTCAACCCTGAACCATGGTTTACTCATCATAGTGCCAGGCTTTATACACCATCCTAAGCCCAAACCAAAAAAATCAATATCCTACAGGGTAATGCCATATGCAAACCCAGACACATCTATACAAGGATGTTAAAAAGTATTACAAGGTAAGGCAGCTAAAGTTGGACTGCAAAAACCCAGTGACCTCTAGATGCTAGCAAAGAATTAGAGTTTTCTGCTTGCCACTATCTAATGCAGCCAGAATCTGGTAGCCTAGGACAAGATTTCTGTCTGGCTTGATTGGAACTCAAAACAGGAATGTCCCTTTTTGTAGAGATGGGGATCCACTGCACATTTTGCTGAGCGTTGAGTTTCCTTCCCCTCCAATAATTGATGCTGCCTCTGCTTTTCTTCTACTACTTCCATCATTTACTTTTGTAAGGAGTTTTTGTCAGTGGCTGTGTAACAAATCAATCATTGGACATGACAGAGCATTTGATTGTTGCCCAGGGAATACTACATGCTTGGATGGTCATCGACCCACCTGCTAAATCAGCTAAGACAGAGCCAGCCCACTTCAGGAAATACTGAATAAACAGCATGCAGATTTTTCAGCTGTTTAGCCTAAAGGCTGCTTCATTTACAGATATGCAAGGAGAGAATCATTTAAGAGTGGCTAGAGGCATGGCTTGACATTTGTAAAATTATTCCTTGGAAAAGAAAATACTTTACCTGACATCTAATTAGCAGTGTAAAAAAATCAAAAGAAAGAAAGACCTTAATCCAAAGATAAACTCTCTATAAGCATATGACACCTCATTTAAATAATGAGACACACTGTTATTGATTCTTATTATATTATTGATATTTGGTTTTCAAGATTTAAAACCATACCTAGTTTTAATCAGTGGCTTTCAATGCTCTACCTTTTCACAAGTATCTCTTTTTTCTCACCCTAATTCCATGCCAGGAAAAGCTTTTGCCATTAAAGCTATGAAAGTTGAGAAAGAAGATTGCAAATTTCTTCAGATGAAATGTACAGGTTTGAAACCTCATATACCCTAGTCCTGAAGCCTCTGTATCAAATGCTACTTTGTCCAAACGCTCTTTAGTTGGTCATTGGCAAATACAGTTCCCTTCATCTGTAATATGTGGATAATTATACTTCTGTGATGAGGGGGAGAGAGAGAGAGAGATTTTTTCTGACATTACGCCTTTAGTTCAGCACAGAATTGCATATTTAAAGAAATTAAAGAAAGAGTGAGTAATTGGAACACTCCAAAGTATCATAAGAAATCTAAACTTTACAATTATAAATGCACAGGACACCTGTTTCATGCAAGGGGTAGGGTAAATCTTAAAATATGGCTGAGAAGACAGTAAGAAAAGACTTACCTAGTCTATTGAGTGAATCATACATTTGCTTTCAGATAATCTCTGATTAGTACTACATAGCCCTTGCTTTGGAACTAAACTCTTACCAAAACAAAGTACTCAATATATTGTGCCATTCTAAACATTTGTTTCTTCTGATTTTGCTGGCTAGCTTTGTACAGATATGTTAATTCTTATAGCAAAACTCAGAGGAGGAGGAGGAGGAGGAGAAGGAGGAGGAGGAGGAGGAGGAGGGAAACTGTTCATTATTTGTGTACATGAAGTTAGTTGGTTGTGTGGATACATGTGCACAAATGATGTGGCTGTTTTTGAAGGGCATCTTCAAGGAAAAAAGGTCACACTCGCAGGGATTACCTTTTGGGTTTACCAGAGATAGACCCAGTCAAAAGAGCATTCATACATTTCCAGAATAAATAAATAAATAAGTAAATAAACAAACAAACAAACAAATAAATAAATAAATAAATAAAGAATAAAGTGTACTAGGAAATACTCAAGCCTGTTATGGAATTTACCCTGTGCTATTTAACATGAACCTATGTGTTTTTCAGAAGTAAGTCTCATTTAGGCTGGGCTTATTTTGAGAAAGAGCAGCACCAGCTTAATCACATGCAGATTAAAAAAACAAACAAATAAACAAACAAACAGATTTATCCCCAAACTCTGGTTGACACATTGAGAGCTATTTCTGATTTGTTCCATCATCTTTCAGATTTCACTCTTCTTGAATTATAAAAGGTGTAATGGAGATTAACTATTAAAAGAACTGACCAAGGTAAATAGTTGCCATATCTCAGTTTGAGATAATTCAACAATTAAGGCCTGCATGTTTTAAAATATTCGGAATAAGTGCTTCAGAGTTCTCATGAGCACAGCCTGAGACCACTGCATGCTCCCACTGATTTTAATGATTGGATTATTTAATGACTTATCAGACTTCTTTAATGAACTCTGCTGTTCTCATGTCCAAAGCCTTTTTATAAATTGTGTTCACAGCTGCACTTATTAAGTACAATATTTAATATGTATCCTTAGCTGTTCCTGTTCAGGATACCTCGCAAAATATTCTAATCAAGCATGGATAAGATCTAGATTTACAGGAAGAAACTGAGTGTCTCACATGGATAAGAAGTTCTTCACATCAATCCACCAGTAAGAATACTGAAAAGAATTGACCAACACTTCTAACTGAAAGAATCACTTATCAAAATACACATAACTTCCTCTGTGATATTTTCTCTCCTGGGGAAATAAACAATGTGTTGGACAATAGGTTATGAGTTCATTTTTGGGAGCTTGAAAAATTGGTCCAAAACATAGTTGCAGTTCTTTCAGATGTCAAATTAGAAATAGGGTTCTTAAAAGGGTCAGCAGCTGCATTCTTTGGCGAGCAACTCATTTTGCTGTGACCCTTTGTTTGTCCCTTGGAAATGTTTAAATAATTAAGTGTGCAAGACCCGCTATAAAAAATGGTTTGGAATAACGAGTGATGGAGGTTAATATGCGCAGCAGGCCATCCAGCTGCAACAAAAGACAAATAAAACAGAACATGCAATTTACATCAGCTCTTTCCATCCATGGAGACCAAAACCCTGAATTTCTAGCATTTGGCAGTTGAGGGCATTGACTTAGCAGGGGCTGCACAGGTTTGACATAAGTCCAGTAGAGTCACAATTCAGTTTATTTTGCTGTACAGCAAAATAAAGGTCAGGGTTAATTACAATCCTTAAGGTCAGTGCTCATTATGACTGACAAATAATGTTTCATATAAGCATTATTATATTAAAATACAAAAGGTGTATATATGTACTGATTGTCCTCAAAAATGAACAAGTGATTGAATTTATATATAAAAAAAAACTCCTCCACCCCAAGTAAAAATAAATTACATTGTCCTGATTTTTTTTTTTTGGGGGGGGGGTCCAATTTTACAGCTGGATGCCCCTGTGTGAAGGTATCAAGGAAAATGTTGGATTGCCACAACTGAATGATGTGGGTGCTAAATGGAGACAGAGGGGAAAGAACACTTTAATTTATATGAATGGGGCAGATTAGCAAATATGCAATGTCCTTTTATGTGACCCAAGATACTGATATTAAGGTCTTCACGCTGAACTGTGTGAAGAGATTTTCTGCAGAGAGTTTAACATCACATCATTTGTCTTCACAGAAGTGATGTCTGTAACTGCATGGCTATGCCTATCTCCCTTACAGAAACAATTAACAAGTCTAGTATAAAAATGGATTTGCAAGTCTCCCCTTTTGTGTTGTCATGAATAATGCTTGTATAAAGCCAAGCTGATTTGAGACTTTCTTTGGTAATTGACTCATATCTTCCAGACAAAATGCATTTTAAGACACAACCAATGCTCTGCATAACTAAGATTGTTTACCTAGTCTACCCCTTGTCTATCTTCCTAAACTTCTTATGTGAAAGCTTGAAATGACCAAACTCATGGTAGACAGCAAAGGTCAATATATATGCACTTATCAGGTGTCAAACATGGCACATAAAAGACTGGTTTATAATGTACGAGGAGTAAATGAGGCTACCATGTAGCCTACCACACTGTACAGCAGCCATTTTGGCTAGGGTATTCATTTAACTCAATAGCCATTAGATTTGAAGGGATTGGAATTTGCCTTGATTGTTACAGCTGGTGTATGGCTGATGTAGATAATCTGCTTCCTCTGGGGACTGTGGAGATATCAGCACCTACATTAGCTTTATATTAGTTTTAATGAATTGATGTAATTTTGCATTATTCTTATAAATACCTGTAATCAACTTACAGTCCAGATTGAGGCAGTGCATAAATAAAGATGCATGCCTAAATAAATGAATAAATAAGAATTATTTTTAAAACTCCCCCACAATAGAGTGGGAAAGAAAAAGTGTTGTGAAGTCTCACAGACATGTATGTGGTGAATCTAAGAGTAGTATTAAAAAAAATAGTAATGCAGATAAGAGAATGACTGCTAGTGTAAGAGAGAGAGAGAGAGAGAGAGAGAAACATAGTTGTAAAATATACATAAAGAAGACCAGAGAAATTTGGATGGAAATGTGGGCGGGGGAGGGGAGAGGAAGAGAGAAACTGGGTGAAAAGACCCAAACAGGCCTTCTAGAAAGAAGTGAAGACAAAATTTTTCCAGACATCCTTTGATGCTTGTTGGTCTTCAAGATATTACAGTGGTACCTCGGTTCATGAACTTAATTCGTTCCACAATTCTGGTCGCGAGCCGAAATGGTCACGAACCGAATCAAATTTTCCCATAAGGTTCAATGTAAATAAGGTTAATCCATTCTGAACCATATGGTTTTTTTTTTAACCATAAAAATATGAAACAAAGTACAGTACAGTACAGTATGAAGAGAGAGAACACTAACCTTGCCTGAGGCGACTTCTGGCATGGAGGACAGGAAGGTGGGTGGGGAAGCGGTTATTGTTTGGAGGGAGAGTCCCCCTCCATAAGCACATCAGGGAGATCTCCTTCAGGGGTTTCCTCTCTTCTTTGTCTCTTAGCTGCAGGCTCAGTTTTGGTGAAAAATCTGTCTAACGTCACTTGTTTTTTCCTGCGCTGTGTAACCCTCTGGGTCAATCTGTCCTTCATGGGCTTGTGCCCCAGCAGTGCCTTTTCCTCCTGAGTGATATAGATTCTGTTTGGCATCTTCTTCCAGAAGAACCCTGTTTCATCACAGTTGAACAGTTGTTGAGCGACGTATCCTTCTGCCTTCATGAATTCCACAAATTCTTTCTTGTAGGCTTCTGCAGCGGCCTTGTCAGAACTGGAAGCCTCACCATGTCTTGTCCCACTGTGGATTCCACTTCTCTTGTGCAATTTATCAAACCACCCTCTACTGGCTTTAAATTCTTCACTTGTTGCATTTGTAGAGGGTTTTTTTTTTGTTTGCAGTAAATCACTGTGCAATTTCCTGGCTTTTTCACAGATCATAGCTTCACTAACACTATCACCTGCCAGCTATTTCTCATTCAACAACACTAACAAAAGTTTTTCCACCTCTTCCAGCACTTGTGTCCTCTGCTTGGTTAACATCGTTACTCCTTTTGCCATATCAGCTCCTTTGATGGCATCTTTATTCTTCAAAATAGTTGAGATTGTCAACTTTGCCATCTTGTACTCTGAGGCCAGATCAGTCACACGAATACCACGCTCATGCTTTTCTACAATTTCCTTCTTCGATTCAATGGTTATTTTCTTCAAAACCTTCTTCATACCATTCTTGCTCTGCACTTTCTTGTCACCTTCATTACCGCTCTGCACTTTCTTTTTACCACCATGCTTGCTCTGCACTTTCTTTGGAGCCATGCTGGATGTACTGTATGTGCTAAAAAGCACACCAAAAAGCTTCACAGCAAGTGTCTGTCTGTGACCGCGATCTCACCTAGAGGAAGCCACAACCACGTGTCAGAGTAGGGAAGATAGCTGCAGTTCGTGTTCATCACCTGATGCGGAGTTTGCGAACGCTGCTGTTCACGAATCGAATTGCTCATGAACAGAAGTGTTCGTGAACCAAGGTATTACTGTATATGATTTTTAAAGAAACATTCTAGTTATGGTTAATTATAAGGATTATAACAATATTATAAATAATATAATTTACTATTATAATATTAGAAATTATAGGAATTTAGTTATGGCTAATCTGAATTAGTATGGATGCTCTCTCCCCTTTAACATCTACATGAACTGATGAGGTTATCCACTGGCTCAGGGTGAGGTATCATCAGTGTTTACATTATAAATGTTAGCATCAGAGAAACAAAATTGAAGAAAAACAAAACATAAATACTGTGAGAATATTGAAAAATGGCTGCAAGGATGAAGAGTGTAACTGGAAAAATATTAAACTGGCTGTGAAATGGAAATGAAATAGTTTATTTATGAAATGGGTGTGCAGCTTGTTTAATGTGTAGGTGAAAACTGAATCTGTGTCTCACCACTGGGGAAAAATGTCATTTTTGTTCCCTTATAGAAAGTCAAAAGTAGCAAGATTCAGTGTGGACACTGTTCGGCCATTAGTTTGTTAAGTTTGCCTGGGAAAGTATTTGGCAGAATTCTGATGAAAAGTGTGTAAGAGGTAATACTGAGCAACGTTTAGGAGGTATATTGCAGCTTTATACTCTTGGGTATTGAGAAGTGCATCAAGGTTAGAAAGAAATGTTATAGTGTGTGTCAGAACCTGCATCACCCATCTGTTGTTGTTTGCCATTGTATTGCAGTCGTTGGGAGTTAGAGTGAATTGGTTCTGCCACTAGTAACTAAGGGGGGGGGGTTCTGTTAATGGTTGTAATGGGAGCTGGGAAGCAGCTTAACCATATATGGGCATTTTCGCCTGGCTTGATTGCTGGCAAGACAGCTGGGGCCCCAAAGAGCCAGGAAGAGGCTCGGGGAGGAGGGGGGAGGAAGGAAAAAGGTCACCACCCAGTGGAGAAGACTTAAGATGCCAGGCAATCAAGGGAGGGGGGATAAATAGAGGGAAGTTTAACCAAGGCTTTAGTTTTAGCAATGTTCTGTTTACAAGCTACCTGTACCACTCAATAAAGAGTATTTTTCTGAACCAAGCCTGGTTGCATGAGAATACTTCGGAATTGGGAGTCAGACGGGGAGGACTTGACAGTGTGTTTGTTGGTTTAGAGAAAGCATATGGTAAAGCTAAAGTGAAGAGACTTGAATTCTGGAATACTTTGCACAAGAGTTGAAGGTTTGTTACTGAATGTGGTAAGAGCCTATATGGTAGGAGCAAAATACATGAGAGAATAAAGGAAATGGTTAGCAAATGGCTCAGCATTGAGTAGCGAGTAAGACAAGGATGTGCAATGTCCCCTTAGTTGATAATGTATTTATGGATAAGAGTATAAGAATGTTTGGGGTGACTTTAGAGATATGTTGGCTGGGCACGTGAATGTATATGTACTTCCCTATGCAGACAATGTTGCCTGAGAACCTGAATGAGTTGCAGTGAATGGCAGGTGGATTGTAGGTTGCAATGGGAAGCATAGATCTGAAAATTAATGTATCAAAGACCAAGGGAGTTGTGTTGTACAGGGAAAATAGAATGCATAATTAACAGTTATATGTACATGGAAAAAAAAGAGAGCAAGAAAATTAATCTTGTGGGCCTTGGAAGAAGGTTTACTGCAGACATGATAATGGATGGAGAAATTTTGAGGAGTATATGTCTGTGGTGAGGAATCAATATTTATCTCATTAAAAAAAAATCCTCTCACCCCTATGGGTGGTATATCGGGTCCTCTACCAGAGGCCTGGGAGTTTGAGGGCTCTGTACAGTATCTCACCTCTTCCTAGCACTGCACTCTTCTGGACTGAGAGCTCTGATGTTGTTCTTGGGATCTGTTGGAACCACTCTCTCAGCTTATGAGTCACAGCCCTGAGTGCTCCTACCACCACTTTGGCCTTGACTTTACACATCCTCTCTAGTTCCTCCTTTAGGCCCTGCTATTTCTCCAGCTTCTCATGCTCCTTCTTCCTGATGTTGCTGTCACTTGGCACTGCTACATCTATCACTATCACTGTCCTCTTTGTCTACTACCACAATATCTGGTTGATTGGCCAGTACCTGCCTGTCCATCTGGATCTGGAAGCCCCAGAGGATCTTAGCCCTGTTATTCTCCACAACCTTCTGTGGAATCTCCCATCTGGACTTGGGAGGGTCTAGCCCATACGCTGTGCAGATGTTCCTGTACACAATGCCAGAAGAGAAGAGAACCTCATATATATTGCCTCTCTGCATTTTGTTTTATGGAAGTAAGACTTTGCCTTACAAAGTCTTAACCTTACAAACAAATTGAGCCATTGTGATATAAAGGTAAGGGGAGATTCTCTCTCTCAACTCAAACTACCCAACAGGATATTTGTTGCTGGAAAAATTGGAATTGAGAATATTTTGTGCTTTCAGAGGGAAGGTAAGATATTGATCTAACAAATGGAATAAATAATAAAAGTAACTGTCGATGTTGTTGATGCCTTCAACAATACAAAAGTAACTGTCCTTTGTTCCAGATCTTTGCACTTGTATTTGTCAGTATTTTAATCTGCAAAAAAAATTGAAGGATGCCCCAGTTCAATAAACAATATTACAAATTTAATTGTACATATTTGATATATGTACAATATATTATTGTTTAGGTTTCCTGCCACCATCATCAGTGTGAGATAGTCTGCTGCAAATCCGGAGAAGCAAATAAAAGAACATCTGTAATCCTTAGAGAGTGCATAGTGGTCTCAACTGGATATTTCTAGTTTGTAACCTCATTTTAAATCCTGGAGACAGAATGGTGTGGGACTCAGCATTTCATTGTATACCTGGACATAGGTGGACAGAGGACTGCCAAAATTCTATTGGCTTTTCCGCAGCTGAGTTCTTATGAGAGAAATAAAGGAAGAGAACTGGAGAAGATGCATTTGGAAAGGATATCCAAGGAAATTAGGAGCCAAATAAAACCACAGCTTTTGGAGAGCGTGTGCTTCAGCTAAATCAACTTCAAGAATGAAGAACCATGTTTTTTAAATGCATACATGACAACCATCAGATTTCTGCTCCTTCCTTCCTTCCTTCCTTCCTTCCTTCCTTCCTTCCTTCCTTCCCTCCCTCCCTCCCTCCCTCCCTCCCTCCCTCCCTCTTTCTTTCTTTCTTTCTTTCTTTCTTTCTTTCTTTCTTTCTTTCTTTCTTTCTTTCTTTCTTTCTTTCTTTCTCCTTAGGCTTCATACATCAAATGTTGTCATAAGGCCCCAAAGTGAAATTTGACCTGAAAAACTGGGTTCTAGCTCAGTTGTAACATATGACAAACTTACAAGAAAAACAAAAGGAAAAGTTTCAATAAAGCCAGCAATGTTTTGAGAGGTGAGTCCTACACATTGCCTCCTACAGCACAGAGCTAATATAGAATGCAAAGTTTAAAAATGGAATTGCCCTCAAGCCAATCCACATTAAAAGCATATAACATTAATTCCAGTGAATGCTTTTTTCCCATATTTCTCTCTCTCTTTCTCTCTCTTGATTGGGACACTGAAACTCTTATGCAGAATGCAAAGTATGACTGAATGAAACTGTCCACTAGAGGATCCCCTTTTCTTCCAAATGGACGGGCATCCTGCGTAGTTTTTACATATTTAAGCAGCTTGTGGGGAGGAGGAGAATTAAGTTTGCACACATAATGTCTTTCCAGATCTGCAAATACATTTAGCATAGGCAGTGCTAAAGTGCTTCAAGATGCTTCAGAATGAATAATAATAATAATAATAATAATAATAATAATAATAACAACAACAACAACAACAACAATAAATGTATAAATGAATTGCAGCAAGCATCCAAATATATATTCTCTCTCTTTCTCTCTCATATTCTCTCGCTTTTCTGTCCTGACAAGGGCTATATAATTTTCATTAAAAAAAAAAAGTAGCTAAACTAAAACAAAACTTTTTTTAAATTTTCATTTAAAAAAGTAGCTAAACTAAAACAAAACTAAATAAAAATAACTTAAAATAAAAATGGAGCAGAGTACTATATTATAATTGACACAGAATATTTTTACTGTCCACGTATCTGTTAGCAGATATGAGATTAGTCTCATTTCCTTCAGCAAGGAAATCTGAAATTTGTTCCTGGAGTGTTAACATTAAACATTCTCACCTGTTTTGATGAGATGTCAACATTCATGATAGTTTTGGGGAAGGAAGATGATGTTGATCTGGGGCAGACTTCCCTGGCCTGGCTGCCTCCCATATCTAAAGATTATAATTTCCAGAATTCTTCATAATGGCCAGACATGATGGGAATTCTGAAAGTTGATGTCAACACATCTGATATTCCAAGGTCAGGAAAGACAAATTTATAGGCAAATGTATATAAAAAGAAAAGGACTTTCAGATATTTTGATCTTAAAATGGTCAACCACAGTTTGGACTCTAAAACAAAGCCCAAATTAGGACAATTGATAGTAAATTTATTTGAAATTGCGAAGAAATGCACATACCATCACACAGTTTGACTACTGCATTTTGAGTCAGGAGAGAAATAGAATAATCTACTGACTAATCTACAGCTTCATGTTAAAGTATCAACTTGAAGATAATAGCAATAATAGTCATGATACTTATTACAAGAGGAGATTATTTAATAAAAACATTTGTATCCTATTTTTAGATTTCCAGACATGTCTTATAACCGCAAATTACACATATAGTATTATGTAGATCAGTGAAACCAGAGAGTTGAAACAAATGCAAGATATTTAGCATTTTGGATGTAATAAATACCAGATCTTTCAGGCAATAGTGGTGCTGGAGAACACACACACACACACATATTTTAGTCAGGATTTAACTAATAGTGCATGAAAGGGTGAATAATAGTCCCCTGTGGGGGATGGATGGATGGATGGATGGATGGATGGATGTAGATAGATAGATAGATAGATAGATAGATAGATAGATAGATAGATAGATAATTTCAAGTACAAACCTGGGTTCTCCCTCCCCTCATTAAAATGTATATGCTCCTTTATTTCCTTGGCTCGTGGTGTCTGGATAAAATGTAAATAATAACATTAATAATAATTAAAATAGAAATGAGTGAGCCTGTGGACACAAAAAAATTGCCTGTTTCTGATGTATTTTCAAAAATAATGTTTGGTGGCATGGGTGTCTGTAAGCTCCTTCTGCTTTTGCCAAAATGACAAAAGCAGCATCTTACAATTATGCCACAATCTTTGCACCTTTTCAACATGTGTGCAACATAGTGAACCACTACAAGAGGCGTGAGGTTCTGCCTTTGTCAAACTAACCCATTTACTAGCCTGGTTAGTACTGATTTAATACATGGTACTAGATTAACAGATTGCAAATGAAAAAGAAAAACACAATCCTGAGAGAAGGCAATGGCAAATGACTTCCACATTATTTCCAAGAAAGCTACATGGATGTGTCAAAGTATTAACTAGGATCTGAATTTGCTTAAGTTTTTCAAAACCAGCCAAGGTTGCCTGTATGTTGCAACTTGCTATATTAACTCTTAATTACTCTTAGGCAGAGGCATCATATGAATATAATGAACATTCATAAGCATATGGAACAAGGAAAAAAAAAACCACTTGCTCTGAATATAGTATCTACATATTAAAAATTTTGGCACCAAAATTAGGCCACCCATAGAATTACCATCATGTTTTTTGAATAACAATGTAACATAAATCAGATTGTTTGCTTAATTTGTTTCTGTTTGTTTAATTTAAAGTCATTTTTCCAAAAATATTGACTCTTTGCTTTTGCAATTCACTAGCAAGACCTATAGTTTGACAACATATGGAACCTTGATCTCTTTACTGAGAATTAAACATATACAAGATCACTTATGTCTAAATGCCAGTGTTTATTTGAACTGTAGGAAATAGCGTCAAACTAAGTTAATTCACCCGAGAAGTTTAAAACTAAATAATTTAGACCATTTCAAACTTCCTACATATGTTACAGCAAGAGGTATGGCACTGTGAAATTTTACCTGTTTCTCCCATTGTACTTGGGTAATGCCTTAAAAGTACAGAACATTTTCCAAAGAGCATAATAGTTGGACCCTCAGTTAAACAAAGAAAAAGGAAAATATTGCAATGTTGAGGAAACAAATTATATTCTGTGTGAAGTGACAAAAGAATAAAAAATAAACTTGACTTTAAGTACAATATTCCTATAATCATCTGCCACTGATTTTCTACAGCAAGACAAACCACTGGAATTTTGTGAGGGTCTCTGGGGGTTACAGAATGGAAGGGAGTGTGTGAGCTAAGAAACTGCCGACTGCCCATCAACAACTGGAACTGACTATGAGGATTCCAAAATATGAAACTCACTAGCATTTTACCTACAACTTATTTAGGTAAACCTCTAAAAGCATGAATGAATAAAAGCAAACTCCTGAAAGATTAATGAGTCCTTATCTTAACTTCTGAGCAAACATAAAGGATTATCAACACTGGGCTGATTACAGAACAAATCCATAGGGCTTTGTATTTGTAGCCATCTATTATAAAAAAATAACCTTACATACTGCTGTTCCAGATTTCTGCAAATCTATTTGTCAACTGGTTCACTGGTGCAAATACATCAGATACTAGTTGGGAAAGAAAGAAGAAGTTATGTTAGGTACATCTGCATTTTGAAAAATCTGAATGAGATCCCATCAAACATCTGCCTTCCTCAGTATCACACTCATTACTGCTTTCCCCTGCTTTAAGGGGGCAGAAGTGTCTTTCTGACACTTTGTACGGGCAGCAGGATATAGCATTATTGAATACTATATAGCATTTTCTGTAGCAATCAAATAGCATTATTTCAATATAGTGTTACTAAATGATACATAGCATAATTTACAGGCAATGGAATGCCATTATTTCAGCTGTATCAACTAATATTTTTCACACTGAAGAAACAGGCAAAACTCACCAGGCTTAGCCATTCTGGAAAGTAAAGGGTAAAGAATTAATATGGGCTTTTCTTGGAAATCAACCAGCATTGTTACATTGCAAATGCAACTGAATGAGCCTCCATAATATGGAGAAGCACTGACATCTTGTTCACTGTTTTGGCCCAACAGAACAAAAATTAAGAAAGAACTTTGCCTCTCAGGACAATGATGTTCCTTGATCTAGTTACATTCCCATAAAGGATGAATGAATCCATTAATATCATATCATTCATTCTTACCGTCTTACAGATTCCATATTTATCGGTCATTAAAAAAAATCCTGCCTGTTATTTCAAGTAGGCATTCTTAAAGTACTTAGCTGAGAGTTATTAAAATAAGGGTTTCTGCATCAGAACTGTTTGGAAAGGGGGGGGGGGGGGGTCACTGGATACCTTGAGAACAATCTTATACATGTTTACACAGAAACAAGGCTTATGGAGCTTGATAGATATGGGAGTTGTTCCTATATTACAGTAACAGGTAGAGCAATGCAGTCTCTAAGTCTAGTCTCTATATTTGTCCAGAAGGTGCTGATCAGGTTAGTTTTTACTAGAATGTGAGCTTCATTAATTGCCTATTAAAAGAAAACTCAAACAACTACTACCTTAAAGAATGGAAACCATTGATGGACTATTTGCAAAAGGCAGGTGGGGTGAAGCTTACATGGGGATTTGAAGATTAGATTATAAATGCAATGGGATATGTTTAGACAAAGAATTATTCCTATTTAATGTATTAAAAACTAGCACTTATGACAGCCTTATTATTTCTAAGACCAGAGATAGATTGGAAGTTATCTATTTTTCATATCTTTTTTCTTTTTCTTTTACTTTAACTCACTTTTTCTTTTCCTTTTCTTTATATTTTGTATTTCAAATTTTCCTTTTCATTTCTAACTTTTAAATATGTATCTTTAAAATCTCAATAAAATATAATAAAAAGAAAGAAAGAATGTGAGCCGCATTAATATGCACCATTCAGCTAAGGAATGCATTTCTTTGGGCAGCTGATGGGACTTTCTAATGGTGCAAGCAAAGATCATGGCATAAGCTTTACATTTTGTATGCATTTGAGCCACAGTCAATTTCAGTCCTTTGACAGATGTATGCAGAGTGGAATGAAGATATGTAGTCACTCCGACAATACATATGTCATACATATCCATAATTTTCCATGGACATGTTCACACTTGGAAATACACATACACATATTTTCAAGTGTGATTAAAATGTAGTGGTTAAAATGCTGGACTAGAAGCAGGGAGATCCAGGTTCTAGTTGTCCCTTAGGTATAGAAGCCAACTTGGTGACTTTGGGCCAGTTGCTCTTTCTCAGCCCTACCCTGGGAAACTGGGGGGAAAAAAAATCTATCAAACCTATACCGGATCAGTGTGGTAGATTACAGTCCATAACCTGCAGTGAAGAGGCCTTCACCTTGTAAGGAATGAATAAAGATCAAATGAATAGGCCATTTCACAGACAGACAGATAGAAATAAAGATGAAATGGCCTATTTGTTTTGCTGTTTATGAAATAATACTGCCTCCTGAAAAGGCAGCCATTCCCACAATAGATTAGTGATAGGGTTTGGTTTTGACTTGATCTTGTTTATCACAAGTAAGTTTATGAAAGAGTTTCACTTCAGAAGCTGGGAGGACTGGTTTGGGAGCTCAGGCAGAGTTTAATAGGTGTTGAACCTGCTCTGGATCCCTTCCATTAAACAATGGCATTTTGCTGGACCCAGCAGTCGTGCCTACTCTGTTGCAGCATCTCTCTTAGCCTAACCTGCTAGCCTTTTGCAACACATGAAAAAATTGGCTGTTCCCCAAAGTATTTGGGCCAGGAAATTAAGCCAGCTCTGAGAGCTGATGTTGTTTTGTTGTAAGTGGGAATTGCTCAGATATTTATTATTTGTTTTAATTTTGTATGTTACCTAGAGTCACCGCCACAGGTGATCGTATAAATCATATAAATAAACAAACAAACTTTAGAGTGGTTTTGATACCCTCTCCTGTGCTGTAACAGTTGGAAAATAATTCTGCTTTAGGAATTATTTATTCCAGCCAAAGCTAAGAATACTTGTGTGTCAACAAGAAGGCCACCTCAACCTAAAACATTCCTGAGTATTAAAATTTAAAATGCCATTTCAAGTAATTATAAGCACATAAAAGTACTTGTTAGTAGCCATCAGAATGGTGCAATCTTGCAGTCAGGCAAGAAGTGTGACATTTAAGTACAAGTAAAATATCACAAGGATGTAGACACACCTCTGAGTGCTTCTACAAAATCTACAGACAATGGCAGGTCATCCATATGTGCACATTTTCTCCCCTCAGATGAACACAGTAAGACAATTTATCAGAACTGGCAACTGAAAGAACATTTACTTATTTGTGGATAATTTGGCAAATCAGGGCAACTAGTTAAAAAAATATACATGCAAACACACTAAACTGGCTATTTGCCAACCAGCCAACAATCAGCTGACTATGAGGGTCCAAGTTTTTTTTTCCAGATTCTGTACAATCCTCAGAGTTCGTTGCAAGCAAAGGAAACTTTTTCAGACAAATAGCTCAACATGAAATATGATAAATTGTCTACAGTTAATCCTCATACTTCCTTCATAGTTCTCAATGTATCAAACCCCCCAAGGCAACTTTTTCTCCTAGTCTCAACTCTTCTATGGTTAATTTGACTTTTTCCAGGTGTTAATCCATTATATCAAAAACAATAAAAAATATTGTGACATTTTAAAAACTAAGACATTTATTATGGCATAAAGTTCAACCATGGCTCATTTCTGATGAAGTATACTGTAATACGCAAAGGCTTTATACCATAATAAATGTGCTAAGTTTTAAAAGTGGTGCAAAGTTCTTTATCGTTAATGTGACTTTGTTCACCTAACCATCCCCTTTATTTTTGTGATATTGTAGTTTATTTGAACAACTGGATATTTTTATTTTTAAACATCCAAAGGAGCATATCAAACAGAGATGTACTAGTGGCACAAAATCATTTTGTTATTTCATGGAATGATTTCCTTCACTCCCTCTTTTCTACTTGCACGGCATCTGAGTATCTTCATCTCTTAACTACCAATCAGGGTCACTCAAGTTAAATGAGAGTTGGTGGGGTAGCGGTGAAAACGAGAAAAATAGGCCTAAATGTTAAAAGATAAAATTTGGGTGGGGGGGGGAGGTTTTTTCCCTCTATAATTAATTCTATTTGTCATGGGACTGGGAACTTTTCTGTGAAACCTGGCAAAGTGGGTTGGCCTTTGTGCTTGCCCATAAGAGGGTTGGAGTGAGTAAAGATGATGGGGTTGACCCACTAAGACTCAAGTGGACTGTGAAAGGGGCTTTGGATTTTCCCAGGCACAGCTGAATCTATTATTTTACTCTGTGGTGTGACGTTTTCCCATCTCCATGAGTTAACTTCTCAAGGGAAATTCTATCACATGGTCAACCATTTCTATGTTTAAAATGGAAACCATTTGATTTGGACCAATTCTGTCAGATACATACCCTGGGATATTTAACAGGAAGAGAGTATTATAGTTGGGAAGGGGCAGATAACAATTCAGGATTTTTTAAAAAACTTCTAAAGGTTACATGACACTCCAATGCAGCCAGTGTGACAACTTAAAAAAAAAAAAAAAAACTTATGTATTTTCCAGAATCTTGCTGCTGTGCATTGCCTTTTCCTCTGCCCCCACCCCCATCCCCTGTCCATTCTATTTGGAAACATTTCAATATTATCTAAATTACACTCCAAAATTATGTAAGAATACATAACTTTTAGCTAAATCTGCTATTGTTAATTGTTATTGCATTCACTGCCATGATCCTCTTTTTTCATGCAAATGTACCCCTCCTCCCAGTTTCTAGATGCTATTCTCTATTGGCATCACTACCATCAGAATGTCACTTGGGATTCTGCATCATTCCAAGGTTATGTCAGCAAGAAAATGACAGCTGTCTCCTCAGGGCTGCTCCTTCTACATGTAGACAATATCAGCTACTTCTACCTTTGCCAGCCCTGCTAGGTAAACCAGAGTAGGTAATCAACTCCACAGTAAAGTTAAAACATTTTTATTGAGGTTGGCTATAAGAACAGAATCTGATTGTGCTGTTCCTCCTCTTCCTTCTCATGATTCAGTGAATTAGGGAGGTGTCTGCCTGACCCACTTCCAAACATTCTCTCCCTGCTCTGGATATATATATATATATATATATATATATATATATATTTATTTATTTATTTATTTATTTATTTATTTATTTATTTAAATTTTTTTTTATTACAGAAAGAAGAAGAAAAATACATAAAAGTGCTTTAACATAAAAGTAAAAAAACAACAAAAATTAATATTTCATTATGACAATAAACAGTTCCAATTTTATATATGCTTTTCTAATACAAATACTATTCAAGGACATATATATTTCTAATAGAGTTATATGTCTATCATGTTTTGTTTTTCACCCAGTGTCGTTTGTATAAAGGAGTCCCATATTTCATTATACTTTTCCATACAAAGTCTACGTCTATAGGCAATCTGCTCATAAGTGGCAAGTGCAATCAGGCCTTCAATCCATTGAATAAATGGGGCCATACATTTATCTTTCCAATGCTGCAATATCAGTCTTTTGGCCACAGTAAGGGCATGGAGAATCCATTTACGTTGCCCGATTGTCAAGTTCCATGTACTAGGTATATAGTTCAAAAGAATATTGTCCTCTGAAAATGTTAGCTTTTGTCACACAATCATATTTATATAGTCCACTACTTTCTCCCAAAACTTAATAAATATAGGACATTGTAAAAACATATGCTTTAAAGAGGCATTGTCCTTATTACATCTTCAACAAAATGCTGTTTTTTGACAATCCCTTTCTATACAGACCTACTGAAGTCCAATAAATTCTAAATATTATTTTTGTTGTATAAGTCGTAGTTTGAGGTCCATTGATGCTCTTGCTATAGAAGTTAAGACACTCCCATTGTCTAGGCAATATAGAAACCTCTAATTCTTTATTCCACTCATCCCCAACATCTGCATATCAAATTGATTTATTGATAACAAATATCTATACAAACTAATAGTAGGTTGTTGTTGTTTTTTAAGTTTTAGTTTTAAAGAATTTAACAAGTTGTTCTAATATCTCAGGTGTCTCAGAAGCTGAAAATGCTGCTGGTCCAAACAATGATATTAACAAATGTTGTAACTGTAAATATTGCCATTGGGTTACATCTGTAGATGATTTTTATCTCTTAACACAGCATACATCCCTGTTCTGGACTTAAAAAATGTTTCAGACCCTTTCACTTAGCTAAGGGTTCTTGCATATTTCTGCCAGGTCATCTTGTTGACTCTCTACAAACTTGGACTGTTCTTTTAGCAATTTAACCAATAGCCAACACAGTTGGACAATGACCAATTAGACTGCAGTTCAAATGCCAGATTGACCAATTCACAAAGACTCCAATTCAAACTCTAGTCCCTGTTTTAGTCTAATCCACCTTGCAGGGTCATTATGAGGATAAAAATAGGTGAACCATGTATATACCTTACATAAAATATAATGGACAATTAAAAATAGCAGACAATATGCTTATTGGCAAAGCATAGTTTCTGACAAAGAATGCCAAAACAATTGGAAAACTACATTCCTGGAAACATCTGTTTCTCTGAATAATCTGTAATAAAAAATATATATATACATGATTCCCTTGTCAAAATTCAGCTATGGAATTTATTTTTTGAAAGATCATCTTAAACACATTAATGAATCTTCACAGGGAGTGCAAATAGAGTTCCCTTCACACAAGGGTGCTCTCTTGCCTCTTCCTTCCTCTGTATTCCTGGAAGAAGAGTGGAGGAACCTTGTGCAACAGTATGAATTGCAATACTGGGACCTGGAGGGTGGGAAAAACTATGTTGTTAGATGAATGTTAGACCATTTTGCATGAATGGAAATCTACTCACATTTCTTTGGATCCCAAGCACTAACTGAGTAGATCTTGAGACATGATTCAGGCAATGGTATGCATTGCACACTTTCTCCAATCTTTTTCTATGACATCAACAAGATTTGGGGTTAAACTAGACGTGACATATGGGGTATATTAAGTAATTATGGATTACTCTTTTTTTCTTTAAATCAGCTATGATCATTATGAACCAAAATAAAGCTGCCAGGTAGTGAGTGGAAAGATGCTGATAGTTTTTCCAAAGGGGCAAAAAGCTGTTTAAATGTGTTGACTTTAGCACCAATTCTACAGAAAACTGGTGAGGATAAACCTCATTATTCCATAATATGAACTTGATCCCACTGAAGAGTCTTCTGGATCTTTGTGTTGTGCTTTCTTATTATGCTGTATGATGTTTTTGTAAAAGAATAGGAAGTTGGAAATTTGAATCACAAAATGTTCATGAGATATCACGTTTTATTCCAAGAAGTATTTACCAAGATGGATTATGCTTAGATATTGTTTTTATACCATGCCACTGTAACTAAATATCTTTTCCAAATATCAGTGCAACTTATCAGTTGGAAAAGGAAGAGAAAGAGGAAAAGGGAGAAGGAGAAGGAGAAGGAGAAGGAGAAGGAGAAGGAGAAGGAGAAGAAGAGGCAGAAGAGGAGAAGGAATATTTTGAAATAGGTGTATTCTGCCCTAAAGTTAGATCTCTGGCTGATCTAAAAAAGGTGAGCAGGATAAGAACAACAAGACTAGCAGGTAGACTGGGAGTCAAACAGTTCAGAAGAATGCTGTAGCAATTCCATATGATTGCCAAGGAGTCAAGTTCAATTCAACAACTTTACCCCCTATATTGCTTTATTGATAGGTGGCTTTCATCCTAATATCACACTCTTGTTTGCTACATTGGAGTCATTCATCTTTCATCCAGATGTCCAACTCTTATATGCAGATACTCATTAGTCTATATTCTCTTTCAAAGCAAGCACTGAAGTATCACTAAATCTACTACCTTCAGAAATCTATCAGCAAAAATGTATCTGGGATCTAATCCAAAAGTATGTGTATATGGGTATGTGTATGCATAAACATAAATACACAATCACAAATACTCAAACTAAATTTCATGGAGAGGTCAACATAATTTTATTTGCAATATAAACTTTATTTGTTGTTTCTCTAATATAAAATACCAGGCATGTTGAGTGTTAATGTGGTAATTTTTTTTTTTTTAAATGAGCAATATATGATGCAACTGGAATAATACCTTGATTTATGGGTTTTTTGTTTTTGTTTTTGCAAAAAGACTGGATATCAATAAATAATAAAGTGCTGTTATACTGTACACAGGAACTTACAGAGCCACCAACGGGACAGTGATGGAAGGAAAAAAAATCATTTTAGTTTAAATCAGAGATGCAGAAGGATTAAATAGCTAAGTGGACTTTGCAGAGCATGTGGGAAAAGCTATTCTAAAATTGAATGGAGCCAAGACCTGGGGATCAGATACAATTGTGGGGATTTGAAGAGTAAAATAGATGTCTTCAACCTCTGCCAGACTTAAGATACTCATTCCTTAGTACTCACCAAATTCTTTAAAAAAAATACAAAAGTAAATAATAATAATAATAATAATAATAATAATAATAATAATAATGAAGAAGGAGGAGGAGGAGGAGGAGGAGGAGGAGGAAGAAAATTGGAAGGGGCATTATTATACATAGTCTATGATTTTTGCACACCTGGTTTAAATCTAGGCCAAATGTAAGTCACACTTATAAAATATAATAACTGTTTCCTGTCCCAAGGAGCCATGTAAATTGGAGATTTGAGATTAGGGCAGCATGCTTACAGGAAAAGTTCTCAAACATAGTGGATCATTTTGCATATATCTCAGTCTAATTCTTGTCAACTCTAATGAAAGGTTGCTCCAAGACTTTGATTTACGCTTTGGTGAGCTCCTGCCAGTTAAGGTAGACAAAACTTATTTTAATTGGCTGAGTATTTATTCACCATGGACACTTCTACACAAGTCATTACATCACCCCAGAATCAGATCTGTACCTGAACAACCTTTGTTCAATAGCAGAGCTGTTGTTGTTTTTCCTGGCTGTGCTGTTCTGTATTTGAAACTAAAGTAAACCAGTTATCCCCTAGCCCCATTATTTGCAATTGGATGGATTAAAAAAGGAAAAGAAAAAAAGCCCAGGAGCAAGGCAGAGATGCAATGGTCTTTTCCTTCAGTTCCGTCCTTGCGGGCTGCAACCAACAGGTCTCTAGAAGCTTTCCAGCAGCATCCAAGCAGGAAAAATATAACCCTACAAGATACTTCTGTTTAATCTAATCAAATGAATATATACTGCATCCTGTAATACACTGCAAGAGCTTTTCCTTTTTCCTGATTTTTTTTTTTAAGTATCTCATGCCCAACCTCTCAAATGGCTGTTGGTGGATTGCTTTCTCTCTTTCATATAGTCCAGTGTTGTCCAAACTTGGCCACTTTAAGATGGCTGGCTGGGGAATTCTGGGAGTTGAAGTCCACTCACCTTAAAGTGGCCAAGTTTGGACAACACTGATATAGTCCAGTTGGAAACAGCTACCTGGACAATGCCCTTATTGGAAGCGGAAGCATACAGGACGAACTTTGCCTTCTACTGCTTCTGTCTTGGCTGTTTTGATAATGCCTGTAAGGGTAACAAAGTTTAAACTGAAGTTGCAGGCTCAAAGAAAGAGAGAGACAGAAAGAAGACAACTTGGAAATGGCCCATTCTTCTCGTTTTGATGGGAATGAATATTTACTTCATTTATCTGAAATGTGGCAAGTCAGCCATTTAGCATATCCTTCTGAGTGTCAAAGGCTAGAACTTCTTTCAGATTTAGTTGCATTCTGGATCCCTACCTGGGACTTTAATCCGGGTCTTCCCCAGTGTTAATTTTGCCATCCAGGCCTAGCAGAAGCTTATTCTGCTCCAAGTTTTGCTACTGAGTTGTGGACTATGTTTACTATCTGTCCATGAGTATTCCAGTCATCATAAATCACTGTCAAGGCTATACAAGAAGGTAAGGATTTTTAAGAAATTATATTTTGAGCAGATCCCTCACAATGCACGCAATGTGTTTACTACAGTTAGTACTATTATTAATAATAGCACCACTACCTTTTTGTGATCATGTTAGTCATACTGTCCACATAACCACTTTTTTTTCCTCCCTTGAATGTCACTTGGCATAAAAAGAGAGTCTGGAAAAAATGGTAGCTCCTAAATTATTGTTATAAAGGTATGATGTGGATAGATGGGGTGGGGGGAGAATTGCCAATAATACCATTGTACAATCCTTTTCAAATCATTTTCCCTCTCCTAAAATAAGAAAAGTACACTCCACCCATTCATCCTTAGCAAATGGCAGTCAGAATTGGAGTGGAGGGATTTGATTTCTATTTTCCTTAACTCTTTCTTCTCTTAAACATTCTGAATTTTCTTTTCTCTTCAGCCAGGAGTCCAATCAATTGTTTCTTTGGTTCTGGTTCCTGTTTTAGTTATTATGTAAAATGACCCTGGAAGCTGCAGACTTCTGAAGACTGCTTTATAAATGTCTCCACAAATATGGTCATCTCCCATTAAACTTCACATTGAAAAGCCAACAACAATACCTTGCAGCCAGAACTAGCTCATATGCAAGGCGCACAGCCTGAAAGTTGCCAAAAAAGAAGGAATGCCAGGAATCAACCAACTGAAATATCCTCAGTGGACCAAGGTCTTTTGGACAGCTCCAAACGAAACTTTTTCCCCTGTTGCTGCTGTTCCTTACAGAACCCATATATTTCTTTTTTTCCATATGATGTGTTTGCTGTGCAACCAGAGAGAAAGTGTTCCTGCAGGTGAGGTGCCTTGGGGAGTAAAGCTAATGTGCTTACTTGAAAGCACATTGCTTTGCTTTCCCAGAAATGCACCCCCTGCCAAAGAAAGTTCTCTGCAGCTTCCCCTCAATTTACTGAACAGTTCAGAGCCTGAATTAGAAGACTTAACTCCTGCATTTCTGAATCAAAGGCGATTTCAATCTGATTAGCTTGACTTTCTTCCAAATCTCTTTGTTCTTCTCCAACTTTCATTGAAACATTGAAAAGAAAGGAACACAAGAGGGTGGAGAGGAAGGCAGGGAGAAAAAAAACCCAACCAGCCATGAATGGGTAATCTGTTGCTTCAAAATTGTCCATTTTCTCAAGTACTTAACCCATGAAGTGACACAGAATAAGATAGAAAAGGAAAGACTTTCTTTTTTCTATTTTTTTCCTTTTTTTTTTTTTTTCCAGGAGGAGAAACTACAATGTGGTTAATGAAGACCAGAGGTTGCTGGTGGTCCTTTAGTTATGAATGACAGAAAAGTGGGCTAAATGCTTAGGTTAAGTCTACAAAACAGTCGTGTGTTTATTTTTCAAAGACATGTTATGTACAAGAGGCTGCTAACTGAAAGAACACCAGGGGAGGGCTAGGGCAGTCCATTCAATGCAGAACTACTTTCCCATTCTAAAAGGCCGGGAAAAAGTTAATCATTGATATATTTTCCCAGCTTTTCCCATTCTGTCTTTGTGGCCAGTTTTGGATTATATATGGAAGTGGGACAGGAATGCATCATCCAGATCAAAAAAAGGAGTGTGTGTGTGTGTGTGTGTGTGTGTGTGTGTGTGTCTGTCTGTCTGTCTGTCTGTCTATCTGTCTGTCTGTCTGTCTGTCTGTCTATCCCTGAGTTTGCTTTGACTCCTTGTGACTACATGGACAAATGCTGCCTATCTCAATCCTTTCTCCTCCAGTAAAAACCTGTAGCTTTTTAAATAACTGTTGTCTTCTTTCAGTGCTATTGTCTTTCCCTTTTTTCTTTTTTTCTTTTTACTTCTGTAGCAAAGAACAAGCATAGTCAGCTTTTCTAGTCCATCATTTGCTCACATAATGTCATTACTTCAAGAGACCTGTCAGCTTTTATTTGGTCCAGAAATTACTGGTTGTTTTTTACTCCATAGTCCTCTCAATAACACTCTACGAATCCATAATTTGAATGTATCTAGCTTATTTCTCAGGGTCTAGTTTTCACAGGCATGCACTGTTTCTCTAAAGACCACTTTTATAACTTTGAATTTTGCTGTCATTGAAATGTGGGAATGGAGTGGGGTTCAGATGACTAAGGAGAAACAAAGTTTTATAAACCTACACGTAAAACTCGAAAAATTAGAATATCGTGCAAATGTTCATTTATGTCACTATGGCAAAAGGTGAAACCAATATATGAGATAGATGCATTACATGCAAAGCGAGATATGTCAAGCCTTACTTTGGTATAATTGTGATGATTATGGCGTACAGCTTATGAAAACCCCAAATTCACAATCTCAGAAAATTAGAATATTACATGACATCAATAACACAAGGATTGGAAATAGAACAATATCGGACCTCTGCAAAGTATAAGCATGCATATGTACTCAGTACTTGGTTTGGGCCCCTTTTGCAGCAATGACTGCCGCCATGCGGTGTGGCATGGATGCTATCAGCCTGTGGCACTGCTGAGGTGTTATGGAAGACCAGGATGCTTCAATAGTGGCCTTCAGCTCCGCTGCATTGTTCGGTCTCATGTCCCTCTTCTTTCTCTTGGCAATGCCCCATAGATTCTCTATGGGGTTCAGTCAGGCGAGTTTGCTGGCCAATCAAGCACAGTAATCCCATGGTCATTGAACCAGGTTTTGGTACTTTTGGCAGTGTGGGCAGGTGCCAAGTCCTGCTGGAAAATGAAGTCAGCATCCCCATAAAGCTCGTCTGCGGAAGGAAGCATGAAGTGCTCCAAAATCTCCTGGTAGACGGCTGCGTTGACCCTGGACTTAATGAAGCACAGTGGACCAACACCAGCAGATGGCATGACTCCCCAAATCAACACAGACTGTGGACACTTCACACTGGACTTCAAGCATCGTGCATTGTGTGCCTCTCCATTCTTCCTCCAGACTCTGGGTCCTTGGTTCCCAAATGAGATGCAAAAGTTGCTCTCATCAGAAAAGAGGACTTTGGACCACTGGGCAACAGACCAGTTCTTTTTTTCTGTAGCCCAGGTAAGACGCTTCTGACCTTGTTTGTTGTTCAGGAGTGGCTTGACAAGAGGAATACGACATTTGAAGCCCATGTCCAGGATCCATCTGTGTGTGGTGGCTCTTGATGCACTAACTCCAGCCTCAGTCCACTCCTTGTGAAAGTCCCCAACACTTTGGAATGGCCTTTTCCTGACAATCCTCTCCAGGCTGCGGTCATCCCTGCTGCTTGTGCACCTTTTTCTACCACACTTTTCCCTTCCACATAACCTATTGATGTGCCTTGATACAGCACTTTGGGAACATCCAACTTCTTTTGCAATTACCTTTTGGGGCTTTCCCTCCTTATGGAGGGTGTCAATGATGGTTTTCTGCACAACTGTCAGGTCAGCAGTCTTTCCCATGCTTGTGATTCCTACTGAACCAGCCTGAGAGACCATTGAAAGGCTCAGGAACCCTTTGCAGGTGTTATGGATTCATTAGCTGATTAGAGTGGGACACTTTGAGCCTAGAATATTGAACCTTTTCACACTATTCTAATTTTCTGAGATTGTGAATTTGGGGTTTTCATAAGCTGTACCCCATAATCATCACAATTATACCAAAGTAAGGCTTGACATATCTCACTTTGCATGTAATGCGTCTATCTCATATATTGGTTTCACCTTTTGAGTTGCCATACTGACATAAATGAACATTTGCACGATATTCTAATTTTTCGAGTTTCACCTGTATATATGTTATAAGGAAGGTCCTTGGATTTTTTTTCTTTTTTATAGCACTAAAAAATTAGATTCTGGATCATCTGCTAAACTGGTTTGGTATTTGGGAGCAAATTCATTGACCTTGCATAGGGAAATTAAAGAATTCTATTCGATTAGTAAACATTTGCTTTCTCATCTCAGTGAACTGCCATTAAATTTTGAAAAAGCACAGTTTAATTTAGAGGTTCTGAATGTGTTTAGTACCTATAGGAATCCTGAAGGAAGACTTGGGAAGGGAAAGGCTCAGAGCAAAAAGACTAAGAATCTGAAATACCTCAGACTTCCTGGATTTTCATCTACATGCCCACCTCTGGGCAAAATTTTGGTCAACTCTGAGAAGGAGGAAAAATCAAGGGCTGTAGAAAATAGAGAGAGAGACAGACTATATATCAGATTGATTATACAGAATGAATATATATATGTATGTATGTATATGTATGTATGTATATACAGTGTGTGTGTGTGTGTGTGTGTGTACGTGTGTATGTACTGAAGAGCTGGTTTGTTCAAATTGTTCTTCAGGGACCATTCATTCTGCCTAGCTGCAGCTGTTTTTCAGCAACATTTCAGCACCATCTCCTTATTTGTCCTCACAATCCAAAGCATAATTTGTGCACTGAGTGATCTAATCCTATTGGTTTTGATGCCTCAGGTGTAGGTATGTCTGTTAAATCACTATGTAACATGACATCATCAAATTCATATGAGCTGCAAGAGCCAACAGTCTTAAGCAGGGAGCTGGGCAAATGAAAGCAAATCTGGGAAAGCAAACAAGGAGAAGAGAGATTGTGTCAGGAAAGAGCAATATTGAAACAATGTGAAAGTACGTGCTGATAATCCCTAATAAGGTCAGATGCGTGTTGGCAGGTGTGAAAACAAAATGAAACAAATAACTGAAATTAAATCATACACAGGAAAGCCATATACATTTACAGCCCAGTTATTTTCAGTTCCCGCTAATGAATCAATCAAAGAATTTAGGAATTACTGTGAAAAAATAACCCTGTAAAAAATATTTTCCAAATCTTGGTTTTCCATTGAGCTGTCGCATATAGCTGAGTAGATAACAGGTATGATTGCATGCCTGTTATTACATGCCCCTTTAGCCAGGATTTTGGATGTTCCTTTGCTTTAAGTGATCCACATTTCTGTCTCCCTGCAACTCATCCACACTACACACAAATCACCTGCAAATTCTGCCACGGAGCATTTGCAACAATGCAGTTCTTTTAGGCCCACAAACCTCTTGCTTTCAAACATTTTCACTCAGGGTACCTGAACTGCACTACAAAAGTCCAGGCAAATATTTCTAACTTGAAAATTCTGGGAACTGAAGTTCAAGTGTTTGGAGGGTACCCAGATTGATATAGGCCAACTTCCATTTACCCAAGTTAATAATTATGTTTTTCTGCTAAAACTCACTTTGTCATGTAGTGAAACTGTCATGAAAGGAGAGACGTGTGGTTAAATGTGCAGCCCACTGAGTCACAGCATATTCATGCAACGTATAATCCAGCAAGGCTACCAGAAACAAATTACTTGAGTTGAATCCTAAGAAATGCTCACCTACTATGTATGTTGACTTAGAGCTAAGTCCAGTTGTGTTCAACAAAGTTAATCTCCCTGTAAATATATACATGACTGTAGTTTTCAGTGAAATCACAAAAGCAGTTTGTTTCTTTGTTTTTATTCTGGGGAATCATTGTACAAGTTGGAGGTTTGGTGACTTAAATAATGTATGATGAGAATTTAAGAGAATTTACCTAACGGTACCTAACCCAGCAACTCTTCTTACTCTTGATACTGCACAAAAAGGGCTCATCACTCTATTGCAAAGCCAGTTTTTTGTTATTCATTAACTTTTTTGAGTTTATTCATCTTCAATCCAAGCTGCTGCATAAATATAAAAAGAAAATTTAGTTCCTAAACCATTTACGTGATTTTGATGATGTTTCTCTAATTGATATTTCCTGTGTCTTGACGGTTATTCATCAAGGCCAAAGTAGCAAGGGGAGAAATACTGTGTGTTTTCAAGAACCTATAGATTTTTTAGCCACTGTATAAAGAGAACAAGACACACCACATCACTGCCACACAGGTGCTGTGCTCTAATCTGAAATCTGTCTTATAACTCAAGATGAATTATTTCTGTTAAATGTCACCTTCTCAAAAATATTATTTTAATTAGTCCTAATTAGAGATAATGTCTTTATTAAAAGAAAATAATATAGAATTTAATTGAATTTTGTGAATTAATATAGCATTGGTATATAATGAGTTGTTTTGTTATCCTTTTTAACGTATAACATAACAACATAACATAATGTAATGTAACAACAATTTTATTATTAATCTTAGAACAAAATCTAATACTGGTCTGCCACCCCTGTGACATTTTAACATGACATAGTTCTGTATCAAATGGTTGATCTATTTCAAATGAACATTGAGTAACTCCTTCATTAAGTAACCTGTATATTAATTTGCTTGCATATATATTGTTGCATGTGTTAAAATATTCTACAGGACAGATGGTTCCTATAAGCAACTACATAATGGAAAATACTCTGCAGTTTTGATGAGGTCTAATAAGTCTAATACCTATTATGTAAGTAAATTATCTATGAAGTACCTTTGCATGATTAGCAACAAATTAAATTATGGAGACTGACTGTGCTTCTTAAGTGAAACACTCAAGGCAAATGGGATCAGACAACTTAATCTGTATTGATCTTGTTGTAAGGTCCCTTTCCTGTACTTCTCTCTTAACCACCTTTCAAAAGCCAGTGATTGAGATTAGCTTAGAAAATAATTCAGATGCTGTATGGTATTTCAGTGATTTTTAAATATATTTCATGATGATTACGCCATAATCATCACAATTATACCAAAGTAAGGCTTGACATATCTTGCTCTGCATGTAATGTGTCTATCTCATATATTGGTTTCACCTTTTGAGTTGCCATACTGACATAAATGAACATTTGCACGATATTCTAATTTTTTGAGTTCACCTGTATCTATCAATCATATTTATATAGCTGCCCATCTCACATGATGTGACTCTGGGCAGTATACAAATAAACCATAAGAAACTATTTCCCAATGGCTACTATTTTTTTTTTTCTGCAACCCCATTTCCCACTGATGTGCGTTCATTGTACTGTTTCTCAGTGAAATCCAGTCCCTTTCTCTGAAGCATATGTTTGCCACTTTTAAAGTTGATATGTGTGGTGCATAATTTTGCATACCAGTGCCTGCTGTGTAGTTCCTGGGTAACAAAACCTGATGGATGGATGGATGGAAGGAAGGAAGGAAGGAAGGAAGGAAGGAAGGAAGGAAGGAAGGAAGGAAGGAAGGAATTGTGCAATTAAAGACCCACTACTTTTTTTATCTGTGCCATGGCACATGTAAAAGAGGGTTGGGCTTCAATCATGCAGTCAGACACCATTTTGACTTTTTTGTTCCCCCTGAAGATGCATCTGCTTAGTCCGCTAAGCTTTAGTTATCTGTTCTTTTCTGTTCTTTTCTTTTCTTTTCTTTTCTGTTCTTTTCTTTTCTTTTCAGTTTTACATGATACTTCACCATTTCAGACTCTGAAGATGCATCTGCTTAGTCTGCTAAGCTTTAGTTATCTGTTCTTTTCTTTTCACTTTTACATGACACTTCACCATTTCAGACTCCTCTTTGCTGGAATTTTTTTAACAAATGCACTGAAATGAGAATTAGAGTTGATTTATTGTTTTTCATTTCATTTAATTTTATTAAATATTTCAGTATCAAGGCCACCCAACACCACAGTGACTCTAACTTAGGAAGTAGTCTTCCTCATGTGCTAGACTATAGATATACACATTCCTGGTTCTTAAAGAAAAAAAAAAGGAAAGTTCTTGAAAGGGAATCTGCCATCTAGAGGTGAAACACTTAGGCCTGGATTCCAGCTGAGGTTTAATAAGTCTTGTAAATTACATGAATAGTGGCAGTGTATTTACCTCAGATATATAAGTGTGTCTGGCAGCCTGCCGTACCTTGCAGGCTTGAAGGAACCGGCACCCCACCCCCTCCTGCTTCTATTTCATATTCATCTTATCCAAAAGATAACAAAGTTTGTCTAAATACTAAATTCTTGCTCGTATGTATTCATTGCTTTTCTCTGCTTCCAGTTACACTGCTGATAATATTCTTTTGCTTTTCTTCTTTTTTTGCTAGCATTCCCAGGCCTCCACTTCCTGTGGATAGAGCAAAGCTTCCAAATCCATTATCTCTCAGTTTCCCTTGATAATAGCGAATCACTTTTGCAGTTCCTGGGGAAAGCTGCTGACATGATATGCTATTATCTCTTTTGTTCTTCCCTCCTCCTCCATCCTCCCTAAGGGAGGAAAACATCTGTGCATCTATCATCAAATGAATGAGTAGTTTTGTTTCACTGGCCTTTCAGACCTTGGTTTCCGGCTTGACCATCCCAGTCGGAACAATCAGATTCCCATAACAGATGCATAATAGTGACTGACTCGTTTGCAGTACAATGCTGATTGCAAAAAGTCAAGTTTATTTACCAGATCTCTCTTCCCATAATCTATTCAAAGCCTTAGCCTGTCTACCTCAAGTAGTATCAGTTAAACAAGAGACTAACTCTCTAAAATTAAGATACAATGAATTTCACGGATTACAGACTTTTCCATAAGATTCCCCCTCAATCCCCATATGCTTTAGTTAAACTTTCAGTGAACAAATCAGCTCTCCTCCTCCCTTCTCCACATTCTAGATCTGGGAAACAGTTTGATTGAAATTTTAATAAGTAAGAATTTGTCTGAGGTTCTACATTTAGCAATGCAATGCTTATTGAAAAAAGTAGATATATCTTTTCAAATTGGACTTTTATTCCTGCTAATCTTCAAATCAGATTTCTTATATACATTCTTGCAATTAACTTACCGACATTGGTAATTAGTGCAATTTCTTATTGGTGCAATTTTAATTTTTAGTTAATGCAATTAATTTACAGGTACTAGTATTGTTCTGCAGTTTGCATAAAATCCTCTACCCTAAGAGGGATTAGTATAATGGGTATATTTTAATGTACTATTACCAATCTCCTTCTTTGAATTAATATATAATTGAGCCTGGCAAACCCAGCATTAAACTGGATTTACAGACAATTGTGATGAATACAAATTATGGGTATGATTTTGAACTTCAGCTGAATGAAGGGAGAAAGAGTTCAGAAATGGGAGCAAAGTTTAGAGGAATATTCTTTGATTGTATCAGCATTAAATAAAAGTTAAGACAGATTTTATTATATAGTAATAGCTGAGTGAACACTAAGGGAACACAGTCTTCAAAAGTTCATTGAAGTCCACTGAAGGTCACTTTTATTTTCAAGAGACAGGATTTAGGCATGTATAATTAGTATGGAAACCTACTTAATTGTTTGTAGCATAAAGTTCAATAGGCAGAAGATTATCAAAAGGACAGCTTGGACTCTTGCAAACCTCCAAAGTTATTTCCAACTATATACAGTATACTCCCCAAAATCAGTGGCTTTGTTTCTAATTATCCTGAGATAGGAAACACCCCTAACTGTAGTATATGCCCTAAAATAAGCTTAATATTGTTTGGAGGAGAAAAAAGAAAGTCCAGAGCCACCTTCACCAACACCTAGGAAGATCTTGATCTTATCCACTTGTTTGATATGGCCCCATCTACTTTGAACTGTTGCCTCATCCCCTGTGACCTTGCCTGCCCAACAATTGCCAAAACATTGTCTATTCCTAATAGAATCACTCATGTGGCAGTCTTCCTAAAAAGGGAGAATCCTTGACATTTGATGATCTTGCAGAATAATCAGAATTCTATGCTGATCTCTTCTTGGGCTGCACCCATGTTGCAGTGGGTTAAGTCCTAATGTTTTAGCAAGAGCCATTTTTGCAAAAATGTGTACAGCTTTTCATGCAAGCTTTATTTTCTGATCCCAAAATGGATTGGAACAAACCATACGTAAAGGAAGAAGAACTAAAAACCAAAGTTGACAGATTTGTCTGTCCCTACTTGATAGTTGGATGTTAAATTATTGTTTCACAGGACAGCTGCCTTTAGGATGTGATTCACAAAACATGTATCCAAAAAAGCACACCATTAGTTCTGCATGCCCATGGGGTTTAGGAGTTATGTTTCTCCAACATCGCAAAACACTTTTAAAACACAAACAGAGAGAAAGAGAGAGGGCAGGAGAGCATCTGCTGCCCCTAAATCCCACTGTTGAAAAACTTGGAAACATCTAAAGTAGTTCTTTGGCTTTTAGCCATGGCAGAATATGGTTTTTTAAAAAAGACAGTAAATAAGAAATTCATGTGCTCTTATAAGTGGAAATTCCACATACACATAAGAGGATGTGCTTATGGCCTAATAGAAATTAATGATAGCATTATTTTATAATCAGTTGTAACGGCAGACCCAATTCCTGCAAATCTTTATATTTTTCCTTAATGTATTTTATTTAGAGGAGGAGGAGGAAGAAGAAGAGGAGGAAGAAGAAGAGGAAGAAGAAGAAGAGGAGGAGGAGGAAGAGGAAGAGGAGGAAGAAGAAGTAGTCTACTGAACTGTTAAATACATTGGCAGTCCCAGGGATACTAATTTGCTTGGCATTGCTCTCTTTTCTAGGGCTGCTAAGTTCCATTTGTTCTGAAAAGTGTTTACACACTTTAGAAATTATAGTCATATGTTACTTAGATTATAATGGGAGGGACCTTACTTATTAGCTTCTCAGTGTTTATGAATGTCTAGTTTCTATGAATGCAAATTAATCTCTTTATGGAATCAGGGCATCTCTTGCCAAAAGATGGACATTTGTAATCAACATCTCATGTTCTACACATGATATCCCATTGTGTAAATGCAGGAATTAAATGTTGTCCATGTATGCTGTGTGGAATTTAGCTAGTCTCTTCTCTTCTACTTTAGATAGAATATTCTTGTCATTTCCTACACTTCTTTTCAAGGGAGCTGGCACACCTATTCTGCTACTGTTCATCAATTGTATATTAATCAAGAGAAAACAGACTTTCTCTTTGTGAAAGAGCTTATGTTGACATGGATGCTGAATGTTGTTCAATAAAGCTGAATGGGACGCAGTGGAACTGCAAGTTGGCATGCAAGACGGCAGGTAGATTTTGCTTGCAGTGTTCTGTCTATGGTGCCTTATTCAAATACTAATGCTGGTAAATTCTAAGCACAGTTTAAGCCACTTCCACATCACAATGTTATTACTTTCCAGTCCTGCATGGAGCAGTATGAAACAAACTTGTAACCATCTTCTCTTTGGTCAAAATGCTGGGAGCATGCCTAAGAAAATCAGTGCTCTGTCCAGTTTACTAGCAGAAAGTGCAAAGTGAGGTGTTCAGTCAGTGTCCTACCACCTTAGCCTCCAGGAATCCCAAAATAATCAAAGCCCCCTCACCTTTATTCAATACAAAAACAAGAAAAAAAAATAGCATTTCCTCCCATGATCAAAAGCTATTACAAAAAAAAAAAAGAGGGGGCATATAAACTGTCTTGACATCATTCCTTCACTCATGAAAAGGTATCCAAAAGTGAACAAAGGGGTGTGTGTGATGGGGTCAGTCAAGAGTTCTCACTAATAGGAAATGGGTTGTCCAGCAACTTAGCACAGTGAAGTGTCGGAAGAAAACTTGACCTTTGCTCCATTTTCAAATAACTGTAAGAAATCTGCAGGTTGGGGATATGAGGAATAAATTTCTCAAAATGAGCAAAATTGCAATTGCACAGAACCAGAATTAGTCAGAGTTAGTTCTCGTTTTGCCCAAAGCCCTCACACAGAAATGTTCTTAATTTATAGAGCTAGACTTTCTTAGCAAAATTGGAACTAGCCTTGGAAGCCTTGGAACTGACAACAAGGTAACTTAGGGTGGGAGATGGGGAAAAAAAATCTATCAGTATACCTGCATGAAAGAAAAGAGATACGAGAGTCAAATCTTTATTAGGACTAAGTTTCTGAGCTCCATTGAGAGACTTTTCCATACCCAAAAGTAATAAACAAATGGATGGAACCTACAAATAAGATCAATTTTCATGGGTCATGCAGAAGACAGCTGTGTTTGGATCCTCACTGGTTTTCAGGACAATGTTTCTCAGACAAAGAATGGTTATTACTCTGCAAAGGTGAACTGGATTAAAGCCTACAAGCAAGAAATGAGATTCTAAATTTATCCCAAAGGAGTTGATATTATGAACTGCATTATTACTAGGCAATACCGACAACATAAAAATGTATGCCACGAGTAAGTAATTTGGGATCCTGCTGATGTATTGACTACTTGCTACTGAGCAAGATCCATTCCTGAGATCCTGGAGCAGCTCTCCAGATTAGTGGTAGAATATCTTCATCTTTTGGTTTTTGGGGGACTTCAACCTGTCTGCCCTGGGGGCTAACTGTGGCAAAGCTCTGGAGTTCATGGACTCATCTCAAGTAACCTCAGGCCTGACACATGTAGGCAGTCACACTTGGGATCTCATGTTTGAGCAGATGTCATCTGATTTGGAGATGGAGGGGATTTCCATCATCCCATTGCCATGGTCAGATCATGCCCTGATCCACTTACAATTGGTAGCCACCCATGACCTCTGTGGGGTAGAACAATCTATTTATATGTTCCACCCTAGGCACTTAGTGGATCCGTTTGGTTTTTAGAGGGCACTTGGGGAATTTCCAGCTCTCTGAGAATTTGCCCTGGTTTATTGAGACCATCAAGGAAATGAAGCACCAGAAACAATGCCTAGAGCATTGGTGGAGGAAGAAGAGAAGCAAATCTGACCAAGCACAGGTATATGGCCATGTTTGCATCTACAGCATGGCAATAAGGGAGGTGAAGTACACCAACTTCTTCTCCTTCATTGTGTCATGGGTCATCCAGTGATCACCTTTAGGTTACCAACTGTCTTAGGGAGGAGACAGGTTTAAGATCTCTTACCTGGCTACAGAGATAATTTTGCTCAGCATTTTGCCAATAAAGTCACTCTATTCTCCATAGTCTTGAGCAAGGTTACTAGGGCACTGTCTTACTATGTTATCTGGGACTCCTTTTGGCCTGTAACTTCCAAGGAAATGAATAGGATACTGCCTCAGTTATCATCTGCTACTTGTTCTTTGCAATCCTGCCCATCCTGCTTGTTGCAAGGAGTGGGCAAAGTGGTATCCACTTAGATGCAGGGGACTGTAATGACTTTTTGCAGGTGAGTAGGCTACCAGAAGCCTTGAAGGAGGCTGTGGTGTCTCTCCACCTTAAGAGGCCTTCCCTGGATCCAGTGGTGCTTGACTATTATGACCCTGTCACCAATCTCCCCTTCTTGGGGAAGATTGTAGTGGACAACCTTCACAGAAGAAGAAGTGGATTATCTGGTCTGCAAATTGAAGCTGAGGTATGGGATTATCTGGTCAATGCAAATTGAAGCTGGGGTATGGGACAGAGAAAGCACTGGTCATTCTCTTGGATGACCTGTGTCAGATCCTGGATGGGAGGATTGTACCCTTCCTGGCCTAATGGACCTCTCAGTGATATTTCACACCATTGATGATGGTATCTTGTTGGAGAACCTATAGGGATTGGGAATTGGAGTGATGGCTCCATTCCTTTTCAATCTGTGATAGTGGGTAAGGAGATACTGTCCTGGTGAGCCTGATATGTGTACCACTGGAGTTGGTCCTTCCTCACCCTGACTTTAACATCTACATGAAGCTGCTAGGTAGTCATCTGACAGTGCTGGTTGTGGTATTCTGATGATGCCTAATTGTTCATTGGTACCCCAGGCTACAAAGGAGATGCTGTTGATGTTCTTTCCTCATGCTTGCTTGAAAAGCATGTGGAAGCTGTTCCATGCTTCAGGTGCTGTGGAAGTTGTGGTCTTACCTGGAGCTACAGTAGCTCATGTCTTCATCACTACTGCTTGAACTACTGCCATGTGCTTTACATGGGGCTCCCTTTATAGACCACTCAGAAACTGCAACTGGTCTAGAGTCCTGTGTGATCACTGGCTTTCATTATTGGGAACATATGACTCCAATTCTGAGGGCCCTGAGGGTTGACCTTCAAAGCATTTTATGGCTCAGCACCAGAATACCTACAGGATACCTTTTCCCACCAGTGTCATCCCAACCTATTACAGCAACACCTAGGGAGAAATTACTTATAATCCCATATTTCAGAGAGGATTCTGGGGGTTGAAGCTAGAACACACCGCTTTTCTGTGGTAGCACCACTGCTTTGGAACAGCCACCCAATGGAGATCGTGCTAATTCCTCTTACCTTTATTGTTATATTTATTTATTTTTGATGGTTTGGGTCTTGGATTTTTATGCTGTTATTGTTGTTATTGTTATTGTTGTGATTGGTTTTAATCTGACTATGGATGCTTTAATTGTTGTTCTTTATACACTTTGGAAGTCACCAAGAGTGGTTTGTTTGTGGTGCAACTGAAGCTTGAAATAAATAAATAAGGAAGCTTCTTGCATTTTTTACATTTTGCTTCTTACGACTGTAGAAATTTTGAAACAATTTGGCTAGAAGTATTCTTCCTGAGACCATTAAACATTGACTCACTGCAGACAGATGCCCAATGGGACTTTATGAATCTACCTCAGTAATATCTGCAGGAATAATTCTCCAGCACTAGCTAAAGTACATTCCTGTATATTTCCATTTAAACCATCTGCCAATCTTAATACTTATTCCTGAGGGAGGAAACTTTCCAGAGCTGTTTTTCATTTAATTTACAAGGACATCCTGTTTAGGTACTTATCAAAAGAACAGAAGAAATTATGCCAAATACCACAGCCTCAGAAAACTTAATGGGTTAGGCTGAAGTAGTAACGTACATTTCAAGTGAGTTGCAACATCTCAGCTTTCTTGTTTATTAAATCCCAAACACTTTCCTTTCCTTTCCTTTCCTTTCCTTTCCTTTCCTTTCCTTTCCTTTCCTTTCCTTTCCTTTCCTTTCCTTTCCTTTCCTTTCCTTTCCTTTCCTTTCCTTTCCTTTCCTTTCCTTTCCTTTCCTTTCCTTTCCTTTCCTTTCCTTTTTCAATTTTACTGAGATGACAGAATTGCAAATCTGTTTGTTTTTGTTCCAACAAACATCAGACCTAACCATTGCCAGGCATGTACTTGCCTGTTCATATAACACTCTTGGCAGCTAAATCTAAACTGTATTGATTAGGGATAAAACACAGATCTTCAGTTCCTTAAGCTAAGCATTGAATTGAAGCCAACTCACTAGATAGCTTTGAACAACCCTCAGCTTAGCCTCCCTTACTGGGTTACTCTGGGTTACTCTGAGGAGCATTCCACTGTCTTTACCTCCTGGTGTGTGTGTGTGTGTGTGTGTGTGAGAGAGAGAGAGAGAGAGAGAGAGAAAGAAATTAGTCATAAAGATATATGTGCCCTGGCTCTGTCTGTGTATGGTAGCATGATCAACTTCAGGAGCAGGGCTCAGGATCATCATGGTTCCAAAGCTGGCTTGAGAACCACCTTTAACCTGGAAATGATTATTGTTCAGTGGATATCTAACACTGGGCTCCACTGGCACTTTCCTCTTGACACTGTGGTTCAGGCAACAACATGCATTGTTTGAAGATTATTAGAGGGGTCCACAAACACCTTCAGGCAGCCTGCTGATCTCACCACTCTGTTGTCACTACTGATTTCCTCTGGCTGCATCCCTTTCATTATTTTCAAAACAAAATCACAATGCTGAGCTAGGCTTCTTAGCTCCGAAATAAAGAACAGAATTGTTCCACCTGTTTCTATTTGAAAGAGCATTGATCTTCCACCAAGCACTATTCCAGGAGCAAACAATCTGGTACTTTCAGATCCCTTGGAATACAACTTCCATCACTCCTACTTGTCAGAGCAATAGTAAGTGTTTGTGGGAATACTTTCAAAAAACATGGGGGAGGCTGCCAGATAGCCTGTCTCTACCTATTCCAATGGTCATGTGCCCCCCTCTGGGTTGGGAAACCTGTAACAAGTCATTACCAACATTTTGCAATACATAGGAAAATGAAGCAATGAGTTCTGCTGATCTGGGTAACCTAGTCTGCTTTGCTCCCCCTATATACTTTCCCCTCTCTACTATTTTCTGTTAAAACTATTAAACCTCCAAGAATGACACTGTAATTGTGGATGCATTCCGAAGCATTCTGAAGCTTGCGCCTGTCAATCGGGTCTTTATGCTGCCCAGGAGAAGCCGGATGTGTGCCATGCATGGCAGCTGTTGTGCCCTGTCCAGCTCACAGCTGATAGACTGGCAGTGTGACATGGAGATGGAGGGGGGAAGGGAACCCAAAGCCAGAGCCTGGGAAATGTTCTGTGGCTGAATGCTTTAGACTCTGACTGGTAATTAATTGGCTACATGGAAGATTAGGAGAAAGACCAGGCTGGAGATAGGACAACTGAAACCACTTTCAGAAGTCATTAGAAATTAGAAATGGGGTGTGTTATTTTTTTCCTTTCCACAGAGAGAGAAAGGCATATTTTATGAATGGTCTTTCTTTCTTGGATTGAGTGTGGGGAGACCCCTGCCAAGAGTACCCAGTTCCTGAAAATGTAATAACTAACAACCCTATTACACTCTTTCATTTATGGAAATATGTGAGTATGTTATGAAGTACTTCCATTATATATTCTTCCATATGGAAAAATCTTCAGTCAGAGCCAAATCAAAAGTGTGTTCTCTTTTGGCAAGAAAGTAAATTACAAGCTACAACTAAACAACTGTTTCATAAATGCATTTTATCCATTTCTACCTTCCCTTTGCCTCTAAATGTTTCTCTTTTCTAGAACAGCAGTCCACACAGGTTGTCTCAGTGTTCAGAATAAGTTAAAACACTTCTTAACCATTTGTTTTCAAAATAAATATGAATCTACTAACTGATTATTCAGTTCCTTTACTTACTGCTTAATTTCCTGAAAGTTAAAGGGAAAGAAAACTATGCAGAGAAAGAAAGAAAGAAAGAAAGAAAGAAAGAAAGAAAGAAAGAAAGAAAGAAAGAAAGAAAGAAAGAAAGAAAGAAAGAAAGAGAGAAAGAAAGAAAGAAAGAAGGGGAGGGAGGGAGGGAGGGAGGGAGGGAGGAAGGGAGGAAGGAGAGAGAGAGAACATGGTGGGAAAAAAATATTGAAATTTGATGTTAGGGAAAATACTTGATTGCTGTCAAAACTTTAAATTTCTGGATTAATCCCTATAGAAGCCCTTATTCACAGTTTTCTCAAATGTGTGGAAAGGGGCAATGTAACTCCTTTTACACATGTTCATTTCCTAATCCACACAGCACAAAGAAACCTCTCCAGTTTGAAGAGCCATCTGGCTTTGCTGTAAACAATCTAAACTTTTAAAAACTTTTTTTAAAAAAAACTTTGGTTTCTCAGAATTTGGAACATGAGTATGAACTCCCTACTCAATCTCTGTGCATAATTTTTCCAGAGAAAGACAAGTGTTTGCTGAATTTCATTTTGGATACTGTTCACCTTGCCTCAGAGCCACTGCAGTAAAATCCTCATACTGATTTCCATCAGGATTTGTGGTGGAATTCTCTTTAATCACTACATCCCAGTATGTATTAAGGCTGGGCAAATCATTCAAAGAAGTGCTTGGCTAGAGAAAAGGCTCCTTCGGAATCTCCTCAAAGCTGCAAACCATTTACAGTTGCTCAGAGGCTTAGCCTGGATGCCACAAGTGCTTCCCAAGATATTCTGGTCTTCTGCACAAAAGACATTACACTGGGAAGTAGCCAGGAGACCTCATGATGGGCTTGAAGCAGCTGCAGGAGCCTTCAAGTGGATCTAGAGCTTTGCTTGTTCTTCTTGGCAAACGATTTGCACATACATGTCTCACAATTTCGGTGGCAGTTAATAAGAATGAATAGGGAC
Source organism: Liasis olivaceus (assembly GCA_030867105.1). Classification (NCBI taxonomy): domain Eukaryota; kingdom Metazoa; phylum Chordata; class Lepidosauria; order Squamata; family Pythonidae; genus Liasis; species Liasis olivaceus. The sequence continues at coordinate 22,689,003 of CM061352.1, forward strand.
AAGCAAACATTACTTTACTCTAAAATGTTCTTAGGCATTTAATGCATCAATAATATTGGAGGGACCCCTTTGGGGCAACAGCTATGTGCTTGCTAAAACATATACAGTCATGTGAAAAATCACCTGCTCCTTAGCAGTACTTAGTTTTTCACACATGGCTTCTCCATCTTGGCTTTCTTTTTGTAAAAGTAATGACAACATGGTGTAATAGGTCATGTGTTGTTGTTCATCTGAGGTTGTATTTACCTACTTTTGAGAACTGCCAAGGACCAGATGAGTTTTATTATGTCCTGATAGGTAAAACCATAGAACTCAAAGCTGGTGTACTTTCTTTTTCACACGACTATAGTTCCAGTTTATATTTGCAATGTTTTGTTACTGAAAGCATGCATACTTATTTATCTCTCAAAATGTTCTGATTTATATTTTTTCTTAAAAAATATTGCACCTATATGCTGCAGGCATATGTTTTTACCTTCCTGACTTTTCCCTTGCATTTTTTGTGTCCTTGTGTCAAATGTAATTAAGATTTTATTTTACATTCTTTGAAGCTGTAGAAAAAAATAGCCACTGACTTCTCCACAGGAAAGTGTACCAGATGTTTACCAATGCACACATTTCTAACTGATGCATCCATTTTTATTAATATTATTTTAGCTCAACATGTGTGCAGAGACTGCTTGTTTCCAGTAATGATTAGCAAATAAGCAGTATCAATAACAGAATATTAACTCACTAACAATGACTGTGATTTAATACTAGCCAATTCTGCAATTTCTAGCTCTCATCACCTGCTGGTATGTCCTAAAGAGCTTCCATGCCAGTGGTGGGATGTACAAATTGAATGCCTGCCTCGTTTAGATCATCAAGAAATGTCTAATTTACTAATCCCAAACCCATTATTAATACAAAGTTAAAGAGCACACACACTTTATACATATACATGTAATTATTTTAAAATGTGGCTTGAGTTAACTACATAATGGTCCCAAACACTGTAGGTTATTTTCCTTTAAAAGATCTATTTGTAGGGAAGGCATTTTTTTTTCAATAATCTCACATATCCATTTTAAATGTTTGCAGATTTCCTGTTTCCATTAATTCTTCCCAGAGGAAGAAAAAGGGGGAAAATCTAGATAATAAATCCAGTCCAAGCATTTGGAAAGAATTCCTCATATTTTGCGTGCAAGCACACATTCAGGTTATCTTGACCCTTCAATCAATACAATGTGACCTGATACTGATGAATGCAACAGAAATAATTTATCTTGATAAACTGAAAACTTGGCTATAGTTAAAAAAAAAAAAAAGACAATGAAACTGAATAATGTCGGGTGAAGTATAATGTATAAAGTAAGAATTAAAAAACTCTACCCAGCTGGAATATATTGAAGTTCCTCCTCTTTCTTTCTTTCTTTCTTTCTTCCTTTCCTTCTTCCTTCCTTCCTTCCTTCCTTCCTTCCTTCCTTCCTTCCTTCCTTCCTTCCTTCCTTTCTTTCTTTCTTTCTTTCTTTCCTTCTTTCTTTCTTTCTTTCTTTCTTTCTTTCTTTCTTTCTTTCTTTCTTTCTTTCTTTCTTTCTCTCTCTCTCTCTCTCTCTCTCTCTCTCTCTCCTTCCTTCCTTCCTTCCTTCTTTTTCTTTCTTTCTTTCTTTCCTTCTTTCTTTCTTTCTTTCTTTCTTTCTTTCTTTCTTTCTTTCTTTCTCTTTCCTCTGCTCCCTCCCTCCCTCTCTCCCTCCCTCCCTCCTTCCTTTATTGTTCACATTTTAAAAGTTACAAAAGGTAGACCATGTCCAAGTGGTAAGAGCACGTGCATTCCACATCTTGGTACCAAAATGGAATTTTTCATCTCACACAGGGAGAAATTTTTCAGTACATTGAGATTCGTCCTATTATAGACATTTTAACTCAATTTAAATCATTTTAAATCAATTGTTTCTGTCCTGGCCTAGTATATTTTTAAGAACATAGCCCACAGTATGCCATTCAAAAACCAAGTGTGATTATTTGCTAGAAAAAAGTTGTATTTCCCTGGTATATATGAATAAAACAAAATAAAATAATGCAAAGGTATTAGTATGCCAGGGCAACAATGCAGAATACAGAAACATCACAATCTGAGCATTACACAAGAACAAGTAACATGTTTTAGAACATAGTAAACCAGAGATTGCAGTCATCTTATAATTTCAGTGTTGAGTTTCTTTGTGAGAGAAATTCCATAATAAAAATTATTGTGTAAAACTAACTTTTAAAAGATTTTCCACCCCAATTTAACATAATTGATAGGTATAAAGGTTTATGAGAAAGGAAAAGGAAAATAGGAATTTTGCTAATATAACAATTCAGTTTAATATTTTAAGTATTTAAAATAAAATTAAAAGTGATAAAAGTGTGCATATTTTATAGAGTTCATCCTAGAAAGTCAGATAACATGACATCTACTTGGGTTTTAAGATCATGTGTATGAGTCTTCCATAATGAAGACACAATATATGATATGATTCTGGAATGGCAACTTTAAAAGAAATCGCCTAGCTATTATTTACAGTAAGTTCCATGCAAATCCATTACACAAGATTTAAATTGATTTTAAATGGTCAATAGAAAATGCACAGACTTGTTGGGTCCTGGCTATTGTGAGAACCAAGCAATGCTTTGAATCCTTCTTCTCCAAGCCCTCAACTCCACTGCATGTCCCAAGTTCTTTGGGGGCTTTCTAGTATTAGATATCCAGGTGTTGTAAAGTTAGTCACAGAGTATAAAAATAATGTTAGGTTTGTTTTTTCAAGGTTGATGTTTTCTCTCCAATTTGGTAGAGAAAATTTGAATAATCCCATAGTACATGAGACATCCTCCCAGACCTAAAGAATTGTTAGTCACTCAGACTTTTATTGCTGACTCTCTCATTCTCTAATCATTTCCACACTAGCAGTGTCTTCTATAGACATCCAACCATCATTAGGCCAAAATAAAAATGAGAAGAAGCTTTATATTACTTCAGTGATGGCTGAGTGATGCAATGAAGAAGCTGTAAATCAGTAAATTACCTCTCCCTCAATCCTGTTATATTATTCCTCCAGCTTCTCTGAGAGCTAATATAGTCAATGGTACAATGCAAATGTTTGGAATATGGTATGATATGATACAATATTAAGATAGGATAGATAAGACATACAGTATGATACGTAGGAGGTAAGTATGGATGGTATAGAATACATGTCAAACGTTTCAACATAAATCTAAGAACAAATGCTTTGTTTATTTATAAAATTTGTTACAAACTCTTCATTACAACTAAAATTCCCTATTCCAGATTTTTTCCCCTTGCTCCTTGAATGTGGCGGCATTTTAGAACTACTTGGACAGAGTTCAGATATTCCTAATCTGACTGCATTAAGTTTGCTAATTTCTTTTGTTTTACAGAATATGTCTAACAATATTATTGGGGCCTTCTGACCTATTGCTCCACTCTTGGTTCTTTTATTGTACCTAGAATACCCTGAGGTCACCTGCCATAAAGGAAGGTCAAACGGACTATAGTTTCTCAGTAAGCAAATAATAAAAAGCACTGCCAGGAACCCCTTTGGGTCTCAGCCAGTATATTTATTCAATTTATCTTTTAAAGTTTGATTCATATGCTTGGTTGTGCCATCAGCTTGGCACAAAATATCGGCTTTAACCTCAGGATCAGCATACCATTCCCTTAAGTGAAGACTTTTATCAATTCTTCAGCAGTTTTCTTTGCTGATGAAAATCACTTGGGTGCTTGGGGGAGTTGGCTTAATAACATATTTACAATATATATCGATTCCATTGCTGGTTTTAGAGAACAGACCTAAAATATGTAATAAAATTGTTTGAAATTTGTCCAGACTTGATACAGAACTTGATCTCTCTATAATGACTAGCTAGTAGGCTGTCATGAACCAGTAGAGAATTGTCTCTCTATATTCTTCTCAAGAATGACTAGTTGTTCCAGTTGTTTCCCAGTCAATGGATAGGCTTTTATCTTACATAAAAATTTATTTTCACTATAAGTCAGACTCAGTTTCCCAGTAGGACAAATTATTAGGACCTTTTAGGACTTTGTATTAAATCTTGAAGGGTGAGAAGAATGGTCCAATATTGTCCCTTCTATTTTAGAGTTTTTAACTTGAAAGTCATGGTAAGTCCTATCACCTCTGGGACCTTCTTTGATCAGAGCATCCTTTGATACTTTCCCCTCTAGGATGTTCCATATGTTCCCTTGTACTTAGATGTGAGTCTTTGTAAGGTGTTGTTGTTGTTGTTTTTTGCTCCCTCCTTAGGAACACTAACAAAACATCAACATCCATCCTGTATCAACTAAGCCAACCACCCATTTCCTGTTGCCTTTTGCTGAACCTCTAATCTCCTTTCTTAAGGGTATTTTGCGGTCTGCTGTACTAGGGCCTTTTGGGGAGGTTATTTTTATAATATCTGGATACATTATGTAGTTTTCCATGTTTTGTGTCTCCAGAGATTTCTCTGTCCCCTCAAAGATGAAGAAGGCAAGTTGTCTGTTCTCCTTTCCTAGTTCCTTTCTTTTTATTTCTTTGGGGATTCTTGGCAAATCCTATTTTCTTTGAGTCCTTGCCTATTTCTCCCCCTCTCCTGATAGTCTTCAGCTAAAGTCATTATTTTTATCTTTGTATCTGAGTGATGCTCCTAGACCCAGAAGCATACAGAGGGTGGTTGTGTTTATAGGAATTGTTCTAACACAGCTTTGTCTATTATTTCCTCTTTGCTATGCTGTACAGTTTTAACTATTTCCTTCCTAGATCTGCTAATTGGGTCCATAATTCTCTAAGTCCTTCTTGAGGATTTTATGGATATTCACTAATTGATGGCATGCATTTTATTTACCTCATACCTACATAAGTTGCCTCTTCTACCCAACTTAATCCCTTAACAGGGAAGTAGCCCAGCCACCACTCTTCTTTGAGCCACAGGGTACCCATTCAAATATTACAAAAAGGATTCTATATCTTCCCCTTCCATAAGTTCAGATATTCTGAGATCTTGGGGTCCCACTTTTCCATTCCCAGGTGAAGGAGTTGATGGAAGGATAGTTGGTGTGGATTGGTTTACCTTTAAGAGGACTACCAACTCCTTAAATTCTTCCTTTCTAGCATCCTGATAGAGCTTCTCTTTTTATGGGTAAGCTCTTCTTTTGGATCCCCACCACAGCCTATCCTCTACATTTCTTTTCATTAATTGGGCCCTTTCTTCTTCTATCCCTTTTTCTGCCCTCTTTCTTTCTTCTTTCTGTTGCCTTAACATCTCTTGCAGTATTTCTATCTGGGCAAAATAAGGGTTCAGTTCACTTTTGACATTCTTGCTGGCCTGCCTCTGCTCCTACTAATTCCTCCTTTTAATCCATTTCTAACTTTCTGACAGAAGCTCTGGTTCATGGCTATGAGTTGAGAAACATTTCTTGTAGAGTTCTTGCTGTTTGGGGCCTAAATTCCATTGTTATGGCTGGCTCTGGAATTCTGGCCCACATATACACCTCTCCTCCTCACAACACTCCCATTCCATGCTGTCCTGGAACACTCTTTATTTATCTGGGGGAAAGATGGAGCCCTTAGTCTTTGGCTGGGCTGAAGATCAGCAAATGAAAAGAGGAAGGGAGGGCTTTCCTTCCACAGTCTGCTTCAGTCATCCTTAGGATAGACCCACTGAAAGTAATAAAACTTCAAATAGTTATGATTATGCCTGGATCTAATCTAATCTAAAGAAATGTATACACATATATCTTTTCTACCATACTTATAGATGTTTTAAAAGAAGAAATGGCCACATTCTGTCAGCTGAAACCACATTGTTTTCATGCGATGAAAGAGTTACATTTATGCTGACTCTGTTTTCCATTGCAATGGACAAGGCAAAAGTCCAAATATTTTATCCTCCTGGTTTTTATTGTACATCTGCTGCTGTATTATTCTTTAACACACTAAGAATTCATTGAACAGAAAGTAAGTTAGCATAATGGTTTCCCTGCAAGGCATCAGCTGTTACAGGTATTTCAAAATAAAATAATCTGCTTTTTTGCAGTCCTCTAACCTTTATATCCTGGGAGCCATCAAATGCAGAGTCTAGATACTATATAGCTATAAAATTGTTTAATGTATTTATTTATTTTGGTACCAAACCAATACCAGGTTTTCCTATTATGATCTATTTGCAAGTATTTTCTAAATGATAAGAAACACAGAGTGCAAGTTCAGTTTGAAGCATGCAGAACAAATTCAATCAAAATAAAATCTTCTAAGATTTTTGATATTAGAGTATTAAGCATGTGGTCAACTGTATTAAGTTATAGTAGAGTGCCTCAGATCATTTCCACACCACATTTCCGTTCCCCAATCCACACAAGCACTTTTGTGCCATCTCAAAATGAAGAGCATGCCATTAACCACAGAATGTTCCTTCCAGCTGTCTAGTCAGAGGATATAAACAGAATCAACCAACTAGTGTCCTGCGCCAAGCCACTGCCACTACTGGAATAACTAAATAGTCCTTACCCCATAAGAAATAAAATAAAGTGCTCCTCCCTGCCATAAATACATTTCAGTACACATTGTGTGCATTTCTCTGGTTTGCAAAATAATCTAAGTGATTACAAGGAAGGGATGCTTCTTATATGCACAACCACTACCTTGCCTCTATTCAAAAATTCGTTGTGAGCCGTGATAACGAAATCAGAGCTGAACAGATATAAAGCAGTTGAAATATCTTTCTAATTAAGTTAGAAAACTGCAGAGTAGAGCAGCAGAACATTGATCAAATCCAGAATGAAAGTAACACACTAAGCAAGCACAAAGCTTCCTTAGCTCCACTCAGTTGCTAAGCAATGTGACAACAAAGCTCCTATTTAGGCCAGTTTTCTAGAGGATCCCTGACAATAAATTAATAAGACTGTATGGATACATTTTCCCTTACATTGCTTCTTGTGATTTCCTTATCATCACTATTCCAACAGTCTGGTAATTAGTAATTTACTTACAGGGGATTGATTCCATGTACAGTATATATGTATATAGGTGGATTGGATGGACAGTTACAGGAAACTAAGGCAATCTAATTAACTAAATTAAAATATTTCCAGAATCCCCAGAATAGCTGACATGTTCCACCATGTAATTGTTTGGAGACCATTCAAAATACTTCAGAAGTGCCAAAACATGATCCAAAATCACTAAGACAATTACAACTGGCATTAAAATTCTTTTTCCTTTTACTCTGGCATTTCTATTGTTGTGCTTCAGAAACTAAGCAAAAGAAGCTTGTTAAGGTCCACTAAGAATCATTATAAAAAAGCAGACATTTGGGGTAATATGAGTATTAAGGGGATAAACATGGTATCAGCCTGTACGCATGCATAGGAAACTTACAGTGGACGGCAAAAAGTGACTCAAGAATACAATAGCTGGAGATAGATAGTATGCTAAAGAAGTAAAATGATTAAACCTAGGGAGAAAGAAAATTACAAACTTAGATAAGATTATAAAGGAATGGATATTCCTACGTCATTACTGTAGAGGTCAGAATAGTTAAAACAGTGATTTTTCCCAATGGCTGAAAAAGCTGGATATTGAGAACAAGTAAGAGAAAAAAGGTTGATGCCCCTGAATGATGGGTTTGGGCATAGATGCTAAAAGTAGCATGGACTGCGATAAGACTCAATCAGTCAAGGACTAAGACTCCCTTGGAGTGATGATCAGCAAGCATAAACTCATATTTGGGGCATTTCATGTGGTTAGATTAAGGGGGAAAAATACTATACTTGGCAATATTAAGGGATGAGAAAAATGGAAGGAAAGCAATATATAAGGTAAATGGATGCAATCAAAGTGATTATTGGAATGTCTTTGTAAAAGCCATGAATTATTACTAAAGACAGGTCAAGATAGCAAGCATTTGTCTGTACACACCAAAAGTTAAAAATGATTGAATGGCACTTAAATAAGAATCTTTATAATCATTGCCTGAGAAGTCATGTCACTTAGATAAGAAATAATCCTTCTAGTCATAAGACTTTTAAAAAATGAAATATGAAATTCTTGCTCCAGAACAAACTGGTGAACTAAAAAGCTGATCTATCATGAATGTATATAGAAGGTCAAACGAAATACTTCAGATTCCAGCTTTCTCCTCAATTTCTCATGCTATATCTTGAAGAAAGTTGCCATTTATTTGTTGGTAAGGTCTTTATCTACGTAACTACTTGCTTTACCTTGGACAAATATGGAAAGGCTCAAAGTCTGTTGTTGGATTTTATTTTATTTTATTATTTTATTTTGAAGGATTGGAGAGTTTCTTCTCCTGTAGCTTTCTTCTCTGAGTCTAGTTCAAAGAGCATCTCCAGAAACAGAGAAGCCTAGTCAAATGAGAATTGTAAATATTGTCTACTTCTCAAATGACGCCGTTATCTTTCTTTGTTTCTTTGTTTGCATTCAACTCACCATAAAACCAATGTTCAGCATTCCCCTACCTACTCCTTTACACATATATATGCTGGACAAATATCTTAACCAACCCATGTTGAGAGTGTTTAAATATTAATATAAACTGCATAGAAATCAGCAACTGGTAACCTAACCATGAAAGGACCTCTGAGTAATAAAGAATCAGCACTGTCCAATGTCTGAATTGGTCTGAGTAGCTATGGGAGAAGAAGAAGAAAGTTACAAGGGCATGTTGAAAGCTAAGGAAACTAAGAGTCAGAAACTTTTATTTTTTTGGCCAAAGCAAAAGGCATTTGCTTTGTTTATAGCTCATTCTTCATAGACTAAACTCTAGTAAATTGCTGATGTGTTGATCAACTCTTCTTGACATACACACACATGTACAGTTTTGATTAGAGTATCTGTAAACACAATGAGAGAGGTAAAGTAAGGTAAACTTACAATTATATAAGAGTGAAATTGATCCTCAGGTGTTTAAAGGTTTGATAAGTGAAAGCCAAGTTTAAAAGCATTAATGAATCACTTTTAAAAAAAGAAAATTTCACTTCACTCCAGTGGATCTGAAAACCTACAAGGATTTCATTTTCACCCTGATACAGAAGCTCATTTAGAAATCTGTCTCAGTGAAAAACATTCTGTGTTTGCATGTGTAATTGATAAGTACCGTTCAGTATGAAGCAGAGATGTTTGGGCTGTAGCTACATTTTCAATGTTTACAGGGCTTCAACAGCATTTCCCCTGAGCTAGAAATGCACTTTCCCCCATGACTTGAGCCTGCACACTCTATCCTTGCTTGAGCAAGAGTACACATTTGCTACTTAGAAACTTTCCAGGAGCCCAAATCAAGCTATAGTCATGTGCAGGTAAAATCCTGAGGTTCATAAGGCACTGCATGCTCAAATGGATATTGAATATGCAAATGAGAAATATAGTATAATAATCCTATCTCCATTTATAGGAGAGAGGTTTCACTAGAGGCATTTTCTCAGAATGCCAAATGGGGACACAGTGGGCCAAATGGGGACACAGAGGTATCTTTGGAAATAAAAATGTCCCTGGGGACTGGCATTTGGTTTTGTAGCATCCCAAACTTGCAATTTGAAACAATCTTTAAAAACAAAGAAATTAGAAAAGCAGGGAGCTTGGTAGGTACCAAAGATCACCATGGTCACAATGGGCTTGAAAATCTAGTTGTGCTTAGGGCATACATTTGTATTTACAACTAGGAGCAGAAGATGCTAGCTTGTGTTTTATCTCTGTAAATATGATTGTGACATAAGACTGTTTTTCTCTCAACCTCCCATGTTATTTTATTCCTGTACATAAAATTATTTCTTAATTGGCCAAAGTTCTTAAGTGGAAATGAAAGACACTTAAAGGACAGATTTTAAGGCGCCAGTTGTGGGTTTGCAAAAGAAATGACCATAACAATTATCCATGAACATCCAATTAATGGATAAGAGTTGGACTGTGGAATACTAGCTGGTCACTGTGACCAATTAGCACAGCATTTTGGTGGTAAAGTCAGCACTCAGATTCACTTCAGCTTGGACTTGACTTGAACAGGGACTAGTGTGATGACTGGGCCTCATCTGGCTGTGTTATATGGGATTCTTTTTGGCCTATTATCTCCAAGGAAGTGGATAAAATGCTCTCTAGGGTTTCCTTGGATACTTGTCAGCTGGAACCTTGCCTCTTCTGGTTCTTTTGGGCAGCCAGAGGGGAGAGGGAGTTCCCTGGATCTGAGAGGCTGTTAATTCTCTTTATGGGAGAAGATGATGCCATCAGCCTTGAAAGAAGCTGATGTGCTCTATGCACTCCAGAGGCCCTCCCTGGTATTTATTCCAGAGGTATTATGCTACTACCACCTGGTCTTATTTTGGTTTGACATGGTGGTTTAGGGCTAACTACAGACTGCTATAGGAGAAATAGATTTATCTGGACCTATATCAATCAGGATTCAAACTCAGGTCTGGGATGGAGACAGCATTGGTTGCTTTAGTAGATGACCTTTTCCATGACCAAGGTGGGGGTAGTGTACCTATCCTGTTATTGTTGGACCTCTCATGGTCTTTGATACAACTGACCATGGTATCCTTCTTGACTACCTGTGGAGACTGAGCACTGGGGGCGCCATTACAGTGGTTATGTTCCTTCCTCAGTCTGCAGCTACAGTTACTGGTAGTAGGGGAGGAAAGTTTGGCTCAATAGTTGCTTCCGTGTTAGATGCAACAACGGTTGCTCCTCTCCCTTGTGCTATTTAATAGCTTCATGAAGGTGCTGGGGAACATCTTTTGGCAGTTTGGGTCTCATATCACTGGCATGCTGATGACACCCATCTTTACACTGTGATCCCAAGCTGGTAAAAAATGCTATGGATGGGTGTCACTACCCCTGAAGGGGGTCCTCTTGAGAAGATTATGCCAAGCATCTGTCAGAGACAGTCACTCAAATTCACTCAGAGTTCATCTCCAGCTGTGCTGGTCCAATGGAAATGACTCATTGGCTCAGCCTTCTTTGGTTATAAGGGCTAAGATCTATCTGGTGATGCTGGTGATACACAGTTATACCTCTCTCCACAGTCATCCAAATTATGCTTTTGAGATGCCTTCTTAATGTTTTGCAGGTCTGAATGAAGAAGAACCAGCTGTAGTTCACTTCTGCTAAGACTGAGTGGCTGTGGGTTTTAGAGTCCCCCATATCAAGTGATTTTCCATCATTGAATGCTCCCCAGGCAGAGCTGGTGCACAATCTGCAGGTTCTCCTGCACTTGCAGTTACTGCTTGGAGTAGGTGGTGGCCTTTGGACAGTTACATCTTGTGTGCTAGTTGCACCAATTCCTAGATCAGGAGGCACTGCTCACTCATACCTTAGTCATACCTGGTTTGACCTGGCAGCACCTATGGGGCCGCCCTTGAAAAAGCTTCAGCTGGTCCAAAATTCAGCAGCATGTGCAAATTTGGGTGCACCATAATCTGCCCATGTTACACTGCTGCTACATAAACTATACTAGATCCCAGTGGGCTTCTGGGTGCAATTCAAGGTACTGGTTGTCACCTTTAAACCCTTACATGGAATGAGGCCAGGTTACTTGTTTAACCACTTATCCCCAAGATTTATCTCCATCCAACCAGATTTGGCAGAATGGGCATGTCCACATCCCATCACTGAAGCAGCATTACCTGGTGGGACCCAGGAAGTGTGCTTTCTTATGGAACAGCCTCTCTGTGAGATACAAACAGCCCCAACCCTATTGGCCATCCAGAAGACTGTGAAGACCTGGGTCTTCCCCCAGGCACTGGGACCAGGATGTTGATGGAACTCTGGTGTGGATGTGGTTTGATTAGCTGACAGTATGATTTGGCCTCTATTAGTATGATTTTAGGATCCCAGCCAGTTTCTTTTTAATGTATCTGTAATGTATCTTTTAATGTATCTATATAGTTGGTTTGTTCTTATTTCTGTTAATCACCCAGAGTTCCTTGGGTAGATAGGCAGCTATATAAATATGATGATAGATCGATAGATCGATAGATAGAAGAGGGAAGATGGAAGATGGAAGATGGAAGATGGAAGATGGAAGATGGAAGATGGAAGATGGAAGATGGAAGATGGAAGATGGAAGATGGAAGATGGAAGATGGAAGATGGAAGATAGAAGATAGAAGATAGAAGATAGAAGATAGAAGATAGAAGATAGAAGATAGAAAGGGCAGCTTTATCAATCTAGAAGCATTCTACAATTCTTATAGCACTACAATAATGCAAGCATAAGGTTCCCACACATTGACAACAGTAACTAGGCTATCCAAAAAGGGATATGGAGAGACATATGTTTCTATGCTAGACGCAAAAGAACCTGGACTATAGATAGATACATATATATGTGAATATGTGATCTTAAGGAGAAGTATACACATTGTCAAAGTTCATGTTCAATATTTTCTATGCAGCACAGCCTAGGTACAAGTCTTCTACAGTATTATTATTATTGTTGTTGTTGCTGTTATGGAAAACAAGTAACATGACCAGACTTGAATACATTTATCATTTATCATATATTGCACTTTCTTTCCCCCAAACTACATTACTGATTTCTTAGCCAATACAATTTTAGAGAACTTTAAATGATCTTAGACCAATGAAAGTGTTAGATGAGTTTTCAATGTTTTGCTATACATGCCTGATGGGTAACAACAGGAATAGACCCAGTTTCTAATGTTACATCAATATGTTTGCCATAGTAAATATAGACAATAAGCTAATGGCAGGATTCATTGTGAAACCTGAGTGGTTCTCCTAATACCTTCAAAATGTTTAACTAAGTGGGCATTGCCCTCAAGGTGGTAATTTATGACAATCTGCTAAGAAAACCATCAACACAATCTAGAAAAATAACTCTTTTCTAATGCAATCTTATAAGGGTGTAGTGAATATTCACAGTTCTCTATCACCTATTGAAATATATTTAAAAGGATATGTATGCTTCAGTTCTAATAATCAATTTCAAATCCCATGTTTAAGATATTCAGGAAAACCTGGTATGGTTAATATAAAAGTTTGACGCAATATTGATGAGATTCCCTCTTTTTTAAATGAAGTCATTGCAATAAATGAACATCAGATATGGTTAATGATCTTGTCTGTTGAGATATAGACAATTTATAATGGAATTTAAATTAATGGGAATTTGAAACCCATCTGGAACCTTTGACCAGTCCTTTTGCAAGATCAGACGCCAAGGTAAAAAAAAAAAAAAGTTTTTTCTCTTTCAAATGTCTAAAGATTTTAGACTTTCAAAAATCTAAAGGTTTTAGATTTAAGGGAAAAATAGAAAAAAATAGTATCATCATAAGATATATGGAGACTAATACTAATTTAATTTTGAATATCATTTGAATTCCTAGAGATATAAATTTGTTTTCTCAGTTGAAAAGTATAAAAATTATGCTTTAAATTTGTCAGTGCCTAAACCTCCATCACATTCTTGCTTATATTATATGGATTTATTCCCCCCCCCCCCAAATGTATGTAGAAAAAACAAAAAACAAATGTTGTTGAAGCTAAATAGAAGAAAATTGAATTAGGAGTATTTTAAACACAAAGAGAATTTTAGAAAGTATTGAAAGCAACTATTCTGTCAAGCCATTATAATGACAAGATATTGCCATAACTTAAATTCCATTTTAATCTTGCACAAAAGAGGATTATAATTATATTTGGTGCCAACCTTTTGTAATAATTACTCCTAAATGTCTAACTCTACCTAAAGGGACTTTAGACTGTTCCTATGATTCCATACTGATGATAATAATGATAAGTAATTACAGGAAGACAAAAGCAAATTGAGTATTAGTAAAAACTTCTTAATTGTAAAGCAGTTTGACAATGAAACCAGTCACTAAGGGAATAGCGTTAGAAGGATGTTACAGAGTGCCAGCAGAAATTAAAATGTCCTGAAAACATGTGGTACCTTAAATCAGTTAATGCAATTATTGCTGTATACACTTTCTATAAGCAAATTCCCACTCTCATGAACTGTGCAAGCACTGAAACCTACATGCATGGATATACAAAGTTACACACACACCATTTATACAACAAATTTCAAATATTCCAAATGCTTCATACTACAACAGTCCTGTAAGGTAAAGCTATATTATTGCTTCCATACTGAGTTTGGGGTTTGAGCCCAATCCATACCCTGTGTAGCGTCCCCATACTTCCAGAAAAGCCCTGACAGAAAGACCTAGAATATGCATTAAAAAAAGTTGTTTTCTCCCTTCTGTTTAATATGATCAAGATGTGCTTCTATCTCTATCTCCATCTCTATCTCCCTCTACCTATACAGTATTATCAGCATCCTTGTGGTGTTCATCAATATCTTTCATATGTACAAACTTAAAATGTTCATAAATGTTGGCTTATATGCTTTGGATACCATGTAGCCAAGCAAATTATCATGTAGAATCACTGAAAGGTGTCAGATGGTTTGGAGCTAAACTATCCTTTACTCACATAATACTACACATGATTGCTGTCCACATTCTCTAGAGGTTTAGTTATGAGGGTTGGCAATTCAAGGCAAAAGATATGGTTAACCGCATCCTACCAGGTGAAAGGATGTTAGGATCTTATCTATAATTCATTAGATTCCTTATAAATAAATAACCACTCTCAGATTGAAGTGTGTGTGTGTGTTTGTGTGTGTGTGTGTGAGAGAGAGAGAGAGAGAGAGAGAGAGATGGGAGCACACACGTACATTTTACCATTGAAAAAAAGGATTCAGGTAGAATCTCAAATTCATCATTACTGACTTCAATACTATATTGTCACTTATGAAATACAATACTTACTAGCTTGAACATATTATTGAACAATGTCTCTTATAGCATTTAATAATTTTTGTCCATTACAGGAAAACACAGAGAGAGAGAAATTAAACAAGTAATATCTGCAGCAAAAATATTTCAATGCAGAATACTGTTATTCAGACTTTCATCTAGCCACTATATATTCTTATAGAATATTTCATTCATTTCTCTGTGTTGCAGGTTCAGTTGTGGCCCAGCATCAAAGGCAGGCAAGGGAAAAAAAATTCCTGGGCAAATGAGATTTTATTAGAAACTGTTCTGTCTCAGGTTATTTATTATCTATCACTCTATCCTATCTATGTCTTCTACAGCTTATCCATGATCTTTGTACTACAGTCTTACATTTCTATATTCTTATTATGTTTCCTATTGTCTTATTTCCCCTTGTAAAGTCTATGGCATATTTTGCTTTAACTTTTCCTTACTCTGATCCTTTTATTTCTAGGTCTTCACTTGCAATCCTGGACCACTCAAAAATGTCATTGCCTGGGCAGCTTGCTACCCCTCCAGGTTGTTCTGCAATTGTCCTTCTGGGTTAATCAGTCTTGCCAGTACCTGGACTACTCACAGTATCTCAGCCAACATCTTTCTTGAGTACTCTGCTGCAGCTGATGCTCTCCACGATCAATCGTACCCTATTCCTTTCCTGCCAAGATTAATCTGTTCTCTCTTCCTCTATATTTTTATCTTCCCTCTTTGTTCTGTCTTATTACTTTTTCCCCTTCTCTGTGATTGTTCTTTCTTCTTCAATGGTATCATGCTTAACTCTATAACTAGGCCTTTTAAAGGGCTGGCTTGACAAATGTGACATTAAGGCTGGGGCATTAAGGCGACAGACGGAAGGAAGAGGTTTATGAGTGTTCAGGAGCCATGTATCTTTCTTTCCATATTTTTCCTCTGGTTTTCCATTAATGCATGTAGATACAAGTAAGACATAATGAATGCATATGCTCAGTTCTTCTCAGGTGGTTTCATAGATTCTATGCAAAGAAACACTGGCCCACAACCATAACATGAAATACAATTTAATAGCAAAATGCACCATCTTGGCCCTTCGGTGGAATTTTTCAGTCAAGCTGGGCTGTTTGAACCTCAACATGGCATGAACATGACCTGGATTTTTTTTTTTTTCCTGCCATGCCAACATGACATTGCCTTCAACTTATAACCAACCCAGAACTGAAGTAGTTTAAATATGTTCTTAGTTGTTCTGGTGTTCAGCTAGGGGATTTTATTTTCATCCTTTAAGCAAGTCACATGCAATTTTATGTGCTTTACTAAACACAGCCATGAGACCCTTTGGGAATGGGATAATGCAGCACTCACTGGTTACTTTAAGGTCATCAGACACATATACTTCCCTCTGGTCCTTGGGCACTCTCTTCCAGGGCCATTCCTTATCTCATTCAAATTTGGCTGTCCCCCATACCCACCAGACCTCTGAACCATTCCCCAAATAAGCAAATAGCAGCTGAAAGGCAATGATGGTGAACTCTCTCTCTGCTACTTCACAGCAAACCCCTGCATTCTGTCAGCTGTTGTTCAGACTGATTTTGAACATGAGTTTACAGCTTTTCAAAAGAGTGTGAAACCTTTCTTTAAAAATAGACTAACAACTGAGATGTAGGAGGTAGTTGAGAGGTGAAGTGTGAAGAAGCTCTTTCCTTGCATCTCTGCCCCTGTAGACAGATGATACTTGGGCTACTGTCAAACAGGAGTTCAGTTCTTCTTCTTCTGAAGCTGTTGTACAAAAGCAGCTTCTACTGAACATTAGCAGTTGGCAGGCTCTGGGTGGGCCATCTGCTGGTGTACAATCTCTCCTGCTTCACTGCTCAACTCCCCAAGTGGCTGTCAGGTTTTATTTTTTTTAAAACTTGTTTCTAGGACAGGGTAGAAGGAGGGCTGATTCCTCCACTTCAGAGCTGTGAGGACTATCCAGTGAATCAGAATAGACTTAGCAGCACAGAAGCTCTGAGGAATGGAGACAGCAAGAAAGCTAACAACATTTGAGTAGCTTAACCAGAGTGCTTACATGGTGAGTGTTCTACATTCATAGTGACTAAACATGGTTTTAGTAGGTTTGGGGTATAGCATAGTGTAGAATCAGTTTTCAGCCTCAGAAAACTCAAAGCACAATAGACCAAGCCAAAAATATATGCTGAAGTATATATTAGAATGGCACTTGTTCATATGTGATATATTCCCTCCCCACTTCCGCACTCAACATCTCAGACACTACAATTTTAGGAATATTCTAAAAGTATGGCCTATGCTTTGAAAAATGACAGCAGTGAATAATGCAGCTAAATGCATGGATACAGAGTCACATGGACCAGTTAGGGTGCTGTTCTCTGTTGCGGATAAAGTTTTCCTGACAACTCACTGTTAGATAATATAACAAACAATTCCTGGGCTCCAGTGAATTTCCCCCCCCCCCCTCTTCTATACTTGTCCGGGATTGCAGTGAAGACTAAAAACTAGGAATAATCTCCTCAAGTCACATAATATGGAAGAATCCCAAGGGATGTTTCTCCTTCATGATTGATAGATGAACTGTTGAAAAGATTAATATTCCCATTGGAAATCAGTACGCAAACCCCTTCCAAGGTTGCATAAGCTTTTTGAAAGACAAGGATATGTTGGTTTTTGTTCAAAACTGCTGTACTTTGAAAGAAGGGATTGCTTGAACAATGCCAGATATGTCCTACAGTACAAAACAAATATTTGCCCAAGGCGTTGAGCAAGCAATGAGCCACTCAGATACAATTCATTTATAAACATTTTATCTTGGAAAGAGCTTTCCTCTGAATGACTACATTAATGAAGTGATGGAGCTATGTTTATTCTTGAACTAGACAATTTCCAATCACTGTCTGCATGACTATGGAAAAAAGATCTATTAATGAGGACCCCTTAGGCCTGGCATTCAAATGATTCTGCATATTGTAGGAGAGTATAAAGTGTCATGTATATACATTTATTATACATATACACATATAGCCTAACCTCACAAATGCATAACAACTCATTCAAAAGCACTGTTGGCTCCAGTACAAATATGTGAAAGAGTAAGATTGTGCAAAGCTTCCATGGAGTGATTTGATTACAAGGTGATGTTATTGTATCATTCCATTTTAGCTGGCTTGTGACATTTTTACTTCCTGTATAGAAGTGGCCACATGGCTTCTCTGTGGCTGCTTTTCTGTCCCTTCATTGATGTTCTGTACATGAGCTCTGCATGGACCCAGAGGCATTCTTTATTTCCTACTTCTCCTTAAATCTGTGAGATATCAGTTCTGGAATTTGAAAGCCCCAGATCTTTGAGGGTTGTAGAATTACCTATACAGCTGTCTATGACATGCTTTCTCATAAATGCCAGTACCAAATACTTGCAAGCATTTCCCATGCACCACCAAAATGTGGTAGCTGACTAGGTCTAGGAGGGGGACAAGTGGCAAAATAATCTTGAGCACTGAGATGCCTTGAATACACCATTAATATTTTTGTCTTATATTTCTCTACATATCTTAGAATGATGCTGTTTCTCTCACACAAATTTCAGCATTGCATTTTGAGAGATTAAGCACTAACCTCATGTCTATTATAAATAAATTGTATCAACTCACCTACATTCTATTCCCCATGAATAATAGTCCTAATTTTCTTTCCTTCAACATGCATCCTTTTTTATAGAACACACAAACACACATCTCCCTTTTCCTCAAAGACTTCCTTATTATAAGCTCTTATATACTTCTGCTCCTCATATACTAATTGTGGTAATTTACTAGGGTTCAACCATGGAATCGATACCAAATACTAGGACTAAGGTGTTATGGGGAAGATTCCTCTGAGCAGATGCCAAATGCTTTTTCTAAACACTAAATCTGGAGCCAAGCAAGGAAAGAGAAGAAGGAAAACTACAAAGAACAAAAACATGCATAGGACTGAAGTCATCAGACATTAATGGAATGGAATTTACAGTTCATTATGCCTTCAATATTTATTTTATAATAAACTGTTTTATTTTAGAATGAGCACACAGAAGATCAAGCTGCAAACCAGTCCTGAAACAAAATTTAGGCTGTAATCCAGTGCATAATTCTCTACTAATAGGCTGCACAGAGTCTTATTTCTGATTAGAGACAAATAGATCCATGTTCAAAGCATTCTCTGTCATCTTTCCCCATATTATGTCCTATTTTTTAAAAAACACACTATTGCTAGATAACTTCAGGCACCTGGGAGGAGGAGCCACATAGCCAATCTATAGCCATTTAGATTTACTTTTCCTAAAGAATTGAGTGAAAGAGGACTCTCTTTCCCACACATGAAAAATATGTAAGCTACATTCTGAATGGAATAAAGAAAAGAAGGAACAATCTGATTTGGGCAGGAGGAAAAGAGGCAAAATAGAATGCTGATGAGATATTGGGAGAGGACAGACTGAATTCAGCAAGCCAAGAGGCCCTTTTACAGCAAAAAAGGATTTTTGACAGCTGGAAATGAAGAAGGGGGTTATATGTTTAATTGATTTTCTGAGGTGAGGTGGTAGAAGATTTTTTAAATAAAAACACATGTGTTTAAAAGTCTTATACCTGCTGAAATTGTCAAGGGGTTTTCTGTATACAACCTTCTGAGTATGTCCTGGAGCAAAATGTCATAGTACTATCCTCACTTTGGTATAATCTGCACCTGCATCTAAAAGTGGGGGGAATAAAGAAGGTGGGGGAGAAGCCCATGAGTTTCTGTAATTGCCAAAATGGTAGTTGGATGTTGGAAAGTCAGACAAAATCATGTACAGCAGAGAAAGAAAAAGGACAGTCTTTTCAAAGTTAAAAGGGTAACTTCACACTATGTGCCTGACTGGTCTACTGAGGGAGGGAGTCTTCATTATCAGGTATTGATCAATTATTCTACTTCACTTTTTTTCTCACTGAATTCTTTCTCTCCTGTTTGTAAAGAAATTTGCAAATCCAAGTAAGTTCTAATTAAAAAAAAAAAAAACAGTCAAAATTCTTACCCACGTGCATTGGCCATCAAGTGACATAATGATTCCCAGAATGCAGAGGACCACACTATAAAAGCCTGTCAAAGTTAATTAATTACACAAAGCCACTGTTTTAAAACATCATTAAATATACGTAGTGTAAAACTAAGTCTTTCAATGGGTATTTATTTTGTGCTATCTTGTTTTCGTTCAGTTCTGTTTATGAAGAGCTGGATAAGATTTGCTAAGCTCTTCTTGAAAAAAAAACAAGGAATTTGAACTCAGAAAGAAGTAGATTTTCCCAAATTGGGAAAACGTGACTGTTCTAAAGATTAAGGGCACACTCAGATGTTCTGGAGCACAAGTCCTATTGTGCCTCTTCCCATCAGCGTGAACGGGATGATACCAAAGCAAATGGAAAACTCCAAGGACCCCTGACTAATCTTCCTGCTTTAATGCTTGTAACTGGATTGCTGCTACCTCTGACCTGAGTACCAGAGCAACAGACACTCTGAGCAAATATGCTTTATGGCTGGGAGGCGGAGTGGGGTCGGGGGGCAAGCACGTTTCCTATGGCAGATCTTCTCTAGTGGATGAATGAGGAGAGGGTGATCTCTTTTTACTTAATTATTTTAATAGGAAAAAAACTTTTTAACAACAACAGGATAACATCAAATGTTTGTACAGCATACAAGAGATAAACATTTATACATTATGAATTTCATTAATTTTAAGATTTTACTTATAAATATTTATTTGTTCCTTTTATCAAATTTATATAGCCACCCATCTCACAAAACATGACTCTGGGCAGAGTACAATAAAATATTCCTAATCAAAACTATTACCTACCAACTTCAGAATGTTTTATATACAGCACATATTGTAACAAGCATGCAGTTCTTTCCCATCATTGTTTTTCTTTATTTTTTTCTTTATTTTTCCTTTTTTTCTTGTTTGATAAAAAGTATCAAGACTTCCTATATGTAAAAAAAAGTATAGAATATGTTTTAGAATGTTCTGTTTGAAGATGTAAGAAATGAGCGTTCACATTAGCCAAGAAAAAGGGAGATGGGGGAGTCTCAATTTTAAAATTTTATTATCAAGCCGCACAATTAATTCATTTGATTCCAATTATATCAGAAGATCTGACTGAGCAGTGGACTTAGGTAGGGAATTTATCAGAAGCTGATCTATCTCTCTATCTCTCTATCTCCACCCTGAGTTTTTTTTTTCAAAAATAAGTAAAATTAATAAAGTATTTACCAAGACAATGCTTCAGTTATGGAAAACAAGGTATTTGGTGGTGAAGATAACATCATCCGTCTCTTTACTTTTTTTGGTGGGAAGGAGAAATAATATGGATTAACTCAAAATTACTGAGGAATTACAGCATCTATAGGATAAATGACTTACACAGTGATACTATACCATGAAATAATGATGAGATTGAACAATGTACTAGTTAAGCTCTGGCAGCAACTTCACATTGCATTAGATAAAGAGGAAGTCAGAAACTCATTGTCTCAACTGTATAGTATCTTTGAGAACTTAACACTGAACTCAGTGGTTCAACCAAAAGAAATAATGTCAAGGATCTATATGCTATTATTGAAAATTGAGATAGGGGCTCACCCCCATTGGTTTAAATTTACCTGAAATACTGATTTAGGCAACCCAAAAGTGGAATTAAAATGACAATTGCTATAGAAATCAGGAGGTATCCTTTCTGCGTTTATCCAAGAGCTGAAGTGGAATCTGTTACATCATTGGAGGATGTTAACCTCACTTCAATTAACATATATAAAAGCACTTGTGAGCCAACCAAAATTGTGCTTTAAGATGGGCAGCCATAAAATATTATGCAACCATTCTTTAAAATATTGGTGGGGCTCTACACAAAAGGGATAATTTTACCACATGTGGTGGTTATGTGATAGAGTAGCAGTCTTTTGGTAGGAAATGTTTAGTGAAGTTAGTATTATTACAAAATAAAGAGTCAAATGGGGATGTTACAGTTATGATGCAATGCTACACTAAAAAAATAAGGAACTATTTTTTATTTGCTTTTAGTAGCAAAGGTAATTATTGCTCAACTTTAGAAATGTATTGAAAATTTATCAGTTAATTTATCAATTTATGCTATGATCAATGATCAATTATTTTTTTTTTTTCAATTACTGTATTAGAACAAAATTACCAGTAAGCTTAGAATAATGAATCTTGAAAGGCAAAAATCCCAGTTTTGTCAAATCTGGGCAGATGCATTATATTAATCACAATAGACTTAATCTGTCAACTCCCAAGATATATGGAAATTATGAACAACTTCTGATTTTTTCTTTTTTCTTTTCTTTTTTCTTTTTTTGGTCAATGGTACCCTTTCTCTTTTTGTTTTCATCTACAGCCTTGTATATTCTTTGTTTAGTTCTCTTTGTGTGAGAGTGTAGATTTCTGTTCAAAATATCAGTGACAAAATATTTTTTAACTCCTCAATGGATCTTTAGAATAAACCACTTAGAAATTCAAAAATTGCAGATAATTATGACAGTTTATTTTATGGGTCAGTAAGATAATCTTTATTAGGACTAATTAGGATGGCACAGTAAAGCTAAAGAAAGGCATTTCCTTGGCTACTTTTTGTGGTAAATCATGTGATGCTTACTGAATCTAATATTACATGCAGTGCCTTTGTGCCAATCAGAGCATGAAAAATAAAAGTGCCTTTATAGATTTAAGATTGGAATGGCTTCCTAATGCAAATGCAAGGCTCTGGAAAAGAAGCTAGCAATTATTTACAAAACCATGCTCATTCTTAAAAGCAGAAGTTCTTGTTGTAATAATTTGCTAACACATACAGCTCCAAAATTTCCTAAACAATATTATAAAAAGTTATATTCTTCAAAACACTTGCAACCACCTCACTGGCTAAGATCCAGTTTGCCAAAAACTAGAGAGGAAGGAGATAACTGGGGAATCGATTTTTGAGCATATTCCAACAAAGTGAAAGGTGATCTAGACTTACAAATGAATTGAACTTGTTCTTTGGAAAATTTATAGTGGCTGCAAGCACAGTGCTAGTGTATCACTGGATAATAGCTGCTAGTGAGAGAAGAAGGGTCATTGCTTGGGCCCTATCTAAGCATCTGAGAAATTATTTCAGAAATAAAATACAGGACTAGGTAAGTATTCAGCCTAAGTTTGTGTAGTCCTCAGCCTAATTTTGAAAGCCGCTTTCCAGGAAACAATTCAGATTTTTGGTAAAACAGACTGGTTCATTTTCCAGTAGCCTATGATGCAGGGAGATGACAAATGTGAGTTAGAAGAAAACAAGAGGAAAAGGGAGTATGCAAGTATAATCCTTCACTGTACTTTTAGATTCTGTTGATTCCTTCACATATTTCAAGCCTGCATAAAACCTAAAGTTCCATAGAAATATGGGTTCTTCATGAATTTCCAGAGAAAATGCAAGATATAAAGATAAAAAAGAAAAATCCTATTTGTTTCATAGCTCCACCCTCATGACCACTCCTACCATCTTCCTGAAGGACCAAGGGCTCTTAAACTAGGAACCCTAGTAGAGTAACCAAGGTGGGCAGATCTCACTATAAGATAAGAACATAAAACTACTGTCCACTGAGCCATTAATACTGGAAGTCAAAAAAAGAGTTACTACATCCTTCTGTTGCAATTGAAGTGATCACACAACCCACAGCTTCAGACTCTGGCCTGGTTCCTCAATCTAAGCACTTCACCTTTTGAACAATACATAAGTGTTCTCTTGTGCTCAGTAGGTATGTGTTCCTGATTACGTTTTGATTCCAATGTCACCACTACAACGGTGATTTTTTTTTCCAGAACAGCTACAGCTATAGCACAGGTGTTTGCAAGAAAAAAGCCTTCACATGTATGATTGCACATACATTGGCTTCCATGTGAGGAAGAACTTTCTTTGCTCACATGGAAGTCCACACAATCCCATGCATGAAACTTTTCCCCCACAAACTTCTTTGGATGTTTTGAAGAAGCTAATAGTCTCATCAGGTACACTTGCAAGTTGAGTTTTCCCTGTTTTTGAACTTCTGAGTAGAACCATATTCTCACTTATTTCTGCTTTTTTTATGGCAGTATTGACTAGCATATGCTTGTTAACTACTGTGTGTTCTCCTTCTGCCTCTATTAAAAAAAAATAGCCTAATACCATTGGCTCTCTTGCAAAAAGCTGAGATAGAAAAGAATTGAAGTTCCACTGGAAAATAATTCAGAAGGAACCCATTTGCATTGCTTACATAATACATATATGGTTTAAAGCTGCCAAGAGATTTTGAAAAAAAAAATGAAACTTGCATACACAGTTTCTACTTTGGATTATGCAACAAGATCTTTTGAATATATCTTTTAAGTGCAATGCATACAGTGCTTATTCTTATGCAAACAATCTGCCTTTAAAAAGAAGGCCGCACAATGGCTTGGATTGTACAAACCATGTCTTACTAGAATTAGGTCAAGTTCTAACAATGGTAAGTACCAAGCAATTGTATGCACTGTGAAAAAATGGAATATTTACAGAACCCAAAGAGGTTGACATTCTTCTCCAAGGCACACCCAAAGTAACTATGTGCATTATTTCAAGGATCTTGAGATTTGGGGATAAGCCTTGAGATGGGAAGAATGGGAAGTATGGGGAAAAGACCAGCACAATTTTAAAGATGGAATAAGGGATTTGGAAACCATAGGTAATAATACATTTCATATCATTGACCAATGTAGATTTTACACAACCAAAATTCTTCTTTTGGATCCCAGAAGGCATGACTTTCCTGCACCATCCTTTTACAAACAGATTTTAGAGCAGTATTTAAGAAATGAAACTGATTGAAATAAAAGACCTATTGTAGCCTTGCATTTCTCATAGTTGTTTATCATGAATATACACATAGAACAAGACATTATTCTCTATGCTGATTAAACCTTGGCAGAAATTGCTGGACATGCTAGTTGGTAAGGCTCTCTTAGATTGCTAGGCTTGAACTTGGCTGGAGCTTCTCAATACACACAATGCAGCAAAATAAGCTGAGAATTTTTATTTTATATGAAGATAAAACTGTGTAAACCAAGTGATTGTTTTCTGTCAATGTAGGGATGCAACTTCTTTATTTACTCCAGGGAAGTTCAAATCTAGTGCCTCTACATCCCCAGTATGTTTGGATGGACTTTTGCAATGTGCTCCATGGTCTTGAAGCTGAGCAGTTGTTAATTGTTTATATAACTCACAGCCTCCATCCTGGAAAGAAATGGCTTTCACTTGACTATCACACTTACAGTAAAAAATGAGAACATCCCAACATTGCACAAGGAGACACCTATACTGATATGAGGGGGCTTTCTCACTGCCTCACTGCATTCTCTGTACCCTCCCCATCTGCTCAGGAGAGTTACAGCACAAAGGGAGAGGGTTTATTTTCAATTACACTGAAAGGAAAAGCCTTCCCACCTGCTGACCTTCCTACCTGCTGATATATTGCACTCATGTATGCTCTCCATGATATCTCACTATTGAAGAGACACCAAGTTCTAAAGTGACATAAAGACACTGCTTAGCCACAGAGCCAACACAGTGGTGCCAGGGCTGAGTCAATTTCCCTGTACTTCCAGGAAGTACAACATTTTCTTGTTCTCTGAGTAGCATCTCAGAAGCTATAGTCCAAATCATGGTTGGGAGGGAGGAAGAGTGTGTGCGGGTGTGTCTAAGACAGACAGACAGACAGACAGACAGACAGACAGAAATAAATAAATAAATAAATAAATAAATAAATAAATTCTCATCAAATCAGTGTTGACTCATAGTGACCACATAGGTAGGCCTTTTCCAGGATGATCTCCCCCAAATAGTCAGGCCCAGCCCAAGAACAACAGGGAAACAATCCAGCCAAGTTCATTTTTTATTGCTTACACCATAGAGACAGAATCTTGTCAAACTAAATCAGTACTATGCTAACCTAATAGATACACTCTGCGAGAATCTTAAATCTCTTCTTCTTCCCACGCTCCTACTCTGGACTATATTGCCTTTTGTCTTCCCCTTTTCCTTCCTGGAATGCGTTCCCTCCTTCCTGAGAACCTAGATTTCTACTGCATTCCATCACACAAACTGCCTTTCGGGTCTTCCTACGGTGCACCTTGCTGCTGTCATCTTCTCTTCCTTCCACCTTTACCAGCAGTATGGACTAGAGACCCAGCTAGTGAGTCCTCTATGTTCCATTTGTTTATTTTCTTGGCTATCTATAATATTCTGGGAGTCTTACCAACACCAAAGTTCAAAAGCATAAATATTCTTTCTATCCAGCTTCTTCAAATTCCAACTTTTGCATCTATAGTGTGTCACAGGGAAAATCACTGCCTGAATGATTCTCATCTTTTTCAAGGCCTTTATTTCTAGCATTGCATGCTAGTTTCATTGGGTGCTGGTTTCAGTGTATATTTCTAGCATTTGACGCTACTTTCAGGTGTACATTTCTTGACTGATGGCTCCTTAACTATTGATAGTCAATTGTAAAAGGCAGAGGCAACTGACCTTTTCAATAACTTTATTGTTAGTTCTAAGTCTCGTTGCTGGACCTGCTGTCATTTGTTTTTCTTCTTAAATCTTACCCGTATTTTTTTTTCAGTGTATTTTTTTTTCCTTCTGTCATCTATACCCAAAGCTTTGACCAGGGTAGGATTCCATGTAACCCATAAGACTATCCATCACCCCACCAGGGAGAAAGGAAGTCCAACTCAGTCAAGTATAAGAATTTCCATCAAATAACTTTTAAGCTTAGTTCAGCTCATTTTTTTTTTTCTTGGACTCATTCCTTTTAAGGTTACCACAAGGATTCCTCAGCTGAAAGGCAGACAATAGCTTCCTCAAATACCTCTCTCTGCATTGCTCTAAGGCCCAGTCACAAATGAAATAGCATGGAAATAAATCAACTGTCACATAATTTGTCAGATGAATGTTTCAGTTTGTGAAGAAACCTTGATGCAGTGAACTTTCAGCAGATATCCTACTCAAAGCTGTTCAGCAGGATGGCACTCTATTTTATGAACCTGTACTCAAATTAAAGAGGAGAGATTTCTTAGGGGAAAAAATGCTCTAGGCTTTGAGAGTTCCCAGAGTTTTCCTGGAATCAGTGATATTCATGCTACCAAAACTGAGTTAGAGAGTGCAATTAGGCCATCTGTCTACACTTTACTAAAATGCCTGGTGAGTTTATTCTAGCAGTTAGGTCTTTAGTTTGATCTTTGCTGTCTTGTCTGTTCAGCATATGAAATATTCTTTAAGAACCCCAATTCTGACTTCATCATAAATCCTTTGGTCCTTCCTTTTAAGTGGTGAGCAAGGGTTATAAGGACTATGAAAGATGCATGAACTTGGAAAGACTTGCTTTCGATTGAAGTTTATACTTATTCAGCATGGTTGCCTGATGTTATGATTGGGCCCATATGAACCCACAATGTAATTTTTAAAAGGGCATACATAAGGAAATAAAACACATTGAGTGTAGTTTCTGAGTAAGCATTCATTTCTCAATTAGAGGCATAAATAAATATACATTAATGGAAAACTCAGCAAGCTGGTCTAATGACAACTACTAGTGTTTAACTTTTGGTCTGGGTCTTTCAGAGGGTTGTGAAAGGTAGGGCTTCTTAAGGGCTATTTCACCCACTAAGCAGAGGCAAAAGGGGGGGGGGGATTTTCACATAGTAAACACACAACAAGCTGTGAAAGATAGCAGTTCTGTGCTACATCTGAGCTATGATGCCTTCACCTGCAGACAGACATTCATCCTCCAAACACTTTTTTTTTTTTTCCATACAGGTTTTGGTAGGAGTTGGTCTTGAAATGTGCAAATAGAAGCCAGGGGAAATAAAATGAACTTAGCATTAATGACAATATTGATTGTTAACACTTCAGCAAGATTAAGTATCAGTTATTGAAATGGCTTTTGATAATGTGCGATGCTTAGGTCCTCTTAACAAACTGTAACAGTTTTTTGTAAGTTATATCTAAAATGTAATTCTGTGGCTATGAGCATTCAATTCAGACATCAGGGACCTGTGTCAACACGCCATAGCTTCTTCCCAAATATATTCCTGCTGACAAGCTGAAGGGTCTGGCCAAGTAGTATATGAAATGTTCTTTTAGGTGGGAATGCTAGCCAATCTTGAGTAATCATTAAAAACAAAAAACAAAACCGATCAACCTCCAAAGATGTGAGAAAACCAGGAAGTTCCAGAGCTGTAGACTAACTGGGGATTGAAAAAAAATATTCCAGATACAGGCAGTGGCAAACTATTACTGCATCCTGCCAAGAAAATAATACAGCTGCACCCAAAATGTCACTAGGAGTCAAGCTGAGTTTACACTATGAAATATACTCTTTAGCATTGATTTTTCTACTGCAGATGAAGAAAATCATTATAAACATTTTAGAGTGGAGCTCAACTGAAATTTCTCTGTTTTTTTTTTAAGTGTATATATTTTGGATTCCTCCCCCAGTGTCCAAGTTGGTGAAATTTCAGCTTGATGAAATTGAAAAGGTTTGAACGGGGAGGGGGAGGGGAGGGAATTGGGAGAGATGAGTAATTTCTTTCAGTGATGTGTCCTTTTAATTGCAACCTCCCAGCCTCCTTACCTTTGGTTGTAACACCCTTAGACCTTTATTTGATTTTCAAGAGTCTCACAGTCTTTCATGTTGTCACAGCCTTTTACTAAAGAAGAGGAGGTCCCCACATTCTTCCAGCTGAACTAGTCTTTCCTGCTGTTTTACATTGCAGCTGCTAGTTGCTGGTGGTCTCAGTTGCACTTCTTCGTGTCTCTCTTCCCGTTTCTGAAACCCAAGAAATAGGGAAAATTAAAGGCTTTTCAGTATAATATGCAGGTATGTGTTTGAAACATTTGTATATTGCTTCCATTCAAAAAATATGTGTGAAACTGGTTGCTCCTAAAATTAAAACAGTAAAAGCAATTGAGAAAAAACATACATTAAAACTTTATATAAAACATGCAAAATAATATGATAAAGCAATCACACAGAGAGTAAAAGCTGCAGTAAAGATGTTAAAAAATACCACAACAGTTTTAACACATCATTAAATGGGCTAGATATTACAAATGCTTTTGTTTAGAAATGAAAAGACAAAAACATGGCAACAGAGGTATTTCACTGGGGAGGACATTTCAAAGGCAGGGAGCTATTACTGAAAAAAAAAATTGGATAACCATGTGCTGCATCTCCACATGGAAGAGTAACTACAGCAGTCCTAGTTATGGCTACAAAAATGCAGAAATAGGTGTTATTTCATATACTGTGGTTCCAAGCCCTGGAAGGCTTTATAGGTTAAGGCAAGGACCCTAAGTTGGAACTAGAAATGAACCAGGGACCAGTGAAGAGCATAAAGTGGTGTGGTATGGTAATTTCATACAGTTCTTGCTACAGGATTTTTGTACTGAATTTTCTCACCCATCTTCAAGGGCATGCCCTTGTATGACACATGCAGTAATCTAAACAAATTACCAGGAAAAGGATTACTGTAGTGAAACTATCCATAATCAAGTAGGACTATATCCAGCACAACAGCCTAAGCATGTAGAAAGTGCCTTGAGCCACAAGTACCACTTGGGCCTGTAATGTCAAAGATGGATCCAGAAAATTCCCAAACTCCTTCAAGAAGAGTGCCATCTCTCCAGAACAGACTGAATAATGCTCAGCTAGACAGTTAAATGTCTACTAGTGGCATCTCTGTCTTACCTAGATTAAGCTTCAGTTTGTCAGCCTCATTGAAGGCAGACACCAATTCAACAATTCCACTCCTTCATCTGGATCTGATGAAAAAGAAGAAATAAAGTTAGGTGTCCTTGATGTAATGATGCCACTTTCCTCTAGATCTCCAATTGATCTCACTCAGGGGTTTCATGTACAGCCATGGGCTAGCTTGCCAGGAGTGTATAGCTTATAAGCATGTTAAATGCATGCATGAATGCATGCATACATACATATTGTACACCTATATTCACACTAAGTCGTATGGGGGATGAAACAGAGCCTTGTGTTTTATCCCCCATATGAAGCACCAGGGGCCAAAGAGACATGATTCAGCATACACTTAGGAGATGGTCATTTAATTACAAGTGTAATCACACCTTGTTTGGGCAATCTCTCCAGAAGGATTGATGGTTGATGGTATCAAAATTGCCTGTGAGGTCCAACAAAACAATGAAACAGCATTGCACTCTCCACCTGCCAAAGATCATCCAACAAAGTGACCAAGGTGGTTCCAGTGCCAAACCTTGAGTGAAATGGATTTAGAACATCTGTGTCGCCCAAGAATATCTGGATCTATTCAGCTATCAGATCTAGTGATTGCCATGCTAACCAGGTTGGTTTGCATGCATGCAGATTAATTTACAGGGGACAAAGCATTTTTCAGAAGTAATCACTGGCACTTTAACTTGATCCAAAAAGAAACTAGCTACCAATACAGGTAACAAAAATTGTAATATATCCCAATCATCCGTCCTCTGTAGTCAGTTTGACCGCAGTTTTCTGTGCCAACTAACACTTCCAGATTAAGTAGAATTCAGATGACAATTAATGGTAAAAATAAAGCAGAAAATGCTTACCATGAATCTTGTCTCATGGTCTAATATGCTAAGACTAGAACAGAATAGTAGTTAAAAGATAAATGTTATGGTGGGCACTTGAATAAAACTTGATGCAGGATTAATTTTGCCTGTTTAGAGATTCCTAGAACACTGTTTACATAGGTAATGCTGAAAAGGTGTGGCCTGCTTGTAGGAGAAAGTGAGGCTCCTCAATTACCATAACAAAGTTTTCTGTAGGAGCAAGACCATGGAGACCACATCCTACTAACTGACATGTTGGCCCAGCCAAAGTTGATTTAGTATCCTATCTTGAATTCTAAACCTAAATTATTTCCAGAGTAGAATTGATAGTTCCCTGTACCCATCTTCCACCACCACGACACATTCCCAGCTAGGGTAACATAACATAGTGAAGTTAAGAAGACTTATCTTTAACACAAGTTTCTGCTCAGGCCCCTCTGAAATGGTTCCAGTGATACAGCTTGTACAAAACAAAACCACTCACAGGAAGAAGCTAAGAGGACAGCCACACATTTCCACATAAAAAAGTTGAATGTATATTCCCTACCCTTCCAATTATTTAGCTCTTCTTGAGCCAATCCACATGTGTGGGGATGATTTCCAAGGAGGTCTGAGCACTGCTAAATACCATTGAACAATAATCTAAATCTAGGCCCAAGTTAAGTATTACAGATACTAAACCAATCTCTTTTTCTCTCCTACATAAAGTATCCTATAATTCAGTTTTCGTTTGCATCATCTGCTGCCAATTAACTTGCATGGAGTCTTATCTCTTTGGTATCTGTGAATTTACTTCTGAGAAAAGGCTTATGTCTATAGTGATTTTGATTATAGGCTCCCATAGCCCATCACATCTTTCAGTGTACCTGCCTTGAAACTGCCACATTGATGTTGGTTTGTGGATGGGGGAAATCTGTCTAATCTTGGGTGGTCTCATTCTTTACCCTGGTTTGATTAAGTGTCTTTTCTCAACAGGTGACTCCTTTTAAACTGTTTTCTTATGGCAACCCATTTATTCTATGGCTTTTGTTTAGCAAGACTTGCTTTTCAAAGTTAATGACTGTGTGTGACAACATGCTGAGTGCAGATGGCAGAAGACACATTTTAAGAATGTCAGTATTATGTAACTTATACAGGATTTCATAGGTTTAATTTTGCCAATTAATCCACATGGAACATATCCGACTGGCTTTATTTACATGAGTATTCTAATGAAGTACCAATTGTTGACTATTGTGGTTTTGAATTTCTTAACATTAACATTTAATGTTATGATTAACATCAAAAGGAAATGAGGCAGGGAGAAATAATGATAAATAGGGCTAATTACTAATCTGGGTGGCAAAAATCCAGACAATCACTTAGAGGGCAGGAAAGAGCTACAGAAACACTTTGCTTCCAGCTTGTGGTCATATAAATTTCTGCAGCCCAGATCTTCCCATCATAATTGGTCCATTGAATGAGTATCTATTAAAAGCAATTATCTTTAAAACTTAGCTTCACTGACCAGTTTGGGTGGTACAGCAGTAGTTTCATTACGTCCACTGGAAACCTTGGGAATCGTACTACTGCCTTGTTGGATTACACCAAAATCTATAAGATTTATTTATTTATTTATTTATTTATTTATTTATTTAATTTGTATGCTACCCATCTCCCCCAGAGGGCGGCTCACAGTTAGAGTAAAACCCAAAAACAATTAAAAAAATAAATACCCACATTAATTAGTTAAAAAGTCATACTGTATAACAAAGATCCTATTATCAGTTAATATCACAGGCTAAATTGGATTTAGTCTTAGTCTCACTTAAAACCAGCTCACAGAAATCAGTGCAGTCTTCTGCACATTATTCACTTAACTGTGTCCAAAAGCGAAGAAGAGTTCTATATTATAAACTGCTGGCTTTCCAATAACTTCGTTTCTATACTACCACCACAACTACCCATACACCAAAAATTGAAAGTAAATCAAGCCAGTGCTTGGACAACATAGGTGACGTTAGCAGTTTTTATTTTGTTACCAGTTTCTATGCACAGATGCATTGGTATCTGGTATAAATTTGGTAATGCACAGTATTAGAATAGCAGTTGCTATTATTCAGTAGTAATTAATATTTTTATTAATATGTTTACTTACTTACTTACTTACTTACTTACTTATTTATTAAACATACTTCTCAGCTGCCGCAATACAACTTTTGGCAGCTCACACAGAAAAAAAAATCAATATAAAACCCCAAAATAAAAACTCAACTGAGCTACAACAATGCAAAGATGAGAAAAAGATGGCAACATGAAAGCAAAGCAAAAGAAATCAGGGGAAAGCTCTCTGAAACAGCTGAACTTCAAAAGCTTTTGGAAGACCAGCAAAGAGGGAGCTAGCCTGATCTCCATAGGGAGGCTGCTCCACGATGTCAGTGCTACAACCTCCTCACCTCAGCCTGCCCCCTCCAGCAAACCTTCTGAAAGTTTGCAGCAGTGTCTCCCTGGTACATCTAATAGGTCAGGCCAAAACTGGCTTGGAGAAGACAGTCCTGAAGGAATCTGGGTACCAAGCCATGAAGGGTTTGATAGGTCAAAACCAGCACCTTAAATTGGATCCAGAAACTAATTGGTATTATATGCTCCCAAAATTGGGAGCCCAAATTATGTGGGCCACTGCATTTTGAACCAACTGCAGTTTCCAAATATTCTTTAAAGGTAACCCCAAGTAGAGGCCATTACTGTAGCCTATGTAGATGGTGATAAGAGCACGAGTTATTGTTGCCAAGTCCTCCTGCTTCAGGTAAAGTCACAATTGGCACACCAACAAAAGTTTGGTGTTGGCTCCTCTGATAACGGGCTTCTAGCTGCTGATCCATCAGGAGCCATGAGTCCAGAAGGACCCCCAAATCATGAACCTGCTCCCTGATGAGTAGCATTTGCCCATCAAAGAGTAACTCTAGCAGTGACATAGGACCCAGATATATCAATACCAACTTTGAATTGCTAGTATTCAACTTCAGTCTGTTCTCTCCCATCCAGACCCCGATAGCCTCAGGCACCAGGAAAGGGAGTTGACAGCAACTCCCCACGTCCTGGGGTGGTGATGTACAATTGGGTACCTTCAGCATCACTAAACAGAATGGCTATCATTCAAGGAAATTCCATCTCCCATGATCATAGTTTTCCATTTTTCTTTAGAACTACAGTTGAAATTCCATCACTACCAGTGTTATTTTTCTAGAAATCACAAAAAGTCAACTGAAATAATAATGTTCTTACTGTTTTCCCAAAGTCAAGCAATAATGGATCTAGGTGGACATAGCCCTAGAGAGTATTCCAGATTCATGAAAAACAAGTCTCACAAGCTTACTCCCAGTTAAGTGGATATAGGATTGCAGTCTAAATTTTATTTGTAGTATCCTGATATTTTTATTTATTTTTTGCTTACACCTTCCTAGATCCCACCCAAGACATTTTGCTGCTTACAAGAAGAAATACAGCACTCTTCTCAGAGCATGCAAAGTTACTCACCCCCAGTCTGAGCACTGGCTCAAAACAAATTCTGAGGCCTGTGCAGCTACCATTAGAAGTGCTAGCCTGCTTCCCCACCAGTATCTGCTATGTGAGTTCCTCATTGGGGATGATGATGATGATGATGATGATGATGATGATCAGAGTCACTATGTGAGATGGGTGCTTATACGAATGTGATAAATATATAAATACATAAATTATGTGCTATCAGGGTGGTGTTGACTCCTAGCGACCACATAGATAGATCTTCTCCATGACAATCTGCCCCTAATCTGGTCCTTTAGGTCTTCTAATGGTGTACCCAATGTCATACACCTTGGGTGACCCTGCTGGGAATACATACTCTTGGCATACACTCCCGACATTCTTCACTTACCCCTCCCAGGAACACCACCCTGCCACGATGAGGCAGCACAGCTGGATTTGAGAGGGTGGGGATGATAGAGTTAATATTTTCTGTTCCACAATATTATCTTTTAAAACCATAATTGAGAATGACAATTTCAAATGATACAAATAATATAAGGTCCTGATACCAAAGTTCTACAAATAAAATATATCCTGAGCTGCCTTCCCTAAATGGTGTCCTCCAGCTTTCCAACGTGGTTCTCCCCACCTGCTGGTTGAAAAACATAGGCAACTGTTCCTAATTACAATGAAGCCAAAATGACAAAACATATGTTGTGATGTCATGAGACAAGTGCCACTCTTTTCATCCTTGTGTATCACAGTGTAACACACAAGGAGTAAAGGGTAATGTTGTTACAAAGTCATGATAAATGTTTTGTCACTTACACCCTTGTTCCCCCTGTCTGGCTGGAGAGGAAGACATAAAATCCATAACCCAAAACATCAGTAGGAAGCCTGATTGGAGGAAGCCAATCTTTACCTTCATTTTAATTACTTGATATTTTCCACCTATCCCTGCATTTTCCCTAATTGTAATAACCTGCAAATAACTGCATGTTATTTACAAGCAGTTCCAGTCAATAATGGCAAGCACAAGGCAAGGGAAAGCAATAAAAACAAAATAATGATTTCCATGTTTTACTACCTGTGATCAGCAGGAAGAAGTTAGCCATTTAGGATGGTTAAAGGCCAGATGTTAATAGCAATCAGGCCTTTACCACCTGTTG
The DNA here is from genome assembly GCA_030867105.1 of Liasis olivaceus. NCBI lineage: Eukaryota > Metazoa > Chordata > Lepidosauria > Squamata > Pythonidae > Liasis > Liasis olivaceus. Next base: position 22,724,179 of record CM061352.1, read on the forward strand.
AATAACATTGCAATTGAATATCCTTGAATGTAATTGGAACTCGCAAAGATTCTAGGGCTTCCTTTTCGGGGGGCAGGGGCTAGGCAGGTAATCAGTTCCAAAGGACTGAGCTTCCTGTGTATTACGTTTCACTCTTTCAGTCCCCCCAATGTCAACACCACTTAGAACAAATCTCAGACATTCAAAATTTGCATGGCCCTCCAGCTGCACAAAGGATGAGCTGTTAAAAAAGACCATAAAATGCATTGGTGAGTGTTAGCTAACACTTGGCAGGTGGACGCCCTCCCAGTAAACCTTTCAAATTATGTACAATTTATGGCATCTGTTTGAAGCCCACAATGGATTTGTTCAAGTAATTAGGATAAATCTGCTGATGATCACATTGCCATGTTTTCATTTAGCTTAAAATCAAGAAAAGACTATGCTTTATATAATATTCAGCTCACTTTTTGTAAGGCCACCTGCTTTTTCCTTTTTTTAGCCAGTCTAATTCAGTTGGATGGAAGAAAAAAAAAATACTTTAAAATTATTTCAAAGGAGAAGAGAATTTCATATACAATCTATAGGAGAAATATGGTATCCTTACACTTACTTGACATCATGGTGACCAAGGTATGTACGTATGAGTGTCTTTTATTTTGCTGAATAATCCTCTTTTAAAGAGAATGCAGTCTCACTAACAATCCATGCTTCAATTTAATTCCAAGGGAAGGCATGAAAAGAAATCTCCCCTCTGGGTTTTTTTTTTAATAGTGGTATTCCTATCCCTGTGGCTCAATATCTTGTTTTTTATTCCAATTCCTATCAGAAGTGGGCAAAGTGGATCAAAAGAAAAAGCAGGCCAAGGGGCAACAACATTGTCTTCAGAGGTTATATTGCTGTGTCTGTGCAAAATACTCTAATTTAGAGAGGCGATACAATTAACCAATTTAATAAAGTCTCACAGTAAGAGGAAAAGAATATAGTGTAGCTCCAAACCAAAATAGCCAGAGTGCTTTTGGAAGGACATTATTTTGAAAGCCCCAGTCACAGATTCCCAATGCGATACTTAGTTTAGTCCGATTTACAGCTAGGATACCACTGGTTTTATTGTGAAGCCTGAGAACTTGAGAAGTGTATTTTACTCCAAGTGGAGTAAAATACACTTCCACATTATGCATAAGACTATCATCTCTGGTCGCCACAGATCCTATCAGCTCCTTGAAGCTGCTACCTTACTCAACTGGATTTCTGAAATTTCCCTAATGATGTCTACTCATCAAACATATGCAGAATTGTCTCTATTTAAGGTACTCAATACGTGATACTGAACACACAGTACAGAATTTGCCCTACGTTTGCAATGAAAAGACAATGATTACCAATTTAGACTGAACTGTACTTTGTGTTTTGCCTAAGCAGTATCCTATGTCTGGTTCCACTTGTTTTAGGTTTCATATTGATTATGCTTCCCCACTTGCATTACTTTTAAGAAATAACTTTCTCATTAGGGAGGTTGTCCTGGGACATGAAGAACAGCAGTATGCAATCTTCCACATGGTCACACAACAGCCTGGGGAAAATAAAATACAAATACAGCAGATGGTGAACAGTTGTATGCAGATTTTAAAAGCTTACTGCACAGGAAGTATTAAAGCTGAGTGCTGCTAGCTGAATCATACTTCTAGACAGATGAAGCTACCCAGCTCTCGACTTTTGTAATATGTGTAATATGACAATGAAATATGCTAGAGTCTCAATGAGGAAAACTATTCTTTTAAACCACTGCAACGTCAAAGGAAAAAATACTTCAGCTATTCAAATAATGACTCTCTAGATCAGGAACCCTTGAAATAGTTTTAAAGTCTTGGGGACCCCTTGCATAAGAATCACTCCAAAATACGAATACTTCACAATTCACTTCTAACCTACACAACCCACATTTTATCATGTTTACAAAGCAGCAGATTGGCAGTTGAATCATGGTGTGTAAAAATTGCCACCACTATGAATGCTAGTGTTGAGTGGCACATGAAGTTCAAAAAATAATGTTTGTTTATTATTTTTTTTGCAATCACATTATCTCAGGGAATGCAAGTTGAGAAAGACTGCTCTAGATCCTTGTACTGTAGTTGTCTTCTAATCTGATTTTAGATTATTATTTTTAATATTAATATTATTTGATTTTTTTTTATTTGTTTGAGTTTTGCATTATGTTACATTAATTAGCGTTGTGTAGTGGTTAAGGTGTTAGATTGGGATTGGGGCATGCAATCATCTCAGGTATCAGATGACTGGGGGAATTCTGGAAGTTGAAGTCCAGACATCTTAAAATTGCTGAGGCTTAGAAACACTGATCTAGGGAGACTGCAGATATCACATTATTCAGAGGTATCAAGTTACAAAGTACAGAGGTATCAAGTTACAAACCTGGACTGAAGAGATGCAGGCTCATATTTCCATTCAGCTATGGACTTCACTGGTTGACTTTGGGACAATCACTACCTCTTAGATGAGCCTGACTTACAGAGCTGTTGTTGTGAAAATTAAAAGGAAGGGAAGTTCAAATATTGATCTTCTAAATAAATTAATATTTTTCTTTAAAAACAAACCAGAAAAATCCAGCCCAACTCTTGAATAATCTCGTTTTGTCACTTGTTCAGACAACTCCATCAGCTGAACAATATAGAAATGTAGTAAATAAATAAAATCAAAGATTATCCATGCAATAGCTTATGGCTGAGTGTTAAGGCTGGTGACAGCTAACTATACAAGTGTTTATGTACTGCTGAAGCTCAGAAATCCTGGCCTGTAAAAAGCATTCATGGAAGAATGGAGTTTTGAAACATAATAACTTCATCTGAAGCTCATCTCATGCTTTCAGCCACTTTGCTACATATGCCTTTCAAAGTTTCAGGATTAGTTTTGCATAGTATTCTTTCCCTCAATCTAAACCATATGTTTCATAACAAAGCTTAAATTTCAAAAACATGTAGTTCTTTCTGACCAACCAGGTCATATGGCAAATGCGAAAGAAAGAAAGGAAGGAAGGAAGGAAGGAAGGAAGGAAGGAAGGAAGGAAGGAAGGAAGGAAGGAAGGAAGGAAGGAAGGAAGAAAAAGCAACCAAGCAAGCAAGCAAGCAAGCAAGCAATTATTCCATATTTGTGACAGTGTGGTAGATGTACAAGACTAACTGAAGCTCAGGCCACAACTGAATGAGGTGTTGATGCAAGCTGGAATGCACTTGTTCAGTTTTTTTCCCATATTGCTGTAATTTGCATGGGAACAGAGGATGGCCAATTCATGCAGTATGGACTGAAGAGAAAAACAAAAGAAAGAAAGCTGTCCAGAATATTGTGAATCCTTGATGTTCTTTATACATTTTGTTTCATTATGATACAGCTTTCCTTAAGATTTTTGTCTGCACTTTTTTTTTAATGAAGTTGTTAATGAGGGAGGAGTATAGTTCCTTAAAACTGATCATATGGATTTGATTAACATTTGTTTGGCTATTGCAATTTATTAAGATAAGTTGCTGCAAGTTTCCTATTGCAACTGGCTTTCTTCTACATTTATCTTATTTGCATGTAGTATCAGAAGTTCATATTTCCATAGAAAACACAAAGAAAGAATGGAGTAATGTATTTATAAAACAGTGCCAAAACTATAGCAAAAAGCTTTTACATACTGTGTGTGTGTGTATATATATATATATATATATATATATATACACATACACATACATACATACATACATACACACACATACATACACACACACATACATACACACACACACACACACACATACATACACACACACACACACACACACACATACATACACACAGGGAACAGCTGGATAGCGTAGTGGTTAGAACACCGCCTTTGATGCAGGAGACCGGGGTTCAAATCCCGGCTGGCACCTACCTTACCAGTAGGGGTCCTTGGGCAAAGACCCCCTAACGCTTCACCTGCCTACCTCAAATACGAGAGTGACATGAACTAAGAGAGTCATGCCAGCTCAGACGTCGCCCGGATTAACAAGGTCCGCGTCAGATGTTGGAGAACCAGGACAATCTGATGTTAAGTGGGCTACTGGAACAAACCATACATGGACGAGACAAGAACTGATGGAATGCTACTACAACAGCAGACCTAATGAGAGGGGATATATGAAATGTATGAGGGAACTATGGATAGACAGAAGGCCTACATCCACACTAACTGAGAAACAACTAGTTACCCAGACCTGGAAGAACAAGCAGTTGTGCAGCCAACACCTGAAGCTGGAATGTCACTACCACCCCTTCCATTACAGAGCACAGCAGCTGATATGAGGCATAAGATCATGGATAAACTAGCTATAGTCAACCCTCGAGCCCGATTACCAAGGCTCAGTGGAGAAGTACCATCAGATAGTATGCTAGAAGATGCCAACAGAGCCTTCCAGACAATCCCTACTATCACCATAACTGAAACCAATGAATTAGTATATGCTACAGCCACTGTAATCCTGGAAATGCTTGGCTACACGATCAAGAAGAAGAGCAGTACATACCCACCCTGGAAAATGAGATTGGAGGCTAAGACCAAGGCAACTCGGAGAGAAGTCAGTCAGCTGGTGGAACTACAGAAGCGTGTGGAGATTAAGGATAAGACTTGGCTACTGAAAAAATACATGGGCCTGACTCCATCTGAAGCCCTAGAGACTGCTAAACAAAGGCTCACAGCATTGGCTACCAGGCTAAGGAGATACACGAGAGAAGCAGAGGCCAAGAAGATAAATGCCCTGTTCTCCAAAGAACCATCCAAAGTGTACTCCCAACTGCAGTGCAACCACAGAGTAGCAGCTGAGCCACCAGCAGCAGAAACTGAACAGTACTGGAAGAACATATGGGAGAAAGAGAAGACGCATAACACCAGTGCAAAGTGGCTGCAGGACCTGAAAGCAGACCACAGCAATCTCCCAGAACAGGAACCAGTCACCATCACAGTAGCAGACATCCAACGGCGGGTCAAGAACATGAGAAGCTGGACAGCACCTGGCCCGGACATGATCCACACCTACTGGCTAAAGAAACTAACAGCAGTGCATGAATGCCTAGCAGCACAGATGAACCAAATGCTAGCAGCAGGCTCCCACCCGGACTGGCTAACACAAGGAAGGACAGTGCTGATCATGAAAGACCCTCACAAAGGAACAGCACCATCCAACTACTGGCCCATAACCTACCTCCCCACAACATGGAAAGTTCTATCAGGCATCATAGCTGCCAAGCTACATGACCATATGGACCAGTACATGAGGACAGCTCAGAAGGGCATTGGGAACAACACCAGAGGCTCAAAACACCAGTTACTCATAGATAGAGCAGTCACCCGAGATTCAAGGTCTAGGCAGACCAACCTGAGCACAGCCTGGATTGACTACAGGAAAGCCTATGACTCAATGCTGCACACATGGATCTGTGAATGCTTGGTGCTATACAAAGTCAACAGGACACTAAGGACCTTCCTCAAGAACTCAATGGGACTGTGGAAGACAACACTGGAAGTGAACTCAAGACAGCTCGCACAAGTGGCCATCAAGTGCGGCATATACCAAGGTGATGCACTGTCCCCGCTGCTGTTCTGCATAGGCTTAAACCCCCTCAGCCAGATAATCACAAGGTCTGGATATGGGTACAAGTTCAAGAGTGGAATCACCATCAGCCACCTCCTCTACATGGATGACATCAAGCTGTATGCTAAGAGTGAACGAGACATCGACTCACTGATCCACCTGACCGATGGAGTGGAATTACCAGTGGGCCACATAGCAGACATAGAGACCAGCTATAAATACCTTGGTGTCCCACAGTCACATGGGAACCATGAGGAGGAGGCAACGAAGACAGCAACATCCAAGTACCACCAAAGGATAAGACAGGTCCTGAAGAGCCAGCTCAATGGGAAGAACAAGATCCATGCCATCAACATGTATGCCCTGCCAGTCATCAGATACCCTGCCAGTATAGTGAGCCGGCCAAAGGAAGAAATGGAGGCTGCTGATGTGAAGACCCGGAAGCTCCTCACAATGTACGGAGGTTTCCACCCCAAGTCCAACACCCAGAGACTATACCCCAGCCGCAAAGAGGGCAGGTGGGGTCTGATGAGTGTCAAAGCCACTGTCCTGGATGAAACCCGGAGTATCCAAGAATACATCAGTAAGATGGCACCCAAAGATGAGCTGCTGAGAGAATGCCTCAGGCAGCAGCAGACATGGGAGGAAGTTCAAGCGGAGGAAATACCATGGCAAGACAAGCCCCTGCATGGGATGTACCATCAACAGATAGCTAAGGTGGCTGACATTGGGAAATCCTATCAGTGGCTGGAAAGGGCCGGACTAAAAGACAGCACTGAGGCACTGATCATAGCAGCACAAGAACAGGCACTAAGCACCAGATCCATAGAAGCAGGGGTCTACCACACTAGACAGGACCCAAGGTGCAGATTATGCAAAGAGGCCTCAGAGACTGTCCAACACATAGTGGCAGGGTGTAATGTGCAGGCAGGAACAGCATACACTGAACGGCACAACCAAGTAGCTGGCATTGTGTACAGGAACATCTGCACAGCGTATGAGCTAGACCCCCCAAGTCCAGATGGGAGATTCCACAGAGGGTTGTGGAGAATAACAGGGCTAAGATCCTGTGGGACTTCCAGATCCAGATGGACAGGCAGGTACTGGCTAATCAACCAGACATCGTGGTAGTAGACAAAGACCAGAAGACAGTGGTAGTGATAGATGTAGCAGTGCCAAGTGACAGCAAAATCAGGAAGAAGGAGCATGAGAAGCTGGAGAAGTACCAGGGCCTGAAGGAGGAAATTGAGAGGATGTGGAAAGTCAAGGCCAAAATGGTCCCAGTGGTGGTAGGAGCACTCGGGGCCATGACTCCTAAGCTGGGAGAATGGCTCCAACAGATCCCAGGAACAACATCAGAGCTCTCTGTGCAGAAGAGTGCAGTGCTAGGAACAGCTAAGATACTGCACAGAACCCTCAAACTCCCAGGCCTCTGGTAGAGGACCCGAGATTGAGGAAGACACATACCACCCATTGGGGTGAGAGGGAATTTTTTTTTTTTTAATGTAAAAATGAGATGTATTCAACGGATTGAAAAAAGTTCATCTTGAAATCTCAACTCTCTATTCAGTGTGTTTATCTATACAACTACTGTATGCTAGCAAAATATTTCCACTGGAGGTGCCAGCCAGAATCCCAACATATAGGTAGAGTGAACAATACTAATTTCTTTCTCCAAGTTGATATGCGCAGTCTCCATAGTGAGGTGTTACTAAGTGCAAGTTTCTGCTCAGTTCCAATATAGTATAGAGTGAAACACAAGCTCTGCACTTTCAACCCAGCAAGGTAGAACATGCTTCAAACAGATTCTGTTGCTCTTTTAGCTATCATAGCACTGATGTGATTAATAGCTATGGGCACAAAAGAACTCAAAACTATTTGGATGCGCCCCTATGCTACGGGCATGCATTTGTCTAGACCAGTGTTGTCCAAACTTGGCCACTTTAAGGTGAGTGAACTTCAAGTCCCAGAATTCCTCAGCCAGCCATGCTGGCTGGAGAATTCTGGGAGTTGAAGTCCACTCACCTTAAAGTGGCCAGGTTTGGACAACACTGGTCTAGACACAAAGGAATCCAAACCTATTTTACTTTTCTTTCTTTTTTTTAGATTAATTATCCCGCCTTTATTATTTCTATAAATAACTCAAGGCTCCCTATTTTCCCCACAGCAACAACCCTGTCAGGTGAGTTGGGCTGAGAGAGTAACTGACCCAAAGTCATCCAGCTGGCTTTCATCCCTAAGGCGGGACTAGAACTCACCGTCTCCTGCTTTCTAACCTGGTGCCTTAACCACTAGACCCCACTGGCTCTCTTTTGCTTATGTGTTGGATTTCTTTCTTTCTTTTTTTTTTTTACCAGCTCTTCATTATGGACTGTCTTTTATTCCCCACACTTAAAGAGGAAGCAATTATTTCTGTTTTCTTTGGGTCCCCCCCCCTTTCTTTAGTGGGGGGATACGTTTTTCAGACTGCACATGCATTGCAATGCTTTCAACAAACCTACAATAGTAGCAAGCCTGGATTGCCCAGTTGCACATAGAAAGTTACAATCCATTTATTTGGCTTTGTTTTATTGACATAAGTTTAGTCAAATTATAGAAGAAACTGCCTTTAGATGCATTGATAGCCACCTACCTGGAAAGTTTTAAAGGGGGAATAGAGGAATTAGTAGAGGATAAGAATATGAGTCACTACAAGTCATGATGGTTTTATTCCTTGTACATAATTTTATCTTGTACAGAGATAAGTCTGTATTTATCTTATGGACAATATGAGTGGTAGGACATCATTTAACACACATCCTGCTTCTGAGCTCCCCAGAAGCATTTGGTTGACTCTGATGGGAACAAAATACTCAGTGACCAACAACACTGCTTAGATATCCAGTTGCAATGCTCCTACAACAGAAGCATTTCCTCCACACCCAGCCTAGCACTGATTTCATGTATACCGATTATTGATTCCATCTATGTGCTAAAAAAGAAAAAGAAAAAGAAAACCCTGAAGAAATTCTCAAGTAATCTTTTTAGGTTTATTTACTACATATAAAAGAGCACCTATCCAAGAGTTGATATATTTTTCATCTGCACTTACAAATTAAAAGAAGATGAGAATAGATGGATGATTAGAAGTCCAGGTCCATGCCAGACTGAGTTAGATCACTTTTGTGGCTAACAGAATTGCACACTTCTCGGGGTGTTTTTTTTAAAACATCTGGTTTTTAATTATGCTTTCAAAAACTTTCAACTTGCACCCCACAAATGTGTCTTGAGCCTTCAGTGATTCCAAAGTGAAAAGCAAATCTGTTTCCTTTAATTGGGCCCGCCATAATAAAAGAAACAGCTCATACATTACTGGTGTTTGCCAATTGCCAGAGGTTGACAGTGCCCCAGATAGTTATTATTAGTCATTTATCACACTGGTTGGGAGGGCAAGAGGTTGGGGAAGGCTGAATGATTGCATAAAGCAAGATATCATTTTAGTAATTTCATGTTAAGTAATGGAATGAAAACTGAAACCTGCCCTTCAGTTTGTATGAGCTACCTGGTATTGGTATCAGACTGTTCATTACAAAATAACTCTGGGGCCTCTGAAAGAATATTTACTTATAAAAACTAAAATAGATTTAAATAAGTCTCAGTGTTCCCCAGTAATAAAGATTATGGGGGGAAAAATCACTTGTTATGATCCTTCTTTACTATAAGAACAAGCTCATACTTTCAGTAAATGTCAGCATTTTAAACAAGATTTATAATAAACGAAAGATATACCAGAAACTATCTGTACATATAAAAGGACTCTATAATACTTTTCTGTTGTTGTTAGATTAATTCACAGAGATAAGAAATTTATTTATTTATTTATTTTATTTCATTTTTACTAAATGCAATTTTATACTTTCAGGAAATCAGAATATAAAAAGAAGATGTATTTGTGGCATTTAAAACAGAGTCTTTCATTTAAAATATTACACATTATTGAATAATGTTTTGCTATTTATATTTCAAAACAAGGAGTTCTTCATTGGATTGGAGAAACATCTGTTGGATTTCAGTTTTCGGAATCTAATTCTAGGAACTGTTTTCCAGAATATTGGTATGATTCCACAGTCCTGTTGTATATGTTAGACAAATTAGAATTAAAAAAAAAAAACATAGACATCTGCTTAGATGAAAATGCCATTATGTTTAAGGATCTTACTTTCATGTTGGCCATCCTAGCTGGAAATTCTGAGAGTTAGAACTTGGAGGACGCCAGGGCAAATTAAGCCATTTTATGATATTTTAGTCATATTTGAAGAGTAAGTTTTCTCAGGCACAGAGCTGTAATTTGATGCACAACAAAAATGCTGACAATATGTTAGATGGGCTGGGGGAAGGGAAAGGGTGTTCTAACTTGTCCTTCAGCAATCTCTGAGGTACTACAAGTTCCTCTGCCTTTTTTAAGATACATCCTAGGATTGCAACAAGAAGGCTGCAAAGTATACCCAAGTACCTTGCAGTAAGCCTGATTCCCCCTGAGGGAAGCTGTTTTTTTTTTTTTTTTAATTAATAACATCAGAAGGATTTGTACTATTTGTTAGTTATCAGAAGAGCAGATCAGCAAGGTTACAATTAAAAATGATTCCTTTATTCTGGGCAAGTATTAGAGGTTAATTTTAATGAAAGAAATTGCAGAATGTAAAAATGCAATTTGCATGAACTGACCTAAGAGGTAAATGCATAGAAAAGCTCCATTGGACACTGAAAATATAAGCATAAATAGTGAAAGAAACTGTTTTTCAGTCTGCATGTTGGATCTGTCCATGTTCAAGACTGAAGGAGACTGAAGGTTGGAAAGCTACATTTCCAAGGTTTATTATCAATGTGGCCACTGTAATGGTACAAGGAAGGGACCATCCTTTCAGAACATCCAGGAAAATGCAAAGGAAATGGGATGAATTGCCTAAATAAATTAATTAAAAAAAAAACACCAACACCTTCCACCACATGTAAACAAACATACCAATTCAACTGTTATTATATATAAATATATTATTAGGTCTGGAGAGTAAAAAGAATAGCAGAGGTGTCTGAAAACAGCAAAACCCCAGCAAGTATTCTCAAAGTCAGTTTAAGTAAACCTCTGAACTTGTGTTGAACCATTTTCCTTTCCCTTTGAAGGGAAAACTCCAGTACTAGTCAAAACTTCCTCACCATTGAATAATGAATGCAAGCTGTTCCTTGCTCCAGTAAACAGCACATTTTTGGGTAAAGAAAACAGCTGGAACATGAAAACTGAGCTCATGCATTTCATGACAGTTGCTCTCAACACATGGCCTATTGGAAACAATATAGTCCTTTGGAATGGCGGGGGGGGGGGAAACCCTATGGACATTGGGGTCAAAAGTAGTGTTAGAACAAAGTTATCCAACTTGTATATTATTGGGATCTGGAAAATGGTTGTGGTGCTGGAATTTTGTTTCATTCATTAATTTGATCCCATTATGGAGGGCTTCACTTTGAAATTAAGTAGCTCTCAGCCAGTACTATATATTGTATGTATGTATGTATGTATGTATGTATGTATGTATGTATTATTGCCGTAGAGCAGAAATTTCTAATCTTTTTGGTGGGTAACACTGCCAGGTCTGGATGACTATGACATCCAGAGGTGACAGCAGAGAGAATATTCTGCACTTCTTTGTAGGCACCTGGTGGTCATCTGGATTTTTGGAACCCAGACCTGGTAGACTTATTAGTGGGCAAAGTTGGAATTTGGTTGTGAAATGTTGGGGATGCTCTTGTAAAATGGATGCCAGGGTGCTTGCCCATTCATAAAATATTATCATATAGGACATACCCAATTCCAAATAACAATTATGTTTGCATTATACTTGTGTTGCTGTCTGAGGGAGACTTCAACCACACTTGTACCAAGCACAGACTGGAGATTCTCTGCCCACCCTTAGACACATCAGGGAAGATGAGACATCTCTGGAAAAAGGAGATCTATAGAAAGGACACAGAAAGGAAGATACTTCAATAAGCAGGAGCCCTGGACAGGATGGCTAGCAGCATGTAATTCAGAGAATAAAGAGAAAAGGGAAACAGTCCCTGTCCCCAAAGCTGGACAATCAATTTCAGGTCCTCCCTTCACAGACTTCTGGAGACAGGTTTTTACCCATCATCCCAGGGATAGGAAGGAGAGAAGCTCAGACTTCCATGTAATCCAGGAATCCAGGGGTTGTCCCAAACAAGACAAGGTCTGTGGTGATGATGGATGACATACTGCTGAGATGAGTTGGTAATCTGCAGAACAGACATGATGTCAAGGTGAGTGTGTTATCTCCCAGGTGCAAACTCCAGGATGTGACAGAGGGGTTGATTCAACTAACCAAACCTATTGATCACGGTCACTTTCTTCTGTTCATGTTGAAATAGTGACACTGCCTGAAAGAATATTAAGAGACAACAAGCTGCTAGACAAGAAGACAAAACTTTTCAGAGTACAGGTGGTGTTTTTATCCCATACTTTCAAAGTCAGGGCTGGAGAAGAGAACAGAGGATTCTAGAGGTGAACTACTGGTTCAAAGATGGTATTACTGAGAAAACGTTGAATTCTTAGGCCATGGTCTACACTATCTATAAGAAGGACTTCTGGCAAAATACAGACTGCATCTCACAAAGACTTGGAAGAATGTGTTTGGAAGATTTTTCATTCATATTATTTGGCAGGCTTTGAAACTGGAGGAGGAAGGAGAGATCAATAACCAGAATCACACTCAGAGCACAACCGAAAGGCATTAAGCTTACAAGAAATGGTAATAAGGGAATGGTGCTCGGGAAGAGCAATACTAAATGACTCAGATGCCTTTACACCAATACAGAGTATGAGAAGCAAACAGGAAGAACTTGAAGTATGACATTGTTAGTATTACCAAAACTTGGTGAGATGGTCCTTATAACTGGAATATTACTGGAAGGATACAATGTATTCAAAAGAGCCAAACCCCAAAAAAGGGAAGGAGAGTAGATTATATGTAAAGAATAACTACACCTGTATGGAAATTTGTGACACCAGGGATGAAAACCCTGCTGAAAATATCTGGATGAAATCAAGAGGAAAAGAGACAAAAATGGCACTGTGATTGGTGTATATTATGTCACCCAATTAAGAGAATATGTAGATGAAATGTTCATAAATCAGAAGGCTGAGGTGTCAAGGAAGTCCAACATTGTGGGGGATTTCAACTACCCTAGCATCAACTGGGAATCAAAGTCTGCAGCAAATGGGAGAACCAACAAGTTTTTGATATGCCTGCAGATAACTCTGTCACCCAAAAAGTGGGAGAGGCAACTAGGGCCTTGGCTATGTTGGACTTAATATTTACTAAGAAAGAGAAATGGTGGAGGAATCAGAAGTTGTTAGAATCTTGGGAGATAGTGACCATGTTATCCTACAATTCACTATATTGTAGGCAAGGATAACTAAAGATTTCAGGAGAACTGACTTCAGTAAGCTAAGTGAAAGAGTAGGAAGGGTTCCAGAAATCCTGAAGGGAAAAAACAGTTCAGGAGGGTTGAAAAATTTTGAAATTGAGATAATTAAGGCCCAAACACAAACAATACCAAACAGCAAGAAAAATAGGAGACACCTGATGAAACCACATGGTTAGTAAGATGAGGAACAAAAAGTTTAAAGAATGGAAAAGAGGCATATAACAGAAGCAGAATGTCAGGAAATAGCCCAAATCTGTAAGGATGGGATCAGGAAGGCTACAGCTCAAAATGAGTTGAAGCTTGCAACAAAAGCCAAAAATAACAGAAAAGAGTTCTTTCAGTATATGTGGAACAAGAGCAAAGTTAAGGAAACAGTCATTGTGCTAGCTGGAGAAGTTGGCAAGATGGTGATAGGTAATAAAGAGAAGGCTGAACTGCTTAATTCCTATTTTACAAAAGGAAAAAGTGATCCAACCTGTCAGAAGATGCATCACTGGGGGCAGAAAAGAAATGCAGGTCAAAATATAAAAGGAATTCCTGAGAAAGCACCCAGCTGCTTTGAATTTCCAGGACTAGCTGGATTACATTCCAGATGCTAAAGAAATTGGATGTAATCTCGGAACCACTGACTGTACTCTATGAAAACTCCTGGAGTACAGGGAAAGTGCCAGCAGACTAGAGAAGAGTTAAATTTGTTCCAATCTTTAAAAACAACAACAAGAGTTGGGGGAAGATCCAGGAAACAACAACCCAATTATCTGGGAAAATCCTAGAAAAGATAATCAAGCACTGCCAAGATCACAGGAAATGGTAGTTCTATTCTATGTTGCACTGATCAGGCCACACCTGGAATACTGTGTCCAATTCTGGTTGCCAGAATAAAGGAGGATCCTGAGGGTCTGGAAAGAGTGCAAAGAAGAACAAGAAAGATGGTGAGGGAGTTAGAGGTTAAATCCTATGAAGAGTGGTTAAAGGCATTTTTAGTCTCAAGAACAGATGGCTAGAGGAAGACATGTCCAATACCTGAGGGGCTGCCGCATGGAAGAGGGTACAGATTTATTCTTAATAATGCCAAAGATCATAGGCTGGAAGCTTTACAAAGAAATATACAAACTTAAGGAGGAATTTCCTCACCTTGAGCACTATTAACTATTGAGCAGCTATGAACACCTTGCCTTTTGGAGTCATAGGTGCCCCATCACTAGACATTTTCAAGAAAAGTTGGACAGTCATTTGTCTGGGATAGTATGAGGATTCATGCCCTGGGTAGTTGGACTAGAAGAACCTCCAAAGATCCCTTTAAACCTATGATTCTATGTTTCTATAATTCCTGATTATTTTTGTCCCTTTTTTGGATGGGGGGAGTAGATATCTTTCCAAACAATGCATTGGATTACAGGCATATATCTTATTTCCTAAGGCCCATTTGCTTATACTAAAAATAACCACTCTGTTGTGAAGCATGTTAGCTTCCAAATTCATAAGAGGAGGAAGCCTGGCAAGCACCGTGGAAGGTTTCTGCAGGCATACAGGTGTCCCAGTGTCATATTATTCACCCAAATCTTGGGAAATTCCATTCACAGCCTTGAATTATCATTTCCTTTTCCTTATGAGTGAGACTCTTGGCAATTCTTTAAAGCAGATCTTGCACATATTTGGACTCAATTATCTGAGAAGAGGCCAGCATCTATGTTTAATAACGGTCAAGCGGATGCCTTCAGCCTTTCATACAATAAGGTCATCAAGACCATTAAAAAAATATAGTCCCCTTCAGGAAAGTTCTATTTCTGATTACTCCTTTGCAACAAAATAGGAGCTGTTTGCTACTGTTTTCTTCCAGGCTGTTTTTGATTTGTTCTGTTTTTTCTTTCCCAATCTTGTCCACAGTCCTGGAATATCTCGGTGGTCTCCTATTGAGGAAGACATTGGTTCTGGGTGGGCTACCCACCATAAAAATTTACCAATGTCTTCCACAATAGGAGACCACCACGATGTTCCAGGACTGCATCCAAATGTTCTTTAGGCCTGACCCTGCTTAGCATTATCAATATCAGCAGAGGTTGGCTGCTGTTGCCATCTAGCTGGCACTAAGGCCACAGAGTTCTTCTATTTGTTTCTAGTGGCCGGTACTCAAGAGTAAGGAAGTAGGACTTAGTGTGCCAGCTGGCCAGACAGTTGTACTTCCTTTTAGAATGATTTTATTTTCCCCTCCCCCCTTTTCCATTTTCTTTCCCCCATCAATGGCATTCTGCATTCTGTGGTCATGACTAGCCACAACTGCTACCTGCTCCTCAAGCAGGAGTCTTGCATCTCAGAGGACTCCCAGATTGTGCACTGGGTCTGTCTGGAGCAGTGCAACCCCATCCAGTAGGTTGGCATAGTCCTAGAACCAGTAGGTCCCAAAACCCAAAGCCACTCAGTCTTGCCAGGGTTCAGCTGAAGCTGGTGGTTCCCCATCCAGACCCTCACAGCCTCCAGGCACCAGGATGAAACATTCACAGCATTGCTTAATTCGCCAGGGGCAGAGATGTATAACTCTCACCCACTTGGTTTCTACATCTTTGAGTCCTATTGACACTTGATGTTGCTAACTGTATAAACTGGCCCTTAATTTCCTGATCCAGATTTATCATACATCCATATCATATTTATCTTGTGATTGAAGTCAAATGAATATGCATTCTTTCAGCAAGCTATGGGTTATTTGGTAACTGCAGGAGGCAGACATTTAATCTGCCAAACATTTGTAAAACACCAAAGGCAGTGCAACCTTTGACCTCGGTTCACTGAAATGGCACCATCTTTGAATGACTTTTGCCAAGTAACCCAGCCTGTTTCACACATTTGCCCACATCTTTGCAGAGCACAGAAGTGTAGAATGATCTTTGACACTGAGACACCTGCATCGCATACTTTGGGGTGATAGAACTGACAAGTTTTAAGATTTAAAGCAGTGGCTCCTTCTCTGTCTCTTATTCAGGTGCAGAGGCAGCTGAAAGGAAGAATAAGCTTTGGGGCCTTAAAAAGTGCTGGCATTTCCACCTGTTGAACATATGCAGCAGTTATAAAAGACAAAACACGAGAGTTGTAGTCCAAGTCCCTAGTCAAAGGAGTCTACTTTGGAAGAATTATTTGATTCTCCAAATGAAACAGGATCTCCCCTGAAGACCACAAGTTTGAATCTGAGGCAATTTTAGCATCCCAAAACCGCAGATCTTCTCCTGATATGCCCTCAGGGAGAACCTAATTAAATAATTCAGAATAGTGTATATTGTCATTCCAGTTGCAGGTAAGGCGTTCAATAAATTTACTTTTCTACACTAGCTTGAGTGTCCCTTTCTCTCTGCTACAGCTGCTTCCTCTGAACAGCCCTTCCCTGTTCCAGGAAAAGGCCCTCATTTGCCAAAAAAATCAAGATAAGTAACAGTAATTGCATCTCCTTTTAGTTCCAGCATTCTTGAGAATTATAAGTCATCCTTTATATCAAAATTGGGGGGTTTGGGCATCAGTTCTTTTGCCCAGATTCTTTCTTGATGGGATGGAATAGCAGGAGGCAGTGTCAGACTACAACT
Source organism: Liasis olivaceus (assembly GCA_030867105.1). NCBI lineage: Eukaryota > Metazoa > Chordata > Lepidosauria > Squamata > Pythonidae > Liasis > Liasis olivaceus. Next base: position 22,740,836 of record CM061352.1, read on the forward strand.
GCATGGAAGGAAGGAAGGAAGGAAGGAAGGAAGGAAGGAAGGGAGGGAGGGAGGGAGGGAGGGAGGGAGGGCAGGCTTAAAATAATCATATGATTTCTTTGCAATGAGCATTGTTAAGCAAGCAGTCTCTATTAAAATCAACCCAATGATCTGCCAAATAAGGATTTGACATTTATAAGTTGTTAATATTTTTAAAATGTTTCCAATAAAATTTTGAAACAGCACTGCTATAAACAATGTAACTCCTCCAGCACTAAAGTCCTGGTGATTCCAAAACGCAGTGATTCCAAAACAGAGGAGCCACTGCCCCAAAACCATGTTTCTTCCCATAGTGCTTTTCATCACTGATACAAAATCAGCTGACTCCTAATTCAAAAACCCAGGAGGGGGACACATAGGAGAATAATATTCTCTCCTAAAAGCTTATTTTTGTGTTGGAGGCTTGATTTGCTATCTTCCAATTTAATTTTTTGAATGCAGAGTTCCTCAACCTGGTACCAAGGAGTTTCAGCTTCCCAAACAACTGGCCATCATGATTTTATCAGCGCTGAACAAGAATTATGAATGTTGAAGTCTGACACACCTGAAGGGCACTCATTGAGGACAGCTGATTTGTTATTACCTTTGTTTTGTTTTCATTGACTTTGTATCCAGAAAAGAAACCAATTAAAATTTTTTTTTTCATCAACTGTCTTAGGGAGCTCAGTGGTTGCATAATTGTTAGTATCACATCATCTTTATAGCATTTCATTTTTTATTCCTCTCCCTGAATTTTGATCCCAGTTATTTGTTTACCTTTTTGGATCTTGTCCAGAAGGACATCCCTTGATCTTCTCGCAGATCAAGGTGGTGGTGATGTTAAAAATAAATAAATAAATAAATCCAGCAGTATTGGAAGAAAATGCATCAAAACTTTCAGAAAATTTGAAAAATAAAATTGAAATTGAAACCACAAATATTTTTAGTCAGAATAATTCCAGACAGTACAAATGAAAAGAATCACAATCTTCTAAGATCCATGCTGACAGCAGCAAGAACCAAACTGGCACAACCCTGGAAAAAATAAATGAGAGCCCCAAAAAATTGGAGAATACACAGCAATGGTAAATCTGACTTTATATATTCATAATAGAAGTTTAACTTAATTTATTGAGGAATGCCCCCCCCCACACACACACACATATGATATATCCCACAGCAAAGCAAGTTCAGATATTTGGAATAAAGTTTTAAGAAATAAAGTTAAGAGATTATTTTTTAAAAAATCAGATGAAATTATTTAAATAAATATAAGCGACAATCTCCAATACTTCAAGAAAAGGACAGATGTTTAAGCAGTGAGTAGCTATGGACAATGGAAAAGAAGAGGGGATGAGCTATTGAAAGTTCCTCTGTTAAGATTTTTTTTTTCAGTTTTACTTTTCAAGCTGTGTTTCAGTATTTCATTTCTCTGTATTGATACTGTTTTTTGCTATCAGCCTGAGGAATGCAAAGCGACCATATGTTTATAATAAAGTGTCATATTTAAAAAGTGTTACAATTTTTTTTTAAAGCTTACTTGCAAATAAGTGGACTGAATCATAGTTTGAGAAGAATCAGGCAATTAAATTTAGTATTAGATCCAGATAGTATTCTCAATGTGAGCCAGTACCAACCCTTAAGTCTCTCAAGTGATTCCATGTGATATGCATATGCTTCCAACTCTTTCTCTCTGTGTGTGCCTGCGTCTAAGTTTGAAACATACAGCTTTAAAACGCATGTGGGGAGGGCCCAACAGAGACTTTGAGAAAGGATTCCCAGAGAACAAGGTGCACTGTGTATTCAATCAGCAGAATTGCCAATTCCTAATGCCCTGTCCCATTTTCCTAATAATTTATTGCTGTCTTTTTCCTGTCCAGTCCTCTTCTAATGTTTCACTTTCCAGACAACAATGCTTCATTCCGGTTCCTAAGACAAGGAGCACAATATTTTAAAACCAGGTGGATGTTGTTTATCTCTCTATACTGAAATGCATTTTGATTTCAGATGTTCATTTGAAGTAATTATGCATGGCATTATTTCATGTTATTGGACCAATATTGCGACAAGTGGAAACACTCATTGTTTTTATCCAGCTGCTTCAACATGGAGAATAGAAATGTAGATGTTGTTATATAGCAGGAGCTTTAAAGAATGAAAGTAGGGTTGGATGAGAATGTAGTTTGCTCTTTTTATTGATAAGAATACACAAACATTTTCAGATTTTGTCATAAACAATGAAGAATTTGAGATTAGAAAAACTGAATACGAGAGAAAGCAAAACCCAAAGATTGATCAGCTCACCTGGATAATATTTAAATGTTTAGCTCAAAACTCTCCAGTTGTTTGGGACTGCAGTTGGCATCAGTCCAAGTTACAGGTGAAAATCGAAAAATTAGAATATCGTGCAAATGTTCATTTATGTCAGTATGGCAACTCAAAAGGTGAAACCAATATATGAGATAGACGCATTACATGCAAAGCGAGATATGTCAAGCCTTACTTTCGTATAATTGTGATGATTATGGCACCTTATGGAGGGTGTCAATGATGGTTTTCTGCACAACTGTCAGGTCAGCAGTCTTTCCCATGCTTGTGATTCCTACTGAACCAGCCTGAGAGACCATTGAAAGGCTCAGGAACCCTTTGCAGGTGTTATGGATTCATTAGCTGATTAGAGTGGGACACTTTGAGCCTAGAATATTGAACCTTTTCACACTATTCTAATTTTCTGAGATTGTGAATTTGGGGTTTTCATAAGCTGTACGCCATAATCATCACAATTATACCAAAGTAAGGCTTGACATATCTTGCTTTGCATGTAATGTGTCTATCTCATATATTGGTTTCACCTTTTGAGTTGCCATACTGACATAAATGAACATTTGCACGATATTCTAATTTTTCGAGTTTCACCTGTATCTCGCTTTGCATGTAATGCGTCTATCTCATATATTGGTTTCACCTTTTGAGTTGCCATATTGACATAAATGAACATTTGCATGATATTCTAATTTTTCGAGTTTCACCTGTATTATGGTCAACTGCAAAGGATTTGGGGAATGTAGTACCAAATAATCAGAGTGCTTCAGGTTTTCTACAACTGGCTTAGCTGTGTGGGATGTACAGCTTTGTGTATATAATGACATTTGGGAGCTAGATTAAGATTGCCATTCTTTTTTCTTTTTCTTTTAAAGACAGACTCCTCACTTTTAAGAGATCCATATGTCCGAAAAGTTCTTTTCATGCTTGGAATAACTGTATTAAATTGAATTTGACCCATTCACTGCAAATGGGTGAGGTGGCATTTGGTTTGCAGATCATCATCATCATCATCATCATCATCATCATCATCTGCAAATTTCTTCATAAATGAGACATTAAGAATTTGAGATTTTTAAGTCTGAATATATGAGAAAGCAAAACACAAAGATTTGGTCATCCATGGTTAGAAAGATGTCAATGATTTAATCAATAATTAAAATTACATGTCCATATTTTCCTACTATGATTACTACTAGTTAAAATGCTGGTTTATATAATGGGCATCTCAGAGTCAGACTGCTTAAATGACTAAACCATCACCTTCTGTTTTGTTAGTTTCAGTTCTGTCTATTCTAGGTCACTGTAGTATAGCATCTCTCTAGAATGATCCTTGTTACAAGCTGTCTGCTTTTAAGTCATGGTTCTGTATCAGCATATGGCAATTTTATGATCTAAATTACATTGGCTTTTATCTAAATTCCAGTCATATCTACATCTGAACCTCCTTTAGTTTCTTTACATTTCATGGTTTAGTTCATGAACACTAATCATTTTAGCACAAACATCTCTATAGCATTAATTTCCATTTCTGATAAAGTGACATCTAGTGGAATCCCCATGCTTTGTAGCTGCAAGATAACATTAACTTTTCTATTAGAAGTTAGATGCCTTGTGTATAATGCTTTCATTATAAAAGATATATAAAACATTTAAATAATGTTTATATATAAAACAAAAGCAAAAATATTAGAAAGATGAACAATAGCATTTGCATTTTCTGAAATGGAACTGCACCGAACAAACCTAAATGACAATGTGTCCTATTCTGTAGAAATGTTTTCTTTGGTGGCATTTTTTTTGTTGATGGCCTATCCATTCTTACTAGTTTGAATGGATTCAATACCAGTTGTTTGCTTGTTCGTTCGTTTGTTTAGATTTATATAGTTGGCCCATCTCACCACAGTAATTCTGGGTGGTGAACAAAGCTTAAAACAGAAACCACAGTATAAAAGACCATTAAAACATACATACAACAGCCAAGCAGGAAAACCACAAAATCACACTGAACTATCCAGCCTTCACTAACTTCCCAACCTCCATGCTTGGTCAAATAACCAAGTTTTTAGCACTTTCCAGAAGTTCAGTGGGATCAGGGCCAACCTGACCTCAGGTGGTAAGGTGTTCCAGACAGCAGGTGCTGCACCAGAAAAGGCACACTTTTGAGGTCCTGTAAGATGGCATTCTTTAATTGATAGAACCTGAAGCATGCCAATCCTGCTGGATCTAATAAGCAAGTAGAGATCACCAGAAAGAGGTGGTCCTGCAAGTATCCGGACACTTTGTAGCTCTTTTGTGTTTCTCTTCTGCCTTTAACACGTGACAGCAAAATAAGAAGCACTGTTTGAGATCTTCCTCTTTATTCTATAGGAAAACGTGGCCACTTGTATATTAAGGATGAGGAGGAATCTGCAAATTGATTTATATATGTACACATCTAGAAATGATTACTCTTAGATACTGAAATAGAAAGACAATTCCTATTTCCAGAATGGGGAAGCCATAACCAGGTGCCCTGTGTGGCTTCTTCATCTGCTTTGTAAGTCCTAACTATCCATTAACTATTGTTATGATGTTCTAATCTTAACAGTTTTGACAGTGCTTCAAGTTAGCATCATGTCCAACAATTTTCTTCTTGTTTTCTACTACACTTATTCAATTTGATGTAAGAGAAGTGGCTTTCAAAATGTATTTCAATGAAGAACATTTTAAAGAAATTGTCATGGATGGAGTATGGTACTCTTGTATTTAATTATAAGATGACCAAATCATGTGAAGGAATGCCCTGTCTTTTTTAGCTGTATTGTTAGCTCTCTAGTATTCTGCAATCTTCCTGGCTTCCCATGCTGCAATTAAATCCCAAGGGAAAACATTATGAGACAATTTTTGGTATTGGGCTTTATCAGATGAGGAACAGTAAACAACCAAAGAACTTCAGAGTGATAAAAGATATTAACGTTGCTGGAGATAATTAAAATAGGTACCCCTTTTGAAAACTAATGGAATGACTGGAGTGCTCATCTAACTTCATCTTCTTATGCTAGAGGTTTTTGTAAGTAGGGAATATCTTTTAAGGTACCTTGGATGCTGACATCTCTACTGTACAGTATTTCACTATCTTTCCATCTTCCTGTAATCTTCTTTGAACTGATTATTATCTGTCCATTGCTGTCTTTTAGCATACTATTTTGAGGTTGGAACCTCCTTCTGAGTTCAGAGATCTTTTGGAAGACTACTTGTTTTTCCATGGTTTTTTCCCATCTTCATTGTCTTTACAAATGCTATTGTAATCCTGCTTCTAACAGCTGTCTGGAATTTTTTGTTAAATTACTTCCTGAGATCTTTATCTTTCTGGGCTTCTCTTGTCTTCTTGGCAATTTCCATGGTTTATTTTGACAGTCAGTTTGCTTTCTTCTGTTTCTTCATCTTTGGCAGTTACTTTTCACATTCATCCTTAACAACTTCTTTAAGTTCATTTCACAATTCCTTTGGTTCTCTATCAATGAAATTCAAGATTTTAAAGCAGTACCTGATGTTCTTTTTGAAAATGGTGGGTATGTAGTCAAGATCATATTGTTGAAACTGGTTGCCTGCCTGCCTGCCTGCCTGCCTTCCAGCTTAACTTGGATCTTGCATATGAGCAGTTCATGATTTGTTCCACAGTCAGGACCTGGCCACATGTTTGATGCTATAAATGAGCTCCTCCACCTCCTTTTAGCAATAATACAGTCAATTTGGTTTCTGTCGTATCTGCTGATGTCCACGTATACGGGCATCATTTCATTTCATCCTTCCCAGTGTTGAGCTTTCCTGTGTTCGTCTTTCTTGTGTTGTGTGTTCCCACTGTATTTCTGTCTTTGCGGCTTTGGATTTTTCTTCCTGTGTGGCAACATCAGCAACTAGATGTCCTGAAGGTTTTAATCTAGCCATGTCATAAACACAATTAGTATTCCAAAAGATCCTCAGCTCTTCATCATTAACATGTTGAGTGCCATCTGACCTGAGGGGCCCAACATCTGGCACTATATCATCAACCATTTCAATTCAAATGGTTCCCACCACGCTGGTGTTTCAAAAGACCCCAAAGTCCTGGTTTTTCACCCAAGCTTTTGGTGAGGGTGATTACTGAAGCCCCCTTTCCTTCTCTCTCTTTGTTCCCATCTGGGTTTGTTATCTCTGACATCTTTGCTCTTTTTTGTTTTGTGTTGCTCCTTGATTTTAAGTGTTTTTAACAATTTGTAAACTGCCCAGAGATGCTGGGAGTTGGGCAACATGTACATTAAAAAAAAATAAATGTATATTTTCTATTCCTGTGGTTTTCTTGGTAAAATACAGGAGTGGTTTACCACTGCTCTCTCTCACACAATGCGAACTGATGTCTTTGCCACTGTCCCTAAAGTGATCGTATGTTTCCAGCATCTTCTTATATTGCTCTAGCCCAATGTAGGTGCCTGCTGGCTTTAGCCGAGCAGCTGGGACAACCTTCATGCCTTAGGTGACTCTGCTGGGAATGTATATCCTTGGCATACACTCCTGGCATTCTTTGCTCATTCCGCCCAGGAAGAGCACCACCACCACAATGAGGTACCACAGCAGCCTTTTTAAACACACACACACAGAGAGAGAGAGAGAGAGAGAGATTCATGCAGCCAAGTTCCATGAGGTCAAAGGCTGCAGTATATTACAGGCTGCTCTGCATTTCAGGTTGGCCTGAGAACTTGTAGAAATACCAAGAAGGGAGAGGCAAAAATTCCAATATATTGTGAAATACACTTACTGATTCACATAAGCAGTAAATGGAAGTCAAATTGTCAAAAGTCAAAAGTGAAAAACTTCAAATTGGCCTTTGAATATTCTAATAGAACTTCAAATATGAATTCTGAGAATTCTGGGGTTTGTTGTCACACATTCACAAATAAGCCACACTCATTTTAGTTTCTAGGGCTTTTCACAGTTTGAAATTCTTCTGGATTATTGCTCTGCCATAATAAGGTGCCATGGGGTCTATCACTGTAGATATAATCTAGCATAATTATAGCATTACATCCTATGAGTCTTAATGCACAACCATGTGTTAGAGGATGAATGACTGTGCAGCCTGACCTACCTTTAACCTCTTTTGTTAGCTTGTTATCTTCAGGTGTAGTATAAGAAGATGCAGTCCCATCAAGGGTATTAAATTAAAATAATCTTAGTGGGACTTAGTTCCAAAATAACAATAGTCTGCAATCCTATATTCATTTACCTAGAAGTAAACCCCATTAAAATCAATGAAGGTTTAATTAAATACAGTATATGGTTGTACATGATTGCAGTTTTAACTAGGAAAAGAACTGGAAGAAAGAATGTTATTCATGGCAGAAAGAGGAAAGGTGAAGGAAACTGTCCATTCTTACACCAGATATGCTAGCAGAACTTGGTCAACTGTCTTATGAAAGTCTGGGTGGAACTACAATTGCATTCAGTCAGTGGCCTGATAAAGGTCATTAAAAGACAGGATAAACAGGGGAGAACACTGGACTACAGATGTTTGGATAGTGACATCATCTGGATTCTCTGGAAAGGTTGGGTGAGTAAATGATAACCATTCCAGAAGAAAGGAGTAATTTGGAAGGAATCTTGATGAACTTCACTTGGGAATTACAAACCTACAGCGGTGCTTAAATGTTTGTGAATCCTTTTAGATTTTCAATATTTCTGCATAAATATGACCTGAAATGTGACATGTTCTCTTCACAAGTCCTAAAACTAGATAAAGTTAACCTAATTAAACATCTGAGTAAAAAAAAGATTAGATGTGTCCACCCTTACTTATTTATTGACTGTATCAATTTAAATGTATATTTATATTGATTTATTATATTAATTTATGCATCCAATTTAGAAAAATAAGCAGTCAGGCAAGAAAGGCTGGGAAGTCTTGTAATCAGCATCAAATCCCTAGCCTTCTCAATCCACAAAAACATCTTTTCCCATGCTACCAGTGTGCTGAAAAGACTTCTTCGTTTTGCAAATATTGTCCTAAAGAATCATGAGCACTAATTTGTAACAATGTATTTGCTAATATTATTAAATTACTCAGCAATAGAGCTATTCTAACAAAGCTTACCCAAAATTTTACTACTGTTATGGGGAGGAAATGTACATGGTACATGGAGCCTATTTTGCTTTTTCTTCAACGGTCATCATTCTCAGCCATCTTCAGCAAGTCGATAGAAGTCTATGAGTAGATGTTGCTGCCACTTAAGACTGCTAGCTTGTCATGTGATTGACAGGAAGCATAGCAGCTGCAAGAGGAAATAACTATTGCTCTTTACATTAATATTATAACTCAAGGTCATTTCTATTTACTCACTTGTTGCATGTTAAAAGCAATTTCTTAGTTAAGTGCCTACATTCCTCAATGAAACTTCAGGCTGACTCAAATCCAGTTAATGCTCCATTCCAGGTTCCATAACTCTTAGGTTGTCTTTAATCAAGCTGTACTTGTTGCTTTCTCTTGTTGTGTCTCTGGTACAGCCTTAAATAAATTATACATTTCTTCTGTTGTTATTAGTTCCCGGCATATTGCTATTTACCCTTACTAAAGAGCACTTCCCAGCATACTCGTTATAAATTTGTTCATCAAAGTTGCTACACATTTAAAGCATGATTCAGTCAACATGAATCACTTTTAAATTTTTATTGATTTTAACAAATTAAATGCAACTACTAAGGCCACAAAGTTGGTGCATACTCTCAAGGAAGTGCATATAACTTATCCTTTATAACTGAAACCAGGGGCAATTAAAATATAATTAATTTTGGCAGGATCAAACACTCATGAATGTGATATCGATAAAATAGTATCATATTTTCTGATTGCTAAAATGCAGATTTTTGGGCTTGTATTCTAGTTACTGGATTTTCCATACAGAGTTCATATATATGCAAAATAAAAGAATAAAAGTAGTAAGAGTAAGAGTAGAGCAGTGGAAGAAGGAACAACTTTTTTCCAAATTCAATGGAGTGATAGTAGGGGCTTCATGTTCATACTGTTGCATGAAGATGTTCTGTTGATCATCTTTAAAGGATATGGCCTTCATCTCATCTCCAGTCTCCTGTGGAGACATCCTAAACCCATCCTTAGCTGTCCAGTTTTAAAGTAGTGTTCTCTATCTCTTCCTGACATAGGTCTTGGCATATGAATACTCAACAATATCTCCTCCATAATCATAATGATGATTCTGTCAGTGGTTGACATCTGCCAAATCACATTGGCTCCTTCAGGTCACAGAACTGGTTCCTCCAAGCACATTTTGGCTTGGGTTGTGGGTGAAACAAGATATCTGGTTTTTGTGGAGACATATGCCTGTGTATGCCTGGCTCACACTTCATGAAGTACTATTCAGGCATTACACGAGCCTGCTTATATACTGATATATTAATCTTTGGGAAGAACGTTAGACCTATTGTTAAACCTATGTTCAGAGATCTTTGAAAAGACTGGTAGGCCAGTCTGTAAAATAAAAGATTTTAAACTGGGAAAGTTATGGGTTACTGGTTCTCTCTCAAATAAATGCATCACAGGTTTTCTGTTGCTTCTTACTGGAAGAAATTAAGCAAACTAATTTAACGATAACTTTGTACTGCATTTACTACTTTGAGAAATGGTAACACCATTTTTGTCTAGCCTAATGCCAATTTGCTTGTTCCTTGGGATACTTTCAGGTACTCCCAACTGTTTCCTTACATCCTGGTATCTATCTGGGAACCAGGATAAAATTGATAAGAGTTCTGCTAGTTTCTGCTTATAGCCCAAGTGAAAGACCAGTAGCCAGGTTGACATCTCTGTGAAATGAAGGATGGCCCAGGTTGAAGCAGGAGGGATCTCTCTTTATGTGCAATGTGAGTTCCCTCCCAACACCCCACAACTCTTCTCTGACCCACCAACCCATCAGTTTAGCTACCTCTGGACGTGGTAGACAACCCCACCAGAATACTGGTAGACCCACATTCAGAAACAGCCTGAGTGGCTGTTACAGCAAAAAGCACCACTGCACTGAGAATCTGTCACTCAGGCAACTTGAAAGGTGCCTCTGTCCTGGGCACCCTCGCACAAGCCCACTCCTCAGTGAATGTGCTTGATGGAGATTATTTTTTCCCAGCAGTGGGTGATGTTGGATAGAAGGGGAAACATCAACACATCAGTCTTAAGAATATACTATCAAGAGTTGCAAAACTCTGAATGCCCACTAGATCATTTAAAGACATAGAGTTTTCTGTCTCCTTGCTGCCATCTAATGATAATTAGATGTTTTATAGCCCAGATAAGTTTGGTATGATATGATTCAGTATTGATTTAAATTTATTAAATTGATTTAAAAATATTAGAGCCAGAGTACAAGAGTAATCATTAAACTTGGACTTGGACAGATGAGATTCACTTGCCCAAGAAGCTTACTGGGTGACACAGTAAGCTATCTTACTGGACTATCTCAGCCCAGAGACAGGTTTGGTGTTCTATAGATTAAAATAGAGAAGACACCCCCTTCCCATTTAAGCTAACTTGAGCTTTTTTATTATAAATGCACTATATAAGTTAAATAAATACACAGTGCATAGGCTTTCACCCATTGTCAGAGATGTTCATAATGTTGATTTAACATTCTTTTACTTTGCCCATTTTCCAACATGACAGTCCTGTGCCAAAGCTGGTTATAATGCTCTGACCCAGTTGCTTCAGTCAATAGTGCTCAATCCCTACTAATACATCTGCTTATGGTGTTTCTACAATATTTAGAATACTTAGAAGTACTGTAAATGTAGAAGTATTTCCAGTGATAATTTATTGTGGATCACGGATCTAGGCTATATGTTTTCGATTTGAGTGTAGGAAGCCAGTAGGAAATGGAATGAAGTTCTCACTGCTCTTCTCAATTTCTTCTAGTTGTCCAAAGATTACTTTTTTTCTTTCTCTCTTACTTTGTTATTGGATAGATTGTAAGATTAATTCATAGGATTGTCCCAGAGCAAATCATTTAAATATTTCAGATATTGAACTTCTGTGTGGGAGGCAAGAAAAGGGGTCAAAAGTGCTTTGAGCTCCTCTTTATGAAATGTGGATCAATGTCTTATTTTCACTATGATCATTTTTTTTAATAACTTGCTTCTTTTATGTAGCAAAGAAAAACACTCAGTTACTGTAGAAAGAGAAATGGACAAAGAGTGGGGATTAGCCTCTGATTGATGCCGACAGTCAATTAGTACTTCAAAGGGAAACTGACTCCTTGTTTTATACACAGACTATAGGATTAGAAGATTGTAGTCTGATGTCTTGTAATCTCTGTTGACCAAGACAGCATGATACGAAGAGTTCTCATAAATTAGAAAAGCCCCACATCAGCCTCTGATGAAATGGGAGCATTGAGAAAGATGTTGATGTTGTCTTATCTGTTCACCTGGGCTTCACTGTAGTGTCACAAACTAATCTAACTCTCTGAAATTCTGTCTGTTCAAGTCAAACAGTGTTCTTAGTCTAGAAGCACTGTATCATCATCCCAAAAGTCAAATTGTACCTTAGTCACAGGGAAAAAAAAATTCTCCACAGCTATAACATTCTATATAAATAAATTGAACGTTATGGGCTAGAATCTATATCCACTAGATCCTTATAAAAAAGCAGGGATCAGTATAGTTAGTATCAAAGCACGCTGCATTTTGCAAAAATGCAAAATTTCTGGGCCTGAATTTCTAGGAATATCAGCAATCCGGATGTTGCTTCCTGTTATAATTCAGAAAAATATAGACTGGCCCTGAATCTTGTTTGAAAGGTGTGTTCCTTCTGAAGTCTACATGGAGTGTGGGACGTTAGCAGCACTTAGCCAACCTTGGCTGATCCTCAAAAGCTGGACAAAGTCAGATCTGATCAGGGTTTGTTTAGGAGACCACTAAAAAATGTCAAGGCTAGATTGGGAAGTCTAAAACAGGATCCTGGAAGGAGTCACTTCTGAGCTGCTGCCAGTATAAAACTATATGGATATGTCCTTGTAATCAGTACAAGTCAAGCTTGACTCAATGTAGTCTTAGTTATCTTTTTAATCTGTTAATGGTTAAGGGTTGCATTTAATAGCTCTTGTTTTTGTTTTTGAACTTATTCTTGTTTTTTTGAGGGTGCCATGACAGTCTCAGTAGGCAGGTCAATAGTATGAATCTTCCTTCCTTCCTTCCTTCCTGCCTGCCTGCCTGCCTGCCTGCCTGCCTGCCTGCCTGCCTGCCTGCCTGCCTCCCTCCCTCCCTCCCTCCCTCCCTCCCTCCTTCCTTCCTTCCTTCCTTCCTTCCTTCCTTCCTTCCTTCCTTCCTTCCTTCCTTCCGATTAAAACTATTTTAAAACTCACACTGCGGGTTTTTCCCCCTTGTGTCCTGCTTCAAAATAACAGGAAACTGCCCTACCAATATTCAGCAATTTGATGGTGTGGCTCCACTGATATTTGAACAAACTTTATTGCAGTCAGTGACCAGTACAAAACTGATATTTGACAATTATGTTATATCAAATTTTGGTGGTATGACCAAAGAGCTGAAAATGCTGGGGGGGGGGGGGGGGGGGGGAGGAAGAGGAGGAGGGAATCAGATGTTACCTATTCACTTATTTATTCATTCATTCATTCATTCATTCATTCATTCATTCATTTATTTATTTATTTATAACCCTAGTTTAAAGATAAAGAGCCATAAGCAGGGAAAGCAAACACTTTGAAGTAGCAAAGTAGCTCCTTATCACACTTGGATTATGTATTAGGGTTGTAGAAGAAATCTGTCATGGATTTCTTTTAGAATGAAATAGCATAATTTGCTGCTTAGAGAATCTCCCTCAGTATTGTGCAGAATCCATTAATCATGGATATTGGCTCAGAATTTTGAACTAAACAGTGTACATTTCAAAATACGATATAAAAGTAAGAATACTGTAGAAAGAGAAAGTTGAGAAATAGAACAGTGAGAAAGTTACAAATAGAACAGCCTTATGTTACTGGTAGTTGCATAAAAAAATATAGAAAGCTGCATATAAGCAAAAAGTATGTTAGAATCATTTTGTTAAAATACAAGTAATTGTGTTAAAGCAACATATAGCTAGAAAGCTGTATACAAAACTGGTTTGGTCAGGGAAAATAGTGCATTTGAATACATACATTTTTTTTACAGATCTTTCAAAAATAACTTTCAGAAACTAGGACACAATTGTCACAAGTAAAGCCAACCAGATAAGTCAGTGGGCAGTGGCCTCACAACAATAAGATATGTTGTATTCTGTTTACAAGATTACAAAATTTGCATCTATACATACAGATTAGCATGTGTACATTTTATGTAAACCTGCCCCATTTTGCTTTCTTTGGAGATGTATTCCCCCCCCCCACCCCATAATATGATTAAAGGAAGCCTTTGATGGAACATCACTGCATTCAATGTTTCCATTTTATCAACTAACGAATTGGAGCAACAAGTACTATATGTTTCCAAATTCATTCGTGAACATGTGCAGCGATGATATGCTTCAGAGACTGCCACATATTTTTATATATCACATAGGTACTAGTCTGCCTGAGGACTCAGAGAAAAAAAAGGTGGATTAAAATACACTGTGTTGAAAGTACTGAACCCAATAAGTGAGTGAAAAAGATTATCTGTTCTTCATTGGTATCTTTGTACCTGAAAGGAAAAATCTAACCTGAGCAATGATTAGTGAAGCGGGTTTTATAGCGATTACAGAAATGAAATTTATTTACAGGAAATAGGGATAAGGAAAGCTTGCAGCACCTACTTCACTATAGCCTATCAGAAAAAGTGTCAAGCACCATGTGCTCCATGCACGTGCACCTGGAGGCAAAGAAAGTAATCTCAGATCAGACAAAAAGCAGGCAGAATGATAGAAAAAGAAGAGACACAGATTAAACACCTATTCTCCACTACATCTTAATTATATCATGAGCTGCTAAAGAATCAGTGCCATTTGGACTGGGACCTCCAACAAAATCAGTAAGCCATGGGTTAGTGAACAAGCCCAGTATGTAAGACAGGCCTTGCAATATGTGACTCATCAACCAAGAGAGACCCTTATAATTCACTTGAAATTCAGCTGAACGTCCTGTTTATACTGTTCACTGGGGTGGGTGGGGAGAAAGGTCACCAAAGATCTGGCAGAATGCAAACATGAAATGTTTCTTCTACATGCAAATGCTAGGCGAAAGACATAGAAAAACTGTTAATAGTTCTGGACTGTTAGTGTCCAAATCTGTGTGCGAGATGTTAAAAAATGAATTAAAATAACAACAACAAATGTGTGTGTGTGTGTGTGTGTGTGTGTGTGTGTTAGGACCTAAAGGGGTTTTTAAAAAATGTCATGGGACTCATGCAAATTTAAATATCAGTGTTGGGTTCATATAGGCGGGTGTTGCCCAAGACATCTTCAAGATAGTAGCATTAGCTTTCTAAGACTTCCTGCTAATTTTTTACTTCCTGCAGTAAAATCATTATTTGCAATTGGCATGGATGTCTTGTTTTTAACCAGCTCAGCATTCAAAGTCTGAGTGAAACCCTCACAGCAAACAACAGGTTTATTGATTATAAAGCCCAAGTTCTGTTTTCTGGCCACAAGAGTAAAAAAAAAAAAAAAAAAAGTTGGAGAGGAGCCATTTTTATTTTAAAAGCCTTTTTCCTCCGAATCACCCTGTTGCCTCAGCAACCACTCATTCCTGTTATCTGGCAGAAGAGAGCTTTCTTTGGTTGAATCGCTTCCCGAAGCTGAAAAAGGAATGAAGGGCAAGCTATGAAAATTCCCCATTTCATTATTTGGAAATGTGAATTAGCTTGAAATGGAGCTTCTCTGAGAGCCATCCACAGTGCCCTTCACCACTCATTCAAATTCTTCAATGCCATGATGCTTCATTTCCGTTAATTAAATAATTATACCAAACTGTCTAAAAATAACATTCAGCTGAATTCATGCATTCTAAACTGCTCTTCGGTTTCAATGAAGTTCATATTGTTCTGCAGTGGGTCGATGAAAGACTTGGGCTATTTATTTATTTATTTTTTAAAGCTTCCTTAATATACAGTAGGAATTGTGGCACTTGAAATAAATAGCACACACACACACAAAAGTTGAAGTAAAGCTCTTCAGACTTCTCAGCTGTTCTTTTCATTTGCTGAACATGAACTTAAGACTGAGTATAATTAAATCATACAACTCTAAGATGGAAGACATTTTTTTTTTTTTAATGCTAGTGTTTGTCTAAGAGAGGGTCCATCAATATTAATTGAAAAAGCAGAAATAGTGATTTGGTAGCTCCTGAACGAGATGATCTGATCGAAGTAAAATGTTCATTACTGCAGGGTTTTTTTTCATTTTTGTTTTTTCCTTACCAGCCTAGAAAACATCAGCTTATGTGGGGCTCACCTCTGAATTAACATGCACTGAATTGTCAGATAACCAATATTCTGTTTTCTTATATCATCCAAATATTGAAAATAATACCTCAGTAATTGTTTGATGAATCTGCAAGTGAAAATAAGAAACATGTTGTATATTATTGAAGGTAAATGGTTTCTGAAGGCAAATATAAGTCATGTCAAACTATATGAAATAATAGTTAATATTGTGGATATACAGTAAGTTAAAAAGAAAAGAGGTCTGCAAGTCAAGTTCAACTTTTGGAGACTACATGGACACGTCATGTAATTTTCTTGGCAACAGTACAGAAGTGGTTTGTTACATGCTGTGAATGCATAAAAAATAATTAGGAAAAAGTGCTTCAGACCTCTCTGCTATTCATTAAAACACACTTTTTTTTCAGGCTTCTTCACAAGCCAAGTCAAATTATTCATCTTTAAATACTCGATAGTATGTCAGATTTATAAGTACTAATGTAGCAAGCCCCTGTCAATGCCAGACATATTTAGAAGAATCTCTTCTGCCATTCTTTTAATCTCCAGGCAAGTTCTTAAGGAGACAGGTGGATTCTGTGATGGACAATCTTCTCATGATCAGGAACTAGGTCTTTAAAGCAAGTCTCTCTCTCTCTCTCTCTCTCTCTCTCTCTCTCTCTCTCTCAGGTTCTACCACAACAAAGACTAATGAAACAATGAAGTCATGGAAGAGGCAGGAGAAGACTGTTCAGTTCTCTTTCAAACTAATTCATGTGGCTGGAGAAATGTAACACACCAGAGACTTATTTGGTGTTAATTTTGCTCTCAATTGACAAAAAATTGAGTCACATTAATGAGTAGTTTGCTACTGAATCTCAGTATTGTGAACTTGGGGTGGGTGGGAGGGGCCTGAGAGATGCAGTAGATTGGCTCAAGGATACATTCAGTCCAGGGTTGCCAACTCATTTTCTTAACAAAGGACTGAATAACAATCTGGGGAGAAAATATGAATTAGAGATGCTGGCAGAACTCACACTATCTGGTTTGGATGGCTCACTACAGTAGCCCCAAAGATGGAAGTAATCCTTAGGACCATCTTGCATGCTCGTGTAGTGTTTTGCAGTGTGCAGAAGGCCACAAAAAGAAGAGAGATATTTTAGACAAAGCTTCCTCCTCTTCCCTACATACCTTAAGAGTTCCTGTTGCTAGCAAATAAGAAGAGAAGGAAGAAGAAGAGGTTGAAAGAAACAGTCAGAGATAAGACCTCTCAACATCAGACTTGAATCTACAGAATCGTAAAATTCTATAACTTGAAGAGATTATTTAGGCCAATTTCCAAGCTTCCCCAACAAGTAGCTATCTACCCTATGCTTGAAGAAATCAGAAAAGCAGCAGTTGGTTCTACTATTGAATTGTCCTTATGTTAAGAAGTTTTTTTAACATTCAATCAGAACCTTCTTTCCTGTAACTTAAGAACATCATTCCCCATCCTGCCTTCTGAAAACAGTCCTTGACTATCTTCTCTGTGAACATTTTCACAGAAGGTTCCATCCCAGCTTAACAACTCCAAATCATAAACCTTCAGATTATGAGCTCTTGAAAATATATTTACTTTATGCGTATGCAAAAGCTTGTCTACTATTTTGGACATATATAAAATACATATATACACACAAACACACAAAAGACCAAAGAACCCCCCAAAAGTCTTCCAAACAGAACCAGGAAGCAAAACCTACACACACACACACACACACACACACACACACATGAATACACACAAATATACACCTTCACTTGCATAATGAGATCTTTCAGTATATAATAAATACAAATACACGAAATCCCGAGTAACAGAACTACAGATAACAAATACTACCTCTGCTTGTAAAGGACTGCCATATTCCCCATTTCAGATGTATTTTCAGTTCTCTCATTCTCATAAGACTTATTTCCAGTCCCCTGATTATCCCCATTGATTTGTTTTGCTTTTTTTCCAATTTCTTCCTTTTTTCTTGGATTTTTTTTTTCCTCCTTAAAGTCTGGTGCCCAAAATAGGATATGATGCTCAAGATGGGATTCAACAACACAGAATAAAATGAAAATATTAGCTTTTGTGAATGGGAAATGGTATTTGTTTATTTATTTATTTCATAGATTCATAGAGCCAGCCTACTCAAACAATGTGACTCTAGGTGGTGTACGACAAAAACCAACAATGACAAAGAAAAATAACCACACAACATTTAAAAGAAGAAGAAGCCAATACATATAATATAAAAGGCAATCAAACAGGTAAGTAGACAATTAAAAGGATACTGTTTTTGTATCAACGCAGCCTAACATAGTCCTTGCCTTTTTTTTGCAGTGACATCACACTGCAGACTCAGATTCAATTTGTATTCAATTATTGCAAAATCATTTTCACAAGATTAACAAACCAGATATCTCCTATTCTACACCTGTGCATTTGCATTGTTTCCTAAAACTATTGTTGGAAGGCATGCAACAAACTATTACTTGAAAAGCAAATGATGATGATGATGGTTCATTCCCATTTTAAACTGCTGTGAGTGAACAGGAAGAAAATAACTATCATTAATATGAGTGTCTGACCTTCTTCATCAATTTGGGGATGAAAGTCCTTAAGGACAGAGGTAAACTCTTTCCCCATTTTCCCAATATGTATCTCCCTAAATCTCTTTTGAGTAATAACAGAAAGATAAAAACCAGTTTCTGGGAGTTGATGAACTACTCCTTATTAAAATAGAAGTGACTAAAGCACCATTTCTTGCAACACTCTTTCTATGTTGAAACATTTTCTCCCAACACTTACAGTAGAAGTGTTTAGAAATAAGTAGATCAAGAGCTTCATTTAATTCATAACGTATGAAACAGACTCCACAGTAGTGGGTAATAGACAAATTAGGCTTGATTTCTGGGCAGTGAATTAAATTAACTGATTACTGACCAGAAAATTAGTGTGATATTATAGTTAAGAATTCTGGATTAGAACTCAGAAATTTTCCATTGAGCTTTGCTCAGTCATTATCTTCTAGGCTAATGTATCTCAAGGGGCTAATAAAATATGCTGTGGAAATACATACATTACTCCACCAATGTTAATAATATTGTCTACTTTTTAATTATAGTTTTATAGGTCATCTGTGAGCACCAGATTTTTCTTATTCCTAGTCACCTGCTCGAGATGTTTCTGCATTACCTCTATTTCTCCTGTCACTACTGCTGGTTGATACAACCTGTGTCCCACCAACACAAATTACCATGATATTAGGGATGCAGTAAACGTCCTCTTTTATCTGCCTATCAAGGGCTTCGAAAATACATTTTTATATTGATAGATCATAAATTATAGATTTTGATTTGCACTCTCATGATCTAGAAGCTATTTCATTCAAAAAGCTTTCATCACATACACACCATGTTCAAATTTTTACTTTAAACTTCTAAAGTTTCAGACACAAATGCCAATGAAAAACTATTGCTTTTCTTTCAAACATTCCCTTGCCAACTTTTACAATTTTTTTTTCTTTATGAAACCTCATCCCATTAGATGTCTTTCTTAACAGAACTATTAAACTGATATGCTATTTCATGTTGAATTAGAAATACAGATGTAGGATGTCTGCTCACTGAGGCTAATCCGTTTGGTACAGGCTGGAGGAGAAACTACAGCTTCCTTAGGAAGCCAACCTGAAAGTATCATCAAAATGCCTTCACGTTCTATTTAAATTAAATCATTCAACATAAAATCATAGCAAAATGTAACTTTAAGGAGACCAAGCACCAAAACTAAACATGGGTAAGAACCTTCATTAAGGATTACTTGTGGCAATAAAAGTGAAAAAATAACTATTTTCCACTCTTATCACTGAGATACAATCCAGGCTGGTTATCTGGGAAGAATTTTAGGTTATTAGTCTTGAGGAAGTGGACAAGGTATTTCTAAGTGTAGCTACCATTATATTAGATTTATGCATCTCCTGGTTGGTAAGGGCCTTCTGGGAGATGACATATGATTAAACCAAGGCAGTGGTAAATTAATCCTTAAGTGAAGGGGTGATTCTGATGGTAAGTAGTGGTCTGCCCTCTCCTCAAGAAGTCATTGCTGGATCCAACAGGGTTGGACAATTTTCATCTTGTGCCCAAGCTTTCCCTCCTATCATAGTATTCTTCTGGACCATCTTAAGCAGTTAGGAGTGAGGGGCACAATGTTGCAATGGTTGTCTTCCTTCCTCTGGGGCTAGTTCTAGTTGGTGCTGATTAGGTGGGAAATGGGGGGGAAGAAGTCCAGCCTAAAACCCTACTTGTGCAGATCCTCAGGGGTCTATTCTCTCTCCCCACTCTTTTTAGCATATACATGAACCTGCTGGGTGAGGTCATCCATCACATGGGTTTGGGTTTAGTCAATATGGAGGTGAAATCTGCCCTGTGGAACAACTACCTGCTGAGGTTAGGATGGCTCCAACCCTGCTGACCATTTGTAAGGTATTGAAAACTTGTTTATCCCTCAAATACTAAACCAGGGCATTAGGTAAGCCCATCTTTAGGAGTTACTAGTTTCAATGACAGTGGATTTAGACATGCTATGTTTTTACATGGGTTGTTCTTGGAATTCTTTTTTTTTTAATCATTATTTTAACCCAATATTTGTTGCCCAGTATTACATTCTGCAAATGGGGTGTTTGTACAAAATGAATGAATGAATGAATGAATCTGACATTATTAGAAGTGACACTGAAGGGCTTGGATTTAAAAAAAGAAGGAAGAAGAATAAGAAGACATGCATATTTTGTCGTGAACAATATGAAATTGACTGAAGTGGAGAGGAAATACAATGGTTAAAAACAAAGTATTGCTCATCTTCATTGTGGTTGAATTTCAATCCATTTCTGTATTTAAACGTATTACTGAATTCATCCCTCACTCTTAAGATTTTAAATACCTAAAGTAATGAGCCACATTTGTCTTCACTACACAGTCCTTTTTCCTCTGTATTACCATTATTGATAGGGGACAGCTGCCTAGGCAGTGGATAAACAATCTCCTAGCTTTTCTGTTATGTCCCTTTCCCATTTTCTTGATCAACAGTTCAGCAGCTGTGATTTTTTACTTCTTGCCAGAACTGGCCCTGTCACTAGGCAAAGGAGGCAACTGGCTCAGGCAGCAGATGTTGGAGACAGGCTATTGCAGCGATCCCTTAAGGTTCCAGGAGAGATGAATTCCTTCAGCTGCTTCATGTGGAATAGAAGAGAAGGCTCCATTTTGTCCATCAACTCAGGCAACACAAATGTTTTATGTTTTTGTTTCTTTCTGGCTGCCTCACCCATTTATCTGCTTGAAAAGCATCTTAGACAACACAATTAGAAAAAGGCCCTGGTTGGACAAACAGTAAAAGAGGAGAAAGCAGGCTAGATCATACATCCTAGCAGAAATTATATTTGGGTTGGTAGTTTCCATTACAGCTACAGGGGATAAGCAAGCACCAGGCAGAGCTGGGTGCAGGAAGTGGTGCTGTTTTGAAGGATAGAGTTCTATGTGCCACATGGCTTGATCTCCTAAGTTAACCAACCTTCAAATCACCACAGCTGAAGGTCTGCCATCCTGAACTTGCATACTCTTGTTGCAGCAATCATTTTATAACAGACTAGAATAATGTGATTTTTAGTAAATAAAAGGGGTTGTTCGGACAAGCACAAAGTCAAGAAATATTAGATGAATAACTGAGAGCTAATGTGTAGTAGTGATGGTGGTTAAAGAGTAGGACTGAGAAGATCTAGGTTCAAATTTACGTTCTGACTTGGAAGCTCACAGAGCAACTTTGGACCAGTCACTCTCTCAGTCTACCTCACACAGTTGCTGAAGTGAGAACCACCTTTGAAGTGGAAGTGCTATCTAGGCTGCCTTGTGTTCCTAGAGAAAAGGTAAAATATAAATCTCACAAAAGAATGTATAATGTACAACAGAAGCCAGTAGACTAAAGGAAAGAAGGCCTGAACCAGGCAAAAGACTGAATGGATAGCTGCTACCAAAACCAGAAGATGCATGTTTAGCTTTCTCCTTCCCTTTTAAATGTCTCATAGACTACATTCATCTATCACATTTCCACCATTTTTTCCAGCACCAGCACACAGTTATGTGGAAGAGTAATACATTGGAATAACACATGTGTCAATACATTGGAATAGCACAATGTGTTAGGATTCCATTAAATTATGGTCAGTGTAATGGGACTATAATAAATGAGGGGACTTTTGTTAATGGTTTAATATCTACTTGGACCTGAGACGACCAGTTCTGAACAGGCCTGTACAGGATGAGATCCAACAAGCTAAACACAGAACACCAGTCATGTAGTACAGCCTTCCAAGATTTCCATATCAGCTCTCCTTCCCTCCCCCCAACCTCCCCCCACCCCGCAATTTTCCTGAGCTGGCTAACAATGTGCCAGCTGTGGCACATTGTGCCAGAGAGCTGAAAAGTAACAATTGGCTGCATTTTGAATTATGGTACCCTAATTGCATATTTTGGGATGGAGCATTGCGTTTGCTTCTATCTCATCAATTCTCATGTGATACGGCAACCTTCCTTCACCCCCAAACCCAACTTGATCCCATTATGGACTGCATGAGTCCTACATTTCCTTCCCTTAAAAAACCACACTCAACACAATCATTGTTTTCCGAATTGATTTTGCTGCCTCAGCCACACTAAAAGATAGATGCTTTTTTGGCTTCTATGTGAATGAACAATTTCCTAGTTAGACACACTGGATTTGGAGCTGGGTCAATAAAAGCTTTACTGTGCCCTTGTCTCTTTCCTCACAGAGCCTACAAAAGAGAACGACATTCCATTCATCCTTTCACTGGGCCACTGTGGAATATTGAGCAATGCCATTTTGGCTTGGATGAAAAAAAAAAAAAAAAAACATGGCAAGGAGCTGGAAGCGGCACAAATAGGAATTCTCTCATTTCCCATGCTCACTGCCCAAAGATCTGTCACTGCTTGGGATGCATGCAAATGTTCTGCACTTTTACCACTTTGTCTCTGCTACCAAACTGCTTGGAAAACAGCACACATTCAGTATCAAAAGAAGGTTCAGCTTAACCTCGCTGCATCTCATGTGGTTAACTGTAAGTTATTTGCACAGCATCCATAGTGAGCTCTTTTGGGCTGTCGATTCAAGTGCCAGAGAGACTGGAGCCTTGGAAAATTTTTCCATGCACGCATCCACTCAAGGTTTGGGTGAGTGAGTAAGAGGCTGAAAAAATTGTAAGGCTGAAGGTTAATATTTAAACTGGCCTCAACCTTACTAACCTTTTAGAAGGTCCTGAAGTCATGGCTTTGCCATCTGGCCTGGAGATCTGGTAGTGGTGGTGTGGAGCTCACAAAATGGCTGTCCTGTTAGTGAGATTGAGTGCACTCTCCCACAAATTTTGGTTTTTTTAATGATTTAATTGTTTTTATTGTTTTTAATGTTTTCATGGCCTTTTGTGGTTACAATTTTGGTTATTCTTATATTGTTTGTGTACGTGGTTTTAACTCTGTAAGCTGCCCAGACTCATGTATGGGTAGCTATGTAAATTAAACAGGTAAATAAATAAATAATCACATGTATACATACAAACCCCCTTCATGGATCACTGCCTTGTCGTGGCGAAGGGGCTTGCGTAACTCAGTGAAGCCATGAGCTATACCGTGCAGGGCCACCCAAGACGGACAGGTCATGACAGAGAGTTCTGACAAAATGTGGTCCACTGGAGAAGGAAATGGCAACCCACTCCAGTATTCTTGCCAAGAAAACCCCATGGACAATGTTAAAAGGCTAAAAGATATGACGCCAGAAGATGAGCCCCTCAGGTCGGAAGGTGTCCAATATGCTACTGGGGAAGAGCGGAGGGCAATTCCAAGTAGCTCCAGAAAGAGTGAAGCGGCTGGGCCAAAGCCGAAAGGACGTTCAGCTGTGGATGTATCTGGAAGCGAAAAGAAGGTCCGATGCTGTAAAGAACAATATTGTATAGGTACATGGAATGTAAGATCTATGAACCAAGGCAAGCTGGATGTGGTCAAACATGAGATGATAAGATTAAACATCGACATCTTGGGAATCAGCGAATTGAAATGGACAGGAATGGGTGAATTTAATTCAGGTGACCATTATATCTACTACTGTGGGCAAGAAACCCTTAGAAGAAATGGAGTTGCACTCATAGTCAATAAGAGAGTGGGAAAGGCAGTAATGGGTTACAACCTCAAAAACGACAGAATGATCTCAGTGCGTATCCAGGGCAAACCATTCAACATCACAGTAATCCAAGTCTATGCCCCAACCACTGATGCCAAAGAAGCTGAAGTTGACCAGTTCTATGAAGACCTACAACACCTTCTAGAACTAGCACCAAAAAAAGATGTCCTTTTCATCATAGGGGATTGGAATGCTAAAGTAGGAAGTCAAGGAGTAATCGGAATAACAGGCAAGTTTGGCCTTGGAGTACAAAATGAAGCAGGGCAAAGGCTAATAGAGTTCTGTCAAGAGAACAAACTAGTCATAGCAAACACTCTTTTCCAACAACACAAGAGACGACTCTACACATGGACATCACCAGACGGTCAATACCGAAACCAGATTGATTATATACTTTGCAGTCAAAGATGGAGAAGCTCTATACAGACAGCAAAAACAAGACTAGGAGCTGACTGTGGCTCAGATCATGAGCTTCTTACTGCAAAATTTAGGCTTAAATTGAAGAACGTAGGGAAAACCACTAGACCACTCAGGTATGACTTAGATCATGTTCCTTATGAGTATACAGTGAAGGTGATGAATAGATTTAGAGGATTAGATTTGGTAGACAGAGTGCCTGAAGAACTATGGACGGAGGTCCGTAACATTGTACAGGAGGCAGCAACTAAAACCATCCCAAAGAAAAAGAAATGCAAGAAAGCAAAATGGCTATCTGATGAGGCTTTACAAATAGCTGTGGAAAGAAGGAATGCGAAAAGCAAGGGTGAAAGGGAAAGATATAAGCAACTGAATGCAGATTTCCAGAGAACAGCAAGAAGAGATAAAAAGGCCTTCTTAAATGAACAATGCAAAGAAATCGAGGAAAACAATAGAATGGGAAAGACTAGAGATCTCTTCAAGAAAATTGGAGATATCAAAGGAACGTTTAGTGCAAAGATGGGCATGATAAAGGACAAAAAAGGCAGGGACCTAACAGAAGCAGAAGAGATTAAAAAGAGGTGGCAAGAATACACAGAAGAACTATACAAGAAAGATCTTAATGTCCCTGATGTCCATACTGGTGTGGTCACTGACCTTGAGCCGGACATCCTAGAGAGTGAAGTCAAGTGGGCCTTAGGAAGCATTGCTAACAACAAAGCTAGTGGAGATGACAGTATTCCAGCTGAGTTATTTAAAATACTAAAAGACGATGCTGTTAAAGTGCTGCACTCAATATGCCAGCAAGTTTGGAAAACGCAACAGTGGCCACAGGATTGGAAAAGGTCAGTTTATGTTCCAATTCCAAAGAAGGGCAATGCCAAAGAATGCTCAAACTATCGCACAATTGCACTCATTTCACATGCTAGCAAGGTTATGCTCAAAATCCTACAAGCTAGGCTTCAGCAGTACGTGAACCAAGAACTACCGGATGTACAAGCTGGGTTTCGAAGAGGCAGAGGAACTAGAGATCAAATTGCCAACATTCGCTGGATCATGGAGAAAGCACGAGAGTTCCAGAAAAACATCTACTTCTGCTTCATTGACTATGCAAAAGCCTTTGATTGTGTGGATCACAACAAACTGTGGCAAATTCTTAAAGAGATGGGGGTACCAGACCACCTTACCTGTCTCCTGAGAAATCTGTACGCGGGCCAAGAAGCAACAGTTAGAACCGGTCATGGAACAACCGATTGGTTCAAAATAGGGAAAGGAGTACGACAAGGCTGTATACTGTCACCCTGCTTATTTAACCTATATGCAGAGTACATCATGAGAAATGCCAGGCTGGAAGAATCAAAAGCTGGAATAAAGATTGCAGGGAGAAATATCAACAACCTCAGATATGCAGATGATACCACCCTAATGGCAGAAAGTGAAGAAGAACTAAAGAGCCTCTTGATGAGGGTGAAAGAGGAGAGTGCAAAAGCTGGCTTGAAACTCAACATTAAAAAAACTAAGATCATGGCATCTGGGCCCATCAATTCCTGGCAAATAGAAGGGGTAGAAATGGGAGCAGTAACAGACTTCATTTATTTGGGCTCGAAGATCACCGCAGATGGAGACTGCAGCCATGAAATTAAGAGACGCTTGCTCCTTGGGAGGAAAGCTATGGCAAACCTAGATAGCATATTAAAAAGCAGAGATGTCACCTTGCCGACAAAGATCCGCATAGTCAAAGCTATGGTTTTTCCAGTAGTAATGTATGGCTGTGAGAGCTGGACCATAAAGAAGGCTGAGCGCCGAAGAATTGATGCCTTTGAACTGTGGTGCTGGAGAAGACTCTTAAGAGTCCCCTGGACTGCTAGGAGGTCAAACCAGTCAATCTTAAAGGAAATCAACCCTGATTGCTCATTGGAAGGATTGATAATGAAGCTCAAGCTCAGATACTTTGGTCACCTAATGCGAAGAGAGGACTCTTTGGAAAAGACCCTGATGCTGGGAAAGATTGAAGGCAAAAGGAGAAGAGGACGGCAGAGGATGAGATGGTTAGATAGCATCACTGAAGCAATGAGCATGAAATTGAGCAAACTCAGGGAGGCAGTGAAGGACAGGAAGGCCTGGCGCAATATGGTTCATGGGGTCACGAAGAGTCGGACACGACTTAACGACTGAACAACAACAATACATACAAACATAAACACACACATACCTCTTAAGTAGTGATGCTGATCTTTCCCCAAAGTGACACAGCTGCTTAAATAATAGCATTCATTGTTGAACTGCTTGCCAAATCAGAAGTAAAAACAGTTACTATACATTAAAGGGGAAAAAAAGAGTTCCAGGTAGTCATGGTGATAAATATGGCATATAATAGAAATACAGTTTTATCTACAGAACTGGTGTTTCTTCATTAGCTATTACTTTACAATAATATATCTTATTTCCAGCCAAAGATAGACATTAAGGAGGTAGATTTCTTCTACCACTCTCCCTTTGCCTTTGCTGTTAGGAATGAAATGCTCCTGGCATTACCAGTCAAAAGATACGCAATTTGTTCTTGCCTCAATAGTAAGAACTTAAAAGAATTCTCCACTGATCCTGCTGGAAATATGGTTGTGACTGCTGTTGTTGTTGTTTACTCCAGCAGCAAATACATTCCAGCATCTCACACCTTTCTAAGCCTCCCTATGAAGACTGCAGATCTTTTGTATTCTGGAATGCATTTCAGGTTAATAGGCCTTGTTCCTCCTTCCCAACTCAAAAGAAAAGCCCAAAATGCTGGTGGATAGGAAGCCAAGAAGCTTTACGGAATAGAGAAGGAATAAGGAGATAAATGGAGCTAGAAGATGAAAGGAAGAGAGACAAATAGAAGAGAGATACAAGGATGCAACAGGAAGAATTCCTCTGTGTCACTTGGTCTCTGTGTGTGTGAATGCACAACAGTACACCAAAATTATTTATTTATTACTACAACTTAAAAGTCGCTCCATTTCCAGAGACTCTAAGCAGCATTCATTGTTAATATCAGGTATCAATCTGGGCAAAGAAGACAAAAGAGTGTCCCTCTATGTACTGTACGTAAGTGTATGTATCTGTCCACTGGAAAGTGAGTATAGGTTATTCTCACCCTCCCCACTCCAAATTTTCATACACCCTTACTTTTAACCCATATGAAATAAAGGTCTGATGAATGAGGTTCAGCCAGTTTACTTACTGTAGCATGTTACCGATTTGCAATGTCCTTAACAACCCTAAACCTGTAATGGTATGTGGGAAAGACCTTGGGAGACTGGATAAAGAGATGCTGCCAAGGGAACAGTCAGATAAGAGGCAGCATAGTCCACAACTAGGTAGTGGGTGGGGCAAGAGGCTCAGAAGGGACCCACCCTAGTTTCTTGGGCTGAAAAGGAGTTGGGGTGGGAGAATTGTACTTTCAGATTTGCAAGATTCTGTTAATGCAGTTTTACAATAAAGTAGAATTAGCTCATCTAGTCACATTTCCTGTCCCTTGTAAGGCTGACAAATCCCCTTTTTAGAAAAGGCACAGAAATAACAAGGGCCATCTTTAAGTTGACATTTAAAACATTTTCTTTTAACACTTCTGCAATGAACTCATTTTCAAAAGGATTATTGGGATGTTATGTTGATGACCATCATGGATGAGTTCTGTCTCTCCCGTATTAAGCCAAAACGTTACTATTTAGGGTGTGAGTCATTTGCAGAGAAAACCAAGCATTACCAATCCTTCCTTGTACCTCCCACCTCCAAAATCAGCCTTAGCAAAGGTTTTTCCCTACTTAATACAGAATTTCATTACTATATACATCAATTTTGGATTGATAACACAGCCTTAACTGTGTTATCAAGAGAGATAACAGAACAGGGCAACAGTTTACATAATAAAATGTGAATATACTCATATATCTATACCAGATATGATACCAAATCCAGAAATAACAGCTATACTAACAAAAATGTATTAATACCTTGCCATGATGGAGGAATGTGGTCACATGACATAAATGTCTGCACATCTGTCTTCCAGATGCTAACTATGATTGACAACTTTTAGGTCCTAGGTCTCTGAATTTGAAATGGACAATTCAAGAAATGCAAGATTTGATATGTGTCTGAAGAACTCACTGGATGAATGACTTCAGGTCAGGTACCTTCTCTCAAATCCATCCCTTTCATAGATTGTTTGGGGAAATGAAATTAAGGGAAAGCATACCATACAGTATACATCACTTTGAAGCTTCGAAGAAAAGGTGGGGAGGATGGATGGATGGATGGATAGATGATAGATAGAAAGATGATAGATAGGACTGCCATATATAAGATATGATACATGACCACCATATTGCTATATAGCCTGAGAAGTATGAACAGTAGAAACGTAAAACATGTTTCCATTTCCTCCCCACCCACCAAAGATCTTCCTATATAGCTTGGATGAGAAACGTTGATACATTGATTAAATTCAATCAGATCTTTGGGTTTCCCCAGCTGGCCTCTTTGGGGCTTTGATGATGGCCTTTCCACTTCCACAAACCATTAACCCTAGAAGAAGAGAAACAGGTTCTGACTCTGTCATCTATCAACCTTAAATAACAATTGTCAGAGTTCTATGTTTGCCTTAACTTATTTACTGGAAAAGGTGACACCTGAAAGGTCTTCTCAGGAAAGGTGAGCTGGGGAGCTGCTGCTTCAGTGTGAAGCTCCTTAAAGTACAACATTACCAAGCTAACTAGCTTAGAACATGGGAAATCCTAGTGAGAAGACATTTAAGCCCTCATGAAATCAGGTCATCCCTGGGAGGGTCCTGCCAAGGGTCAGACTCAGGGTGTTAAAGAGAAGGATAGGACTTTCTCAGAGTAGCACTCTTCTGAAGTAAATATTGTTGGCCACACAAAGTCCTGTTTTAATGAACTGAAAACAGTTTTGTTCACCTGACTCCTTGCAGAGTAATAACTACTCCAGGACTAAATTACCATTTTTAATCAATTTTGTTTTAAATGTTGCATTTCATTGTCTTTTATTCATTCCCCCCCCCCCCCCTTTTCAGCTGAGTTCTTTTACTGCTGATCGTTTTATCAAACCCATTTTACTGAAGTGTTACTTATGTATTGATCCCCCCCCCCCCCCATAATCTTTGGGAGGAAAACAGTGTCAAAATGAATAGTAATAAAGATCTCTCCCATGGGCTGTAAATTGTCTGGTACAGCATTTGGAAAGGGTCCTTTACGAAACATATTAGCAGACTAAAGGACCTGTGATGCATTGAGGCAGCCACATCTTTTGGAAGGCTCAGCACAGCTGTTTGGAAAGCTGTCCCCAATGATCTGTGTGTGTGTGTGTTTGTGCACACATCGCAACACTTCCTCTAGGACCACCAGTGAAGTCAAGTGGTTCTGCATGCTCCCACATATGCAAACAGTCAGAGAGAGTCTTCAAAGAAGCCACATGAGCTCTCCCTAGGTGTAACTGCTTTAATACTTTGAGACAGGTGCTTTGCTTGCAAAAACATGTTTTAGAAAGAACTTCTTGGAATGCTTTGCATGATGCTATTATGTTTGGGCATGAAAGCTGCTTCTACCTTTTAAACACCTCTGTGTGATATTATCCGCACCATTTTGTATAGCCTTTTTATAGCACATTTTAATTTAAGAAAGCTGCAACCCACCAGCAGCTTACTGAAACCAGTATATTTCAAATCAGCATATTTCATAGAGCTCAACTAGGCATGGTTCTCAATTAGGCATCTTAGTATTCAGCAATCCTTATAATAGAATCCATATTAACTGTCGCATTATTGTGATGGGAAGAAGGTGTCACAGTAAAGATACGGTAGCTTGTCTACATTCACCTAATGAGTTTGTGAATACAGTGACATCTGAACTGAGGACATTCCATATCATCCCCTTAGGAATTATACCATGTAAGATTTAACATCAGCTTTTCACGTTAATTAATCTGGCTCAGATAAAGGGCTAACTCAAGTGCCCACAACTTCTAAAGCTCTTCCAAATGAAGCCCCACCTGAGCACGATGTTTGGATTTATTGAAGCTCACATCAAGCGTTTTCTCCTTGAAAAGTAGGAATTCTGTACTTTTAGTAAAAGTGACAGACTGTACTGTATATGTCCTTTCCTAGATTTCCTTTCCTTCTCATCGTGGCGTAATCAGAACACCAGAAACTCAGTGGAATAGTGGTCTCATATCTGGAGCTTGAATGTTTATGTACACATGAATCCCTCCATAGACCACTGCTTAAATGGAAGACAAAGGGCATGATGGGAACAGGGCAATGTGCAAAATGCAACCAAGAGTTTTCCTCTGACTGGCATACTAATTATCTTTCAAAGCTGGGTCCTAAGAGGAAAAATAAATGCAATGGCTCCTGAATTTTGCAACCTTTTACTCATTCCAGTGAGGTGGTAATTCTCACTGTTGTTATTAATCCTGTAAAATACAGATTAAAATATTGTTTTCCCTTTGTCCAATACCCAGAGATATTTCTTTGTCAACAGAATGTGACTGAAACCATTTATATGCAAAGATCATTGGCTTCATCAGAGTGGGAAAGAAAGCAAAAGTCTTTTTTAATGTGTGTGTCTTTATTTCCCCCATAGGCAGAATGTCTTGCCAATATTGTACATTCCCTCCTGCCCCACCTGGTTTTAAACTGAGAACCAGATGTGTGGAAGCAATAGTAAAATAGTCAGCACAAATATATTTGAAGCACTTTAAGTTGCCCCCCCCCCCCAGCAAATTCCAAATGAAAATTCAAATAACAGTCAAGCACTTATGTTTTGTTAGAGTGGGGAAAACTTTATTGAAAGCAGATAAAAAAAAGATGGGGGAAGGCGGTGAGACCTACAGGTATCCTGAATGTGCCAGTATATTGCATATATCTCCTAGGTGCTGGGATGCAGGCAGCAGCACATGGCTTACAAAGTAATTCACATATTTGATCTTAACTTGTAATAGAATAGCTTAAGTATACTTGAAGTAAAACCAGGTTTTGGTTGAGCATGTAGCATGCTCATCAAAATGTGCTTAACTGACTGGTACTGTCCTTAACTTTAGCATGGAATGGTGCATATGTACAGATATGTTCAGTGTCTTGCTAAAAAC
This sequence comes from Liasis olivaceus, assembly GCA_030867105.1. Taxonomy (NCBI): domain Eukaryota; kingdom Metazoa; phylum Chordata; class Lepidosauria; order Squamata; family Pythonidae; genus Liasis; species Liasis olivaceus. The sequence continues at coordinate 22,772,406 of CM061352.1, forward strand.
CATTATTTCAAAGCCATGATGCGAAACAGATGTCAATGTCTATGGGTCTGTATAGAGATGAGCATATGGAAGATCGTCTTGTGGAATGTTAAAGAAGTAAATGGTTGAGGCCATGAAAAAGGGAGGAAGGAAGGAGGGAAGGGGAAGGGGAAGGGGAAAGATTTTTGCATGCAGATAATGCCATGCTGTTGGCTGAGAACTCAAAAGAGTTGCAGATAAGATTAGCTGTGTTATATAAATAAATGAGAAGTTTGGATCTGAATATTAATGTAGTAAAGATCAGTTGTGTATGACAGGGAAAATGAAGTGCCCAAATTAAATATTACATATAAACAGGAATAGAATGTTCACTAAAATAGGGAAATGAATGGAGAAGTTATGCAAATGAGAAATAGTTTGGTGTAGTGGTCAAGATGCTGGACAAAAAACAGGGAAACCATGAGTGTTGTTGTGATAAAAATAGGAGGCGGTAAGAGCACTATGTATGCCATCTTGAGTCGTAAAAAAATAAAGGTGGGAAATGATAAAGATAATGATAATGATAATGCAACACCCTCAGTGAGGCACTACCTTTACCCTCAGTGAGGCACTACCTTGATGTGGCTGGGGGGCTTGTGTCCTGAGGAGGATGAGAGCTATGCCAGAGGTTCAACCATACTGGACCGGTCTCATCAGAGGAGCCAGATGAAAAGTGCCTCTCTCATAACAATATGGTGAGGCGTAACTTACAGAAACTTATACCGGACCAATTGTTGTCCAGGTCAACAAGGGCCATACTAGGTGTTCTAGTTCCTGGACATCTGGTGATAAGTCAGCTACAGGACTCAGGACTGTTGGCTAAGCAACCAGGACCAGCAGCTACAGGACTGCTGGAACAAAAGTTGTTTACCCACTGCAAATATATGAAGACTGAAAATAATAAAATAATGATCTGCTATTACAAATTAAGTCCAATGAGAAGAGGATATCTGAAAAGAATGCACCAGTTCTGGAAAGAACAACATCCAGAATCAGAAATAACAGAACAGAGGCTAGCAGATCAATGTCAATTTATAATATGAAATAATGTATTAACAGAAGTAGAATTGGAAGAACTACAAAGGTCTACCCAGGCAAAGAAACTAAAGCATTGCCAGAAGAAGCTCAGACTGTAGAGGCAAACCAGGGGGAGTCGGCAGTAGAGGAAGCCAGCATAGCTATTGAATTGTTTTCATTCCCAAACCAGACATGCTGTCCTCTGCCTTCTCCTCAGAAAAAAACAAAGCCCTCTAACTAAAAAAACAAAAGGAATTGAAACAAAGAATAACTGAGCATCTAGAACAGCACAAAAAGAACAAAATAAATTGCATTGCCTGCACTGAAGCTTGTTACAAAGAAACCGGTAGCCCAAGTATTAAAATATGCCAATACTGTAATAGCAAATATAAGACCAGCTCACTACAAGAAACAAACCAATTAATATACAGCAACATGACTGCAGTTATAACTGAATACCTTGGAGGCAAAATCAACAAACAAGAAAAAAAGCCAAACAGTGCACCACTAAAATGGAAGATCAGCCTACTAAGATCAGATGCAAGCAATCTAGAACATATGAAAGAAAAGAAACTGAAGAACAAGAAGACCAAAGGATACATGCTCAAGAAGTATTACCTAGAAACAAGGAAGATTAAGGAAGCACTGGAAATAATAAAGCAGCAAATAAGAGCCATAGCCATAAAGATCAGGAGATATGAAGCCCAAATTGCACAACATAGGCAGAATCTCCCATTTCAGCTGAATCCGAAGTGTTTCTACCAATCCATCAATGGAGAGACTGCAAGAACCAATCAACACCTGACAAAGAAGAAACAATGCAGTTCTGGGTGCAGCTATGGGGCAAGCCAAAGAAATACAAGAATGTAGCCTGGGTAAAGGAGGTGGATAAGAATAAAAAAGAAGCTGAAATGAAAGAACTTGTAGTAACAGCAGAAATGGTGGACAAAAGGGCAAGGGCTAATTGGTCTGACCAAGGATTGCATGGTTTTTGGTCTGACCACTGACAACTGCATGGTTTTTGGTTGTAACATCTGACTGGTAGCGCCCACTCATTGCCAAGCAGTTTAACAAGATACTCCAAGGAGGTAAAATTGAAGATTTGTTAACATCTGGCAAAACCTACCTGATAATGACAGATCCAACAAAAGGCACAGCACCAGGCAACTACAGGCCACATACCTACTTACCAACAACTTTCAAATTCAACATTCAACTTTCAAAGAAATAGAATGACTGTGGCAAAAGAAAGCAAAGATAGTACCAATAGTAATAGGCGCCTTGGGTGCAATCCCAAAACATCTGGAGTACCATTTGAAGACCATTAGCATTGACAAAATCACCATCAGTCAATTGCAAAAGGCAGCTTTATTTGGAACAGCTTACATCCTGCAACAACACCTTCAACACCATCAAAGGACTTGATAGGTGGATAAAAATGCCAAATCTGGTCTAAATATCTGGCTGACTGTATGACCAACAATAATAAACAATATGGTAGTGGATTGTATGTGGTCTGTTGCAAGACATAAATATTTGTCACATGCTAGAGGAGGATGGATAATCAGAAGTAGTACAGACTACCATCATGTCCTAACTTCATCCATAGAGATGAATACATGTAAAATAGGAGTAAGGAAGGTCTCACCATTGAAGAAAAATATCAGAAAAAAAGGAAGCATAATAAAAGCAAGCAAGGCAGGGCAAGTTTGGAAGAGTCATTACCAGTTTCATTACTCTCAACATCATGGGAAGAAATTATATTTTATCTAGTCTTTCTTGAACAGTTAAGAGCTAAGTATGTTGTTGGTTAGAATATGTTTGCCTAATATATGTTGGTGGCTGCTGCTAACTATTTGTTAAAGCATCTTTATTTATTCTATCTGATTGTAGGAAAATAATATACTAAGAATATCAGAAGATTCTTGCTAGATCTATGCAGCCCTAACTCTAACCCTAACCCTGTGATTTGGGAGGGCTCTACAGTTCAACAATGATTCAAGTGAAGCACCCTTTCAAATCTGTTTTGTGAAGTAATGCAGTCTCTAACAGCGAGACAAAGCTGTCACGTTGCTGTATTTTGAGGGACCATCTACCCCAGCATAAACAAAAGTTTCTTCTGGTGACTGGAAATGCTGGCAAGCACTTCTAAAATGATGTGAAGCCCCTCCTTTAGGTGAATCATACCATCGCTGTGCCTGAAGAAGATGAATAGCACTGTTTTTGAAGTGAAATAGCACTGTTTTTGAAGTGAAATAGCACTGAGTGAAGTGCTATCACTCAGGCAAAGTTCACCTCACACGGTCTCCACTGCCTTGGAACAAAGATCCACCTAGTTCAGTGCCCTGTTTCTTTTAGAGTCAGTTCCACTCATTTATTTTTTCTGCTGTCCATACCTAACAGTCATTTTATGGCTCTTTCAGTAGGCAATTTTTCCTCTTCCTGTCTTTGGTGCTTGCAGACTTCAGGATTCTTCTACTTATAGCGATGTGTAGTCCCATTTTTTTTTTCAACATAGAAGAATTGAGTTCACTCTCTAGTAAATTATTTTTACATGTGCTTTCTCTCTCTCTCTCTCTCTCTCTCTCTCTCTCTCAGACACACACACACACACACACACAATTCCTAGTCCTTGAGGAAATGAAAATAGCATCTATTCACAAACACACTTAATTTTCATGGGGATCGTAATTCTCCTTGTTTGATGATGATCGCAGTGATTAGAGAAAGTAACACCCAGGAAGCTCAGTGAAAAGACTGCAACAATACCAAACATTTCAATCTAAGGACCAAGCCCTTTTCCTGTATTTTGTCTAGCCCTTGACTGGCAGAGTAAATACTTGAATTTTGGAGAAGCAATTTAATTCACTGCTGATTGCCTCCGGTCTGAGTGCTGCAAAACGATCTCAAGCAACATCTGTTAATGTCAGCAGGAAAGCTTTTCTTATCCTAATTGTATCAAGGTAGGATGTGAAATGTATCAAATTGTTACATAAATTATAGCTGCCTTGCCAAATCCATCCATTATTCTGGACATCATTTAATGGTCATTTGCAAGACAGATGTTGCAATATACTTGAAATTTTTATTCATCAAGTATACTTGAATTTATTTGTTAAGAAAAATGCATGTGTGTGTATTTCAAAAGTCATAAAGCAAGCTATAAACAACCATTCTACATTGGTTCTGGGAATTATCTGTTTATCTTTTTTCGTTTATTGATCACAGAATAATCTGTGATACAATAAATATTTTAAATTTAGATTCAGTGGATGTATATTCAAATACGAAACCCATCTCATTTGCTGTTTCCTAGATGACCCACCAGTGTGCATCAACTATGCACTAGAATATTTCATATCCTCCATTTCCACCATTAGTGGAAATTAGCCGCCCAGAGTCCCCTGTTGTAGGGGAGATGGGCGGGGACAAATCAAATCAAATCAATAAATAAATAAATAAATAAATAAATAAATACATAAATACATAAATACATAAATACATAAATACATAAATAAATAAAATTAGTAGAGTTTTCTAATGCAACTTCTACCTTCTATAAGAACTAATTTATTTTGCAGAGGTACAGGTCTGGGGAAAGAAAGCGTCTCTCTTTTATTCATAGGTATAAAATATTCAAATCAATTCATCTGATCAAGAATTTGTGTTTGTAAAGGAATTTCCACCACACAGTTCTTCTAGGGACCAACAAGCTTTATGATATAATCAGAGCAACTTAAAAAAAAATGTCATTGTCATCCTATGAAGAATATGAACTCTGGCATAAATAAATTTCTTGTGTGTTTGCATACAGTCTGTGCTTACCAAGATTGGCAAATTGCCACTAAAATCCTTCCTATTGAACATTGTCCTCACTGAGGAACATAGTTTGAAAACTTCTACACTGAAACTTTTTAAATAAATTTAGAGGACTGTAAGTCTGAGGGTATGTTTTCTTATGCTTCACATCTATCATCTCTATCTATCTATCTATCTATCTACAGGTGAAACTCGAAAAATTAGAATATCGTGCAAATGTTCATTTATGTCAGTATGGCAACTCAAAAGGTGAAACCAATATATGAGATAGACGCATTACATGCAAAGCGAGATATGTCAAGCCTTACTTGGGTATAATTGTGATGCTTATGGCGTACAGCTTATGAAAACCCCAAATTCACAATCTCAGAAAATTACAATAGTGTGAAAAGGTTCAATATTCTAGGCTCAAAGTGTCCCCCTCTAATCAGCTAATGAATCCATAACACCTGCAAAGGGTTCCTGAGCCTTTCAATGGTCTCTCAGGCTGGTTCAGTAGGAATCACAAGCATGGGAAAGACTGCTGACCTGACAGTGGTGCAGAAAACCATCATTGACACCCTCCATAAGGAGGGAAAGCCCCAAAAGGGAATTGCAAAAGAAGTTGGATGTTCCCAAAGTGCTGTATCAAACCACATCAATAGAAGGTTATGTGGAAGGGAAAAGTGTGGTAGAAAAAGGTGCACAAGCAGCAGGGATGACCGCAGCCTGGAGAGGATTGTAAGGAAAAGGCTATTCAAAAGTGCTGGGGACATTCACAAGGAGTGGACTGAGGCTGGAGTTAGTGCATCAAGAGCCACCACACACAGACGGATCCTGGACATGGGCTTCAAATGTCGTATTCCTCTTGTCAAGCCACTCCTGAACAACAAACAACGTCAGAAGCATCTTACCTGGGCTACAGAAAAAAAGAACTGGTCTGTTGCCCAGTGGTCCAAAGTCCTCTTTTCTGATGAGAGCAACTTTTGCATCTCATTTGGGAACCAAGGACCCAGAGTCTGGAGGAAGAATGGAGAGGCACACAATGCACGATGCTTGAAGTCCAGTGTGAAGTGTCCACAGTCTGTGTTGATTTGGGGAGCCATGTCATCTGCTGGTGTTGGTCCACTGTGCTTCATTAAGTCCAGGGTCAACGCAGCTGTCTACCAGGAGATTTTGGAGCACTTCATGCTTCCTTCCGCAGACGAGCTTTATGGGGATGCTGACTTCATTTTCCAGCAGGACTTGGCACCTGCCCACACTGCCAAAAGTACCAAAACCTGGTTCAATGACCATGGGATTACTGTGCTTGATTGGCCAGCAAACTCACCTGACCTGAACCCCATAGAGAATCTATGGGGCATTGCCAAGAGAAAGATGAGGGACATGAGACCGAACAATGCAGCGGAGCTGAAGGCCGCTATTGAAGCATCCTGGTCTTCCATAACACCTCAGCAGTGCCACAGGCTGATAGCATCCATGCCACGCCACATTGCGGCAGTCATTGCTGCAAAAGGGGCCCAAACCAAGTACTGAGTACATATGCATGCTTATACTTTGCAGAGGTCCGTTATTGTTCTATTTCCAATCCTTGTGTTATTGATGTCATGTAATATTCTAATTTTCTGAGATTGTGAATTTGGGGTTTTCATAAGCTGTACGCCATAATCATGACAATTATACCAAAGTAAGGCTTGACATATCTCGCTTTGCATGTAATGCGTCTATCTCATATATTGGTTTCACCTTTTGAGTTCCCATACTGACAGAAATGAATATTTGCACGATATTCTAATTTTTCGAGTTTCACCTGTATCTATCATCAATAGTTTTAGACAGCCCCAATTTTAATTACTCTGGGTAGTATACATAAGGAATCCAAACAAAAAAAATCTCCATACATTAAAACAATCCACACTCAGACAACAGTCACAAAGAATAAAAACTAAATGCATTGCAGAAACATTTTAGACCCCAAAGACCCCTTGAAATAAAAGCATTTCACCATATGTAGAAAGAGTATGAGTTTATTGCAATGCTAGGCTGAACATGTTCTGTAAAGCAGGCTACTACCAGAAAACGCCTTTTGTCCTTTTCCTACTTCTGTTAACCTCCTATAGCAAGGGCTACTCTGAACAGTCCCTCCTTTGATGTTTGAAGTAGGCAGGTAGAATCATGTTTGGGAAGGAGTTCCCTGATGTATCCCAATGCTACATCAGAGAGGTTTTTACAAGTAATAATCAACACTTTGAATTGGGCTTGGAAGCCAACTGGCAGCCAGCACAGTAAATTCAATGTTAGTAATGGGTCTCCTTGAGTAGAAGTCTGGTGCTGTATTCTCTACAAGCCAAATATCAAAGGCAGTCCCACATTTAAATAGATGCTGTTTCCATTTCCTAAAGAACTAGGAATCCTCTCTCTCTTTCTCTCTCCCTTTCTCTCTGTGAGAGAGAGAGAGAGAGAGAAAGAGAGAGCATGTAAAAATATTTACTCACAATTGTGAGGTGATCAGGCATGAGTGACTGTCCCCAAGGAATCCTGGGCCAGGTAAGGCCACTATTGACACACCAGCTGAAATTGGGCAAAGACCTTTCCAATCATGGCCTCCACCTGCTGATCTAACAGGAACTGTATGTCTAGGAGGAGGCCCATTTTGCTAATCAGAAAAACTATGGATATGAATATAGGAAGCTGGTATTTATAGACATAGAACCACTGTCTTTTGCTAGGGTTTAATATGAGCTTGCTTTCTCCCATCTAGACCTTAAAAGCCTCCAGACACCCATTCAGGATCTCAGCAGCATCTCCAGCTCATTCTAGGTTGGTGGTGTATAGCTGATATCTCAAACCTATAGATGACCTCTCTCAGTAGCTTGATATAGATGTTAAATAGCATATGGAAACAGATTGAATCCTGTGTACCTTGCTTTAGAGCACTGAAGAGTTTGACTGCCATTCCCCTGCTATTACTTTCTGATATTGCCACTCATGTAGGAGCAGAACCATTGTAAGACAGTGCCTCCAACTCGCAAACCCTGCAGGAGATTCAGAGAATATGACTGATGGCATTGGAAGCTACAGAGTGAGCCAAAAAAGGGGTACACACCCCCATCCGGGTCCTGATGAAAGTTAATTACCAGAGCAACTAATGCTATTTCTGTCTCATGGCCAGGCCTGACCCTAACTGAAAAAGATCCAGATAATCTACTTCCTCTAGTATCCATTATAATTGAGTCCCTACTAACTGCTCAGTAAGGTAGGGAAGTGGTGAAACTTATCAAAGATGGTGGATTAAAGGATGCCTTCTTTAAGAAAGGATTCACTATGTTTGCTTCAAAGCAGGAAGCATCACACCTCCTTCAAAAAAGCATTTATAGCCTTTCAAATCCAGCTGCACACGCCTTCCCAGCCATCTGAAGGAGCCAGGAGGGGTATGAATCTAGAACAGAGACTGTGCTGCTGAACTCATACTTCTGAGGATCCTACTCACTTCACCAGGTTGCACAAGTTTAAAAGAATCCCAAACTGAAATGCAAGATACTACCTCAATCACTTCACTTGGCTCTGCCCAAGTGGCATCCAAACCAGAGCAGATACAAGTGAATTTATCTGCAAAGAAACCCATAACTCATCCAGTCACCCTAGCAGTGTCTTATTTCACCCATTCTTTCCAAAAAAAAGGTCTAGGTTATTCTGAATATCAGGCAAGAATCTACATTCTCTGTGCAAGAAGCATAGAGAAGGATGTAAAATGAATGCTTTCCTTTCTATGAAGGTCAGAAATTCCTATGACTTGAAATATTCTCCATGTAAGAGAGAGAGGAAAGAAATTTTGCAAATATTAATATTAGAGGTTTTTGTAAATTATAAATATGAATAACTGGGATATTGCAATTGTCTGTTTTTGTGAACTGTTCTTTACAAATAAATATTATTAAGCATCACAGTATGAAAAAAAAACATAAATTTTAGGAATATGCAAGGAACAAAAATATAATAAACATGAAACAAACCTATCATATTTATATTCACACTTTCATAAACTTCCAGCAATATTCTTTATTTAGATGTTACATTACTCAGTTGACTTAAATGAATGTTTGCATCAAACAGAACTGAATGAACTTTAATGTATTGTGGAAAGAAAAAAATGTTTGCCTGCGGAAACACATTCTCTTTCTGTGAGCGTGTTCCATTCAATAAATTTCAATGAACTAAATATTCCCAGGATTGGATAAATTCATCCATGTGACTAATCATTAAGAAGAAAGCAATCACAGCCAGCACTGACACTGAATAGGACTGAAAACAGAATGAAAGGAAATTGGTACTTTCTATCTACATATAAAATATACAGGACAACAAAAAGAGGTAAAAGAAAATTGCTTTCCTAAATCTAAATTGTAAAAAGCCACTTTAAAAAAGGAAATGGTTGATTTGGCTAAAGGTGAAGTAACTAAGAGATGCACATTATAACCACTACCTACTAGCAAAAGAAACTAGCAGGAAGGTAAAAATCCTCCATGTTCTGTAATGAGAAAACATTCCTTCATCTTGGAATAATGATGCAATGAACTATATAAAGGCATATTGGCATGGTCTAAAAGTGTGTTCTGTGCCCAGATGTATGAATCTAGTCATTGGCCCCTTGACCTTGGTCATGCTACATTTTGCTCTTCAGCAGTTCCTGTAGAGAAACCTTTGCAGAGCAGATTTTCTGTGGCTCTCCTGCTGTGGCCTCTGGCAGACCCAAGAGTTCATGCAAGGTCCATCTGGTAGGTAAATATTAAGGTAACCTAAAGGTTGTCCATGTAGGTGTAGCATATGCATGTGGTATCTCCTTATGTCAGATAGATGAGGTATCACAATCACAGTACTATAGTCCTCTCATATTTTTAGGAAGTTTGATGTCATGTTGCCTTAGGGGAAAATAACCAGATATGCCCTGTACTTTTTAATCAGAGCAAATAAGTGACTTCTGCAAAATTATGGCATTTAGGCTTAGAGAAAGAAAAAGAAAGAAAGAAGTCCGCTCTGGATTCCTGTGGGAATGAATTTGAAATTTCATTTTCAGTGGAATCTGTAGTAGAATGACCACCAGAATCTAGTGAAGCCAAACTAGTATTCAACTTCCCCTTTAAAATATATGTGGGCAAGAATATAAGAATTTCCATTATGAGGGTGGATATACCCTGCGTGCTCACTAGTGCTGTTTTCTCACAGTGCTTCTTCAAATACCCAAGTAATCATGAAATGGCATGTGGTCCCACAAAAGTTCCATGAATGCTACAGAAGCCTCTGAATGCATAAAGATTTTCCCTAACAAGGAAAAAACTAATGGAGGGCACACATGCAGTCAACTTATATTCTAAACAAAGTCCAGCACCCTAAACTGCCCAGAATTGCTGGTCATCAGTGGCATACAAATGTAATTTTTTATTATTATTATTATTATTATTATTATTATTATTATTATTATTATTATTTGCATGGACGTCCAGATGTTTAGGCTGGATTTGGCATTTTTATCCATCTATTGAGTCCTTCCCAAGGACCTATAATAGGCAGGTGTTGTTGTTGTTGGTTGTGTTAAAGGCATCATCTCAGGACATAAGCAGTTCCCAGCAAAGCTGCCTTTTCCAATTGACTTATGGTGATTTTGTCAATGCTGATGGTCTTCAATTTGCAGTTGAAAGTGCTCCATATTTGCAGTTCTTTGTATTTTATGATTTTTCCCCCAGTTTTTTCTCTTCTCTTCTGCTGTCTCCAGGTATTGCAATGTCCACTATCCAGCTTTTTTGTCTTTCTTATCAACAATTGTTAAGTCTGGGTGTTGTGTGGCAGGTGCTTGTCTGTTTGAATTCTAAAGTCCCAGAGCACTTTAGCTTCTTCATTTTCTATTACTTTGTCTGTTTTGTGATCCCACCAGTTCTTTCTTGAAGTCAAATGGTATTTCTTGCAGATATTCCAATGCACCATTGTTGCTACTTTGTCATGCCGTTGTTTGTAGTCAGTCTGTGCAATCTTGCAGCAGCTGACTAAGCGGTCCACTGTTTCTTCAGGTTCTTTGCAAGGCGGCATTTGCTGTCTGTTGCTGTCTTCTCAATTCTGGCTTTGTATACTCTTAAGGCTTGGTCTTGGGCAGCCAGAATTAGCTGCTCTGTCTTTCTTCAACTTTCTTACTCTTAGCCATTGCCAGGTCTTGTTGTTATCTGTTTTGCCTGCTAGTGTGTGTGTGTGTGTGTGTGTGTGTGTGTGTACTGGTCATGTCTCTTTTTGCCTTGCCATGTCTATTTTCTATTCTTCATTTTCTTATAAGCTAGTTTGAACTCTTCAGTATTCAGTAAGCCTTCATAGTATACTAGCTTCAGTGCACCTTCTTCCTATCCTTCAGATATACTTCCAATGCCCTTTTTTCTTCTTCAACTGTCTGGTGTACTTGCAACATTCCATGCCCACCAATGCTGCTTGGTAAGTAGAGTGTGTCAACATCACTGTGTGGATGAAGGTTGATTGTCATTATTTTTCTGGTCTTCCTATCCTGGGCTTCTAGTTCTGCTTGACTCCAGTCCATTATTCCAGCTCTGTATCTAATAACTGGAATTGCCCAGGTGTTAATTGCCTTGGTGATATTTCCTCCACTGAGTTTGGACTTTAAGATCTTCTTTGCTCTTTGCTCTTATGATGTATTGACTCCTAACCTTCTTCTTGACTTCAATGTGCTTGATGTTGTCAGTTTGAAGGATACAGTATTTGTAGTGATCTTCTTCATCCAGACTCTTGGTGTTATTTCCATAGGACATCTTGATTCCTTCAGTTTTCACTATCTTCCCCATTGATGGTAAGGGTGGAACATTTGTCCAGTCCAGACTCCAGTGCAATTTCTTGGCTGTATATTGAGACAGTATTGAGCAGTGATTCTATTTCAGACGGTGTTTTTCCGTACAGCTTCAGATCATCCATGTAAAGAAGGTGGCATAGCTTGGCAGATGTTTATGATGTTTGGTAGCCATGGCTTGACTTGTTTAATACTGTTGACAGAGGAACCAATGCCATGACAAACAGTAGTGGTGATAGTGAGTTTCCTTGAAAGATTCCTCTCTTGATATTAACCTCTCCCAGTCTATCACTATTGACCAGCAACTGTGTCTTCCATTATGCCATTGATCTTTGCACAAAGCTTCTGATGTTTCTACTGACTCCTCTTATGTCTAGGCACTTGATTATCCAGTCATGTGGCAGGGAGTTGAATGCCTTTTTGTAATCAATCCAGGCTACATTCAAGTTGGTCTTCCTTCTCTTACAGTTTTCCAAAATCATCTTGCCAGTTAACAGCTGATCTTTTGTTCCCCTGCTGTCTGGGTTATTATTGTTGTTGTTGTTGGTCACACAGTCAGCCAGATGTTTAGACTGGATTTGGCATTTTTATCCACCTATTGAGTCCTTCCTAACACCTGGGATAGGCAGATATTGCTGTTTGATGATGTTAAAGGTATTGTCGCAGGATATTATTATTATTATTATTATTATTATTATTATTATTATTATTATTATTATTTGGTCCATCATCCTTTTTTCAATGTTATAATGGAAAATTCTGTGGGAAAAAATACCAAACTAGAAATCTGTTAAATAAAATGGGCAACACATCTGAGGAAACTTTTACTAATCAACACATTTATTGGTTGATTGACTTGTATTTCTACTCCCCATTTTTTTTCAACAATTACACACTCTTCAACACATCCTAAGCTATACTGTGACATGACACAAAGTTATGCATTGTTTCTTCTGCTTTGCATTGATTCGAAATTGCTGAACCTAGCCCTGTTGTACCCCAATAGCCAGCAAGATGGCCCTGTGAACATCACAGATCCACAACATCATGCAATAACCCCTTCCTGTTTCTGTTTTCAGCAACTCCTACAGTACATAGTGTCATATTGCCTTGAACACTAATATATAACTGTCAGTTATATCTTATCTTCCATCAAAGTAGTATATAGAATTCCATATTCCCAACTATTTTCCCATCTAAGCACTTAACCAGGCCCAGTCTAGTATATCCATAAATCTGTTTCTACTGTGATAAATCTTTGGTAAGTGTATCTTTTAATATGGTTTGTCTAATATAAGATAAGGTGTAGTAACATTATGATAACACTTTAAAAGGAGTAAGCAATTGTGCATTGCTGTTTATTATTTATTTATGATTGTTCATTAATGTTATTGTTTTTGCAAAACACCCTGGGAGTGCTATTAAATCTATAAAATAAAGATCATCTCTTTTTGTTTTTAACTGTTCAGTTATGTACAACCCAAGTTTTTACATATTTTTTGATATAGCAAGCAACCGAATATGATAACAGGGTAAAAACTTCATAAGAAAACAGCACCAGGCAACATAAAGTCAACAGATCTGCTGCCAGTAGAAATAAAGGACAACAAGAGATTTCTCCAAGGGCATAATTAGTGCTATTAAAAGGATAAGAGAATCAGGGGATTTCTTGTACTAAGAATTGTAGGTCTAAAATTATGATGCTATCCCGAAGAAGTACTTCTTTTATTAATCACCTATGAAACCATTAGAAATCCAAGACACTGAACTGCTGAGAAGCTACACAAGGGACAATGTGGTCTTTTTACCATACTGTCTTTGTATGGCTTGAAAAACAAAGCTAACTACTAGCTAAATCTGAAAAGAAACTAGCAGCTAATACTGCTCTTCTCGTTATACCATAATGGTCTCATGATGTCCAATTTCTGATCACTGCATTCTGCATAAGCTGAAATGTTATTCATGTGGGACATCACAAGGCATAAATATCTATGAGGAGTTCATCTCTCTCTAGAAGTGTATACAGTTGATGCACTAGATGAAGGTAATGTCAGTAGCTTGAACAACTTGGATCAGTTGAGTTTTCAGAACACTTGATCAGCAGAGACCTGATGGAAGAGTGCAATCTTATCCCAAACCACTAGATTGATCCTGCAGAAATTCAATACTTCTGACCTTCAGTTTGTTAGCCTTCTGGGTGACCATTCCTTTTTACTGAAATTCTTTACTGCCTCACCTAGTGCAAACTCTTTCGGTTTCCAGGCATAAAATGAAAAAGAAAAAGTTATGTTTTTGCTTGCTTTATTTAGCTGTTTTTGAATCATTTCTCTCTCTTTTAATTGCCTGATGTTTGTGTGTGTGTGGGGGGGGGGGGGGAGATAATTGTGTCTTTTAATTATGGTTAAATGATGGATGTTTACTTATCTTGTTTGCTGTTTTGAAGTAGACGCATGGAACTACTTCAACATCATTACCAAAGAACACTACATGAGCCCATACAGGTAGTCACCAGGAGTTGAGCCCAACTTGAAGGAATCTTTTTCTTGTTACTTTAAATCATTACAGTCTCTGCGTGTATCTATATGTACATGGAGGTTTGGTATAGATAAGCAATAAAGCTGAGTGTCATCAGCACTAATAGTACACAACTTAATCCATCCACATTAATAGATAAATAGCATGTAGATGACTTTTTATAGCCATTAAAAAAGCAAATACACAAGTCACATAAAACATTTTAACGAAGTGGAGATTAGAACGAAATACCTGATTTGTCCAATATTTGAGTTCTTATTTCAATGGAAAATATTATCAGATCAGGTTATTTCTTAACAAAGTAAGTCCAATGAATTTCTTTCAGATCTGTTCTTTCTAGTACAGGGTATCCTTCCTAGCCTTTCTTTAAACACAAATATTGTGTATATTGCTACCAAACTTCAATCTGCAAAGTTTTTTTTTTTTAAATTACAAAAGTAATTCCTGTTCTTAGATTCCTGTTAGTTTTTCTTGGCTTCATTGCTATGTTCATTTTGTTATTTATGCATCTTTATTGATTTGGAAGATTTCTTGAAAAACACGATTAAAATTATTTGCCTTAAAGAGTGAATGAAGTAATAGCATGTAAATTTTCATTTACCCATATATGAGAAGTTCACATTTCTCTCCCTCCCCCTGCCCCACCTTCTCTCCCTCTCTCTTTTTCTTTCATAACTAGTGGTGTTTGGAACAACTGACTTTGAATCATATGATGGAATATGATGGAATGTTACTTATAGTAGTCCTTATTTTAAAGGAGTTCTAATGCTGCAAGTATGGACTGACAGCAGGTAACACAAACTGAAACTAAGCCATGCCTATAGAGGACATCACAACCTAACAAAAGCTAATTAATGCTGGGAGTAAAGCTAAAATACCAATACTCGATTGAATCCAACTATATTGTTCCATGCATGATAATGGTGTACTTTTTCAATATACAGTAGACTAATGAAAGAGAAAAAGGCATTTTGCTAATTCCTCCTCCTCCTCCTTTTCTCTGAAAATCCATCTGAAGAGTTGGGAGATATTCAAGAACAGTATAGTGGTTTCTGAGATATCTGCAAGGGAAAAGAGAATGAGTGAAAATGTCTTTTCCTTCTCTTCCATTAGTTAAAGTGTCTTATAGAACAAATTCATTCTGTAAATATCCTAACCCTTTTGGCCCCCACCCTTATTTTATATATATATATATATTCATTCCTGTATATAGCAGAATAAGAGGTTTCTGTGGATAAATGGCTCAATTAAACTGCAGTCCAATGGTCTTAAGGAGGACATACTAGGGACCACCTCCTAAAACCACAGAGAAAAGACAAATCTCAGAAGGAGAAATCTTACATTGAACAAACCTCCATCCCACCTCCAGGGGATCTGCAGCTCTCTTAAATGGTAAAATTGTTTTGCCTATCTTTATAGTAAGATAACATTATCTCCTCTAGTCTTCTCATTTGTACAATCAATTTTCTAAATCAATGATTCTCAGACTGTCCATCGTGTGGCCTGCACAGCCTCCCCACACCCACTGTCAATCTGCTAACAAGGTCAAATCTTCACCTCTGCTTCCTCACACAGGCCACAGCTGAACTGGTACATGAAAAGTGGATAAAAATTGGTCCACTGAAGCATACAAGTGATAATAGCAACAAGGGAACTAAGATTCAGGAAAGTGAAGGTCTTGAATACAATAACTGACTCACATGTGCTGGGCTAAATGGAACTGTGATCTTGTGCAAGTAACCCCAAAATAAAAGAGCAAATAGTAAATGTGGCAATTATCTAAAATGTGATTTGATTAGGCTGGTGATCCATTCACTTCTAGCTCTTTAGTTCCCTGAGATTTCTATTAAAGAACATTGTTTATGATTAATGTTTATGTTTTCTAAGAGTTAATGTCATTTAGCCATGGGGACCATTAAATAATTAAAGTGGTAAATGCATACTTAAGTTTGGTTAAAGTTTTAGTACTAAAATTAGTTGGACCTCTGAAAGTGGAGACAGTGGATAGGCACAAAATTGAAACGACAATGATCTTATTCACCAAAATACATTGTATTTTTAAAGATGAAAATGTACAGAGAGGTTTTTGTTTTTAATTGTGCAGTCTGCACATTTCTGAATGCTTTTCAAATGGTTATTTAGTGGTCCACAGTTTCAGAAAGTTTGGGAATAAAACTTCCAAATAATTGTTTATTCTGCTATCCCTTATTCAGTATTTTCTCTGTATCTTTTCTTGAAATTGGTCACTGTAATGTTTAGTACAGAATATCCAAGAAAGATAAAAGGCTCACTCACTATGGGATTATTTTGGGAGGTGGAAAAGGTTTATATTTCTGTTGGTGAGTGACTGCCACATCTGCAATTCATATTAGAAATGAAATATCTGAACTTCCAGTTTCTAATGTATAAATACACTGGAAACTCTATCCAGAAACATTTCCACAATTATCTGAGTTCAAAATATTCACATCTCAGAAGCCAACAAAACTCTCTTTTGCAAAGCAGATCAGAATGAAATGTCCTGCTTTGATAAAAAAGTGGTAAAAAAAAAAATCTAATCTTTTTCAGCACACATTTCCGGAGAGCTACACTAAATTGATGGCTTTGGTCTAAAATTTTAAAACTCAACTTATCCTACAAAACAGAGTCTGTTGTGCAAAACAACAATTCTGAACCATGAAACAAGACAAATGCAATGAGTTTTGTCAGTTCTTATATATATATATATATATATATAAAGAAATAAGAGATAAAATGTGTCATCTGTTTAGAATATGCAATATAACAGAGAAAGGGGGAAAAGGAATGTTTTTAAGCAAATAATGCCTTTCAGGCAAAGTCATTAATTCCACATAAAATGGAGTCAATTATTTTTCATCACACTTTAAGACTTTTTTTTCTTCCAATAAAAATAATTTAATAGTTCTGTATTGTTTTATAACTTCCATTCCCTCCCATGCAAATTTTATATGATTTTGTCTTCATGCCACAAGCAGACACTTCAGTTAGCCTGTTTGCACTACCTTATACACATTTAGGAAAGATAGTTCAGCCAGCTGGTGTTCCATGCCAATAGCTGTTGATGAAAAACAGGTCCATATGTTTGGGAAGTATGATGAACGGACATTTATACTGGCTTCTTGCTAATGAGCCATCAGGAAAATATTTCATTTTCTGATTTATTTAAAACAACAGCAACAACAACAAAAACCAATCCCAAATCTTGTTGTAACAGGATCTTTTTCTTAATTCCTCAATGTCAATGGCTGAAGTTAATCCTTTAGACTTAGGAAAGTTAACCGTAAAAAAAGAAAAATCCTTTGCATTGAGTTCTTTGGTCTCCTTTACAATCCATATAATCAAAAGCTTCCTCTTATGATATTTGAAATCCATAATCACTGTTGACAGTGAGGCGCTCAAATTAAATTATGCATTGGCCCCTTAATAAAACACAGCTGAGATGGAGTGAAATTAGCACAAAGAAAGGACGAGGGCAATTTGTATAGTGCAAGATTGGGTTTCAGAATACTTCCTGGTACTGTCAGTCTTCAGCTTTTCCCACAAAGGAATAAACAGTTGTGCTTTGGGCTTAGGGCCAAATTAGACAATAAACACGGGCTGCCACCATATCCAGCAGTGACGTATCAATAGCAGTGACGTATCTAGTTCCCTTTTCTGTAAAGTCTAATAAAATGCATTTCCTGCTGGTCCTCCCCTCTGCCTTGTTCAGTTGCATGATCTGGGGGTAGGCAGCATGGCCAGGTAAAAATGCATGGATTCCAGAGCCTCCCCTTTCTTGTATTTAAGATGACCAAACAGAAGTTGAATCTTATGGTCAATAGACCAGTGTCTTCCACCGAAGCTCAGGACAGTCTGTTAGG
The DNA here is from genome assembly GCA_030867105.1 of Liasis olivaceus. Classification (NCBI taxonomy): domain Eukaryota; kingdom Metazoa; phylum Chordata; class Lepidosauria; order Squamata; family Pythonidae; genus Liasis; species Liasis olivaceus. The sequence continues at coordinate 22,790,493 of CM061352.1, forward strand.
GTTGGTGGTAGAAAGCTGCACATGACCCACTCTGCCTTCAAAATCCTGATCTTCTGGGGATTTTTGTTCCTCAGATGACCATCTCATTCTGCCTTATGGAAGAAATAGCCCTGGGGTAGGGTATCAAGCAGGGGAAAAAAAAGTACTGCTAGTAGCAAGCACACCCAAGGCTTTGGGTTGTAATGCACGTTCATTTCAAACAGTTGATGAAAAGACAAGGATGGCAGTGCCAGTGAGATTTTTACAGCAAAGGAGGAGGGCAGACAGGCATCCATTTCTTCATATATTCTACCTCACATTTTATGGCCGCTGCAATAATGGGTGATAACGTATTTCTATAATTTGACAGGTTGATTCAGATGAACAACCTGCTGCACAGAGAAACAGCTTTATCTCACCATAGTTTGGTAATAAGTATGGCTTTAATGTGTGGGCTTTTCTGGAAGTGATGCTTAATAGCAGATGGGAAAGGAAACCTTACGGCCCTGGAGAGAGGGTAAAATATAAATGTACTTATAACTGCTGTTAAGACTGGAAACCACTTCTTACTTTTTTCTTTTTCTTTCTTTTCTATTTCTATTTCTATTTCTTTTTTTTTTCTTTTTTCACATTTATTACTTTTCCCTATTCTTCTTTTCTTCATTTCAAAATTTATATTGTTTTTATTCTGTTGAAAACTTCTTTAATAAAAGTCATAAATGTGGGAAAGGAAACCTTACAAGCATTTTAAAATAGACATTAATACGTAGAAGCCCCATATGTACATTTGTGGTTTGTTTGTTTTTTTAATCTAGTACACTTAGATTAAAAAACTTATCCTGCCTTTCTTCCAAACTGCTGTTTTTAAAAGATTATATTTATAATTTATAAATTTATAATTTATTGTTATAGGAAAGGCCTGTATATTTGTTACTGACATTCTTCAACCAGAAGTCTGCCTGATGAATCACAGTCCCTAGCCAGCATGTAAATTGGATATTGGAGGTTATTGTCTAAACTTTCCAGAAGGCTCTGGAGAAGGCAGTAGAATGAAGTTGAGTATCTGTAGTCTAAGGACTATAGATCTGATATATAAATTTTGGGTTTTGACAGGAATTTTTTTTTTTAAGTTTCAGATTTAGTTCCCAAAATATTTATGCATAATAATGTTTTTCTGATTGGATTTTTTTCTTCCATATGTATCTTTAAGGCAATCCATATTCTGATTCTTCTATTAAATAACAAAAATTACTGTTATCTGTATATATTATAATCACATTCAAAAACAGTTACAGGTTGTTGTAATTTTCAGTCCTACACATGTGTAACCAGTAATAAATGTGCTTATTTCGATGGAGTTTTCTGCTTTAGCAAGAGACAATAAGACCTCAGCCTTCCTAGTATCCAGTGTATATGTTTGACTGCAATTTCACAGTGTCTTGTCCATTATGATGTTGACTAGATTTGATGGGAGTGATGTTCAAAGTATGTGTGCCAGGTGGCATTCCACTGCTTTTAGCTTTACTGTAAGAGTTCCTTCCAAAGTATCACATTAGATGACCAATTCAGAGAAAACTTTGGCAACTGCCAAAAAATTATCAGATAAAAAGGGGAGATCAAGCTTATGATTAATAGAAGGCATAAGATACCTTTATCAATACTTTGTAAGTACAAAGATGGGCCTTTCATCCCCATTCAATGAACTCAAAATAAGACTAGCTATTTTGCAAATAAATGACTGTCTACTGAAATTCTGCTGCCATTTCAACAAGACATACTGTAGCTTCTGCCTTTTAGGATCAACCATCAACTGTATCGGAACAAGCAGTCAAGAAATACACTGCAGACTAGCCCTTGGTAGAGCATCCATGGAGGCCAACAAAAAAAAAAAAAATTCAAATGCCATGATGTGTCTATATGTACAAAGATCAGAAGAGTGCAAGTGATGGTATTCCCTGTGACACCTTATGGAAGAGAAAGTTGGTCTTTGGAGAGGCAGGGTAGGAAGAACTTCGGTGTTGGAGAAGACTCCTGAGAATACCATGAATACCGAAATAAAAATAAAAATGGATTATCGAACAAATCAATCCAAAGATGTCACTCCATGCACAAATGACCATGCTCAAATCATCCTACTTTGGACATAATATACAAAGACATCTAATGCTAGGAAAGGGAGGGAGGGGAGGAGGAGGAGGAGGAGGAGGAGAAGCAGCAGCAGCTATGTATGTGGTCACTAAGTGTGGACATCAGCTTGATGGCAATCAGCAAAAGAAATTGTCTTGCAAAATAGCTTCTATGCATCAATTGTTTTTACAGCTTTAAATCTGTGCATTTAGCTTCAATTCAAATATTTATCCAGAGGCAAAGGGGCCAATTCAAGGTCAATCTGCACTATTCAAATTGCAATGAGACAAAATAAATTCTAGCTCTATAGGATTATCAGTAGAAGAGAATATCTGTATATAGGATTATATATATTATAATCCTAATATTTTCACACAAATCAACTTCATCCACTTAAAACAGTGAGTGACACTTCCATTTTCTTTTTTCTCCTTCATTCCATTGTGTAGTGAGATAAAGGAGATTAAGTTTTTATAGCTATCTCCTGTAATCCAGGAAATTCATTGTACCTCCTCAAGATGTAATTCTTTTTTATTGCCATACTTCTGCGTGCTTTGCAAAATGAGCTTTTAATTTTAGTTCTCTGAAATAATTGGTTTCTCCCTTAGAAGACGTCTCATCACAGAAATTCAAGCTTAAGTACATGAATTAAATTATCTCCTCTCCACCTCCTCTCCCTCATTTATTGTGAAGGCTTTAATAAACTTGTAAAGTGACTTCATTGTATTATTGGGGCTTTCTGGCTTGAATGTATATAGATCTTAGGGTAGGGTACATAATTGTAGCTAAAATTCCAGAGATCAGTCTTTCACTTAATACGGTGCTTATTTGCCCTGCTATAAGTGTTATACATTCTCTATTAGTACAGGTGAAACTCGAAAAATTAGAATATCGTGCAAATGTTCATTTATGTCAGTATGGCAACTCAAAAGGTGAAACCAATATATGAGATAGATGCATTACATGCAAAGCGAGATATGTCAAGCCTTACTTTGGTATAATTGTGATGATTATGGCATACAGCTTATGAAAACACCAAATTCACAATCTCAGAAAATTAAAATATTTCATGACATCAATAACACAAGGATTAGAAATAGAACAATATCGGACCTCTGCAAAGTATAAGCATGCATATGTACTCAGTACTTGGTTTGGGCCACTTTTGCAGCAATGACTGCCACAATGCGGCATGGCATGGATGCTATCAGCCTGTGGCACTGCTGAGGTGTTATGGAAGACCAGGATGCTTCAATAGCGGCCTTCAGCTCTGCTGCATTGTTCGGTCTCATCTCCCTCATCTTTCTCTTGGCAATGCTCCATAGATTCTCTATGGGGTTCAGGTCAGGCGAGTTTGCTGGCCAATCAAGCACAGTAATCCCATGGTCATTGAACCAGGTTTTGGTACTTTTGGCAGTGTGGGCAGGTGCCAAGTCCTGCTGGAAAATGAAGTCAGCATCCCCATAAAGCTTGTCTGTGGAAGGAAGCATGAAGTGCTCCAAAATCTCCTGGTAGACGGCTGCATTGACCCTGGCCTTAATGAAGCACAGTGGACCAACACCAGCAGATGACATGGCTCCCCAAATCAACACAGACTGTGGAAACTTCACACTGGACTTCAAACATCGTGCATTGTGTGCCTCTCCATTCTTCCTCCAGACTCTGGGTCCTTGGTTCCCAAATGAGATGCAAAAGTTGCTCTCATCAGAAAAGAGGACTTTGGACCACTGGGCAACAGACCAGTTCTTTTTTTCTGTAGCCCAGGTAAGACGCTTCTGACCTTGTTTGTTGTTCAGGAGTGGCTTGACAAGAGGAATACGACATTTGAAGCCCATGTCCAGGATCCGTCTGTGTGTGGTGGCTCTTGATGCACTAACTCCAGCCTCAGTCCACTCCTTGTGAAAGTCCCCAACACTTTTGAATGGCCTTTTCCTGACAATCCTCTCCAGGCTGCGGTCATCCCTGCTGCTTGTGCACCTTTTTCTACCACACCTTTCCCTTCCACATAACCTTCTATTGACATGCTTTGATACAGCACTTTGGGAATATACAACTTCTTTTGCAATTACCTTTTGGGGCTTTCCCTCCTTATGGAGGGTGTCAATGATGGTTTTCTGCACCACTGTCAGGTCAGCAGTCTTTCCCATGCTTGTGATTCCTACTGAACCAGCCTGAGAGACCATTGAAAGGCTCAGGAACCCTTTGCAGGTGTTATGGATTCATTAGCTGATTAGAGTGGGACACTTTGAGCCTAGAATATTGAACCTTTTCACACTATTCTAATTTTCTGAGATTGTGAATTTGGGGTTTTCATAAGCTGTACGCCATAATCATCACAATTATACCCAAGTAAGGCTTGACATATCTCGCTTTGCATGTAATGCGTCTATCTCATATATTGGTTTCACCTTTTGAGTTGCCATACTGACATAAATGAACATTTGCATGATATTCTAATTTTTTGAGTTTCACCTGTATAAGTGAAAATTGCATTAAAATCTTTCTTAGCTTCCACTAAATTACAGAATGATAAAGCATGGTCTCTGGATTGTAATCTTCTGTTCATAAATGTAGTGATGTAATCCTTGACTCTCTTTGGCTGTCTTGGACCTTCTGGAAAGCTATGAAGATCTGGCTCTTCCTCCCAGGCACTGAGTCAGGATGTCTGTTGAGCCCTGTGTAAGTATAGTTGCACTGGAAGTGTTTTGTGATGTCTCAGTTGTTGTATTATGCTTAAGCTTTACAAGTTTTTTTAATGTATTTTTAATGTATTTTCTATGTGAACCACTCAGAGTTTAAGATAGGCAGCCATGTAAAAATAAATAAATAATCCTTGCCTTTGTATAAGTAAAGGTCTGGTGCAGAATAATTAATCCACTTTCTTTCTTTTTCCTCCCCCCTCCCCCGACTGGTATAATGAAATATTCGGAATTCTGTTCTGAATTTTATTTCAAAGGAGGAGAGAATTTTAAAAAATTCTCACGTGTCTTCTCAAATCTATGGGATGACCAATAAGAGTATGTAACCATGTTGCCTTTATATTGTGCCATGATATCAAGACATCTTGAAGGAACTGGGAAATGGGGTCAGCCAGGGATGCTAGAATGCTAGAAAAACATGTATCAGAAAACATGAACAATTGTACCATCTAGCACTTTTAACAATAAATTGACCTCAAAAGCTTCACTAAGACAAAGTCAAAATATATTCACAAATACCTTGCAATTAGGTTCAAAAGCAGAAGGCTTTTTTTGCAGAGAATGACAAACAAGAGCTTTGAGAAATTACAAAGTAGATTTGGCCCAGCAATAAATATATAGCTGTTCTTATTCTGTCTTTCAATTTATGAAGTAGAGGAAGCTTCCACCCTGTTGCTGCTAAATAGAAAAACTAAACTATTCCTTTCAAGGACACCATTACGACATGAAGCAATATTTTCTCTCCCTGAGATTGCATTCCATTCATAGAGTTTTCCAGGAAATATTAGTTTAATTTGCCAAAATAGCTGACCCTATACTTCAGAACTGATTCACTGGGAAACAAGGCAGAGAGTTGTGTTTGAGGACCATATTAAGAAAAACAGATTCACATACACACATACATACATGGATGCTAGGAACATGAACAGGTGTGCAAATGCTGGGAGGTGATGTAGGGGAATGTGGAAATGATCTTGGGAGATAGGGTGAAGAGACGCAGCCAAGGGAATGGTCAGATAAAAGGAAACTGCCTGAAGCAGGAATGTGGGTGGGGTTAGCAGCTCAGAAGGGACCTTCCCTAGTTTCTTTGGCCATAAAGGGGACAGGGGAAGAGAAATACTTTCAGACTTGCAAGATTCTGTTAATGTAACCTTAGAATAAAGTGGAACTAGCTCATCTGGCCATATTTCCTGTCCAATCTATCTTGCAAAGCTGACAGGTAAAATACATTGGACCATTTTTGCTGCAATTATCACTGAAAAACAAACTGGGATATCTAACCCCATTTGAAACGGGGCTGTCCAAAAGTAAGATACTCATGTCTATTCCTTCAAGGGACTTCCAAGTTACCCAGAGGAACTAGGAAGTATGGAAAGTAAAATAAAATAATCTTTTGCAAAATACAAAATGGCCTTTTGGGTATTTCTGAGTTTCCAGGGTGTATGGAACCCCAGAAATATTTGTGCCTTGGAATATTAGGAGGTTAGCTAGGAAGAAAAAAAAAGGCAATAGATGAAACGAATTGGTTTCATCAGGCACCAGCTTTTCTGACTCCATCAAATTGTTCTAGCTGAGACGTGGTTTTCTTCCTTATGCTCCCCTTCACCACAGTTTGTGCTCATACAATTATCAAGCTACCAAACTGGATGAAAAGTAGTGCTGTCAGATATGTCCATTAGAAATAATCTGGTCATTAAGTTATGTTTAATGTACTTTTCCCATTGCAGTATAGTTAGTATTGAACTTTACTTGGTTGAACCCCGTTTTCCCTGTGTATGGATTTATTGAAATAGAACCAGAACAGAACCAAATAGAACCAAAGGTTTAAAAAAAAAATGTGAACACATTCACTTTGAATGGATTTTTGTGCTTTTAAATTATACAAAATAAATGGTACACAGGCATGACTTGTCTCACTTCTCTCCCTGCACAGGTACAAACCTGAAATTAAAATTATTTGGGCATAAATAGATGTCTAGTTGCTGCTGAAAAAAAAGGGGACCATTGAAGGTACAGGCCAAAAGATGTATATAATAGATAGTGAAAGACGTACAGTAGCAATCTCTCCTTGAGAAATCAATTGAGCATATTTTCACTTACTCCACATGATAACCATCAGTGGTTCCAGTGTGGGTCACTGTCCAATGTCAGCCAGTAAATAGTTTTTTCAAACCTTCGGGCAGTGTGCAGGCATTAGGTTTCATTCATCTTCTGCACAAGGTTGTCTTTGTTAGACTAGCTAAAAGTTACATGTATCGCTTCACAATTTGCTAATGGGTTCTGCTACATTACTATTCCATTATCAGACTATCCTTGCACTTTAATAAAAGGCTAGATTTCCCTGCTGCGGCTGGAAACAAAAATGCTAACTTAGCTATTGGGGGGTGGGATGGGGCAGAGGAAACAGCAAAGTACAGAACAGTTCCTGCAGAGATTTCTTGCAATTCTCACCTCTAAGCTGCAGTTATGAAGAGAGGGCCACTGGGGCAAGCTCTATATTTTGATAGGAGAAGATAAAATGCCACAAGCAACAGAGACAATAAGCATTACACATTTTATTGTGTTAAAAACAACAACAAAGAAATAGTCCTTTTCATTTTCTAATTCAAGAACCAAGACGCCTTGACGCATGATCTGTTTCCCAGTAGTTTTAGGCATTATTTGACAAGTTATACGATGATCTATCTATCTATCTATCTATCTATCTATCTATCTATCTATCTATCTATCTCAATATTAAGTTCTCTAATATTTGCTAAAAAGCTTCCAGCAGTTTATTATTTGCCATCACCAACCCTGCACTCCCAGGAAGTTCTGGAGAAATAGGAATGAAGTCAAACGTATAGTTAGAGATGGGAGAGACAATGCCGAGCAGATGTGAATCGCATTGTGTTTCCCTCTCTGTATGCTGTATATACACATATATGCACTTCCTGTCTTGTGAAAACAACCACATACATGAATGAATGAATGAATGAATGAATGAATGAATGAATGAATGAACGAACGAATGAATGAATGAATGACTGTACTTGCCCTGTTGGTAATAGAAGCTTTGCAGATTTGTAGACAATGGGGCAACAGACAAAGTCACCGGATCCACCTTTCAGACTTGGTGAGAACTAGAGAAGAAAGAAGGCTACCAAACACCTGAAACTGCTGGCATTAGGCACATTTCCTGTCAAAATTTGGTTGGTCAACAAACACAAAGGCTGCCCTGTAATTAAGCCCCACCCTGATCTACATTTTGCAGTCATGTAATTAATACTTCCTCTCTGCAAAGCAATGGAATAATTTAAAAAGCAGATCTCCCCCTTGTCCCCACCTCTGAAAATCTCTCTCTTTCTCCCCTTCCTTTTCTCTCATGTCTGTAAGAGAGCTTGGCATGCACCTTTTAGCTATACGGAAGTGATTTGCCAGTTTCATCTGCTAATAGAAAGCTACAATTAGATACTCAGTGCACTCTTTGTGTTAAGAGATGAAAACAATACTTCCTTCCTGTTGAAAAGCTGTGAATGGGGCAAGAACTGGGATTGGTAGAATACTATTTATCCAGGGAGGATTTATAGAATTTGTAGAGCAGGGACTAAAAAGGTTAACCCAATAGAGTGAATATTACATAGTCCCACAATTTTGGGTCTGAGTGTGACCAATATTGAGTGGGGCATATTATTCCCTGTGATATCCTTTGTATCAATTTTTCTGCTTACCAGATGTCTTTAATGAGATCAATGTGGCCACAAATTTCTATGTGGCAGGCTTTTCTGGCCTCCTGTGCATATTTCCTATAAACAGAAACAAGTTGTTTTTCTGTACATTATACTCATTCAGTGATTAAAACCAGACAAATGTGTAGAATCATGGCCAATCTATCTCAATCCATGTTAGTCTCCAGGCAGCCAAAACCAAGACGGTTGGAAGACCACCTTTTCTGGGCCAGGCCTACAGTTAGGTATAGTTTGGCAGAACCTCAGATGCAGGTGGTCAATAAAGATGGGATTCCTTGTATCCCAAGGATACCTTTCCAAAGGATAGTGCCAGCACAAGTGACATTCAATGAATAGCAAGTCAGCTTTGATGGCCAGAGATTCTTTTGCTGCTCTAAGTCTACTTGTCTGAAGTTAGTCTATAAACTATGAAATTATATATGAAGGTGGTTTTAAGGTGCAAGGCTCATTTAGCCATATATATTTCCATGGCATGAAAACTATCCCATAGGTTATACCTTGCAGAGCTATAAATAAAAATAAAAATGAATAAAAATCAGAGTTCCTGGGGTGGGGGGATCAGAATAGGTTCTGGATACCAAATAAAGATTAGTGTCAATAATCCCAGTATGCTTCATAGCAAGCCCAGGTTAATCCATGGTAGTGTTCTCATTCATTTCTCTTTGGGACAACAAATTCCCAGCTCCATACAGCTGCTGGACTTCTTAACCCAGAACATCTCACATCTGTACTATATATGTATTAGTATGAATTGCAAAATAAAGGAGAAAGACCACTCCCTTTTCTGACACTTAAATCAGCTACAGTATCCTGAGATAAATTAAACATGGAATGTGAAAGTACCAGATGTCCCAATTTTAATGAGTTTTTCCATCCTGAAATATAAAATCCCTATGTCCTTTTGGCAGGAAGAATTGGCAAAAGATGTGCACATTCAGCGTCTTCCTAGATACATTGTGTCAAAGTGACATGCACTTAGCTTCTTCACTGTACTGGGAGAATCTCAGATTCCTGCAGCTGCATCATATCTGATGAGATATCTGGAGTAAGGGAAAGAGGAAATCACTGAAGTTAGAAAACTAGACTGGGAATAGAATTGGCATGTGACTGAAGAAAATGGGGGAAATAACATGAGCAACAATAAACTATACATTGAGGGCTTTGCCCCAAAGTCAGAGTGATTCTTGTCAACAGGCCACTAATGGGGGGAGGGTGCTGAGAAGAGTTTTGGAAACTAAGAAATATCCTTGTTTTTTTCCATTTTTTCCATCTCATTGTTACCCAACCTTTTACTGAGCGATAATGTGTGAAAATATTTTAAAAGCTACATTTTTTAGCTGACCTAGTTTAGTGATGAATTGTTAGGAATACAGTATGTGCAATAAGTTAATTTTTCTTCTTCTTCCTCAGCTTCTAACAATTAGATTTGTTGCTTTCAGGAAAGGGCATAATAATTGTTTGGAAGCACCTTTATACAAAATTCCCTCAATGTTATTCTGAAATTTGACAAGGTTATTCCCATTATAGGTTCTGTTATTGCTTCAAAATTCATCTCATTTTTCTTATCACCACAAAGGTATTGGCATATTTTTATGATGGATGGATGGATGGATGGATGGATGGATGGATGGATGGATGGATAGATAGATAGATAGATAGATAGATAGATAGATAATATGCAGATACACAGAGATATAGATACACATATTGGAATACTTAGGGGATAGAGAAGGAGAGAAAGATTGGTTTTAGAGAAACATAGCTCAAAATAAAATTTGGTATGTTCCATCTTTGCTTAATGTACAAACTGAAACAAAACAGATGTTTCAGCCATTTGTCATTTTCCCCATACTGGACAATGGAGATCATTTTGAAAATCTCACTGCTGAGCCAGACATTGTGTTAAATTAGAGCACTCCCAGAAAAACCTGGCCTGGATCAGACCCTTAGTCTAGATCTGGTAGTTAGTTTCTAAACAGCTCTACAATTGTTTGGTTTGACATAAACATCTGTCTGTTTCTTCATAAGGTTTGGATGCATTGTGAGTGTAGTATCTTTTACCCCAGAAATTCTTTTCTCTCTTAAAGTGTGGGAGGAAATTTTCATTTGTGCAGCCAACAATTCATGTAGCCATGCTTTTCTAGGCAAATGTGCAAATTGGGGTGGGCGTAAACAGCCCTTCAGAATTCTCCACTGTATTTGTTGGCATCGGAATTCGGGGGATGATTTCTGTGAATTTCAATATGTAAAGGAAAAATTATTCCAAAATTTCTCAACAACAGGATTCCCACATAGCCGTAACAATATCACTGCTATGAAATAAACACACTAGGAAAAGTTTCCTCATGATGTCTTTTCTTGAGATATAATAGAGGCATGGGAAGCCAGCAAAGCACTGGGACATCACTGCTACATTGCAGAACATTCTCATATTTTTGTCCCTCATAACTAGATAAGTGCAAACATGCAACGCTTCACCCATTCTTCTTCTTTGTTTTTTTCTTTTCTTTTATTCTTTCTTTTCCTTTTCCTTGAAGAAACAAAAACAGAACAAAATTATCATGCTTTTTAAAAATGCCAGGGACAAAAGGAAAAGGGGAAAAATTGAACGTGAAAAATTGAACACAAAAAAAAATACATATATGTGATTCTAAGGAGAAATATACACATTTTAAGTATCCATATTAATATCTCTATCTAGAAAGACATTTGTATATACAAAAGTAAATCTATCATGAAAAAATTAGTTAAACACAGCACCTAATCAGTGATCAGTTTTGAATAAATTCACCCTTCCACTGTACTATTTTGAAAGCTCCTTGTTGTTTCAATTTCTTTAGTTAGCTGCCAAGTTTGTTATCACAAAGCTCACATACATATTTCATTAGGTCAGTGGTACTGAAAAGTTTAGGAAACTGTTCTGGCTAAAAAAAGTAACACAAGCTCTCATCAATTACATGCTTTAAAAATGAAGCAAAGGAGCAAAACAGCATTCATTATGAAATAATGTGTGATTTTCCCAGTTTCTTCAAAATCTTTTAACCAAAAGAATTGCCAGAGCAGATTCTCTTCCTTGAGACTAAACTAAAATTGGTAAATGTAAAATGGCACGAACATTTATTTGTCCTGCACAAGCATCAATATACTTTGGAATACTGTGTCAATGTTGGAGTCATACATATCTAATGATTTATAGTAATGCAGTATTAATAAATTAATTGGGGGAAGTTTAAACATCACACCATTTTGAGTTTAAAAACTGTCCTTTAACTGCCTTAAAAAGTGCCTTTATGAAGATGTTTTCTTTTTTTCTTTTGATAAAGTAATACAATTGGACATAAAATACTAAAGTCAAGTAATATTAAGTTACTTGACTTAATATTTAAAAATATATCTGAGAGCCAGTTTGGTCCAGTGGTTAAAGATCCAGGCTAGAAACCAGGAGACTGTGAGTTCTAGTCCCACCTTAGGTGTGAGAGCCGGCTGGGTGATTTTGGGCCAGTCCCTCTCTCTCAGCCCACGATGTCAGGCTCAGGTGACAAGCGGGTCAGTCAATTCCTGTCGCAACCAAATGGATAAACATTAGGTTGATCTGGAAAAGGAAAAAAAAAAAGCAGACCCTGCACCTACAGGAAAAATGTTAGGAAGAAAATATATTCTTTTTTTTTTTTTAAGCATTGTGCCATTCGCATACATGTCACTAAATATGAGAATTATATAAATATAGCAATTTGATACAATAACAAACACAATAGTACACATAATCACTACATTTCCAATCTTAGGATAGGATAGGATAGGATAGGATAGGATAGGATAGGATAGGATAGGATAGGATAGGATGGATGGGAGGGAGGGAGGAAGGAAGGAAGGAAGGAAGGAAGGAAGGAAGGAAGGAAGGAAGGAAGGAAGGAAGGAAGGAAGGAAGGAAGATTTGAAAGACCATTTGAGCACTGTTGCCTTCACTAGCTTTAAAGAGCTAAAGCCTTCTCAAATCAAGCTCAGATACTATATTATAGGTTTCTCAGAGCCTGATAAAGTAGATAACAGTTTACAAAACATTACTAGTTTGGATAATCTGTACATTGCTGGGTGAGTCACCTTTCCTGTCCATCCAAGTTATTAACAAAAGAATTAAGAAGTCCCTGCCCTGTCATAGAAATTCTGTGCTAATATGAAAATATCCAGTTGTTGAGGTTTCTGTATCCTAATCCATTTTCCTTTTCAATAAACATAATTAAAGAAGACTTTGTGAGAATCTTGTGTTCAGTTGCAAGAGTCTAACATCCAGGTATCTATATGGACACAACCATGCAGTTCTCTTGGCAGTAGTACTGAAGTGGTTTCTTGCTTTCTTCTCAGATATTTTTTGGGTTTCCCATCTTGCCTACATCCCTGATATTCCTTGGCAGTCTCCCATCTAAAATAATTAGGCCCAACCCTGCTTAGTTTCCAAGTTCAGTCAAGGTCAGCTAGGTGGTACCATTTGCTGAAATGTATCCCTTTTAGTCTTATTGTAATAAATGATCATCTTTGGTTTTAATTTGTTTTATGTTATAGCTATACCTTTTTGCACTGAAGAAACCACTAGGACAATGGGACATGTGGGCAATAATGGCAAACTAAGTAGGATTGGATGGAGCACTTACAGGGTGAGTGTATGCAAAACATGGTGTGATGTATGGAGTGTCACCACTGAAATCTTCAGCAGTGACCTGTATGGGATGCCATCATCTCTATTCAGTTGCAGCTCCAAAAACCCACTGTGACATTGAAGAAAAGAGAATTCCTGTCACTTGCTTGATACATAGCTTTAAATATCTTTCAAAGATTTTTGAAAATAAAAAATGCTGCTGTCCACACATGTAGATTTATGAGCAAGTGTGTCTACAGACATTTCTTGGTTTTTAATCTTTCTCCACTATTGCAAATAAAGTTAGTTGAAAAATAATATTCTGTTTGCTGACAGGTCATACAGGTCACTAATAAAAAGAAAGTGACTTGTCCTCCAGTGCATCATTTTTGATGACATATCTTTTTCATTTTGCACAGGTGGGAGGCCAGGGCTATTCATTTACACCTTTGTCTTTTTCCTTCTTAACTGCCAATTGACTTCCATCTGCAAATAAAGATAATATTCCAACGTTTTGCAGTTAAAAAAAAACATGCCTCTTTTTCCTTTGATTGACAATAATGTATTATGCATAGGTACAACTCTTCAACTGGTCAAGCAAAGAATGTTAAGGGTAGGGGGAAAAAACAGGACCAGAGGCTTTAGAAAAGGAAGAACAACTCAGCAGCACTTCACATTTCAGAAATGGCCAAGAATTCCCAGAGCTGTTTCCACAGTCAAGCTAAACAGCTGCTATTGGAGTTCCTACGCAACTCATTTTCTTTCCAAACTATGTTTCGGGGGAAACAAAGACAAAGTGCAAAGAAAGGGCAGCCAAAATGTTGCATGAAGAGATGAGTGAGGCACCAAATCACATAGGGTCAACACTGCTAAGTGTATAGATCTTTGCTCATTCCTCTGAAATACTGGCTATTTTCCCACCTCTGGAACTTTTAAATATGCACCTATCTTTCCTATCATTTGTCTTTCAGGAATAATGAAATCAGCCGATAAAGACCCACTGTATTTGAAAGATCCTCACATAACCTCAAAAGGTCTCTATTCCAGGAACAGAATTCTCATTTCACACAGGGATTCAAGGGAGTGATTCAAAAAGTTTCCAATATGCTCCAATCTGTTTTGGAGTTATCAGTTCCAGGAATTATCTGCAGGTACTGTACTGGCAATGTTTATATCTACTCCATACAAAGCCATAAAATCTAAGCAAATGGGATAATATGAGGTATTTTTAAGCTGTGGCACATTATCTGATGATCCGATTCATCCAGACAGAACTGATTCTCCAAGGACCGGAAACATTAACAGAGTTTTAAACCTTCTGCTAGCAGTGGTTCTTCGCTCGTTTAACTTCTTATTCCATATTTAGACCTTGCTTTCTTAAGTCCCAGCATTTCCCCCCTGAATTCTTATCTACTTTTGGTCTAGGTTGTGTCTTTGCTAAACATTATACAGTTATTAGATCAGCCACTTCCACTCGTCTACAGACCCCCAAGGATTTCAAATATCTTGAGTTCCCTATTAATAATTCCATATTCAAAAATGCAATGATGCAGCTCATATGATGTATTGTTTGGCTTCAGTGATGTCTTCCCTTAGCCAAAATTGGTCATTGAATTAAGAAGTAGTTTTTTGTTGGGGGGGGGGGGAACACCTCTGATGCTAAAGCTGTAGCCAGTTGGAATTCTGAGCAAAACAAAAACTGTAAACTCTGGGGGATCTTTGGGCAATCTCTCAGCCCCTCAGGTCTGTTTTCCTTCTATAAATATTTACAGGAGAATATTCAGCTTGGCTCTGAATTTCCTTTACCAACATAATGTGTTCAAAAGCTAACCGGGAACACCAAATAACTATTTCATTTCCCCTACAAATAGCAGCAGCAGCAGCAGCAGCAGCAGCTATTTTCTCCTCCTCCTCCTCCTCCTCCTCCTCCTCCTCCTTCTTCTTCTTCTTCCCCTCCCTTCCTCCTTCTCCTCCTCCTTCCACAAACACACACACTACAGCAGGGTTCCTCAACCTTGGCGACTTGAAGATGGGTGGACTTCAACTCCCAGAATTCTAGGAGTTGAAGTCCACACATCTTCAAGTCGCCAAGGTTGAGGAACCCTGCACTACAGTATGCAAATTCACTCAGATCCATAAAACTCTGTAAGAGGGATACTAAATATTTTTTATCAGTAATCAGTAAAGCAAGTGAAAACTTTAAAAGGTGCCTATAGTATGTCATACTTTGCAAACAAAGACTTGTACTTCTGTTTAGTGTCAAAATAAAATCTGTGAAACATATAATCTGTTTTATTACAATCAAAATAGTGAAATAGATGTACACAACAGGAACACACTCTGAGGTGAACTAACATGAAAATGTATTACAGCTGGTTATGAGTTAACAGTTCCTTAAAAAAGAAACAATCCACTAAATATATGACGTCCAGTCCATCTCCTCTGAGCATTTTTAATTCCCTTGCCCTCTTATTTTCCATATTAGATCCTATTTCTTCCATTAACTACATAAAATGAGTAAATGATATACCATTTTTCCAATATAAACTGATTTTTCAAACTTATATCCTCCCTCTTTCAAACTCCCGTTTTTTTTTCCCCCCCAAAAAGAAAGGAAGCTAAAAGAGGAAATTGCATTTTTGGCTGGTAGCCATGCTGAAGCTGAGAACATGTCTTTTAGCAAAGAAAAAGCAACTCAGTGAATGGCTTGCTTTTCAAAGGCCCAAATACAATCTTCACAGTCATTCAGTATGAGCTGTTTCTTTAATGGAAGAAATAGGGACAACTTCCCTATTTCCCATGTGTACTTTGGTGAACATCCCATTAAGTAAAGAAAAAAAGGGCTTGGAGCCAATTAACATTCCATCAATCAACATTTGGAATCTTTTAATTAAAAGAAAAGATACTTCCTACAACATGCATATATACACAATACTCTGGTTTTATCCATCTCTTAGCTCTCTCCCTCTTCTTCCTTTCAGCTGCAGACATTGGTTCTCGACATTGATTTGAATTTAAGGCCAAACACAGTATCTACAGTAGCTTTTCAAAAATCCATAGGGGGGAAAAACAGCTTGCTCACTGTTTTTCCATATAAGTTGGACAATTTGAGGCCCTCTTCAACTTTGGGTGCAGATCCTAGAGCTCTTTTCAATCATTAATTATATAGGGAATAATCATATAAAGAGAATTTAATAAATTTAATGTAAATGTAATCTGAAATTACAAGGAAAAGTCTCTTGCAAGTTGAGCTCAATTTTTATTGAGTTCATGAACATGTCCATTCAGTTTTATTGGCAGCAGAATGGAAGTGGTTTGCATTGCCTTTTTCTGGGAAGTTTAGCTTTGCTTTGCTTTCCAGCCTGGCATTTTCTAGAGGAAATGAGCTAGTTAGAAACCTCATCCAAAAACTAACCAGAGTTGATCCTGCTTAGCTTCCAAACCAAGATAGAGTGTCCAAGTGGTATTGTCTTACTGAGACTTGAGACACAAATAGAAATTACATTATATTCCATTTAGGTTTGGTCCAGGCTATACTTCATCATAGAATGTGCCTCCCTCCCACCACTACTCAGTATGGAACTCAAAGGAAATTGCAACTTTTGGTTTATAAAACATTGTATATTTATTTTAAACATCTTTTAGAAAGCCAAGAAAAATGGCAAAATTCCTATGTAAGTGTGTGGATACAATAGTTGGTCTTTCTTATCACAACTAGCTGGAATGGAAGTTAACTTGGAGAAAGATTGTAGTTGTTGTTGTTTATCTGAGTTAATGAAGATAACTGCGTCTCCTTACCTCTTCCTCTGATAAAGCCTAATGATCATCCTACTGTGGATGATCATGGAGAAGAAACAAAACCTGATAAAGCTGACTTAAGAATTAAGAACTTTGGAATTCACAAAATATGAGATAGGCCATGATGTTGTGGCCAATGCTATGCAGGTGTTCCATAAATGATCAATTTATGAAACAGATGAATAGCACTGGATCTAACATTTGAGGTGAACAACTGAATAGCACTGCCCCCAATAATTAAGATGTAATACAGGAGATGTACATTGGAAGAAATAATACTTGGCACATAAATTGACATGATCTGTGTTGGCAGCTGCCAACCAATAAAAAGAGTTTTTGTTGCAATTATTACTTCCTACTTTTCATCCAGCAAAATTCTCAAGGTGCTGAAGATCTTGATTTAAAGCTCTATAAAAATATCAATTCAAGTGTCAGCCGTCATAAAAGGGAAAATTCAGAAATGTGTAATAACACAATTATCCAAGGCTACACTGCATTTAGAATAAAACATACAGTTCTGTCACCTGAGTATCACAAACCATCAAGGTGGCAGAAGAGAAGTTCAACCATAATTATTAGACAGTTAGAGAGCACTATCCCAATGACAACTTTACCACTCCCCCCAAGGGAAGGGGAAGGAAGGAATGATAGGATGGTGGGGATATTTGAGATTTATAAAATCATTCATTGTCCGGTAAAAAGAAACTAACTGGCAACAGATCCAAGTAGGATCGATCGATCAATCGATCTATCCATCTATCATAAAAATACAACAACAAAAAAGTTAAAATACCATTATAATAGTACACAGTTCTAATTCTATATATGCTTATCTAATATAAATATTATTCAAGTACATATATATTTCTAATAGAGTTATATGACTATCCTATTGTTGCTTTTTTAACCCAGTGTATTTTGTACAAATGAGTCCCATATTTCATTATACTTGTCCGTACAAAGTCTATGTCTATAAGCAATCTGCTCATAAGTAGCAAGTGTAATCATGTCTTCAATCCATTGACTAAATGGAGCCATACATTTATCTTTCCAATGTTGCAATATCAGTCTTTTGGCCATAGTAAGGGCACGGAGAATCCATTTACAATGTCTAGTTGTCAAGTAACATGTACTAGGTATATAGTTCAAAAGAATATTATCCTCTGAAAATGTTAGCTTTTGTCACACAATCATATTTATATACTTCACTACTATCTCCCAAAACTTAAAAAGTACAGGACATTGTGAAAACATATGTTTTAAAGAAACATTCTTTGTTGCAATCTAGCAGTCATCCAAATTTTGTAGCCCATACATTCTCTTGGCAGAGCAAATAAAAATGCATATGTTTGTGTATGAATGAGAGAGATGGGAGCCGAGAAAATTGGGTATATGCCTGAGAGTAAAGTGTGAATGAGGATTAAAGTCTGGATAGATTTGGTGAGGTCACATTTAACACTACAGTATATTTGATAGTTATAGTTTTGTATTGGAGGTGGATTTAGCTGTTAAAAAATAAAAAACACCTCCTCAATACCAACCTCTTCTTTCGTCATGTTCTCTTTGTTAGGGTATTTTAACGGCCATCCTGGATCCAGCAATGAAATTCCTTGCACTGGGATTAATGCTTCTCTCAACATTTTAAATATAGACATCTGGAGATTTATCACTAATTTAACACACTGTTTCTTTTTTAAAAAAGGTACATAATTAACTAAATCCTACTGCGTATGTGGGCCCCAACTACTTGTCTATCATTTATCGCTATTTGAAGCAGTTCTCAGATACCATCACATGATGATATACCATCACAGAAAGATTGCATGTGTCAACCAACAAATGCTGTTGACCACCACTTGTCATGACTAATAGATGTGTAATAAACAATCAAATATTTCAGTTGTCAAATACTGATATTGGATATTAAATATTAACTGATAGTAGAGAGTGATTAACTTAAAAATATACTGAAAAGGGGAACCTTACAAGTTAGATTAGCTGCAGGAATCTGTGCTTTTGCAATATGTTTCAAGAGGAGCTTTGTTCATATGCTACTTTAAGGATATGGATATGTCTCAGGATGACCTAGCACTTTTTCCTGAGGTAAAAACCATATGGACTTTAAAGAATCAGGATAGAAAGAGGATTGACACCTTTGAACTTTGCTGTTGGAGAAGACTCCTGAGAATACTGTGGATAGACAAGAAAACAAACGGATGGATCATTGAACAAATCAACCCACGTTCTTACTTGAAGCACAAATGACCAGGCTCAAATTATCCTACTTTGGATACATTATGCAAAGACTCAGCTCTCTGGAGAAGGCTCTAATGCTGGGAAAGATGGAAGGAAAGAGAAGAGGAGGATGACCAGCAGTAGGATGGATGGACTCAGTTACAGTAGTGAAGAGTGCACTGTTGGCAGACTTGAAGGAACAGGTTAGGGATTGATTGTTACAGATAAAATCTGTCTATGTGGAGTTGAAAATGACTTGATGGCACATCAATCAATCAATCAATCAATCAATCAATCAATCTATCTATCAACCAACCAACCAACCAACCAACCAAAAATGACATATGGATAGGACTATGCAGAGTCAAAATGGCCGTCATGACAGTGTGATTGAAGCTTTGCCATTTTTTATGTGCATATGGACACTTCCAGACACCCCTTCATATGAACAATTGCCATTTTAAGGAGAAAGAATTTTGTTTCACTGTCAGGAACATTCTATGCATGTTTAGTAACATTAGCATGTCTGACATTCATGCATGTTTAGTAAAGTATCAAATAAGTCTCTTTAAATTTTCATAGGCATCAGAGTATGGGGAACAAAATAAGCATGTATTTAAAATATTGATAGCATCAATAGGGTGTATATTATGTCTTCTGTACTTCCACATTTATGCACAAACCCCTTACATAAATATGCTCACACCTAAATTTGTCCAATCTTGTTGATCTCTATATAAAATTCACACCCTGACAGGTATGAATGTAACCCAGCCATGTAATTAATTTGTTTGTGAGTCATAGGCTCACAAATGTTGATCTAATTCTGAAAATATCTCATTTAAGTTTGCAATCTGGGACATAAACTTTCCACAAGCATGCCAAATGTAGGAATAATGTTCCACCCCCAAAAAAGTTAAAATTCTTTTCAGAAAAGTTTTTTTAAAACATTTGAAGACACCTTTAAATGTTAGTCTAGAATAAAAATGAAAAATTAGAATAAAAATGAGATACTGACTTCCTAATATAATACCTATTTGATGATCATCATTAGGTTTGTTATTTATTCAAATGTTAATTATTTCATTTCTTTTTATCATTTCCTGTTGAACTGGATGAAGCTGTCTGCTATTGTGTAACCATTCTGGGACTTTACTGTCATTCTTATGCTGTTTCTTACTATACAACATGTTTTCCATAACAGTGTGATTTTATATTTGTATGACAGAATGTATCTTGTCTGAAGAGAATTTTTCCCCAAAGGCAGATAATAAATTATCTAGATAAAACATGTATATTCAATTAAATGCTGTAGTAGTTCACTGTAAATCAAATAAAAGGCTGTATTGGATTAGTTTAAAAAAAGTCAGCTAGCAGTCAAATAAACAGTCAAACAAATACTGAAAATCCTTATTTACCTTCAACTGCAATGATGGCAAGAATAGCTGAAAGCCATGAGGAATTAAAAACAAAACCCAGAAACATAAAAGCATTTTGGTTATATACGGTATGTACGTTTACACTTTTATACAGGAATTCTGCTTTCATCTTAGGTTGCAGAGGACTTCATAGCTTCAGCTCCAAGCTACAGCATGGGACTTGAGTTTTTCTTTCTTTCACGTACATGAGCACAACGGGGGAAAATGAACACAAACATGATATGAAAAATGTCAGCAACTAAAAATGAGTGGGAGGACAGTTCAGCTCTCCGTGACATTTTGCCATTGACTCCAAGATTGTTATGCTTGAGAAGAGTAATTAGGAAGTCAGATTTCATTGTGGAATAGCGGAAATGGAATTTTTTGGAAACAAATGTGAACACGATTTCCCAAGAATTAAACACTGATCAAAGTCTCTTACCATTCCACACATGTTCATCAACTCACCAATGCAAAAACAAAATAAGTTCTGTGAACGGCCATTGTTATTATATGTCTGTGTTACATTTCTACATTTTGTCCTCCTCTAACTTCTGCTTGTATTAATTCTCAAACACAAGTACAGGTATGGTTCTCACTCAGGCCATGTCTCCACTTGTACCTAACTATGGCGCGACTTTTGCCCTTGCAATATTTTTTTTTCTGTTGTGTCCCTAGAATACTGCCTTCATCTCTTCTCTAGACTGTGAATAAATAGCTTTAGTCAAGTTTAGTTATGCTTTATTTATTTACTTATTTATTTATTTATTTAATTTATTTATTTAAAAGATTTGGATGGCCACCCATCTTATATGACATAACTCTGGGTGGTTCACAACAGTCATAAAAGAATAAAAACAATAAAAAGCATAACAACTTACAGAAACAGAACATACCCAGCACCCCAAGCACTGCATATGTAAAGATTTATCACATCTGTAGAGTTTCCCTAGGCTCCAGCCTCTCATCACCCTGGGCTTGCAGGAAAAGTCAGGTCTTAACTGCTTTTCAGAAGGCCATGAGAGTAGGGGTCTGCTGGATCCTTCAAAGTGAAGGGGACACTACTTAGAAGTCACTCTGCCTAGATCCCACTTGATAGTAAGATAATATATAATATTGCCTACATCCAATAAACTAGTCAGTAAAATTATATATAAAATACTTTTTAAAAGTATGGTTCAAAATTCTTTTTGGCCCTGGAGGATACACAGGTTGGTAGGACTGGGATCAAGGGTCACACAAATCCATGTCTGTGATGGAATGGAATTATGAAGGCCAGACTCAGGGAGGGAAGCATCGTCTTTCGTCCCCTGAAGGGCGAGGAAGAGATAAGAGGATGAGGCTGGCACCTCCCTGAGGAATTCACTCTGTGTTGACTGGCTGACCCTGGGAACTAGTTTCAGTCTGGGAAAATTCTTGCTAGATGTTGTAGCTAATAAACATTGCTGAACTGAATCTGCATGGTCTCCTGGAATTCCTTGGGCTAGGCCTGACAATGTCCATGTGCACAGATCCATTTACATACATAAGCACATGTCCTCCAATTTACACATATGCATGCACGACTCATTAGCATAAAAAGTCACCACCTCCTTAATGCCTCCCTAATTCAAACATTCATCTTGATAGGCCCATGCAGCTACTGTGCAAGACCTGGAAAGGGCATGGCTTCTTTAAGGAACTGCCCACACTTCTGATAAACACGCTGGGGCAGGATCTATAGCACTTTCCCCTTTTACATCAGAATAGCACATACCTGTAGTGGAAACTGACAAAGCTTTCTCAGTGTCACTCCTAATTTTTTGTTTTTGTTTTGAGTTCCTGTGGGGAAGCTGCAAAGCTGTCCAGCTAGCATTTCCCTTTAAGGACCCAAAGCTAAGGAGCCAAGAGAAAAGGGGGGCAAGAGTTCTTTCCAATGGGAAAGGCGAGCTACTGCTTTAAAAGAAAAGAAAAGAAACTCCAAATTTAACTTCCATGCAGTTTCAACTATGCTGCTGCTAAGCTGGAAACAAACCAGCTCAACAAAGAAGTCCTGGGATGGTTTCAAACTGGCAGTGAATCCTTGTACAGAAGAATTCTATAATAAACTTGCATTAAGGTTTTTTCTAGAGTACCCATAGGTTTCTTTCCCTACAATCAGAAACCTGGTCTATTAATCTTGAGCAATGACAGTCAAGTAGAGTTCTAGTGCTACCAAAGAAGAAGCATGGGGCACAAAAGCAGAGGAGGATGGGGCTGAACAGGAGCATCAGAGGCTCTCCCTGCCACCACACATCCCTCTGTGCTCTGTTACCTGGGCAACTTGACAGGTAGCGAAACCCATCATTTTAAGCATCTAGCTACAATCACCCAACACTGCCCAAGCTCATGTTAAGGAGAGTGGTTACAAGTGGGAGGCGGCAGGGGAAATGAAGCCAGGGGAATCCACTAATCCCTTGGCTCACATGAGGTGCGTTACAACAACCTTCTTTTCCAGCATGTTTACTGTTGCAGAATAAAGTTCAGCAACGTGGACAGCATAGTTTATGCCAGCATATTTTTCTGCTAACTCAACTAGTGCGTAGAACTTCACCAGTGCCATTGGCTATTTGCTATAGCTTTTTGGAAGAGCCCAATCAAATAGCATTGCATGTATGCATTACAACGGTTTGAGTACTGTAGATATAATTAACTAAAAATGCAGATCTAGTGCTGTGACTTTCTATTTATATGGAATGCCTCCCATGCATTTGGGGCTCATTTTAACTAGGCTACACAAGAAAGGAACTCTGAAAACAAGTCAGAGTAATGGTTTTTGATACACTTGTTCTTGTAAACAAGTTCTTTTGCATACATAGGGTCAGGGAAATATTCTTCCTTTCTAACAAACAATTGCAACAAGTAAGAAAAGAACTCTAAATATTCATTTCTGGCATACATAATGTACAGCATCTTCCCAAATTGCCATATAAATATTTGGACTGTGGCTCCAATTGCTATTCTCCTCCACTACCCTTTTTCTTCTCCAAAGATGGATTGTTCATTTTTGTTTCCAGTATATTCAACTTCCTGATAGAAAACAGGGGGTGCCAAATATGCTCTGATGATTTAGTGTTGTCTTTATGGTTCTTTTAAGAAAGAGATGATGAAAACAGAGACAAATGACTTGCCATGAGTGGCTTTGTGTACTCAACGGCTTGGCACGTGACAGCAAAGCAATATGTCTGGAATGTTGAAGAATTCTTAGAAACTTGTCTCCTTAACCAAACATGGGCAACAGAAAATGTTTATTAAAAGCAATGTGTAATTGGGGGGGGGGGGGGTTGCTTTCTTTAAAAAAAGGGGGGGGATGAATCAAGATGGTTACAACTTGATAACAAGAAAAAAGCATACAATTACATTTTTTCTTCTATTAACTCTTGTTGTCAAATCAGATCTCTTTCTCCTCCTAGTTATGAAATCTATTTTATATCCCAGAGATAAAAGTAACTGAACCAAAGGTCTAGTTTTGTGCCATAATCCAGTTCTGAACAAACATAGTTGTTTGCATTCAACAACTGGGTACATTCATCCCCTTCGTTTCTATGTATCCTCCATCATTTTTATGTATCTAATTGATTTAATAGAACATAAACTAGCATTATGATATACAGCCCCACCACCCCTGACTTTTTTAGATCCAGAAGCCATCTCTAACAAAGGGCAAACCCATATGCCAGGCAGCAATGTTAAATTCCAGGAATATTTCCAAGGACAGAAGTGGACTTTCTCACTATAAGAGGTCTTACAGATGTGTATCCCGTACATTTGCAATTGCTCTGAATATTCAGGGAATTGTTGAGAAAAAGTGCTGTGATCTACAACCTTGAATGTTCATCTAGAAGCAAGGGAGAACAAGTCAGATCCATTCAAGGGGTCCACTATTAGAATTTCAGAAATTAAAATTCTAATTTTAATTTCTATTTTAGAAATCTTTGTATAATAATGAATAGGACTCTCAGTTTTCAGTAATGGTCCACATTCTATGGAATAGCTTCCCCCAGGATATATGGGTCATAGTTTTCATTGGATTTATGAGCTTGTGTTTGAGGGTACTTCTACGTGATGAACCCAGGAATGTAAAGGACCTGACTCTGTGTGCGTGTCTGTGTATGATGTGGTGGTTCAGAAGATTTTCATTGTGCTATTGGAATAGAAACCATGGCTTTGTGAAAATGCTGTTACAACAGGTTCCAGGCTAAAATTATGTATTTGTTTAAAGCTTATTTCCTTTTGGTGAAGAGAAATCTAGATAGTGCCAATCAGAACTGGCAGAAGCTTGAGTAGGGCACTGATTGAATCATGTTTTTGGCAGACTCCTGCTGGTCAGCTGGAGAGAGAACACACTGATTAATTCTCTGTGTTCTCTCTCCATGTTCTTAGTTTGTCAAATATGAAGACAATCTGCTTCAAAGTGTTTTGGAGAAATTAAGGAGCAGAAATTGTGAAGTGTGGAAATGCTGTGAGCTAAAAGACATCAAACTGCAGATGTGAAACAGGACTTCTGTGACCAAAGTTTCTTTTTATTAAACACAAATGCTGTATATATAATCTAAGAATCTAGTTCTAATCTACCCTTCTCCATGGCATTTTCGTTTTACATAAGTAGGGATATTTTTTAAAGAGTTCAGTTCCATTCTGAGGCACCACCCCCAAACCAAACAGGTTTACCCTTCCACGATAATGAGGTTGTAGGGGAAAATAATCTTTCTTTTTGAATCAAAATCTTTTGCTTGTTCTGGTGTACCAATTAGCTGTCTCTTCTGTGACCTTTTGGGTTCAAACACACAAAATATTCAGCATAGCTATTTGAATTTTGGCAGCATCTGGAAACCTTGGAAGTTCCTATATGCATTATCTTGGAATTGCCTACATGTAACTATATACAATGGCCATAGCCAACTTGCTCTCATTCTTTAGAACAGAGGTAGTTAATCAGTGGCTCTGCAGATGTTTTGAGAACCTAAACTCCCACCTGTCCAGTAAGCATAATCACTGATTGTGGGACTTGTAGTCCAACAATGTTGCTATACCCCTAATTCCACATTCCTGCCCTAGGAACAATACAATACTGAGTGACCTTTAATACTTCTTTTGAGTCATCCTGTCATGCTCACTAGGTCAAGCTTGTTCCTTTGTTGGTTGTTGGTACATCCTTCCTCTTTTGCTAATCTGATGCCAGGTGATAGGCTTTAAATAGTTGAGCTGGGAAAGGGGACTTTGAAAGAGACGCACTGCATTTACAAAGTGCACAAACCTGGTGCCCTAAATGGACTGGCCAGGGCGGGGGGGGGGGGGGGAGTGAATAAAATGAATAGCTGAATAAAGTCATTTGTTTGAGCAGCCCTGCAGCCCTGATACCGTGATCTGTTTTCTACAATTTCCCTCTGAGGATTGTGTATCTAAAGACAGCAGCCACTTTGTTCTCTATGTGTTTGCATCCGGTTACAGAGGAGACATGCAGTCTGAACTCCCTTCTGGAAATTTGTTTTATTCTTTACCTTCGGATTTAATGAAAAGCATACTGCATATGCTGTTGCCATTTCCTCAGAGGAGAAAACAGTGTGCACCACTTAACAACCTAAAAAAATAATAATAATAATAATAATAATAAGAATAAGAATAAGAATAAGAATAAGAATAATAATAATCTTCAGGGCACAAGGCATTAGCCCTTCTCAAGCATAATCTCTCATATGATGGGTGAAAACAATCTTTCAAAAATAGCATTGAGTTCAGGGTCAACCTATCTTCATTTTCCTCACTTGAAAGTATGTTGACAAAGTTTTAACTAAACTTTATTGTAAAGTAAATTTATAATGATCACAGACTCCGCGGCTGCAAGTATATGATCTTATTGTGAGCTTAGACATAGACAGTAGGAACTGATGAGTAGAGTTGTAGTCCAATAGTGAAATGCACTTTCCTCATGCAGAAAGTCTCAGGTTTAATCTCTAGCATTTCCAGTACACCTAAAAGAAATTCCTAGATACATTCCTAACCAAAAATCTGGAGATCAATCATTGCCAGGCATGCCACCCTAATAGCCACAAGGATTGGCTCCTGAAAAGGGCTGTGGAACATTCCTTGCTTAAGAAGTCTTTCTTGGATCTAGCTATTTTGGACAATTATTGTATCATCTGTATTCTAACCTTCAAGGGAAGGATATTAAGACTATAATCACTGGGCAGCTAAGGAAACTTTTCAGTCAGGGTTCAGGCATGGGATTGAGACAGCATTGCTTGCTGAATGATCTTTGTTAGGACCTGGATGGAGGTAATATTTCACTAATAATGAACCTGAAGCTTTATCTTTCTGGTCCTGCTCTATATCTTCTCCACAAAAGTACCCCAAAAGAGTATTTTGCAATAACCATAATCATAATATTAATAATAATAAACCATCAGCATTGACAAAATCACCATCAATCAATTGCAAAAGTCGGCTTTCCTTGAAACAGCTTATATCCTGCAACGATACCTTTAACACCATCAAACAACATCTGCCTATCCCAGGTCCTTGGGAAGGACTTGACAGGTGGATACAAATGCCAAATCCAGTCTAAACATCTGGCTGACTGTGCAATCAAGCATAACATATTAAATTTATATGCCACCCAACTTCCAGCAACTCTGGGTGATCTGCAGATTGTTAAAAACATTTAAAAACAAGGAATAATACAAAAATAACACAACGCAAAGGAACAAAGATGGCAGAGAAAACAAATTGAGATGTGAACAAGGAAAAGGAAGAAAAGGGCATCAATTGTTCTCACCAAAGGCCTGGGCAAAGAGCTACTACTTCAAGACCTTTTGAAATACCAGTAGGATGAGGGTCATTCGAGTCTTGGGGAGAAGCTCATTCCAGAGGGCAGGCACTGGGGAGGCTAGAAAGCAGCTATTCTCTGCCACACATCTGTCACACTTTTTGTCAATTATGTAATAAAGTGGTGTATCCAGGTCACTGCCACTGTGGACAATTTCAGAGAGGCTCTACTCTGGCATATTCCCTAGTTGCCTACCCCATGGCTATGAGAAGGTGGAAATTGGAATGGTAATAAAAGCAGTGATTCTAGAGAGGCCACATTTTCACAGGAGCTCTCTAGGATGACTAGTAATTCTCCAGATAGTAGTTTGCATGATATGGCTGACTGGGAGCAGTTACTTTAGTCTCAAACAAGATTAGATCTGTTTACTAATGGATCTAAATCACACAGTTAATTGTCTGGATCAATTATATAAAAAAATTAATTTTTATTAACAATTTTAATTACAATAGTAAAAACTAATATAAACTAAACTTAAAGAAAGAGAATGGAAAAAAGAATAAAAAGTGCAGGGAAAAAGAAAAAGAAGAAAATGAAAAGAAACAATATAATAAAGAAAAAGAAAAGAAATATATAAAGAAGTGACTTCCAGCCTTCATCACAAGTATAAACTAATATAATAACTCCTTATAATCTCTTCATCCGATATTCCATCCCTTATCTATAAGCAAATCCATAAAATATTAATTTTTCAGTCCTGGTGTCAGCAAAAAGACCATTAGGGATTGAGAGAACTTTGCAAAAAACTGCCCTATTTTAACCTTGATCAAATAAACCAACTTTATATTCCTTCCTTTTACTTGTAACATCTTAATATTTAATTCAATCAAATATTGTCATAGGATTTGATTTCTCTCTAATTCTTCTTCATCCCATCACATAGATTTCTTCAAGGCTTTAACAAGACTCTTTTTTAGATCCAGTAAGAAAACATTTTCCAGGTTATTCTCTTGGTTTATCATTTCTATTTCCCTTTTAATTTTTAAAACTTTAGCCAGATTCTTTTGTATATCCAGTAAAGTATCCTTTTCTCTTGGCCTGTCTTTTGTAGTTCCACTTTTGGTACTTTCTCTGTCTTGTCAGATAAAATTGGTTCCATATCTCTCATTTCTTCATGAACATATTTTAGACAGTCTATCCATAGAAGCAGACATCATTATTGACAGTGTTGATATTGTAGTTAGTAATTCCTGGCTGTACTCTTCAGAAATCTCCTTTAATATTTCCAATGTTATAACACTTTGTGTCATTTTGCAAGTCCCAGTATTACCTGACATCAAGAACAGGCTTGTATTTTTTTTTCTTCTGCTTAAAATCTTTAGTCCCCTCTAGTGTCCAGTTATTTTGTATAGTTAATTCCAAAATCTCATAGTAAAAGTCAATATTCCAAATTTATCTGGACCCTTAATCCATTTATAACTTTCTTAAATCAAAATCTTATTTAGTTTTTTGCTGTTTATTTCAGATTATTTAAGTTCTTAAGCTTACAATTAGTTTTTATTTTGTTCAGAGATGAAGATGAACTTACCCAATGAAGACTTTTCAAACTTATCATTCCAAGGGTCTCTGCATTAAGCAGAGCTTTATGGAGGTTAATAGGTAATTTCTAAAAGTGATTAGAAAGTGTGGTTTGTGACCTTAGTGCCCTTTAAAAGGCTCCGCTGCAGTTGTGAGCAAGATGGTTGATCCCGTCATCTCCTTGTGCTCAAACCCATGGACAACCACTGTCCTGTGGTTTCCTCATGAGGACCAGCTGTCCAAAGCACATGTGGTTGATCTCTTGTTCTCTCCTTATTCAGAAAGATTCCAAGGAACCAGTCTACTCACTTTAGCAGAGCTCTCTTCAGTTCGCGATACCTTCCCCAGAAGCCACTGTATCAATTATACCTGATTTCCTCTTTGCCTGACATGAAAACCCTAGCCCTCTGCCACTATGACCCAGTCAATGAACTGTGAACAGGGTGAACAGGGCCAAAGAGAGAAAGAGGAAGAGGGAGGGAGAGAAAGTACATTTGCTTACAGAACACTCCAATTTTCAAAAAAATCTAAAAAATCCATTGGCCACATTCATTACATTCTGTTTGGTTTCACAACATAAAAATCTCTCTCCATTATTTTAAACTTCTCTCCCATCTTTTAAACTTCCCTCCCATCTCATAAAGAAGTTAAATATGCTTAGCAAGCCACAGCAAGATGTTGGAGACCAGAACAATGATTTACATTGTTTTATGCCAACATATTTCATAAGGACAATAAAATGACTCACCCCACCTTTCTAAACAGGCCATTTGCACTTTTATTCCTTTGGTTTTAATTCTATTCTACTGGAAGGGCAACCCAATCCAATTCCAAATTAAAGCTCAAAGAATCACAAAAAGAGAAAGCAGGGGCCCTGGAGACTTTGGGAATAAGGTAACTCTTGACCAGCAGAGAGATAGCATGCAGGTCACTAGATCAGTCTTTATGATCAGATGCACTGTATTTCTATTCACAGCTACCATTTTTGCTGTTGCTCCTGAGAACTTCCTTATGCAGAAAAAAAAAAGGCCTATGCTTGTAACTGGAGGCTCCCTTGATTTTTCTTACAGGAAGTACTGCTTTTTGATTGTTGATTACTGATTGCTGTAAATGTCTCCATTAGAGAATCAGGTCTTTCTCCTTTGCTGGACCTCTGCTTCAGGACACCTGGCTCTAGCTTTTGCCTTTCTATTGGAGAATCTTGACTCCCAGGCTACCATCTGTATTTGGAAGCAGCTGGAAGTGACAAAGAGGATCATGAGTTTGGGCTGGCTGTCTTTTGGGAGCAGTTTGTGTCTACAGTAGGTTGTGTGACGGGGAACATGAGAAGCTGGGCCGTGAAGGAGTCTCACCTTCCTCAAAGAGGTCATCGTAGCTTACAGCACTAGGAGGAGCAAGAAGACCATATGCTCCGGGAACTATGGCATAATCTGGACCTCCCTATTTGACCTATTTCAAGGCCATGGTTTGAAGCAATGCCTGTATTTTCATTTCTTCTTCCTATGCTTCCTCCTTATACACCCCCACATAAACATAATATGTCCTTTTAAATAATAAGCCTGAGAACAGGGATTGTCAGAATAAACACGCTTATAGTATTCTGTTAGCCACTTGAGGATCCTTTATGACAAAACAGTGAGATAAAGGATATCCTATAAGCAAACAAAAAAAAACTTTCATTAATAGAAATAAATTAGTGCATCAAGTTAATTTGCTATTCCATTCTCTTATTAATAGCCACAGTTTATGGAGTCTCAGTTAATAATGAATAAAGTCCATCTTCCAATTTCCCAAAAGCTTTCTTCTCCTGCCTTGTATTGCCACCTCATTCTTGAATACTTAAGAATTTCTTTTTGTGGTAGTTTGGAGTTAGGAAATGAAAGTGATTGCATGTGATTCTAATCTGTTAATGTTCCATTTTCTTCTTTTTGTACTTCTTTGAGATTTAATGGAAGCACGGAAAGCCATGGTTAATAGTAGAACTTCAAGAATATTGGAAAGACTATTCTACCAAGAAACAAAGGATTTTCACACACTCTCCTTTGCTAACTTAAAAACTAAGGTAAGTACAAAAATTACACATCCTACACAAAAAATGTGCCCAAATGTTCTTATCTTTTGAGGGGAAAAAAATCAAAATCAATTTATATTTTCCCAAACTGAATGAGGGCAGTAAAGGAAATCATGCAGAAAAAAAGTTTTGGGAGACTACAGTTATTCAGAATAAGCTCCAGTGCACAGATAACATTATAGTAGCCCTAGGAATAATAATATAAGAAACACTCTTAGGTTTAGTCAGAATTATAGATATCAGAATCCCAACTATCATTAAAGTTCTCTAACAAAAGGAGACAAACAATAAGATTCAATCAGACTATGTCAGCCCTTCAAAGTTGACCAAATCAAGAAACCAAAGTTATGAATACTAATACTACTTTTATTATAAGGGATTTTTGTTTTGTTTTCTTTGGTGACTTTAAAGCAGTTAAAGTCACCAAAGTGAGAGAGAAGGACTGGCCCAAGGTCACTCAGCTGGATTTGTGCCGAAGGCTGGACTAGAACTCCTGATCTCCTGCTTTCTAGCCTGATGTCTTAACCACTACACCAAACTGGTTCTCATCATAAGGCTACAGTAACAAAATCTTGCAAGTCTGAATACACTTCCCCCCTCCCTTTATCTTCATTAGAACTAGGCAGAGACATGTCTGAGGTGCTTTCTCAAATTACATTTCTACCCCAGATTCATATCTCTGTTATCTGATAGTTGCCTTGGTTGTGGTTCTGCCTTCAGTTCCTCAAGGTTATTCCTTCTTCCCATTACAGACTAGGACATCTCTCAGGTCGCAGACCTTATACAGTATTTCTCATTGGGCCACTTAGGGACATACCCATCAGCAACCTAAATGGTAGTCTGAACAGTAATCCCTAAGTTCTCCTTCCTGCCTTTCTGGATTCAGGCCAGCAGGAAAGGCTATCCTGAAAGGGATGTGTCTTCCCACTGAAGCTGCTGATATCAAGAATCTCTAAGTACAGTTCCTGATACACAAAAATGAGGTCCTTAATATATATCAGCTACTTGGAATGCTTGAATAGAGCCACTTTGCCTTCTAAGAAATGGTTGTTTGGCAACCGGCCGTGCTCACTCTGCAGCAATTGCTTTAATGGGCAGCCATTGACCCTTCCCACCCCCACTCCCCACCTATAATAGACATTACTCTACAAATTCCAAATGACTGCCAAAAGTTGGAGGGCCTTGAAATGAAATCCCATAAATGCAGTTTTAGTATAGTAAGCAGTTAAGCAAGGGGAGTGGGGGGGGGGGGGGGGAGAGAGAGAAAGAGAGAAAACACCTTGCAGAATTGTTGCAGGAAAACTCTGTCATTGCAATAGTATGTTGAAGAACAGGGACACTGCCTTTGTGCATGGACCAAAAGGCAGAATTATGTTTCAAGTGAGAAGTGTTCTGACAAAGGACTTTCCAAAACTAAAATATTCAGAAAGGTGGCAGTGATCAAGTAAACAAGAGGAGCCTTTGATAGTAAAGATGCAGTAGGCAAGAGGTAACTGGAAACAAGAAAAGGAAGACTTGTTGGTAGACAAAGGCATTTCCTCTCCACAATTTAATGAGAAGGCTGCTGTGAAGTAAAGGAGATAACCGTCTTGAAGGATTTATATAAGTAATAAGTAGAAGCTGCTTGTTCATCAGCTTTGGATGGCCTGTGGCTGCTTGCTACTGGGTGTCACCTGCTCAGAAAAACAATTTGAACTGCTGGGATGTAGCCAGTAAAAGAAAGAAGATGTTTTGCAGCTGCCTGGTTAGAAGGATTCTGGGCCAAAAGGGAGGGGAGAGAAAGAGATCTATAGACATACTATTTGCTTTTAGGGAACTGATGTTGTTTTAGGAATGGCCTGGATGTTTGCCAGCTTTTTTGTAAACTAGCAAACAGCATGTCTCCACCATTTTCTTCTTCTCACCAGAAAATTTTAAAAGATATCCCACAGAGAATGGCCTATTCTTGGAATGGTCTCTGTATGGATATATATGCATATGTGTGTTTGTGTGTGTACAATTGCCTCAGAACAATTACCTTATTTCTTTAGGCTCTTTAAGGTGAGATAAAAGTTATGATTAAGAGTAACAGCCTCAAGAAAAGGAAAGTATACCGTCTTCTGCCCTGAAGTATCCTGAAAGTATCCTGAAAGGATACTCTCTTCTTTCCTGAAGTATCAACTAGAGCCTTTTCAAGAGACCTGGACCTTTGCTTCCTTAAATGAAAAACATTAGGGCTGTGCAGTATTCCCAGTTGGGCTTCCAAACTGGTGATTTGGAACTCCTCCACTATCCTGAGCTGGAATGAAATTGAAAGCATTGATTTCAGTTATATTCAGTTATGTATTGAATAACAGGACCCTCCATGTGGGCAGTCAGTGACTCTTGTCTCTTACTCCCCTTTAAATTGGCTCTGCAGGTAACTACAGGCTTCAGTTAAGGAAGATAGTTTGAAACCATCTGGCATTTTTCTTGAGCCAATAAGAAGCACATGCAAATATTGCACAATCGTGGAAAGACAATTCAGCACTCTAAACAACTCTGATATCGCTGCTGACCCAGGCTGCTGTTTACATTAAACAAGCCTTACCAATCTTACTACATATTGCTTTTTCTCAGGCTGTTTTGCAATGCAGGATATACATCAATACAGATAGAATAATTTAAAACTGATGACTGTTTAGGTAATTGTATTCTGGGCCAATTCAGAAGTAAACTGATGATGAATGTGAGAGCACACCTTTAGGGAGAAAAACATCCATTGTTCCCCCCACCCAGCAGCAAGATGAAAGCCAAATTCCAAATGCTGCATAACAATCAAGATGATATAAATATTTCATCTTCTTTATATCTACTTTAGTATTTAAAGCCAAACTATAATTTACAATGGAAGTCCATGATAACTAAGAACAGCTGTCTGCCTGCCTGCCTGCCTCTCTGTCTGTCATAAACTTAATTGGGAGAACAACAAAGGGACACAAATATTAAAGTTCCTCATCTTTTCTGGACTGCAATTTTTAAAAGTGCAGCTTGTGATAAATGCATAGATTTTTACTGTCATGGCCATCATAGATGGCTTTTCATTCAAGGAACAAGAACAAGAGCTGGATAAGACACCAATTCAATACTAGGGAAAAAAGGCATGGGAGAAGAACCAACACCCACAGATTAGCAACCATGGACTCCAACTCAGACACAAATTGTTGATAGTGTATAGCCCATGAGAGAACTGAAGGACAAACCTTCTGAGTAATTATCTACTTAGTAAGAATTGTCTATTTGGGAGCAGGTTGTTGTTCCTAAGTAGCCCAGCACTACAATAGCACCAGATATACTTGGATCTACTTGTACCTCTATATTTAAGCATCTGCCTAATAGCATTTAAGTATCAGAATATCACTGGATTTGTACCATTTGTCTTGCCACCAATGAAGCCTTGGAAATGTTAACCCTTGTCTGGACCTAATGACATCTTAATATTCTACCATCTAGAACTTGACTATAGTATACAGCTTGTATATACTGAACCCTCACCTCAACTGTGAGGGTACCTTTACCTAATTGTTTAGAGCAGTGTTGTCCAAACCTGGCCACTTTAAGATGAGTGGACTTCAACTCCCAGAATTCTGCTGGCTGGGGAATTCTGGGAGTTGAAGTCCACTCATCTTAAAGTAGTCAAGTTTGGACAACCCTGGTTTACAGTGACTGTGCCTTATAATCTTGGACTGCTTGTTTTGTCAACAGTTAGCTGTCCAGTTTCTGAAAAGAATGTAATTGGGACCAACATGAATCCAAAAGAAAAATTAGTAAATGCCCAGCATGAAGACTGTGAATAGTTATGACAGAAATAAACTTTCTGCTGGATGGAAAGAATATCTGGAGTACAGGAGTGTGGAAAACTAATATAAACTTTTCTGAGGCTGGCAGTTCAGCATTACTGTGGTACATTTGACCCCACCTGAGGGTTTTTTTTCCCTTTGAGCTTCAGTTTTTCATTATAATGAACAATAGATTCTGTTTAAGCACTCATAAAAACAAAACATTTATTACCAATGATATCAGGATATTAAAAATTGGGGAAAATATTGGTTTTAACTTTGATTGATAAAACAATGTAACGCTACAATTGTCCAATAATAACAATGATAATAAAATCCTATTAAGATTCCAAACTTCATTTGACTATAGGAGCATTACCTGGTGTAAGAACAGGGAAAAATTACCTATCTTTGTGCTGCATCAGTGGATGAAGAAAAGATGGTGTCTCCACAAGCAGAGAAATCCTTGTATCTCCACGTTTCTTTGTCTCAGATTCTTCTTCTCATTTTTAAAAAAATTAAATTCTGATGACTGAATAGTTCTGATGTCTGATTAATGAAATAAAGAAGCTACATTCATCTATAGCATGTCCTCTGAATTTTTTTGATAAAATGTCTGACATTTATGAATGATAACTGGCTTTCTTGGTAACTCTACCTGCTTAGAAAGCTTAGACTCAAAAATGTAGCCCACATAGGCTTTGTAATTCCTATTCTATCATAAGTACATTTGGCTTTTATGCTCTTCATTTGATCTGTACCAGCAAAGAGAGAAGGAGTTGGGGAGAGAGAGGAGAAATGAATATACTCAAGTTAAATGAATAAAATCAATGGGACTGAAAGAAAAGGCAATCCAGTTATTGCAGGTTTAAGACTACAGCCTAATGGGAGCACATGCAATCAGGGCACCAAGACCACACCCAAATGTAAAAACAAAAACAAAAAAACCCCCCAAAAACTAGTGTCTTCATTGTTCCTAGGCTAACATACATCATCCCTCGTTTCAAATTATTTCATTCCTGAGAATTGGTCGTGATCATAAAATAAAGGTATGGCCAATATGTGAACAATGAGCAATTTTTCAAAAAAAGGAATTTCACAGGTCTAGCACATTTTCACCATAACAGAAAGCAAAAGCTGCATTTGCTTGGAGGAATTATTTAGCCTAAGGCAAGGATAGGGAATGTGGGTCTCCAGATTATTTTATCATGCTGGCTAGAGCTGTTAAGGGTTTGAAAGGTCACAATTTTCCTATCCCTGCCATTAGGTTTTCTTGGTCCAGTAAGCCTTGATGTGATAGTGGGGAAAAGCAAAATTTTGAATGTGTAGAGAGAAACCATTGATTACTTCTCTTGTGCTCAAACAGAGGTGGGATAACAGCCCATACTGGCCTGCCCAGAGGAGATCTGCAGGGCTTAATCAATGAGAAGGTGCATGGTTACAGCACATGGTTGCAACATGTGGCTCTCAGATGTTGTTGAACTATCATTCCTCTCAGGGTTCACCATTCACCATGCTGGCTGAATTTTCCACTCCAATATACTATTTAAAACAGAAGAACTCCAATTGGGGAAAAGTCTAGATTATTCTACAAGCTGTGGCAATTCCAGTCATTTTACACATCAGAGTTGTTAGTGAGGATAAACCAGTCTAAGGCAGCTAATCTGATAGCCTGAAATCATTGTTATGCAAGCTGAAATAAAATTATTAAAGCATACTTTTTCAAAGTAAAATTTGCTGCCTGAGCCAAGAACTTCCATGTTAAGAGAAAACATTTCCTGAAATCTACTGTAATTCTGTCATGCTGGGTAGAGATAATAAGGGAGGACAGTAATTTTAATTGGTCCTATAAAGCCAGCTCTTATTAAGGTGAATGAATGTAAAAGGTAGATCAAAGGCAGTCCTTCACAACCAGCCTGTCGGCAGTATCATTGAAACAGAATTAGCAGGCTTTCCACGGTTCATGTTGGGAAAGACTGTGGCGTTGCCTACAGTGATCCTCAAAGCTTTTTTCCCCCTCTTCCATTTATGTCTTTAAAGAGCTTCAGCCTTCATTGATATTTAATGCTGCTTGACGGAGGAAGAAGGGAAAGATTATAAAGGAGAACAGAAGAGGAAAGGAAGGAGGAAAAGAAAGCAGAGGTTAAGAACCAATGTCTTTTTCAACTAGTTCTCTGAGCCCAAAGGGGATTAGGACTTATTTTTCTTGAGCAATAGCTACTTATAAAGCATAAAGTCTGCTTTCAAAACCAAGAAGACTTTCATATGCAGCTTCTAAGATGTTTATTATTTGTTTACATATTTGTTCATTACAATCTCCTCCTCCTCCCTTTTTTTTTGGCGGGGGTGACTTCAAGTCAGTTTTCAACTCCTGGTGACTGCTTGGACTAGTCCTTGAAGTTTTCTTGGTGAGATTTCAGAAGTGGTTTGCCATTGCCTGCTTCCTAGGGCTGAGAGAGAGGGACTGACCCAGGGCCATGCAGCTGGCTTTGTGCCTAAGGCAGGACCAAAACTCATGGTCTCCTGGTTTCTAGCCTGATGCCTTAACCACTACACCAAACTGGCTCTCTTCTCCCTTTTGAGGCAAATTAACTGAGAGAAAACTGGCCAAAGTCACCCACTGAGTTTTAAGAGAGTAAAAAAACTGCATCCAAATTTATTTGGAAATACTTTAAACGTGACTAAATCTAGATCTATGCCATTAGGCTGGACTAGTATTAGCTTAAGGATTGTCTTAAACTGAGGCAACTTTGAGGGTAAAGAAAGATTCTAATTGTCCAGAGATGGCTGCAGGAGAAAGGGTAAAAAAAATTCAAGATGGCAGTTGAGACCATGTGATTGAAGTCCTTTTTTTTTTTAATGTGTGTAACACAGATAACACATGTCAGAAAGGGAAGGGCTTCAGTTATGCAGCCATGGCAGCCAACTTTACTTTTCTGTCTCCCCTGAAGATGCCTGTCTGAACCACCTTATTCTTGGATGACAAAATGGAATATTATCTCTGTTTCCAACTACAAAGTGCTGTCTCTGGCCCAGGGTTAAAATGAAAGTGCTATTATTGAAGTTTTGCCTGAAATAATTAAAAAAATATTTAAGGGATATGGAGTAAAACAGATTGATAATAAAGTACTATATGTACTGTTTTCAGATTTCCAAAGCATTCAGCATAGTATGTCATGTATCTAAAGCATGCCTACTCAATGACTTAAGCACATCCAGCATGAAAGATACACACTCAAAAACTAACCTCTGACTCAATCCAAACATCTGCATACATACTTTCAAAGGAAAGGAAAAGTAGAGTGAATGGGAAGAAAGAGATAATAATCACCTCATCAACAATACAAAAGAACTTTACCATGCTTTATATAAGAACTTTGTGTAAGACTGCGAAGGTTCCTTTGATCTTAAATGATGTGGATACATACATTCTTCAAATATTTTTCTAATGTGCCTGATTAGTAAGATCTCATGGGCTTATGAAGAAATCGTTGCACTTGTTTCATTTGAAACCAAGTTGGGACTTGCACACAATTCTTCTGCAAGATATATTTAGCAAGGTTCCCATTGAAGCTTGAATCCTATAAAATCTTCTATCTTCTAATTACTTGAACTGGTCAGATTTATTCACAGGTTTGCATTCTGGGTGATGAATGAAATGGAGAAGATGGAAAAGATCAATGGTTACAATTTGTTTCTACCTTCTGCAAATGTCAAGGTAAATTGTAAATATGGATTAGTGTTAGCAGTAGATATTAATTCCTTTATAATATATAGAAATAGTATTGCAAATCCAATACTATGTCAGCTTGCATCCATTGACCAACTTTGAGTTCCAAGTTAGTTGTATTAATTGAATCAGATAAATGCTTCAAATCTGGTATACCTAAGCCTAGATCACAGTTTTCTTTATATCATTTACCTGGTCCTAGATGGATGGATGCATGGTTGGATGGATGGATATTCTTTATCATGTATAATGCAAAGGCAAAATAATTGGAACTATTTGAAAGATGAATATAATAGAATGTTAAGAACAGTCATTCCAAGCCATGATAAAGAAAGATCCCTGTTTCTTGATATGGTTCCTTCTAAGCATCCCCAGTCTTATATTTAAGCCTTTAAGACTCAGTAGGATGTGGAGGGATTATGGTTGACGAAGCATGAAGGCAGGTAGTGTGAGTTATTATGAGAGCAGATGTGATGAAGGTGTCAATATAAGGCTTTTGCCATATCAATCAGAGAGAAAAAGAAACAGTAGGTTTCCTTTCTGGCTATGCCTGCACAGAAAAATCCAACTACTGGATTTCTGTTGGATGGCTGACTCACTGTCCAATAGTTCCTGCCAATGTCTTGATAGCATCTGAGTTCCATTCTGAGCAGTTTGATTTGGGTTCTGCAGCAAGGCCTCTCAGATTCATGCAAAATTTACATCACTTTGAGCAACTTCATAACTAGTGTGCCTATCACAGTATCTAATTCCAGTTGTATGAATCAGTTTCATCAGGGTGAGGTGCTTGGATCTGTTTGTACCACTACTAGCATGTTAGATGCCATCTTGGCTGATAAATTCTGTGTCATTAATGATCAATAAATTCATTAATAGCTTTCTTTTTCAGGCAGAGTTCTCCATCATCTTGAAGGATGTAGTGATGAGGCTTTTGTGTTTAAGAAGCCATCTCTGGCCCAGCTGAAATGAAGCAGATTATCTTGAAACTTCCTAAGTCCAGGTCCACATATATCTCTCTGTGACTGTTAATACAAAACTTGTTGGACTGCTGGAAAGAATTGGGAGTTGGAGGCAGCTGGAGCAGAAAGTGGTACTGGGAAACTTCTGTTTGATTCCTTAAGAATTGTCCTGAGGGATTCTACAAGATTCTGTCTTGCTTCCCATGTAATTCAACATTGATATGAATTCCTAGGAAAAAGCATTAGTTAGCAGATTTGGTGCTGGCTGTCATTAGTATGCTGATGATACTCATCTAGACTATTTCCTACAAACTTGGGTTTAGACATTTCCAGAGCTCTCTGTTTCCAGGCTATAAAGGAGTGGATGGAATAGACAATGTCTCAATCTTGCTTCTAAATTATGACTAAGTTACAGTGTGTCGCTATTCAGTTTTTGAAGAAAAATGAACATTTCATCTGCAATTTATGACATGCTGTATTGTTTTCATAGTATCCTTTTCCTCTGAATATTCTATGGAAACACCTCTATAATGTGGTTACGTTAAATTGAAGAAAGTGGGCATCCTCATTCAATGTCCTTATTTATTGGAAGAAACACTCGATCTATTGGAAGAAACTCTCGATCCATTTTGTTGATACTTAATACCGCAAGGGCTGGGGAATGCAACTGGATGCTTATAGAAATAAAATTATGCCCAAATCCCACTTCCAATAACAAACATTTCAGGAATTTCCACTCTTTCAAAGACTTTAAAGTCATCCAAAGACAGCTATGGAAGTAGGGGTTTAATCTGTTTAGCATGATGTGTTAAGTACTCTTTTACTTGAATCAATCATATTGCTATTACAAACACATCCAGATTTATTAAGGAATATGCAGCTGTTTAGACACTTGTTTAACTGATAAGCATGTAAGGCAGTGAGTTTGCTAAGTGATGTGTAACAACTGCAGACAGGCAAGAACCCCCTTTTTTCCTTCTCCCCATGCAGGCTAACTGCTGAGTTTAAAAAGGAGTAACTGGGAGACTAACCATAATTCCTTTAGCTTCAATCTCTTCTTCTATTTAAAAAGGAGAGGGGAAAAGAACAGGTTGCCTCATTTGTTTCCTATCCCCATCCATGAAGAGTTGACTGTTGCACTTCCTTGGGAGGAAAGGAAAGAAAGAAAGAAAGGGCTTCACCAAAGCATTTGGGGCTTAGTTGCAACAAGAATAAAGTGGGGAATAGTTACTTTGGAGTTAGGGTGCTTCAGGAATGCTTTGGAAATTAGGTAGTGGTATAATATAGCTCATTGTAAGGGAACTTTTTGTAAACATCATCATACATGGAAAATCAACTCTATGCTGCCTTAACATTTGGCATTATAATAAGAATGGTCAGCTCACCATGGGATTGCATGAACTGCAGAAAGTCTACCAAGTAAATGATTGTCTGTATTCATTCTTAAAAGGTCAAGTCTCCCTAGAAATAAGTTTGATTCCTGATGATTTTGTGTTTCTTTAGCAATAGTACAAAAGTAATTTGCCCATTGCCTTTATTATTTTTAAATTATTCTTAATAGTGAAATACAAACAACTATAACACCAATAAGGGGGGAAAAAAGTAAAATATTGGTTATCAGTGAGAAAAGAATCTACATACTTTGGTGGTGATTAAAACAAACAAAATTAAAAGGGGGGCAGGGGAATTTTTGAAAGAAAAAAAGATTCCTATACTATTCATGTAATACCAGGATAGAATTAAGTCTGTCCTTAAGCTTGTAACTAAATATAGACCATATGGAAACATGTTGCTTCATCTTTTCATTTTTAGAACACAAGACTTATTCAAAAATTATAAGACTTATATCTTGAATCCATTTCTTAGTATTTGGAGGATAAATTTCTTTCAATTTATGTAAGATCATCTTCTTTGTTGATTTCCAGGCTCAGTAGAGTCAAGCTCTTCATAAAATGACAAATTCCATACTTAAGGAAGATAATTTAACATGTCACTTACATCTTAACTATTATATTTTTCTCCAAGGTTATATTAACACGTGCTATGATTTGAAGCAAAAATAAAGCTATGGCTAGACAAGACCAAATCACATGAGTTAAAGAATCCTTAACTTTCATACATCACCAGCATAAAAAAGCTGATGTCCAACCCTTTTAAAACATTATCTGAGAGACCAAATGAACACAAAGTAATATTTTCTGATGAACATAAATATAAAAGTAACATAAAACATACTTGTTATTACTTAAGAATGAAATTAAGTCATAAGAAGTATATTTTATATTTCTTAAAACCTAGTCCCATTGACCCCTTCATGGATCACTGCCTTGTCGTGGCGAAGGGGCTTGTGTAACTCAGTGAAGCCATGAGCTATACCGTGCAGGGCCACCCAAGACGGACAGGTCATGACAGAGAGTTCTGACAAAATGTGGTCCACTGGAGAAGGAAATGGCAACCCACTCCAGTATCCTTGCCAAGAAAACCCCATGGACAATGTTAAAAGGCTAAAAGATATGACGCCGGAAGATGAGCCCCTCAGGTCGGAAGGTGTCCAATATGCTACTGGGGAAGAGCGGAGGGCAATTCCAAGTAGCTCCAGAAAGAGTGAAGCGGCTGGGCCAAAGCCGAAAGGACGTTCAGCTGTGGATGTATCTGGAAGCGAAAAGAAGGTCCGATGCTGTAAAGAACAATATTGTATAGGTACGTGGAATGTAAGATCCATGAACCAAGGCAAGCTGGATGTGGTCAAACATGAGATGACAAGATTGAACGTCGACATCTTGGGAATCAGCGAATTGAAATGGACGGGAATGGGTGAATTTAATTCAGGTGACCACTATATCTACTACTGTGGGCAAGAAACCCTTAGAAGAAATGGAGTTGCACTCATAGTCAATAAGAGAGTGGGAAAGGCAGTAATGGGGTACAACCTCAAAAACGACAGAATGATCTCAGTGCGTATCCAAGGAAAACCATTCAACATCACGGTAATCCAAGTCTATGCCCCAACCACTGATGCCGAAGAAGCTGAAATTGACCGGTTCTATGAAGACCTACAAGACCTTCTAGAACTAGCACCAAAAAAAGATGTCCTTTTCATCATAGGGGATTGGAATGCTAAAGTAGGAAGTCAAGGAGTAATCGGAATAACAGGCAAGTTTGGCCTTGGAGTACAAAATGAAGCAGGGCAAAGGCTAATAGAGTTCTGTCAAGAGAACAAGCTAGTCATAGCAAACACTCTTTTCCAACAACACAAGAGACGACTCTACACATGGACATCACCAGATGGTCAATACCGAAACCAGATTGATTACATACTTTGCAGCCAAAGATGGAGAAGCTCTATACAGACGGCAAAAACAAGACCAGGAGCTGACTGTGGCTCAGATCATGAGCTTCTTACTGCAAAATTTAGGCTTAAATTGAAGAGTGTAGGGAAAACCACTAGACCACTCAGGTATGACTTAGATCATATTCCATGTGAGTACACAGTGAAGGTGATGAATAGATTTAGAGGATTAGATTTGGTAGACAGAGTGCCTGAAGAACTATGGACGGAGGTCTGTAACATTGTACAAGAGGCAGCAACTAAAACCATCCCAAAGAAAAAGAAATGCAAGAAAGCAAAATGGCTGTCTGATGAGGCTTTACAAATAGCTGTGGAAAGAAGGAATGCGAAAAGCAAGGGTGAAAGGGAAAGATATAAGCAACTGAATGCAGATTTCCAGAGAATAGCAAGGAGAGATAAGAAGGCCTTCTTAAATGAACAATGCAAAGAAATTGAAGAAAACAATAGAATGGGGAAGACTAGAGATCTCTTCAAGAAAATTGGAGATATCAAAGGAACGTTTAGTGCAAAGATGGGCACGATAAAGGACAAAAAAGGCAGGGACCTAACAGAAGCAGAAGAGATTAAGAAGAGGTGGCAAGAATACACAGAAGAACTCTACAAGAAAGATCTTAATGTCCCTGATGTCCATGCTGGTGTGGTCACTGACCCTGAGCCAGACATCCTAGAGAGTGAAGTCAAGTGGGCCTTAGGAAGCATTGCTAACAACAAAGCTAGTGGAGATGACAGTATTCCAGCTGAGTTATTTAAAATACTAAAAGACGATGCTGTTAAAGTGCTGCACTCAATATGCCAGCAAGTTTGGAAAACGCAACAGTGGCCACGGGATTGGAAAAGGTCAGTTTACATTCCAATTCCAAAGAAGGGCAATGCCAAAGAATGCTCAAACTATCGCACAATTGCACTCATTTCACATGCTAGCAAGGTTATGCTCAAAATCCTACAAGCTAGGCTTCAGCAGTATGTGAACCGAGAACTACCGGATGTACAA
Source organism: Liasis olivaceus (assembly GCA_030867105.1). NCBI lineage: Eukaryota > Metazoa > Chordata > Lepidosauria > Squamata > Pythonidae > Liasis > Liasis olivaceus. The sequence goes on from CM061352.1 coordinate 22,834,369, forward strand.
GCTGGGTTTCGAAGAGGCAGAGGAACTAGAGATCAAATTGCCAACATTCGCTGGATCACGGAGAAAGCACGAGAGTTCCAGAAAAGCATCTACTTCTGCTTCATTGACTATGCAAAAGCCTTTGATTGTGTGGATCACAACAAACTGTGGCAAATTCTTAAAGAGATGGGGATACCAGACCACCTTACCTGTCTCCTGAGAAATCTGTATGCGGGCCAAGAAGCAAGAGTTAGAACCGGTCATGGAACAACCGATTGGTTCAAAATAGGGAAAGGAGTACGACAAGGCTGTATACTGTCACCCTGCTTATTTAACCTATATGCAGAGTACATCATGAGAAATGCCAGGCTGGAAGAATCACAAGCCGGAATTAAGATTGCAGGGAGAAACATCAATAACCTCAGATATGCAGACGATACCACCCTAATGGCAGAAAGTGAAGAAGAACTAAAGAGCCTCTTGATGAGGGTGAAAGAGGAGAGTGCGAAAGCTGGCTTGAAACTCAACATTAAAAAAACGAAGATCATGGCATCTGGACCCATCAATCCCTGGCAAATAGAAGGGGTAGAAATGGAAGCAGTAACAGACTTCATTTATTTGGGCTCCAAGATCACCGCAGACGGAGACTGCAGCCATGAAATTAAAAGACGCTTGCTCCTTGGGAGGAAAGCTATGGCAAACCTAGATAGCATATTAAAAAGCAGAGACGTCACCTTGCCGACAAAGATCCGCATAGTCAAAGCTATGGTTTTTCCAGTAGTAATGTATGGCTGTGAGAGCTGGACCATAAAGAAGGCTGAACGCCGAAGAACTGATGCCTTTGAACTGTGGTGCTGGAGAAGACTCTTAAGAGTCCCCTGGACTGCTAGGAGGTCAAACCAGTCAATCTTAAAGGAAATCAACTCTGATTGCTCATTGGAAGGATTGATAATGAAGCTCAAGCTCAGATACTTTGGTCACCTAATGCGAAGAGAGGACTCTTTGGAAAAGACCCTGATGCTGGGAAAGATGGAAGGCAAAAGGAGAAGAGGACGGCAGAGGATGAGATGGCTAGATAGCATCACTGAAGCAATGAGCATGAAATTGAGCAAACTGAGGGAGGCAGTGAAAGATAGGAAGGCCTGGCGCAATATGGTTCATGGGGTCACGAAGAGTCGGACACGACTTAACGACTAAACAACAACAACAACAAGTCCCATTGATTTCCAAGACTGGGTATTCAGATATGTAATTAATGCTAACCATTCTGCTTTTTAATTCCTTATAAAATTGAATTATTAGTTCAAGAAGAGCTCCATCTCTTAAGATCCTAGGATTCCGGGTACCTCTGAGGCTGATAAAACATCTGGACCATACTGTTTAGATAGGATATGTTTCAATTATATATAATGCCAAATGGATGTTATTGATAAATCATATTCAAAATGTAATATCTCACAGTCTTTAAAACAACCATTATAAATCAACTGATTTAAAGTATTTACCCATTGTTTGGCCCAGGCATTCCAACAGAACATCTGCTATCTTCAAGTTTGGGTTATTCCACAAAGATAGAAAGGAAGATCCTTGTTTAATATACTTGGACCCTAAAACTTGCCAACATTTCAAAAGGGTTACACATTTGTTCTCCAAAAAAGCCCAAAGAGGACAATTAAAAAAAAAAAAAAATCTCATAATATAGATGATAAAATGAGAGCCCAGTAGTACAGTTGAAAACCTGGTAGGATAAGGTCATCTTCATCATAAGGCAACCTCAGTTTGGCCAAAAATATTCTAAGAGTTTTGGCTCATTAGTTAATCTATCTGGTAAAGTATCTGATAGGAATTAATACTGAAAACTCTCTTAAAATCTCAATGTAATACTTCTTTTAGTTACATTAATCTTAACCCAGAGACTTAATGGAAGTTTTTGCTATCAAGTTATATGAGGGGGGACCCAAAAAACCCCAGAATTTATTTATAAAAAATTGTGTATTTATTTTTATATGTTCAAACATCAGTCACCTTCAAAGTGCTCTCCATTTGATGCAATACACCTATTGAGATGTTTTTTTCCACTGCTCAAAACAGGTTTTGGACTTGTCAATTTTGATGCCTTTTAGCGCTTCTGCCGTTTTTTCCTTCACTTCCTCCACATTAGCAAAACATTTCCTTCTGAGGACTTTTTTCATCCAGGGAAACAAAAAAAAGTTGCACAGGGCGAGATCAGGTGAATTGGGAGAGTGGGGCACCAGGGTCATGCTGTTTTTGGTCAAAAACTGCTGAACACTCAGCACGGTGTGTGCAGGTGCATTGTCATGGTGGAAGAAGCAGTCACCTGTTTGCCACAACTTGGGACGTTTCTTCTGCAAATCATGACATGACCTTCTCAAAACTTCCAGATAAAACTTTAGTTGACCGTTTCACCTGGAGGAACAAATTCTGAGTGCATAATCCCTCTCATATCAAAGAAACAGATGATCATTGTTTTTACATTTGACTTCCCTTGTGCTTTTTTGGGTCGTGGGGATGTGGCAGTTTTCCATTGGCTGGATTGCTATCTCATTTCGGGGTCGTAGGCATAGCACCAAGATTCATCTCCGGTTATGACTTTCAAAAAAATATCAGGGTCAGCCTCCAACTTCTCCTTCAAAGCACGGCATGCAGTCAAGCAGTTGTCTCTTTGTTCAGGCGTGAGCAAGCGCGGCACGATTCACCCATCACGAAATAAGCAAACATGTTGAAAGAGTCTCTAAAAAAAGACTCACTGAAGCCGAACGCAGCCTCTCACAACACAGCTGGCACACTGATGCAGATGGGTTCCTAGAACACTCTCCTAGTGGGGGAAGCCTGTACTACAAGGGGCCTACCCTCCAGAAGATAATTCCGGTTTTTTGGGGGGGGGTCCCCCCTTGTATCTATTGTAATTACATCTATACATTTAGATATATTTCATTCAACATATTGTGATATATTTTGAGAAAAATATAAGCCCAAATATTTTACGGAGTCAGTACAAATTGTAAATCCTAATTTCTTAAAATAGTCGATATATATTGTACATTCCAACTGATAGTATAACCAGAGTATAAACCATATTGCTGTGCCCATTGCCTTCTTTTAAGATCTTTGTCCAACTTCACAGTCTGGTCTATAGCAATAGGATTTCCAGGTTGTCTCCATCTAAGTATTAACCTGGGCTGACACTGTTTAGGTTTCAAGATCAGCCAAATCAACTTGTCACTAAGCTGAGACTCTGTATTCATTATTAATTCCATATAATTTTGCATAAGTCCATACATAAGTCTAATTGGCCTGTTTTCTTTATCCTAGTTTTTTTGTAGTTCAACAGGAAATATGAATTGAGTAAAAAATGAAAAGAGCACTTATATCACCATATTCTCAGCAAATTTAGCAAGTAGTACAATCAGCTGAGCCTATTGCAAAATGAACTAGTGACCCACCCATGAAAACAGAGAACCAATAAAAGTCTAGCAGAACTATTATCCATCACGCAAAGGAATAATATAGTTCTTATCAGATTGAGAAATAAATCCAAGAAACCTCTGATAATAATAATCTTCTTGGCAGGGTGTGGTGAAACTTGACATGTTAATGTTTGTCAGATGGATTGAAATCAAGAAACTGAAGACTGATAGGGCTCCATGGCTTTCTTTAGAAGACTTTGTTACAGATTGCACCTGATCACTGTTAATATAGCCTATAAACCACTAGAAGGGGAAAAACATAAAAATCAAATTTAATTTTCAACTAATCTTTTGTGAGCTTTGATCTGATAAATGGATCAGTTGACCAATTTTAGTATAATGTTGATGTGGGATCTGGCACTTTGAAGGAAGAAATACAAGGAAAAGAAAAATTAAATCGAACAAATAAAGCTTTAACTCGCTGCAGATGTAACTCCACACTGTTTGTATTAGATCAGCCTTTCCCATCTGCAGGTCAAGCAGATAAAAATGCTTGACTTTCATATATATTACACAAACCTCGGACTTAAAGGACATTACAAAATATATATTTGTATTATAAAGCAAGAGACAATACATGTACTAGTCTACAGATACACTTGCACAGTCTGTTATGATGGCCCTGTCCCCAAACCCCACCTCAACTCACCAAAATCTTTTAAGATGAACTCATGTGGTATCTCATGCAAAACCTTAAAAATCTTATGAGGTTACATTCTCAACTGAGATGAGTAAGATTTTGGAGTTGTCACTTAAGATCTGTGATGTCAAAAGACATTGAGAGTATGTGTGTGTGCATGTGCATGTATATCTATATTTTTAAAATATTCCCCTCTCACCCCTATGGGTGGTCTGTGTCTTCCTCAATCTCGGGTCCTCCACCAGAGGCCTGGGAGTTTGAGGGTTCTGCGCAGTATCTCAGCTGTTCCTAGCACTGCACTCTTCTGGACAGAGAGCTCTGATGTTGCTCCTGGGATCTGTTGGAGCCACTCTCTCAGCTTAGGAGTCACGGCCCTGAGTGCTCCTACCACCACTGGGACCACTTTGGCCTTGACTTTCCACATCCTCTCAAGTTCCTCCTTCAGGCCCTGGTACTTCTCCAGCTTCTCATGCTCCTTCTTCCTGATGTTGCTGTTACTTGGCACTGCTACATCTATCACCACCACTGTCTTCTGGTCCTTGTCTACTTCACTGCTTTGTCTATTTCACTGCCAGATCTCCAAGAAGTATACCCACTCCATATCTGCCTGCCTGCCTGCCTGCCTGCCCGCCCATCCATCATCATCATCATCATTGTCATCATCATCTAGGATGATGAGAGAGAGAGAAAGAGAGAGAAGGGGAGGGAGAGAATGTTTGAGTTTGGTTTGCCTCCCATTCCTCCTCTTCTATTTCTTAATGAGAAATATCTGGCACGGGTACATCTCTTGGGATCTGGCAGTGAAGTATGAAGAGGGGCAAGGCAGAGGACAGAACATGGAAGTAAATATTTCTTTTTTTCCTGATACCTATGGAAAAGGAAAATAATTCTTATTTCCTTGATGTTCTGTCCTTCTCTCTCTTGCCCCTCTTCATCCTTCACTATCCAATCAGTTCTAATTGTTTTCTCCATGCTTGCCCATAGTAATTTGGCCGACTGGATAGGACTATGAGGTTTCAATCAAAATACTAAATTAGAAAGTTTAAAAAAAAAATTAAAAAATTGTCAAGCAGCTGAAATGGGCAAAATACTTATCATCTCCACCTCTTTCTCTTCTCTCCTCTCAAGCATGTTTGTCTTGCATTATGGTGCTTTGTGCAACTAGGAACATAATGATGGAATAAAGTAATGCTTTACTGTATTTATCATAAATTAAGAAATGTGAAACACTCATAGTACTTCACCCTTTGCCTGTGCAAGCGGATCATAACTCTGGCAACCTGATGAGCCTTGGGGTTCTGATAAGTTTCAAATCCCCAGTTATTTGCCTAAGTCCAAGATGAATAATAGCATAAGGGCATAACCCAAATGGAACCTAGGGAGAGTTTCAGAGTAGTGACTAAAGCAACACACAGCTACATCAGGGGAAATTTGCAAAAGCTAATTGTTCCTTTCTGAACACTTGAATAGTGCATTTAACACACCCAACATAGTGTCAGATATGGGTCTCCATCAGGCAATTAACACAAGGGCATAGATATAGCCTGAAGCTGCTGCTTCAGCTTCAGTTTTCATTTCCAACCTTTAGCTGACAATATAAATAAGCACATATTTATTCTGATACATGGCTACCAGCACAGAATGTCAAGAAAATGTATAAGAACAAGACACTGTGAGCCTGGGACAGAGGACTACTTTGTCCTCTGGAATGAGGTTCCTCAGGGGATTAGAATGACCCCCATCCTACTGATGTTTCGAATGGCCTTGAAGAGCTGGTTCTTTGCCCAGGCCTTTGGCCAGAGTAAGTGAAGCTCCCTTTGGAATGTGTGAGTTGTTTCTGTTGTTCCTGTCTAGTTTCATCATCCTTGCCATCTTTACTCCTCTTTTTTGTCTCCTGTTGCTTTTAACAGTTTTAATGTTTTATTTGTAACCCAAAGTCACTTGGAGTCAGGTGGCATAATCATAATCATAACAACATCTGCCTATCTCAGCTCCTTGGGAAGGACTTGATAGGTGGATAAAAATGCCAAATCCATTCTAAACATCTGGCTGACTGTGTGACCAACTGTAAATCAATAAATTGTAATCATCATTATCATCATCATCATCATCGTCATCATCAGAAATAATAGCAGGTTAATGCAGAAACTGGCAGTGTAGAAGAACTCTTAATCTAAATCCCTGCCTCAATTCATTGTGCTGAGAAACAGAGGACCCACTTAGTGCATGTGGTGGAAAATTAACCCAAATCCATGCCAACACTTGGAGAGGATTCAATTATTATTTTATTTTCTGAAACTATGAAGTTCTTGTTCTCTTGCACCTAGATAAGCCAAGAGCATGATCTACAAGGTTGCATAGGTCTTATATTGAATGATTAAAGATAGTTTGAACATGTGTATACATTAGAAGACTCCAAATACAGAAAGGATTGCTTTTATGTATATAAAGAACTGAAAGGAAGATGTGGATATTATTCACAGACATATTCTTTGAAATCTAATATAGCTATTTTGATATATGAGGTGATACAAGGACTCTAACTGTTATCCTATACTTTACTGTGGAAGGAGGGAGAGATAAGGAAGCAATATTATACAACCTTGTATCAAAAGCCTTGTATGGTTTCTATATGTATTTAAATCATTGCAGCATGTTGGCACAATTATAAAAATGCCTTACTTAAAAGAACTTCAGGAGAAATGCAACTAATGGCAGTACTATGACTTTATACAAAAACAATTACAGCAAAATACAATCAATTAAAACTAAAATTCTTCTTTCAGTTCTCCAAAGGAACCACTAGATCAGCCCTAGAGTGAATATTCTCCCAATAAAGGAGACTCATGGCACAACTCTTTTTATCTACTCCCAGGAAAGTGGACAGATGATTGTACTTTTTGATAGTTCTCTAATTACAGCTGCTCCTAAGACCTTAAACAATGAATGCTATTTCCAACCCAAGACCAGTAGCACTTGTCCGGGTGCTACAGGCTGTTCATAAGCACAGCAGGTGCTACTGTATGTCCTAGAATCTGATATTCAAAGGTGCATTTCCTTTATATATACCAATGGTCCATTCAGTAGTTATAGCCAATAGCAACTGATAGGTACATTCATGAATGGTGAGTAAATCCCTCTAAGCATGACTATGGCTCCTTAGCCACATGCTTCCAAAGATGTCTACAATCCAGGGGAAACTTGTTGCAGCCGGCCAAATACTTCAGTAATGATGTAATTTACTTCTGGTGTAATTCTGTACAGGTATGAAAGCACTTTTGTCTTTCTATTTCAGGGACTGACTCTCTTATCCCCCTCCCCCATCTAAGAAAACAGTTTGTAACTCATTTTGTGAGATCCTTCTGGGTTGCATTAACCCTCCATTGCCATCTGTTTCTAAAGTTTGCCTACCCAACAGAAGTGAATGTGGGTTCTAGGTCTCAATCCAATGAATTAATCTATGGCCATTTTATGACAAATTCTATACCAGTGACTCATAGCATCTTCATACCATCACCCAGCCATTGTTGACATGATACAAAGCCTATCCTCATTACTGTTATTCTGGCACATTGATGGCTTGGTGACTCTAGAAGATGCTATACATTGCTGCAGGGAAATGACATTAACAAGACATACAGGAAGAAAAAAATGCATTACCGCAGCAGAAGTCATGTTTTTCCTAAGCTCAAATAAGAAGGAAAGCCTAAAATATCTAGCCTTGGATCTATTATGGAATGTGTGACATAATACATCACTATCGCTTCTTAGGTCATACATGCAATTTGTACATGTGATAATGTACATGTGGCTAATGTTTCTGTAACTTAACTACTCTTTACTTGATTCAGTCAAAATGTTAAAACTCTCTTTCTCAGGTCATTCCTTGCTTTAGGAACAGTTGGATTCTTTCCCCTTTGGTTTCTGGAAATAATTACTGCTATCTAATGCAGGGGGTGAGCAAACTGATGCTGTTTAGATTTTGTTATTATTATTTCAACTTCCATCAGCTCAAGCCATCAAGGCCAATGGCAAGGGATTGCGCCTGGATCTCAGAATGACTTGGTAAGTACAGTTATGAAGGCTAATCAGAGAAACAGCAACAAAAATACTTTGGATGGAGTAAGGAGGAGGAAAAACTGTTGTCACTCAGAAGGGTAAATTCTAACATTTGAAAACTGAGGGAGTCTAGAAAACTGGTTGGGAGCATCTCCTAATGTTGAGAAACCATAACCAGGTAGCCTTCTTATTCCAGTACCCTTACAATAATATTTTCAGAATGATCCCATATAGAGCATATTTGTTAACCTGAATTTCAGCCAGAAACTCTATACTGATTTGCCAAAAACATGGAAAATTATCTTCACAGTCCACTTACAATGGAAATCATTTCAGGCAGTACTAACCCAAGGTCATCACCTGATTCTACTTGGGAGAAAGAGCTTGTTTTCCTTTTAAATACACTTAAAAAGTTACCAAATTTCTTGGTCTAGAGAACCATGTTTTCTCCAAACTTCTGTCCTTTCTCCTACAAAGTTAAAATTTCCAGCATTGCACCTACCTTTTCTTACATTTTAATTCTCTTTCTCAACTACAGATGAGTTGCTCAACTGATTCTCTCTGTTATATTAAAATCTTCCAAGGCTAGTTGAGGGTTTGTGGCTGACTGATTATTCAGTCAAGGGCCACAGTTGGCCATCCAAAAATAGGAAAGACTGCTTCCTGGAGGCTCATTGGGGCTTTGTCATCATACAGTTTGTGAGGCTTTTTAAAACCTGCTTCCTTTCTGACAGCTTTTGAGGATTCGTTTTTCTGTGCACTGTATTCTATGGCCCATGCTGATTGCTTAACTGTTATATTCTAGGTTATGTGATTGCTTGTGTATTTGAGCCAACATTATTCTTTGTCTTCCATTATGCTCACACAGAGGTGGACAAGTGTACAGCTTCAGGATGCATATGTCTGTCTGTCTGCCTCCCCCTTCCCTCTTTTTTTTTTTTTTTGGTTTGTTTTCATTGTCTTCAGAGCCCACTAACCATCATGGTTGAAAACCCACAGCATAGTCTATCTTTCTTTGAGATGGGGTCACCCACACAATATCTGTTAAATCAGACATCAAACTCCACCACCTACCCAGCCCCATCCAAACATATGATGTCAACCCATCCATTTTGCAGCCTTCAAGCACATCCCAAATGCTAAGTGCAGTTCTAAGCCAGTAAAATTTGCTCACTCATGTTCTAGAATATTTACTTTTAGCGTTCAAGCTGAAATTCTAGGTCTGCAATGTAAAGAAGCAAATAAATATAGGCCCTGATTAGAAAAGCAATTGATTTAATACATTTGACATCAGAGACACCATTGGCAGTTTTGCATGCATTATAATGAGAAGAATCTTCTCTTAGTCATACTTTGAATAAACCTATTGAAATCAGTGCAATGGGTCATGGATCATCAAGTCCCATTGATGTGAATGAGTCTACCTTGAAGACTGGCTTCAACCCATTGCAGAAATGGCAAAATGGTGCATGAATTTTAAAGATTAATAAAGGAAGAAGACTGCTTTCCTTTTAACAAAACCCGTGGCTTATCCCTAATTGGTGTCATGTGTCTTTATTGCAAATGCCATTCAAGTTTTATTTTGCTTGGAGGCAACTAAAGCTAAGAATACGACACTGTACCTTATTTCATGTCCAAATGTATTTTGCTACACATCTGAACCAATCAGAAGATATTTTTTCTAAACACTGCAAAGATTTCCTCTTGTTGTTTCAGGATATTTCTAAAACGTGCCTCTGAGCTGAAGGCTTGGGTTTGATTAATGTATCGTTTCCTTTTTCAAATTAAAAACAGGGATCCTGAGTGATGGTTTAATAATTTTTGTTTGCTCTTCTGCTCTTTCCATGTGGTCTTAATTGCAGCCTGGTTCCCAGGCCTGATTAGGAAGATTGTACATCTGACTGCAGTTTAAGGCAGTGCTTTGAGGCAGGAACTCAGGCTTTTTTATTTCCAGTAAATGGGAACAATCTGGAAGTGAACCAGGAATGATATCTACCTTTCCACTATCATTTCTCCTTATTAGAGAAACTGCACAACAGGAATAGAACAGTACTAGGGAGCTCAACATACATTACACATAAGCGTCTATAACAAGGCTATTGTACTAGTTTGGTGAGGGGTTGTTTTAATTAAAAAATTAATAAATAAAAACCTTTCAGGACCTTAGATCAGTATTGCTGAGAGGTGTTTTTTTTTTTTTTTTTTTCCCCCTGCATGCTATATTCCCTGAATTCCATGTGCACCATGATGTCTTGGGGAGACAGACTGAGAAAAACTTCCTTCCATATTTCTCCGTGAAATCATCTATCATCTCTCTCTCTCTTGCTCTCACTTCCAGTTCATTCTGTGTAACATGGGAGCCCAAAGTAAAACATTTTAGGGATGCCCTGATTCCAAACAAAGGTCAATTCCAGCCACCAGGTCTTTAATGCCTAGGACTATTGTCCTAATCTGAGAAATTTTCCGTACTCTAGGAATCCTGGCTAGGAAGATTGTACTACTTATCTGTCTATCCTATTTTTTAGGATAAAAACTAAACTATTTTTAAAATGTCTTTAGGATCCAGCTAGACATTACTCTGTGCATTTTTGGAAGTGTGTTTAGATTGCCTGTTTCCCTTTCTGAGAAAAAGCTGTTTCTCAGAAAGGGAAATAGGCAATCTAAACATACTTCTAAAAATGCACACTCAGAGAAATGTCTAGCTGGACCCTAAATACATTTTTAAAAAATGAATTTTAAATATAACCTGATCTATACAAAACAACTACTTATTGAATGGTTTAGGGCACATTCCTTGCCTTTTCTTACTGCAAAATGCCCAATGCTTAGCTATGGAATCAGCAAAGGCATCATTCATGTTATAAAAATATAGGGGGATCATGACAGCAAGAGAAAACAAGTTTCAACAGAAAAATGTGCAACTCTAAAATGCTGATTTTCTTCCTTATATTTCTGTACACTTTGCTCCTCATCTCAGCTTGGCGACCATATGGCTGCTTTTTCTCAGAAAGAAAGGTAGCTTGATAGCTAAGACTACCTCCTGATTCAAAGACAACATGCCTTAAATATCAATTGTAAGTACTATGCTTGTGAGCCTCCTGAATTCCTCTGCTTGACCAAAGTGATAGACTACAGAGGTTGTTTGCTTGATCCAACAGGAGACCTTTTATGCTCTATCTACCCTTTTACAAACACATTCTAAGGGAAATATGCATATTAACTGAGCCTCAAATTCATAGTTTAACAGTGCAATCTTATAACCCATTTCTTTCAAAGACCCATTGGCTTATTACTAGATAAATGGGCACAGGACTATGCTCCATCATTTTAAATCACATAGTGCTGTGCAAATGGGTTATACAACTGGCTTTCAAAAATAAATTCAGAGGAGGAAAGTTAACATAGTAATCACTGGTGCATTAAATTGCAATATACAGTAAATCAGCTCTTTAATTTCAAGGTGATTACAAGAGAAATTGAGATCTCTAGGGAAAGCGGGTTGGTAGTTCTGGATTTGGCTGTTAAAAAAAGATCTGATTACCCTGTCAGAGAAGTTTCATCCTATAAAAAGGGAAAAATAAAACAGATGGAAGTGGATGGGAGAATTGATGGTGATTAGATTCCCCCCCCCCCTTTCTTGGAACTGAGAGATGACTGAAAAAGCTGTTGTTAACATTTTAGATGACTCTATGACACCATAATATATTATGCTGTTGTCTATAGGACTCCCATTGGCCTACTAATTATCTAAGTGGTTTTCAGACTAAAACAGATTGGAGCATATCTATGAAAAAAAATAAACTGTCTGGCTTTTTGATGACAAACACAAGATGCTTATTAAGAGGAGCCCCATACATGTTGTTGAATGTATTATTGACCTACTTTCTAGACAGAAAAAGAGCCTAGTGTATTTTATATTTTGTCATATTTTTAAATCTAAGATGCTATACATATATTTCCATTGTTGTTTCCCTATTATCAAATCCTGTTGGTCTTTATGCTATTATACTCCAGTGCCCATCAGTCCTCATCATTAGATTAAGTAATTAGGGCTAATGTGGGTTACACCTCAACAATATCTGAAAGAATGCATGAACAAACACTAGTAAGAGTTCATTGCTGAAACTATTAGTAGTAGTGACAGAGATGAAAAAGTGTTTTTCCTCCTCTATCATTGCATCTCTCAGTGTTATCCAGAGTTTTTCTGAGCACTTATGGTCCTTTGGGAATCTGGCCCAGCATAGTACAAATTAACATGTTTGCAAGACACTTTGAAAGAAAATCAGTTACTTTTTCTTTTTATTCATGTTGTCCAGATGGCAATCTTGTGTTAACATTTTAAAACATGTCACCAGACATGAGGGGAGTGGAGATAATAGCAAACTTTATTTCAATGCATTACTAGCATAAAATAAGCAAGCCAGAGATTTTCTTTCTAAATATTAGAAGATGAAGAGAGTAAAGTGTATGGAAGAAGGAGGAAACTGAATGTGGAAGGACTGAATGAAGGAGGAAGGGTAGAGATGAGAAAGATTTGTTGAGAAGGAAAGGAATCTGGAGGAATGAGGAAATGGGAGATGAGAGGTGATAAGAGGCAAATGTAGATGTAGGGGAATGAATGTGTAACATTAGAAACAATAGAGTTGTGTGGGGGAAGGATAGGAACATAGAGGAAAGAGGGAAGAGTAGGAAGAGACATTAAGAGCAAGCTGGGATAGCTGGAGATGGACCAGGAGTAGCTGAAGTATTGATTACACTGGTTCCTCAAAAGAAGTCCTGTTTGGAGTCACTGTCTATGGTGTTGGCTGGAAAGTGATGAGAGGGCACAGAGGCCAGGTGACCTCTGGTACTGTCATTGCCAAGGGATGAGATGGTCACTGCTGCTGCTGCTGTTCAGGTATGAAATCCCATTGCTACTACTGTGGGTGTATGGACATGAGAGTACTTCTTCTGCACAAATGGTTCTAGGTGCTGCCCTGCTGGATGTTAGTGGGACCAGTGTGTTCCCTGCCAAGAGCTGTTGCCTCAACCACTCTTGCTGTTATTATCACCATGGTGGTGAATAGCTAGGTAAGTGTCCTTTCTGAGGATTAAGAGGAGCTGTGTTGGTGCTTTTTCTCTCCATGCAACCCTCTGCCAACAGGATAAGCATAGTTTTCAAACCTTTCCTCTCTGGGGATAATCAGTGTGGTTGTGGAGATCTCCCACTAGAATGAAAGTAAGACCTGAGGGTGAAGATAATGTGTTTTGTAGAATTTAATCACCTGTTTGCTTGACATTTTCCCCCATGGTTTTTACATCTAGTAGAAAGGGAGTGGCTCAGCTACTTCTAGAGTTTAACTTCCTTCTTACAAGGAGTGGCCCCAACCTCATTAAAGGAAAGTGCAAGGAGACCATTCCTGGAAAAAAATAATAATAAAACCCAGAAGATTTCAATTATTATAGACTTGTAGCCAACATCCATGTACTGGTAAACTGCTTGAGTAGGTAGCAGCTGATCAAATTCAAACACTTTTGGATGAAACAGATTTTCTAAAACCATTTTAATTAGAGGTTAAGTTCCATTTTGGCTCTGAAACTGCCTTGATGGAATGTTCTTTGAAGGGAGAATACAACCATATTAATTCTTCTGAACATTTATGTGGTTTTTGATACCAACAACCATAGCATCCTTTTTCCACACATCCACCAGATGCACCCACCCACAAATCCCCAGAAGATTTATTGAAGCATCCTACAAGGGTCTCACCACTGTCATTGTTGCAAGGTTTAGTATTTCTTATGAGCCAGTGAAAGAGGATGCAAATCTAGCCAGCACTTCATCTTTATTCTGATCTTTGATTTAGTATGCATGTTTAATCTGCCTTTCTCAGCTCAAGAAACAAAAATGTTAGTAAGGCATAATGGAACCTCAACTTTGGTTTAATTAGCCTAATAATCCACTTCTAGAATCTTCAGAACCTACAAGCCAACCAACTTCTTAACAATCAATTCCTTTCCCTAGAAAAGGAAGGTTGAGACTGAATGAAAATTGCCCAAAACCATTGGATGCAATGATGACTTCTTGAGTGGAGTGCATATCACAATGGTCTTTAAGTAGCTAGGTCCACCCTTTCATTCAAGGATGAATTCATCACCACATGGAGGCCTTAACCAACCAAGAGAAGCATAAATCTAAAACACAAGTTAACTGTCCTAAGGACCCTGCTCACTTCTTCAGATCAAATACTTCCTAGTTAACAGGAGATCGTGTCTTAGTCAACTTAAAGGGACCTGCCCAGACAGAATCTGAGATTGGATTCAAGTGACTTTATCCATCAGAGGCCTAGAGTATTCTTCATAGCAACAAAGAACATCCTCATAGATGCTCTTATGGTTCTTCCCTCCCCTGCAGGGAATATAGTAGGTCACTTTAAACAGTCCACTGGATAGCTATGTGAAGATATGGTAAGAGTGGAAACATAGTCACTTTTGCTGCTCTTATCACCACAATGTAAGCCACAAAGTAATCAGAGAGGTATTGATTACTGCTTACTGATGACAAACTACTGATGATAATTCCTTCACCTTCAGATCATGTCACAACCACTCTCAGACAAAAATCAGCTCTAATGTATGACCTTGTTATGTGTTGGGCGTTTGTTATAGTGGCCATGAACTTCTGGGCTACTCCAGATTCTAGATCACATGAGGGCTGGTGATGTGGAGACTCTACTACCATTGGGCAATGGAGTCAAGCAGTTCAGGCAGGGATATCACTGTGCAGCAGGGAGGTTGGTATAGCAGCAACAAACCCAACTATTCCCTAGAGCCCAACTTCAACCACAGGTCTCAATACTGGTTATCTGCTCTGCAGTGCTTCTGAAAGTTGTTAAGGCTGGATAACAATTCCTACCCAACATTCCCTGCCCTGGGTTTGCAGCTGGTGTCACATTTGAAACCAAGGTGGGCACATTTCCAGGAGGGAAACATCACCTTGTGGACCTACACAGGTTTCAATTATGAATCCTGGGTGGGCCACCTCGCTCACAATAAGATCATTATAAGGGCAGCCTTGTTACAAACCAACCTGGCATTCAGCAGCAAAAGCCAGAGGCCAGGGCTACTAAGGATCTGGTAAACTGGCATCAAGGCTGCATATTGGAGGAATCTGGGGGAATACAAGGGGAACCTGGTTTCATAGATTGCCTCTGTCTTCCCTGTCAGCACCCTGGCCCTATATTCCTCCCATATGAACCTCTGCCCTTCACCACTCAAATCTAACTGCCTGCTTTCTTTCCACTTCCCACCCCCACCCCTACCCCTACCCCTACCTCCCCTTAGACACACACATCTCCTGCCATACTTCTCCCAGGTCCTGGGTATCATCTAACATAACTACCCAAACATCCACAACCTAACCACAAGTCCACAGTATTCTCCAAGCTGCTTCTCCCTTGCATCACACACTGCAGCTGCAGGGCATGCTTGTCTTTTGTAGGCCACCCAATCACACTCTTCCCTACACATTTCTTACATCCCAGTCGCAGCAGGGCTAGCATCTGATACAATGCCATTCTACATGCCTAATCACCAATTCCCAACACAGAACAAACCTAAGATCTTAACACTTCAGGCAGTACAATATGCAGTCACAAGGCAGTCTTAGCAGCTGGTGGATGGAAACGTGCCCTCCAGGATGATCTAAACAGGTGGCTCTCTGGCTGCCAATGCAGAAGTTCTGTGCACAGGCAGCCTCAGGGCTCAGGTAAGTCTGACATTTGCACCTCCACTTGACTCTACTCCCACTTGACTCTGACTCCTCACTGCAGTGCCTCAAACTCAAATTTTTCCTGCCCACAATTCCTCCCAGCCTGACAAACTCCTCAAAATGGCAGACCTCTAGCCAGATCTCCTCCTCAGTGTAAGAGCATCTATCTTAGACAGGCTTCCTAATTGAGGGCCCAACTCCTTGCAGCTGGAAGGTCATCAGCACATTCCCAATGCTGCTCCATGGTGTGGATCTTGAAAAACTAAGCAGGGTCAGACCTAGTTAGTAACTGGATGGAAGAGTAGCAGAAATCCAAGCTGGAGGCTAGACTGGGAAGTTGAAAATAGACCCTAGAAAAGGCAATGACAAACCACTGACATACTGTTGCCAAGAAATCTACACAGATGTGCTCATGAAGTTACTGAAAGTTTGACTCAAGGGAGATTTTAGTTTTGTTTTTACTGTTACAGGAGAAAGTAATTCTGGTACCTATGGGAGCCTCAGTCACTATTTGTCTATTCCTCTGTCTTCTACTTACATCCCTTTGAGATGAGAAGAAAGTTGCCAGATTTCAATCTAGAATAAACTTTGATAGCTAAGTTATAAATCCCATAGGAAAAAAAGGAGTATATAATGGAAACCCTGAGTACAATATCATAAATAAAGGGCTGCCTCAGTAAAATGTGAAGGATTCCAAGTTCATCAAAGGTTTAATGCTTCCATAAGACTAACATCAAATGCTCCAGATTAGTGTTAAATTCTTCTATAGAAATTAACTTATGATGCATAAGTTAGTAATTGTTTGTTTTGCTGAAGGATGAAAGCATTCCCCCTAAAAATGGGTGGATACTCCAGATTCTAGAGACATATTTCCTTCCAGAAGGATGTTTACTGCACTTTTAGTTCAGTCAACCCCTATTTCTTCACTGCAAGTATTTTCTGTTGTAAAATAAATGGAATTTATAAATCCACTCTGCTACAGCTATGTCAACAAAACATTTAACAGTGCAAGATTTGATTTTGCAAATAGCTACACTTTACATTTTTATTTATGATTGCTTTTAAAAAGTATGCTTAGATTGGCCATTATTCTGCTCCTCTTGCCATAACTTTAAATTATAACTTTGCAGTGCAAGTCTGCTTCTTCCATTTTCTTCAGCCTAGCAATCCTCATCAACCCCTCATTTCTATATGTTAGGTTAAGGAAGTTTCATCTGAGGCCCCAGGAAGGGATGCAGCAACCATCATTCTGCTAAGCCTTCACTGCTGTTTCCAGAACCATTACAAAAGCTGATACCAAATTCAATTTTTGTGAAACAACTAAATGCATGGAGTAATCACATGCAATTATTTGATTAATTACATTTTAATTCCAACTTACATTAAAGAGAAATTTAAGCAAGCTAGATATACTTATTTACTTGTTATTTTGTTGGTATTATTTCAATTTATATACTGCTATACCTTATTATCATTTAATCATAGTAATATGATTAGAAACAAAACCATCATTTATAATTCAATCAGCCAGGTGTGTCTCCCTTTGGGATAGCATGATCTTCATGTTTTTCCCAAATGCCTTCATGAAAAAACATATTTTCTTGGCTCTTTGAAAATATAGTAAGGTAGGGAAGGCCTGGATATCAAGGAGTAAGTTGTTCGAAAGGAGTGGGCCATCACTGAGAAGGCTCATGCCCAGGATCCCTGAGATGACATCCCCTTAGTGGTGGGATCTTCAGCAAGCCATTTCTCCCAGATCTTATTGGGTGAGCAGACAGATTCATCGTGGTCTTAAAAGTATCCAGTTGCTGAGTCATACATGGCTTTAAAGATATCTTCATTACTAACCTGCCTGAACCAATGCAAAGCTAAGAAAAAGTTTTTATGACAACCAGTGTGGCATAATGGTAAAGGTGTTGGACTAGTGGTGAGACCCAGGTTCTAGTCCACTCTCAGTCACAGAAACTCATTCAGTGACTTTCTGGGTCAACCACTCTCTTTCAGCCCAATACATCTCATAGGACTTTGTTGTGAGAAGGAGGGAGCACTATGTACACTGCCTTCAGGGATATAAATTGAATAAATAAATGACATTAGTGATGGGAGCACAAAATATGGATTTGACACAGAGTTATTTATTTATTTATGTATTTATTTTACTTCTGGAGTGAAATGTGCATGGTGGGGAGTTCTCTAATTACTCTCAGCCCCAAGATAAGTGACTCCCTCCATCCATGGAAAGTTAATTTTAGCAACATAGTTTAATTCAAATATTACCATGTGTCAAACCATGACTTTCTGTGCCACATCCTAAAAGTATCAAGTACAAATCAAACAATAAAGGAAAGGGGGGGAGGGGCTGTATTTACTGGAAACCAGTAAACTAAGTTAGATAACATTCCCTTAATGTTGCCTCCTCTTCTTTCTTCTTGAGAAAAGAATTTTAAAAATTATTATTTATTTTAAAAAATGGATTTATAAAATTTTGAAAGAATAAAAAATACATATTGCCTATAAATGTTATCAAGGGCTTTCTTTGCATATAACTAAATAATCGCAATAATTCATTTTAGTGTAATTAAAACTAACAGCACAAGGAATAATAAAATACCAAGGCCAGAACAAAGCACAGAGCTATTTTGTCCCCTAAACCTCTAATTTTATACTAGTGTATCTGAATCTTACACCTTACCAGATTCCCTTAGTGAATATATTACTGTAATTCCTAAACCAGATATAGATAATATGCTGTGCATATTGCCAGCCCAGTTCATTAATTAAGGTAGATGCTAAAATGTTATCTGGCACTCCTGATAACTAGAAATACTTACAGTTACCACATCCTGATCCAGCAGGATTTATGTGTCACTGACAAGGAGTTGACAATCTGAGATTATTAATAAACCCTATAGCTTTAAAGATAGGATAGAGCATCATTGCTATTCTAACAGCACCTTGCCCTAAAATTTTAAGTAGCTTTGGTCTATACGGAATATGGATTGTACTTTATTTGTTATTATACAGCACTTGAAAAACTGCTAACTCTAGGGCAACTGAAACATGTTAGAAATAAAATATAAATTTAGTTCAGCTGGATAGTTGCAAATGGGATGGAGTATGACAAGTGTCATTTTCGATTTCATTTTCATCTAATTCTATCCAATAACAGCTAATCAACAACTGCATTGTCCCTAAATCTCCCTCTGACAAAATCTGAAAGCGGGTTTTAAAGAAATCCAGTATATTACCTTCCCACCATCCATTTCTCTTTCTTTTGCTCTGTCCTGTTCCATTTTTAAAGTAAATTTGAATTATTTACATTTAGGATATTGTTAGTTACATTCTAAATCAGGGCATATGTGGATTTAAAAAAAAAAGAATACAAACTTTGTTCCATTGTTTAAATACAATGGAAGTCAATTGTACACAAAATGATTGTAATTGTTTTCCCTTTTGACATATCTTCTTTCTGCTACATGGAATCAGTATTTAGCTTTATTAAAGAGCACTTATTAGAAATCCTCATGTGGCTTTAAAAAGAGAAAAGACAGGATATTTTCTAACAGTGATCTCCTTTTACCCAACACCTCAGCATGTATCTCCAAAGACAGTCAAAAGCAAGAGGAAAAATAAAAGAATGGAAAAGCTTGCATTTCTGTTGTCATCTAATTAGAAGATCGACAGAATGGGGATTTTGTCTGACAACACTGAATGAGTTATCCACTGCTAACTTCATTGACAAGAAGAAATCTGAACAAACTATAGCGAAGTTCAAACAAACCAAAGGAATGTTTTGGTTAAGGGTTTTGCAGTGACTATTGGTTTTGCTTCTTGCCAAATTTGCCTTGATCATATGAACTCTGCTGGGTTAGGTCAGCCTGACACTTTTCAAAAAAGGTTGAGAAGATGATGGACTTCCATGACATCGGTGTCCCATAAATAAAGTGATATTCTCCAGTGCAAATTTGTTTCTTGGCAAGCTATCCCACCATCAGACAAGAAAAGCCTTTCATTTGGAACTCTAGAGAGGAAGAAAGCCTTTCTATGTGGATTTACTGGAGAGCAAAACATTAAGTGGAAGAGGAAAACCATATGTGTCGGTTCTCCTTAAATATAAAGATGATATCACCAAAAGGATGTGGATGTGAGCACCCCAGACACTTTAGTGGCACGTAGGATTTTATTCTTGAACTCTGTCTCTCTTTCCTTCAGTTAGAGGTGTGCGTACATATATTTGTGCAATGAGTAGTCCTCATGAAAGCAGAGAAAAAATAAACAAAAAATTAGGAATGTCTATATTTAATCAAATCCAAAGCTATGTTGGTGGCTTTACAGAATTCACTAGGAAGATACAGAAAAGCAAAAGAAGAACCCTGTGGTTGAAAGATATGCTTTAAAGACATGTAAGATCCAATTACTGTATTTTGGCACATATAGTACAAAACAAGACTAGGTTATGAAATAACATCACTTTAATATCATAAGTAGAAATAAAGCTCGTGGTGATCTGCCTTGCCATATCTCAAAATCTCATATCTTCCTCTAAAAAAGGCTTCTATTTTTCAGAGTGCATGAGAAGATTTTTTGCATTTCTTTTGGTTGTGTGTTAGATGTTATTTTATTTTTGGAGGTGAAAGCAGGCACTATTAATGGAGCTGCAATTCTCTGTTACATATCTTTCCATCATTTTGAAACCTTCTTGGTTGCCCACATTTCCAATCTCAAAAATTCCAGATGTCCTTCATGATGTCTTCTCTTGGAACTTAACAGAGCCCTGTAAAGCTAAAGAAGCTGTAGACTGAGAGAGATTACTATGCAATGAAAGGCAGGGCATTCACATACACCCCAAATTATCTTTTTATTTAAGGTCATGCTTTTCCATTTTTTGATCCAATGGATTTATAAATTGGCTAGAGCTACGAATCAGATAACTCTAAAAATGTATTAATATTATTACAAAATTAATGTATTCATAAACATAAAATAAAATCAGTTACAATATTGTAATAAAACTGCAACTAAAACATTAAGAGTGTAATATCTCGTTTTTCGTTAGAAGTCTGAATTAAAATGTGCTTGTATTAAAAACAACTATGACAATAACATTATTTTTGCTTTAAAAGAATGTACAGCAAACCCTGTTCCTAAGTCACTAAGGATAGGAAGGATAGTAAAGTTCCCTAGTAACAATGAACTTTGGTAAAGAAGATAAGAATCAGTACATGTGCATGAGAGTCAGTTTAGCTTAGTGCAGTAGTTAAAGCAAGGGTTCTTAAACTTTGGTCTATGGACCATCAATAGTCCATAAGGACATACCACAGACTCCTCCCATTCACTGCTGGTCAGATGGTTCATAAGAATGGATCAGTGGCTGAAAACTGGTTCATTGAACCATGTAAGTAACCAAATGAATACTAAAATTCAGGAAATTGATAATAGTAAACTGATCTTGAGTATGAGCCCATATATATTGTGCAAAGTGGGAATGGGTTGTGTAAAGCCCATATGTGTTGTGCATGGCATGGGCCCAGGTTACTTGAGGAACTATCTCGTCCT
The DNA here is from genome assembly GCA_030867105.1 of Liasis olivaceus. Classification (NCBI taxonomy): domain Eukaryota; kingdom Metazoa; phylum Chordata; class Lepidosauria; order Squamata; family Pythonidae; genus Liasis; species Liasis olivaceus. Next base: position 22,855,841 of record CM061352.1, read on the forward strand.
GGTTACATCCCCCCATCCCACCCAGTCTGGCAGGAAGGGCATGTTACGGACCCCGTCGCCTAAAGTATTTCGACTGGCAGGGTTGAGGAGAGCCTTCTCCACTGTTGTCCCTGCTTTGTGGAATATCTTGCCCCCTGAGGTGACGTTGGCCCCCACTCCCATGGCTTTCCAGAAGAGCATGAAGACCTGCCTGTGCCACTTAGCATGGGGATATAATGGGGGCTTACAGAACTGGGGGTGGTTGGTGGTTTGATGTTGCTTCCCTAGTCTTTTAAGCCTGTATTTATATATTTTTGTAAATATTTTTACTGTTTTTATTATTTTTTATGTGTAAGCTTCCTATAATCACTTGTATAGTGAGATGGGTGGTGTATAAATTTGACAAACAAATAAATAAATAAATAAATAAATAAATAAATAAATAAATAAAATGTGATCTTACACAAGCAAACCAAAAAGAAAAAAAAGTGTAGAGAATATGACAATGAGTATTGAAAAATGACATTTCATTGGGATGGAAATCCTGGGTTGTGTTGCATGCAGTTCAGAAAATAATTTTAACTGTAAACACATACTTAATTTTGAATTTAAATTTGGGGACAAATTTTGGTTTCAAAAGGCCTTTAAAAATGGAGAGGAGGAACATGCGTACAAAACTGCAACTGTAATCATTATTTTATTCCTAGAAGTACACAAATTCCTATTGCCTTAAGGATAAAAATGTTGGGAGAAGGAGTGTGCTTAATTGGATGGCCCCATATTTTCCAAATGTTTAGTTAGTGTTCCATGACTGCAGAAAGTCTGAGAAACACTGGGTTAAAATGTTGGGCTGGGAAAACTCAGGGCAAGGTTGCTATTCATCCAGAGGTCAGTTTGGGTCAGTCATATCTCTCATTCCAACCTACCTCACAGGGTCTTTTTTGGGGAATAAAGGTGAGACCCATACACAACCCTTAAGTTCCTAAAGAAAAAGTAAGATATAAGTGGAACAATATAGGCTTTTTTTTCCCCTCAGTGTGGGAACCCCTGAAAGAACCCTTCTTGGAAGAAAAATAAGTGGAAAACTGTTTGAAGTGGGGAGGGGAGAAGAACTATATACACATGATGAACTTTACAATATCTCTAGTTTACAGGTGCATGGAAAAAAAACCTTCTTGACTCCAGACTATTTAAAAATAGCTAAACATAAAATCTCCTTCATGTCAAACTCAGTGCTTGATGATTTTATGAATGTATCCATGTACTTTTCTTGGCAACATAGAATAAATTTACCACTGTCTTTTTCCAAGTAGTAGTAGGTAGCAGTAGTAATAGTACTTCTCCTCCTTCCTCCCTCCCTCCCTCCTTCCTTTTTCTTTCTCCTTCTCCTTCATCAGCTATACAGCCCTGATTAATTCGGTCCAGCCCTGTATTAATGACAATGCAATGATTTGTTCCTCAGTCCATTCCCCCATCATTTTTTTTACTGCTGAAATGATGACATTTAGAGAAGTAACTCAGAGTGGGTTGGGTTGGCCATAGATCCCACTCAGTTCTGATATGACAAATATCACTTATTAAATTTTTTCCTTCTAAGTTGCACAAAATTTCATTTGGTGGACCTTAGAGTTCTAGTAACTGCTTGTTTGTTTTCCTAACTATTAAGGGAAGAGATGATATGACAATGCTCTAAAAAGTTTAGTCCTGGTTTCTTTGTTCTGAAGTGGCAGCAAACATTTCAACTCTACCCTCCAATATACCAAATATCACTGATTCTGCATCATATTGGTTCTTACATGTACAGTATGAATTTACTACACATGTGTTTATGATTTCAATTATGTTTTTTCGAAATTTCCTTAGTACTTTTGTATTTATAGCAGCTGCATCTAAAAAACCTCTGAATTGATGTTTCAGTACCATCTTTTTATTTTTAAATCAGCCACATCGTAAGAAAGGTGGCAACATAAATATCAGCTTTGTCAGGGAAGGCAAAAACAGAATAAAGTGAACTAGAACAGACTCCAAAAGTAGTGCATGGCATCACGAATAAATGTATTTTGAAATAAACAGTGATTCGATCCTTAGTTAGATTATTCAAAATCCATCTCTTAAATCACTGAAAGGGGCAGCTTAGCCGTGTGAAGACTACAGGCTTGGTCTGAGAATATACTGGCTGAGGGCCATCCTTGGACTTTTTTCTAGTCAAAGGCCATATTCATTCATTCTAAAATGAATTCCATAAAATAAAATAAAAATATTTCCACTAAAAAAATGTCCTACCAATATGAGCTAGTATATCACATTTAATGAGTTAGTCTGGAAACAGGGAGATCTGGGTTCAGTCCGATCACTGAAGTGATGAGATAACTTTCGGCTGGTCTTTGTGTCTTTCCCACTATTGAACTGAAAGGTTCTCCATGCATCCTTGGATTGGGAAAAGCAATACCAGGATGAAATTTGCTGACTCACTGCCAACCCTTTACAGCGTCTGTTAGATTGGGTAATTACAGCCACCTCACTTCCATGCAAGGTAATGGGTGACAAGGCCTAGCAGATTTTATACAATTTGAGGCTGTCTTTGGATGGTATCAGAAAAAGAGCAGAATTATATTCTGTTCTGTTCTGTTCCGCTTGTTCCATTCCATTCCACTATATCTTATTTAGCATTCCACTTCCATTCATCATCAAGATTCACTGCTATACATATTTTTCAATGACTTTCCAAATAAACAAGTAATTCATACTGAAAGGCCTTCCTTTAATAAAGATGGACAGTTCAAGTAGTCTAGTCTAAATGAATTGGCATTCTCCAGATACTTGATATTTTGTACTAGATTCTAGCAGAATCTGAAGATGTTCGAAATATGGCCTTTCCTGGTTTGATGAAAGACCTGAAAAATTATTTATCTAAAATATTATTATATTTTATTGCCAAGAATGAAATATAGCCCTTATAAGATTATTTGCCTTATTATGTCCTAAGAGTAAGCTTAGGTAATCAGGGGGGAAAATCAGTGGGAAACGTCTAAATCAGGGTGGGGGGTGGGAATGTCTCTGGCCCAGCTATCAGAAATCTGGAGCAACAGTGCCATGAAGTATCTAAGAAAAGGAAGTAATTCTGCTAGTATTAACATTGTGGCAATGAATGAATGCCATTACAGTGGTACCTCGGGTCACAAACGCTTCTGTTCACGACCAATTCAGGTCACAAACAGCACCGTTCACAAAATTTTGCTTCCATTCGCGAACTCTGCATCGGGTGACGAACAGGATCCGTGGCCATTTTCCCTGCTGTGACACGTGGTCGTGGCTTCCTGTAGGGAGGGGGACTCTCCTTCCAAGCAATAACCACCTCCCCACCTGCCTTCCTGTCCTCCACGCCAGAAGTCGCCTCGAGCAAGGTTAGTGTTCTCTCTCTTCGTACTGTACTTTGTGTCATATTTTTGTGGTTTAAAATATATATATATATATAGTTCAGAACGGATTAACCATATTTACATTGAACCTTATGGGAAAATTTGATTCAGGTCGCGACCAATTCAGGTTGCGACCAGAGTCACAGAATGAATTAAGTTCGTGACCCGAGGTACCACTGTATTTGACACCCCACTTTTAGGGACTGTGTGATGTAGATGCATTTAACTAATATTAATAACATTTAAGAGTTATATACATTTATTAGAGCAATCAAGCAACCATCCAAATATAGCATAATTCTACCATTGCTTTAAAATGCATTATCAGGGGGAAAAAAAGTTAACACATTTACCCAGCCTATGTTACAAATTTAGGCACAGATCAATAGGATTTGACAACATTTATTTGGAAGGAAGTTGCCTTCTACTGAGTTTAATCATTAGCTCATCGAACCTAGAACTGACACCCTTAACACTTTGCTGAATCTTCTTTTTTTGCCTTTCATATAGGATGGGAGCAAACTGAAAATATAACTGAAAGAGATAGGAAGAGAGAATTTCTTCAAGAATTTGCATTGGAAGGGGCCATAAAATGTCCTACTTGTCTTTTTTAAGTAGATGGTAGCTAAGTGAATCTCTCTCTTTTACTCTAAAAGTGGAACAAACTGTATTTCTACACCTTTAAATCATCAGCAAATCCTGCAATGATTTGATCGTACATTCATACAAGATCATCATGGTCTTGGTTACAAGACCACTCTTGAAAATGCCAGTGGAAGAAAACTGGGTATTAAGATCTAGTCTCCATACACAATCCTCCAGTGTTGCAGGAAATAAAGCCTATATGTGAAGAGCTGATATTCACAGAAAATGTTCTTTCTCTGCACAATATTTTGGATAATCCATGCAATGTTGTATGTAGGAAATAAAGTGGTAAGAACAGAAGTTCTGCTGCTGTGAATACAAGTAATTTTTTTGTGTAAAAGAGATAGAGAAACTCTAGGCTACCTCATGCACTTAATAAGGTAACCACAACCTTTCTCACATCCCACCTTTGCAAATGTTTAAAGACATTGTTCTACTTACTAGTAATGAGATAGAGGAAAAAACACTTTCACAACATACAAAATAGGGCAGAATTTACCAAGGAACTCCCAGGAGTTCACTAGCCCTAGTTGGAGAGGTTGACATTAGAATTTTCTGTATATCAAAGCAAATAACAGACCTGTATCCACAGCACCCATGTTCAACACTATATCATTAAAACCATGTTAAAGGTCCTGTAATAACACTGATACTTCCTCACTAGTCCTTTTCTCTGGCACTGTTCATCTAAATTTCTTTCACCGGGGAATCAAGATGATGTCTCACCCCCTTATTGACTTGTATTTTTTTTCCCTTTTATTTCTGCAAATGTGATTTACAGAATCTTGGAGGGAGGTAAAGACTCCCTGAAGTCCAGCTTGTCTTCTGGTAACTTGCCTTGGCAACAATACAGTAGTGCTTTGTCAAGTGGGGTATTTTTTAACTAGTCATTCTGGGATCCCCAGTGCTTTCCTGTCCAAGTACTAATCAGCCCTGATCCTGCTCAGCCATTTTTTATGATCACCCAAGGTTAGCTCGATGCCCCCACCAATTGCAATTGTTGTGGAAAGACAAAACTTTATTAGAGCTGAACTAGATTATCCCTTGGCCATTTTCCAGCTTTAGATATGGCCTCTGAAAAGATAAAAAATCTCTTTAAGTCACTGATCTATCTTACTGTATTCCACAAAGTTCACTCCCAAATAAGTATGTATAGCAAGACTAGGCAATCTGGTGCCTTCCAGATGCTTTGGACTTCAACTCCCATTGGCTCCAGCCAGCACGATCAATGGTAGGGGATTGGGGAGTTCTGATTTAAAATATATGAAGAGCGCCAGTTAGTCTACCCCTGGAGCATAGGACTTCAGCCTCATTGTGACACAAAGAAATATCCATAAATTTGCATTACACTAGATAGAACATCATTTGTGATTCTAGTGCATTTATGCAATGTAGAGCAGATTTTCCAGCAATGGTGCTGATCTGTGGAACTAGTAAGGGGTTTGTCCAATTTTATCTTCACAACCACCTCATTTTAGGCATTCCCCTAGGAAATAAAGATATCTGTTTTATTAGGTAGTTTTTTTTTAAAGTGTAAATAGTCACAGTGACACTGAATTTTATTTTCTACACTAGCTGCTTTTCAAATCTTGTTTCCATGTTGCATCTTTCCTTCACTCTTTTAGTGTGACCATGTTTCAGCTGATCTTTTAATTACCAAACAAACTTTCAGGAATACTCACACAAAAAACCACAAAGCCAAACCAAAACTCTATATATCAGTGTTTTGCCCATATAGCCTTAAGACTGTTTTGCATGGACAAAACATATACACATAATATTTCTTAATATTTATTTACATACCCCAATAGTGTGCTGGTGACATATAGCTGCTTGAGTTCAGGATTTCACCTAGGCAGACTCAGTTTCAGATTCTTCATCAATCAGCCAGTTCACTGGATCTTCATGAGTCATTTTCACATCCAAACCTAATTTATAAGCATGTTGTGATGATAAAATACAGGAGATAGATCTGTTGCTTTGATAATATTGGAATGAAAAGATAAACATAATTAGGTAAAAAAATTAAAAAAAAAACACTATTTGCTGTATAATGGCCCGTGCAGATTGGCCATAATTTGTCTTGATGAGGTGCTTCATCAATTTTGACCAAGGTGGAGTCAATCAGCCTCAACAAGGAGCTTTGTTTCTATGCATGCGCTCGACATGCACAGAGTCATGTTCTGTGAGATGGGCAGATATATTAAATAAATAAATAAATAAATAAATAAATAAATAAATAAATAAATAAATGTCTGTCCCTTGTATCCAGTGAAGCATTTTTTCACAGCTCTTCAGTGTGCTGTATACATGCCAGGCACTGCTTCATAGTATTGTCTTCAGTGTGTGCTTTGCTTCAGCCTGAGCACTTCCACCGTAATCCTGCCCCCATTTTATTCTCATATCAACCTTGTGAAATAAAGGAGGCTGAGAGATAACCATGTCATCAGTGAGATTCCTTCATTGACAGGGTATTTGGACTGGTTCATTCCATGCCTAGTGCACCACTTTAACTACAATCCTACATTGGTTTCTATTCATTCAATAAGGGTGTAAGAAGAGTAAAAGAAGAGATTATTTTAAACAAACCAAGTAAGTAATTTCAGTTGAGTTAATTTAAATGCAGGAACCTCTGAATGAGTTATGGTGGAACTTTGGCCTTGTTCTTGTGTGAACAAGCTATATGCCAGCCTGCATCTCTTTCACATGGTGTTGGCTATTTCTGATTTCTTATATTTGTTATGTTACCCCTTAAAACTCCACTGTTACTACTGATGCCCTTGCCAAAATATTCCAGATTGTACCAATACCCCAGTGAATTGTTAAGTGACTACATGTCATTTGACAAATTTGCACCCTTTATTTCATTATAGGTATTGGAGTGGCATAATTTACAGATCCTGAGTTGCCTTCTTCATGGGCATTTCTTGGAAATTTGCATAATCAAGGATTACTTCAGCAGCAAGAAACCCAGCATATGGTCTCTTCAACTATTTTGCCACCTTCAAACAAGGGTGAAGAAAGGAAAAAAGAGATACTGGAAATGAACCAGTAGAAGATTCTGGAGGAGACAAGAGAATTTCTATTTTGCAGATCCATAGCATATCTTCTGCAATGGATTAGGCTGTCTCCACTTAAGCAAAGAGGTTGCCAACCTTTGAGGTTGAGAACTAGTGAAGCCTGTTAGGCAGGCTTTAAAAGCTGGGAGGAAGGGAAGTGGAGAACTTTCACTCACTTAAATAATCTGTTATGTTCTTCCAGCATTTAAATTAAGACAGAAGCTAAAGTAATCTGAAACTGAGAGATAAAAAATAAAATCCCAAACTCCATGGGGTAAGAAGCTAGAAATGCAAATAATATGAAACAGTAATAATGAGGAGGGTGAGTATCATGAAGCTCAGTGAAAATGCTACTTAAATGCAAGAACTATACAATTAAGACATGATAAGGAAAGCTTCTGGAATTCTTTCCAACTCCTTTACCAACATGGACTGTAGGAAATGTCTGTATTTTCTTCTGAGGAACAAAGTAATGTGTTCCATGTGGGTGTGGGTTTCTGCTCTTCCCTCATGCTGCATCATATAATATAATATAATATAATATAATATAATATAATATAATATAATATAATATAATATAATATAATATAATATAATATTTTATTAAAACTTTAAAAAAGAAAGATAAAAAGTAATAAAACTAATATAAGTAAGGAAGAAAGAAGAAAAAGGAAGAAAACAAAGAGAAAGCTAAAAGTGCAAAACGGGGGGGGGGGGGGGGAAATAGAAGAAAAATAGAAAAGAAAGAAAAAACGGTACAAAGAAGTGGCTTCTGATATTCTTCACAGCAGTTATAAGTACAATTGTATTTTAACTTCTCTCCCTACAGTTACATCATGATTCTCTTCTTTCTATAATCTATCCTGTCTACTCATCAAAGCCATAAATCACAAGTTCTTTTTTTTTTTTTCCATTTTTATGCAAAAAGTCCATAAGGGGTTCCAGTCACCAATAACCCTCATGCTGCATCCATGTGCATTTGTGTTTGTGTGTGTCCTAGGAACCACAGAGTGAGCTACAGACATTCCACTCTGGGTCATGTGATGAGGAGGGAGGGGCTTACAATGGAGCCATCTCCAACATTCCAAGATACTACCCTTCGGCTTCTCCCACAGAGATGCATTCAAATATCATTTTTCCCCTGGGACTTTTTCCCCCTTGAAACCCTTTGGTTGGATCCACTCTATTTTTTAACTTGATCTTCCTTCTGCTGGCTTCTCCCTCCATGGAAAATGTGATCCTATCTCACTCAGTTGTCTGTTGACTAACAGATATTTAGCGTTTTCTACAATTTCTATACAATTTTATTGAGTTGGAAAGATAGAAACCAGATCAAAGTAAGCACCCCAAATTTAAAAGATAAAAAACCCTTAATGTTTTAGGACAATTAGCAGCACGTGAGATGGCAGTTTTGTTTGAAATTCCACAGCAAATTAGTTTAAATAAATGCCTATTCTGTTGTCTCCCCTCAGTCTAGGAGACAACACAAATGCCTTATTTATTTATTTATGTTGCTAAAGCTTTGCATAAGAATAGTGGCCTCTAAAAAGAGGTTTTGCACAATATATTCTTCGGTATCCTTTACAGAACAATCCTATTTGTGTCTACTTTAAAATAAGTCCCATATTGTTTTATTTGATTTACTCATAAGTAACAATGGCTGCAAAACTATACCTCTACACCTGAGAATAGGTCCACCATGCTCAGTGACTTCCACCACTGTGTAGACATCAAAAGGACTGAAGTGTATATAAGCTGCTTCTCAGCATCAAAGTGCTTTGTGGCCTGATGGATGAGGGAATTAGGACAGTTCAAAAGGGATGCTTAGGAACACCAATAATATTAATGTGAATTTACCCCAAAGTCCACCAATCAATAATACCTAGTTGATTAGCTTTCTATTCAACTGATTCAATTCAATCAATGGTGTTGGTTTCCTAAAATGTTTCCAAATAGCACTCGCTAATGTAGATGGCCTTTTTCCAGGTCAGCTTCACAAAACTTCTAAGAGGTAGACTAGACTACAGAAAGTGATGAAATAAAGTCAGTCAGTGATCACCATGGGTGAACTGAGCTTTGAATCCCAAACTTTTTAGTGCAGATTTAATGCTCTGCCCATCTCTCTGTCCCGGAACTTTCTAATAATGGTATATACTGCTGGACTTCAGGGCAGAGTTCATTTTGAACTACAGAAATAAGCACTACAATAATTTATAAGCAGACACTATTACTCACTGGTGGAAGGAAGAGCTACTTTTAATCCTTTTTATGCATACTCTTTAGAAAAACATGCAAAAACCAACCAAACTCAGAACACAAATGTCCTGCTGTAATATTTTGTCCCACCTCTCAAAATTCAGCTTCCGTCAGGGCAGCTATCAACTAATTGAAAGCTAGATATTTAATTCCATTTTACAAATGCTAGGTTCATTTTAGAAGTGCTTAATTAAAAAAAAAATCAATCAGACGCTTCATCAAAAGTGCAATGTCTATATAACAGCAATGCAATAATGCTGCAATCACATAGTTTTAGCAATCTTAGGTGGTTAATCACATGAATTTTTATTGAATCAAAAACTGCACTGGAATAACAGTAGTTCTGGAAAAAAAAGTAATAACAATTCTATGTCCAGCTAGATGTCAGCACCTAACCAACCTTGGCTAATACTGAAAGCTAAGCAAGGGTAAATCTGGTTAGTTAATACTTGGGTGGGAGAGCACCAGAATTCCCCAAACTGTAGTGAACAAATTGTGGAAGGTCATTTGCACATTGTTGCCAGGAAACTACATGGATATGTGCATTATGTCAAGTAAGCCCAAGTTGAAAGAAAGTTTACCTTTTATATATGACAATCCAATGCAGATTATTATTCTTGTTTATGAAGCTAGAACCACTTTCTCCCTTGTCTCGCTTCACCTTCAAACCAGGAGCCTGCCAATTAAGTAATAAACCAGGAAAAGAAGTCAGAAATTTGGGCAAGGGGAGATGGCCTCTTCCGGGACACTGCTTGCTGTCTACTTTCTGTAAGTGCTTATGTTAAAAATAATGAATAATTTTTAAAATCCCAAAAGGTTGGGAGCCCTTTTAAAATTTGAAATTTACAATTTAAAATCTGTTGTTTTCTTAGTAAATTAATGTAATAAATGACTCATCAAATACAAATACAAACCAACGGAAGGTTTCATAAGACATCCAAAGATGTGTAGTATTGGTTGAAACAGACAACCATAGTCTCTAGTTAACAGAATCAAAATTAATGAATTTCCCATACACAGGCAACTCAAAGGACACAGAGAGGAGTTTGCAGATGTTTACTGTGCATCTTTACTAACAACTGTATACTGGCAGGGAGATGAGTGAAAACTGCCCACCAGGCATTTTCACTCATCTCTTTGATCAAAGAGACATAATGGGAGACAATCCTTCTAATTGCTTTCAGGAGTTTCAGGCTGAGTGTGTTATGTGGGTTTTAGCTGTCTGTCAAAGGAGAACATTTGGAAGTGAATTTTTAGAGTAAGAAGGAAGGAAATTATTTAGAAAGTCTTATCACCTTTTTATGGTTTCATGTTAAAGAATCCAGCTGCAGAGAAAATGCTAGTTGTTGGGGGGTTGAGGCTCTGGCCTGTGGTTTTTTCCAAGCTGGTTGGAAAAAGCAGACCCTGGCCTGATCATATAGCCAGGTCTTGAGGGACACGTAGAATGTTAAGAGGGATGGGGCTAACCTCACTTCCAGGGACAGAAGATTCTACAAGGTGGGCACCACGTCAGAGAAGGCCGACCTCCTGGGACCCACCAAATGGAATTCCCTGACAGACAGGATCTGCAGCATGCCTTCTCTGGTAGACCTGATGGGATAGGCAGATGTAATCAGGGAGAGTCAGTGCTGGCCCCATGCCATGAAGGACTTTAAAGGTCAAAACCAGCACCTTGAATTGGACCTGGAAGCAAGCTGGCAACCAATGCAGCTTGTGTAACAGAGATGTAACATGTGCCTAGGAGCACACGTAACTGTTCGCACTGCTGCATTTTGTACCAACTGAAGCTTCTGGATACTATTCAAGTATTACAGAAGTCCAAACAGGAAGTGACCTGGGCATGAGTGTCAGTGAGCAGAGCCCCCCAATCCAGGAATGGCATAACTGGTGTACAACTCAAAGCTGTACAAAGGCCCACCTAGCCACAACTGCCACCTGCTCTTCAAGCAGGAGTTGTAAGTCCAGGAGGACCCCCAGATTGTGCATTAATTTAATCTTTAATTATTAAAAATAATTTATCTACTGATTCTTGTTACAGAAAAACTTAGAGTGATTTAATCTGGTCACAAAACCATTAATTCATTATCATTAAAACAGAAAAAAGGTAGCTAAAACCAAAATGGAATTCATCACAAGAGAAAAACAGTATAGCATAGCATAGCATAGCATAGCATAGCATAGCATAGCATAGCATAGCATAGCATAGCATAAAATAAAATAAAATAAAATAAAATAAAATAAAATAAAATAAAATAAAATAAAATAAAACGAAGAAGTAGGGGTCAGGTGTTGGATAGGACCAGCAGCATTCCCAGGAGAGGAGTCAAAAAAGCAAGACAATCAATACTGTGAATGCCACCTCGCCTTCTTTCAACTGTTGGAAAAGAGTAGGGAGACCCAGATTTAAGTACCCTTATTGCTGTGAAAGCTTACTGTGTGGCTTTAGGCCAATCACTCTCTGTCAGCACAATTCCTCACAAGGCTGTTGCAGGAATAAAAAGAAAAAACAGCTGATATGATCCACCCACCTTGAGCTCCTAGAAAAGAGAAGAGACAGGATGTATATCTAATAAATAATAAAAACTCATGCAGGAATTTGCTGGGGCAGTGTGTGTGTGTACATGTGTATGTATATATGTGTGTGTGTGCATCCATACATATACTTTATATCACATATAAAGATAGGAAGGAAGGAAGGAAGGAAGGAAGGAAGGAAGGAAGGAAGGAAGGAAGGAAGGAAGGAAGGAAGGAGTTAAAACAATATCACAATCATGTCAGCACTGGGATCAGCCACACAGTAGATTGGATCATGCCACGGCACAGATGACACGTTGGAGAAGGCCCTTCTCTATATCATCACCAAGAAGCAATGTGAAAACATAGTGGAGGAGTTTCAAATGAGGAGATTCTAGGGCATGATTTGGTAACATGGGAAATTAGCTCCTTCTCAGTTAGCATGTAAATTTCAGTATGAAGATCAGACCTGTAAAATGCAAACTGGGAAAGGATCCACTTGTTACACCCTGTTTCCTACAACTCCCTGCATCCTATTGCTTCACCATCTGCTGGGGGGCAAAACTAAAATCCTGTTTGTTTCAGTAGGGCAGGCAAAAGAGGAGATGAGATGGAGATACAAATGAAATCTTGGCCTCTATCCTCTCTTGTTAGTAATCTTTTTGAAAGCTCACTTGTAATCTCCAGATTACTCCTGTAGAGATTGAGTCTCCTCCTCCTTTCCCTTCTTTTCTTCATTGTGTGTGAAGGACTGAAGGAGCAGACAGTGAGGGATACTTCAATAGGTTTGGGGGCTGGTGGACTTATATGGAATTTAGGGAACAGATTATTGATCTTCTCACAGTATAATATGGCTGCCATGAGAAGGAGTTTAACAGTTCATAAAATTGGCTGCCTTCAATGGCATGGCCATTTACAAAATGCTCATTTCCTACCAGAGAAATTGATGACATTGCTTCCTATCACCTCAGCTTTTCTTTTTCTTCTTTCTTTCAGAGCAGTGTCTGCATTTTCAGACAAAGCAAAAGGTTCTAGCCACCTCTCTATTTTCATTTTCTAAAAATTTCTGTATAGTTCACATGGAGTCCAGACATTTAGGTACAGTACATAAACAAGATCCTTTGCTTTGTGGCACATTAATATCCTGCTAAGAGAATTTCCACTCAGTCACTTCCATTTTAAAGATGCAAGATGTGATCCAAACTGCTACTTTAGGTTTACCCAAGAGCTTACCTGATTCAAATGGGCTGAGGTTTGGTTTGGTTTTTTCATAAACAGTCTGTCATACATGACAGATTTAAAGCCACCTGAGTTCATGGATTTAGTGTTGTTGTTGTTTGAAAATCTTTAGGTTCTAGGTACAGGCTGGACCTCTTCGCTGATACCTGGTAACTCTAGGGATAACTAGAAGTCAGGTAATATTCTAAAAGTAATCCTCTGTAGCTGACTATAAACTTGCTCTGATATTTATTTTGGTTCTCATAAAGTCAGCTCCAAGAGTCTCTTTTGTGTCAACAGTGGATGGACTGGACATACCACTTTTAACTGTTTGGTAAGCTATTTTATATCTGTGGGGTTATTGTCATAATGTACTTTAGATAGTAGTTCTGTGAATTCCTGTGAACTAGGAAATGAGTTATACATACAGTACTATGGAAAAGTCCTTTTTGGACTTTCTGAATTCTTGTATATTTTCACCACTGAATGTTATCAGAACCTGACCAGCAGCAAGGTGGATGGACTCAATTACACTGGCAGTGGGTGCACCACAGGAAAATTTGAAAGTCCAGATTGGGAACAGATAATCTTGGATAAATTGTATCTATGTGGTCACTAAGAGTTGACATTGATTTGATGGCACATAATCAAACCAGTCAACCTTAAAGGAAATCAACCCTGATTGTTCATTGGAAGGATTGATAATGAAGCTCAAGCTCAGATACTTTGGTCACCTAATGCGAAGAGAGGACTCTTTGGAAAAGACCCTGATGCTGGGAAAGATGGAAGGCAAAAGGAGAAGAGGACGGCAGAGGATGAGGTGGTTAGATAGCATCACTGAAGCAATGAGCATGAAACTGAGCAAACTCAGGGAGGCAGTGAAGGACAGGAAGGCCTGGCGTGATACGGTTCATGGGGTCACGAAGAGTCGGACATGACTTAATGACTGACAAAAAAAAAAAAAAATCATATAAAAACCAGGTGAAGCAATATTTTGAAAAACATTTGTGAAACAATGCAGTTTGAGACAGATTTATGCTTCCTCATGTGAAATATTCTCTCAAGAATTACCAGTCATAGTGTTCTTCTACAAAATGAGGAAGAAGGGACCAAACACCACAGTAGTCAGGTACATTGATCCAGTGGACAGTGACAGCCACAGTACAGATGTAAAATATATAAGAATAAAGTTCTGCTTCTATGAGACCTACCATTTTTTTTTCTGATTTTTTTTCAAACTGTTGAATCGGGAAAAAAAAAGGTAGTCTATTTTTAGGAAAAAAGATAGAAATTATTGGTGTTTATCTTATTAACATTACAATGATTTTCAATAAAACATGATGGTCTTACAGATTTATGTACACTGCTATTTGGAAAAACAAATAGTGAAAGATGCATATTAATATACTAACAGCGATGAATATATAAGTTTTACTATGCAGAAAGAACAGTTAAGGCATCTAGCTATTTTGTCAACTGTGTGTGGACTTGCTAGAAAGATTGATTTTTGTGGAAGTAGTTCATGATTTTGCAATTTAAAATAAAATTGAATTAAGATGTTTCAATATTAAAAGCTTAGGAGAACTGGTTTTGTTTAAATGAAACTCTACTTCTATCAAGTCCCCATATATAAGAATTATTTGTTATGGGTTAGGCATATCACCTGATTAAATAAACCACTGTCAGGAAATCAATTGAGTCTTACTCTGTTAATACCTCTGTTCTCCTCCCCTTCTACATTTGCCAATGTCTCATGGATCGATTCCTCCTTTTCAGAGCTTTTAAGGTTAGGAGGGGGTGAAGTTATAGATGGTGACTGTACCTGTTTATTTATCAACTCTTCTCTTAACCAGGACAATTTTAGTATGATATGATTTTGTTCCATAGGGGCAAAACATTAAAAGTATTTACAAGCTCTCTTTCTTCAGGTAAGAAATTCCTGTCTACTACTCGATTGTGTAAATTAAGTTTATCTAGAGGGATTACAGAAATATTCTTAAAACATCCAGTTACTCCAAGCCCTCTTGCCTGAAGGAGGTATTTAAATTGATAAACCATTTGTGCCATATTAAGAGTCAAAAGTTACCATTGCTCTTGCTGTCACACCATTGTAATACAAGTATTCCACCCTTAAAATATTATCTGAAACGAGTCTAAGTGAGGTGAAAGTTTGAAGTGCAAATGCAATCTTTTTCCATCTGTAAGAGGACACCTCTAGGTTTTGGGAAATTGATAAATGCTAGCTTAGCATTCACTAGTTGCAAGTACCACCTTCTACATGGAACTTTTTTCTTAGTCCTCAGAAGAAAAGAGTTTGTTGACCTATTGGCTAGATGATTTTGTTCAATAATAGAGTCCTCAGCGGGTATTGGACATTTTAATCTTATTAGAGGCCTTACTTGCTTCATTGGGTACTTTACATACATCGGGCATGTGGAAACTATCTGGACCCCCTCTTTGATAAGAAAATCATTTTGGCCTGATTCATATAAAATTGAATATCTAATGAATTTAGGCAAGGAGACAATGCTATGGAAATTGGCAAGCTTTGCACGTGCTGCTGCTAAACAGAGAGAATACTTTATTAAAAGTTCTTAATGTTTTCTAATATTTCATTTGCTGTAATAACACTACTTTAATGTTTTACTGTTTCTGGTACATTTTAATGTATTTTATTAATGTTTGGCCATTTTTGTGCAAGTTTTATCTTATTTATTACAACTGATGATCAAAACAATAACATTAAAATTTTTTAAAAATTACCCTGTTAACATTTATTCTATAAAGTAATTAAATAAATATTCTGAAAGTGGAAAAATGCCTCTCATTTTTAGTTCTTGCATATATATGTCATATGGATCAGGAGTTAGGGTAGAAGAGGCATTCCTCTCCTGATAAGAATGAATGGGAATGCCTCTTTTAAGGTTGCTTGCCAGCTACATTTGAAAAAAGAAGAAAAGTTTGCCAAATCAATCAGGTTGCTTTTTTTAGGTGATGAGTTAATATTTTTAATTGAACCAACTGATTGACTGTAGATTCCTCTTCGGGTATAATATCAGGAGTCAAAGTTTTATTGATTAATAATTGCTACTGTAAAGCCAGTAGAGGGAGTGCTACTCATTTGCTTCTTGCTGCTTTATTCTTAAGGGTTCCAAAACTAAATTAGCTAATCTTTGGTGGTTTTTCTTCCCTTCCGGACTTGAGCATCCTAATTTCTGTGAGAAAGTAACTTCCTTTCTCAATGCATAAGAAAATGAAGTAAGGAAACTGGTTTTAAATTACTGTTGGCACATTGCAATCAAAAGATTGAGATTTATATCTCAAAAGATTTATATCTTGCTTCTTTATTTACACTGTAAACTTTGTGCATACAGTGTATGTGCAACCTCCAGAGTCCGCTGCATTACCTGAGCACCGAAAATGTTGAAGAGATCCATGTTTATAATGTCTGGCCTAGGTCCACAAACAGTACTAAACGAATGTGATATTTTTGGCTTAGTGTAACGTATATGCTTAGCCATTCAATAAATCATTAAAAAAAAAAAAAAACTAGTATGATGTGTGAATCTTGCATCTAATTCCAGTTCAGATGCTTCCAGATGGTAAGCTATTCTTGCTATCAATCATTTTTATTAGTTTATAAATTGCTAGTGAAATTACTATCAACCACCTAGTCTTTAGAGGTCTAACAGTTTTGGAGGGGTGGGGTAACTGCATCTTACTATATTGTGTTCATACTATTTAAATCATATTTATGCTAAGTACGCTTGGAGCATCTTAAAAATAGTAGCAGTACTAAGACAATCTCTGTCTTCAGACTTATAATAATGAACATTCCATTGTCCCCGTACCTTTCTCCAGCTATACTGGGTGCTGTGTAAAACCTTCTCCTGACATTTTTAAGTATGTACTTTGTAGTGCCACGTTAGAACTGTGTTTTGTGTGCATCCATAACATGTGAAAGCATCACACACACACACACACACACACACACACACACACTGCTGTAAATAAAAACAGTGCCTGCAGTACAGGAAAAGAATCCTGCAAATAAACTTGTCTACATATTACACCACATGACTCATCAATTTTACTTGAGAATGCTTAATTTCTTGACCAACCAATTGCACAATGAGTTTTCAGGGCACAATCCACAATCCATCAAGCTAGAAAATTACCAGATGACAATGATTTTATCCCCTGTGAGGTGGGTTGGCCTGAGAAATTGTGACTGCCCAAAGTCACCCAGATGGCTTTCTAGAAGGCTTGGAACTCAGTCTCTTGGTTTCTAGGCCAGCACCTTAACCACTACACCAAACTGATTTTGACTGATTTTTAAAAGCATTTTGAAAATTGCTGTTAGAACTCACAAACTGAGGATCCACCCTGCCCATCTGTGCATTATCTTCCTAATTAGCAGATGTTTTCCTGCTTGCTGATGATACTTAGAAAGGTATCAGATGAAATCAAAAATTGATTTGCTGTGATGATTAGTTATGCTTTTTATCACAGTATGGTTGCAAATTTTTAAAAATAACATTAATATCTGTTGAACAAGACAGATGTACAGATCTTGTACATATTCAGTTAAGCTTCCTTCTAAGTAAGTGTAACTGCAAATCAGACTATAAATTTCTTGGGACTTCATTTGAGACTGTTTCATTTCCATTTAACTTCACAACTGGATCTAATCAGGCAACACACTCTACTCAGGTTTACATTCTGGCTAGAAAGTTGCCTCTGAAGCACATAGTAAGCATTAGAGGAAAAAAAAGAGTATTTCCCCAAATTTTATTTATTTAAAAGATTTATATGGCCACCCATAAACAACTCTGGGTGGCTCACAACAAATGTCTGTTGCCTTTCAAGAAACAACTCTTCCATTCTGCGCCATTTGCATATTTTAATCCACACCTGCAAATGTGGAGAGATTAACTGTTTTTTCTAATTTTTCTAGAAAGAGGGTAAGATGATTAACAACTAACCAAGCAAAACAGGGGTTAAATCCCCATGCAGCTCACTGGTGCCATTCCCCACTAGTGACTTGTAGCATCTTCTACCGTCACTCAGCCATCCTTCAGGTGACATTAAACCTATCCTTATTACAGTTACTTCAGCACAACAGTGGTTGGATGATCTAGAAAATATTATTAATGGTAATACTGATTTTGGTCCTTTCCCCTCCGTGAAGTTAGTTTTATCTACCTGTCCATAACCCCATAAGATTTGAGGCATTATTATTACTCCCTATATGGCTTCTATTGCCTGTTTGTCTTTTTGACAAATGGTAGTGTCCTAATTTTGGGTGTGTTATGCAAAACAAATTGGCTTTGCTGCCATCCGCCTTTCTGAGTATAATCAGCAAGCCGGAAAACATCTGCTAAATAGGAAAGTAATGCACAGGTCAGCAGGGATGGATCTTGAGTTTATGAGTTCTAACAGCTACTTAAATTGTTTTCAAAACAATTTATCAGTTATTTTCCTTTTTTATACATGTTACTATCCCCAAACAATAAAGTTAAGCCTGAAACTATTAATTATTGTAAAGCTAAAGACAATGTACAGATCTGTGACTGGATCATTCTTCATATATGTCCAAATGCATTTCATATATATGTAGATTCACTTCCTCGTGAGATTGGTAGTGTCCAAATTTGAAACATAAATAAATATAAAAATAGTGTGTGTTTGTGTATGTGTATGTGAATGTGAATGAATGAATGAATGAATGCTCTCTCTTAATAGACAGAACTTTCACAGTTGCCTATCTAAATATCCATATTATTTGGAAGCTTAACAGCCCTGATTACTGTTTCCAGTGGTTTCATATTAATGTGAAATAGCACTGGGGAAAAGAAAAGTTCCTAGTGGTACTCTATACCATAGCTGGCATCCTGTAGAGTCATCTGAGACTTCCTGTATGTAAAAGCAGAGCCACTGGTAACACTCTGCCCCCAACTCCCAATTCACAGGGACAGTCCAGGAAAAGCATGGCCAACAGCACTGAAATGCACTGAGAGATCAAGCAAAATTAACAATGTTGTGTCCCCTGTCCCTTCCAGAAGGAGATCCACTATCAGGATGACCATCGTTGATTGGAGACCAACTATCAGGTCCAAACAGAATCAACCATTCAATCAATCTTCATGAAAACCTATCCTATCAGATCCTCTTCAGTTTGAATGGTAATAGTTGGTCATTACATAAAGACTAATACTTGGCATTAAACATTGGTGCCTGTGTTTTTTCTTAATCTTTTTCTCCAGTCATCCCTTTTCCCTTTGTACTTTGGGTTGTTAATTACACACTTACAAGTAGGATTATCCTTTTTCCCATTAATGGCCTGAGAGTTTTTTGTTTGGTTTTGCCTTTCTAGTGTAGCATACAGCCAATATCACCTGACCAGCCTTGTCTCAGCATGGGAGCTAAACAGGTTCAGGCCTGTCTAGTATTTGGTTGGAAGACAACCATGGAATTCCTGCAGTTGTAAATTGGAAAGTTGAAAAAAAAAAATGCCCTGGAAAGGGGTGGTTGCCAATGAAGCCAAGAAACCTGTATTGATGAAGTCACCAGGAGCCAAGCTTATCTCTGAGACATCTTTATCTTTTTAAATTAAATTGATGAATAATGGGATAGGGAGTCTGTTGACAATGGAGACACAAATTTATGGACTCCTGAGATTGTTCATTTTCCCCACCATGCTATTTCCTAATTATTCAGCCCTTGGAACTACCATTAGGCCCCCCAGGGAGACAAATATAAAAGAACTTTTCTGTCTTGAGGCCAAAAGGAAAAGACACTTCTGTTGGTTCAGATTGTAGCTTAATGCTTCCTTTCCAAGTGCCATCAACCTGATGTAAACCACTGTCACTACCCATGGCTAATTTTAATTGCAGGGGGAGAAGAAATTAGGAGATTGTATCCTGGGTCTCCTGCATCATGTCCTCTTCCATCTGGTCTACCCCAACTCAAATATTTAAAGGCTGTTTTAGTTTTCCCACGATATATCAGTTCCAAATGACCTACTCAAAGCTATATATAATCAACCATGACATAAGAGAGACTGGGTGGCCCTACACTCCAGCCAACAGCCCAACTCTGGACCTTGTCTTAGCTCTTCCTTGCGGTCTCCAGAGATACCTCATGTAAAGGCAGAGAATTAAAATGTATCTGGATAAGTGGATACAAATGTTTAGCCTGGAACAGAGTTTGCTCCATAGATATTTCACTTGTTTCTATTAAAGCAATGGTCATTTATCCAGGGCTTAATTTGAGGCAGGGTTCAGCTCTGGAATATGTATTGCATAAAAAAGGACATGGAGAGCTATAATGTAATACTATACAAAGTAAGGTTTCTTTGTGTATGTGTAAAGTACCTTTTCCTTGATCGCTCACACTCAACTAATAGGATTTATCACTTCTTGATTTAAAAGAAGTAACTTTAACTTTTCTCAGTTTTAAAAAAATGAATATTGTTTCCTGTGACATGTGTTGTTCAGATGTATTTGATTTTTCATGTAATGGGGAAAACTAAAATTCTACTCAGCCACTTTCAAGATTTCCTTTTGGTGTTTTATGGTAATGTTTGTTCCTTGACGTAGGGTGTCTGTATATAGATGTGTGCATGTCTGCACGTGTGCATGCTTTTCTTCTATTTTAATTATTTATTAATATGGATGATGACTAGAGTTGCTCTGGTGATTGAGGAAGCCAATTGATTAAAAGTACAAATAAGCAAACAAAATCCATTAATGCAGTTCTATGATGTTATCAATGCAATTTGCATTAAATCATACTTTTTCAGGAAGGCCCTTGAAAATATTTTCTGTGGCAAAATTATGCCACTGGAGAACTGCATAGTCACTAACAGACTGCAATTCCCTGCAGTTGGTGAAACATTTACTCTGGCTTGCATATATTTGTATGGATTGCAGAGCTGACCTCTTCAAATGGATCCTAGCGACCAGAAACATTATGCCTCCTTGTATTTTGCTTATCCAGCTCCAAGTCTCTTCATTCATTCATCCAACCTTTTACTTGTTGATGAGAATTAATGAATGTTCCCTAGAAGCAACAGGGAAATCGATATAACTATTCTGAACTGGTTCAGACCTAGGAATCTTTAATATGTACCTGGAATGTATTCCCAGGCACCTTATATTAAGGAATTTCAATAGCAAGGCTGGGAATTACTTCTCCCTAAAATCTTAGAGCTACTGCCAGTGCAAGTCCTAGCTAGAATTCCAGGGCACTAATTTAAATAAAAATCGCTTTATGAAGTAAATGTTACTGGCTCAGGGTAAATTGAGAGAGTATGGATTAAGCAGCATGTAAACCTGTTCCCTGCAGTTTGCACAGTTTCAACGGTAGGAGCATCTGTGTTTATTGGATCTCCGACACAGCATTTGCCAGAACAACGCAAGCCTGCAGAACTCCATAACTTCCCTGCAGTTGGTGAAACATTTACTCTGGCTTGCATATACAGTATTTGCATGGATTGCAAAGCTGACTTCTCCAAATGGAGCATGGAAGCTCATTCCTTGCAGCTTGGATGGTTTCAATGGCAGGAGCATCCATGTTTATTGCATCTGCAACATAGCATTTGCCAGAACAATGGAAGCCTGCAGAACTCCACAAATGCCTGTTTTATGGGCTCCTAAATCAAAAGACCAGACTAGCTCAGTTCCTCTTTGGGGAATATATGATCCCTCCAAAACAGGGAACTGTGGTCAATTTTCTTTGCAAATTACTCAGCTTGCTTCCTGTGCCGTGTGGGAGACAGGAGATGAATTATAGACAACACAGCAGCAGAGGGAGACATGATTGAAGGGAATAGATAAAAACTCAGAGCAGGGGAAACCGGCCAGGTTCTAAACTATTTGAGAGAGAGGGATGTTTAATGCTAAATCACCCGAAATGCTTTTGCCAAACTTTGACATGCATGATTTCCTGGGCTTAATTCTTTTTCTTTAAAGAGAGTTGGAAGAAAAAGGGGGTAATAAAAATAACCAGCTGTTTCTTGTATAGTCCAGGAAATCGGGGTGATTTATAGTTTGAAGGGGTTGCTTATGGCAGCTGTGATGCCAGAGAAGTCACTCAGGCCTGTCCACTTGAAGGCTCAAAACCCATTTCCTGAACAGCTCCTTCTACAGTCATCACCTCCGACAGCTATTATAGACAAGAGTTTGGCTGGGGCCTGGGAGTATTTTAAAGCAGCAGGGATCCCAGTTAGACAATCCAGCTGTCAATTACCTTTTCCCCTGTTGTGAAAAGGGGGCCCCTGGACAATGGCAAAGGCTCAGCGGGTGGGTGTGTCGCTTCAAGGATGTGACCCATTCTGCATTCAAAACTGCTTAAACGGCGGTGCCCGCTCGTTCCCTGCCCCACCCCCTTGGATGAGGATGACTGGAGCAGAAGGTATAGGTGTCGCCCTGCAAAAGTTCAGAAGTCTTGCTCAGGCAGAACCAACTTGGCATCTTATTAGCATCTGAGCGCTCTTTGCAAGGAAGGACGTGGAAATAAATCTTTTCTTCTTCTCTTTGCTCAAGCAGCCCTAACCACAGAATGCTCAGACGGCAGTACCGATTTTGTGTCTGCTGGCTTGGGGGTGGGGGTGGGGGTGGGGGTGGGGGTGAGAGAGAGAGAGAGAGAGAGAGAGAGAGACCAAAACTTCCTGTGAACATAGATGACTTGCTGAGCAGCCTGTCCATCATACAGGCAGCTTTGTCCAGCAGTCACTTCCCATTTGAATTTGACTGAGTGAGGAGCCCAGAGTTATTTGTAAAGAACAACAAGGCTTTTCATAATTTCAGGAGGGAAGTTGGGGGGAGCAGGGTGCTAATGACTGACCTTGAATAAGCAGACAATCTGGTTTACCCAAGGCAGGAAGATGCCCAACTGGTAAGCCAAATGGGGGGGGGGGGGAGGAAAAAAGGATGGGGGCAGCTTAACAATGAAACTGAGTTCACAACTGTATGTGAATGACACTTTTCCCCCTTAATTTTACTTTTTTTAAAAGCATGAACAAGATCAACAGGAAGAAAAATCCAAGTTCTTCCATGTTGCAGTGTGAACTAACTCTGCCTCTTCAGAGACATTAGCCCAAAAGCAGAAAGGATGAAGCAGAAATGGTCCTTGTCTTCTCTCCTGCTTCAGGAAACGAAGGCCAAAAAATGTTTTCAATCTGATAGAAGTCCCCCCCCCCCCGCCCTGCATTTTGGAACTTTTGAAGATAACAAAACTGTTTATTAGAAAAAGATCAGTATAAGGAATGGGTGAAATACAGAATGGTGTGAACCCTGAGGCCCCACATTCCTTGCAATAGACCATTTTCCCACACTCTCAGCTTTTTTTAATACGGGATAGACAATATTGAAACTACATGACAGAGGCATCACGTTTTCAACATCCTAAGCTGCTTAGTACTCTTGTGAAAAATATAATTTTGAAGGTGACTTGCAATTCTTTATGAGAGGGGAGGTCAGCTTACAAAGTCTTGCCAAGAGGTAAATATGAAAAAGGGGCTGCAAATCATCTGTACACCCAACTGGCAGGATATTGTCTTTTCTGACCCAGTGTGATAGCTCCCTTCTTCATACTGCTTTCCTTACAGAATGCCCCAGATAGGTTCAACCTGGACAGCTCCATTTCCCCCCTTCTCTCTGTGTTGATTATTTTTTTAAGTTCCTCTTATTCTGCCAAGCCCAGTCTGATTTTTACTGACCTATCACTGACCGAAAGCATCATTGTACTGCCATTTTTAAGTTGTTGTTTTTTTAAAGTTGATCCTGGTAGTATTTCGACAATTGCAATTCAGTTGATTATTGCAGTATCAGATTTGAGAAAGCATAAGTCACTTCAAATACTCTGTGGATGACTGGATGGAAAGCTTGATTTAAGTGCCCAAGAGACATAGCCACTATGGCCGAAGTCCATGTTAGCTTAGAATTCTGGCAGCTTGAGCCAAGTTCCAAAAGGACTTGCCTCCTTGTTAATATGAACAATAATGCCACCATCATCACACAGCCTGTAAGTTTCTGCCATGTTAGTCCCAGTGCATAAGGAGCATTGAGCTCATGAGTATAGCTGAATGGCTGTTCTGAAGATCACTGATGCCTCTGCAAGGCACCCTCCAGTAAGACTTCTCTGCGGGAAAATATTCTTAAGCAAGAATGATTACCAATTTTTAACCCAACACAATATTGATCAGGGAGAAACCAAACATCTCAAGTGGCCCACTCATCCATACTTCAAAAGAGCAGTGGTAGATGTTGAAGGTAGTACCCCTTCTTGAATTGGAAATATCTAAAGTGAACAATAGATTTGTTTGCAGTTCAGGAATATATAATTTGCAAGACAGAACAGTCTCTCCTCTACTCTGCCTCCTCAGCCCCATTCCCCACCTTTAGTGCATTCTAATTTTGATCTCTGTTCTTTGTTTTAATTTTCCTGGAGAATTCCTTCTGTCAGTCTGAGCCTTAGGCAAATTGCAGCAAAGAGCTAAATCTCTTGGTAACTGGAGCCAGATTTGGAAGAAGTGTTCTGAAAGCTTCATAAGAAAGCCAACATTGAGCCAAGCTTAGCTGAACCCAGCTGCATCAACCATCTAAAAGACAGCTAGAAAAAGGCAGTGGGGATACCAGAAGATACCACATTGCTGAATGAAGAGACAGAGCTATCAGGAACTGCTTTGCCTGGAAGCATTTACAGCAAAGATGAACAATCTTTGGAGAAAATTTAGGCACATGCCAAGAGCCACAGTCAGCAAACAACTGTGACTAGGACAGAAATTTGGCAGGCCTGGAGGGAAAGGATAATTTTGGAAAATTACTTATATTCCTAATCTCCCAAATATCAAGAGAAAGAATTGCCCTTTAAAGTGTTACAGCTGTTAAAATTGCATGGGCAATTTTAGATAGCAATCCCCATCACCAACAGAAGTCTCAGGTGGGGAGGGGGGTTATGCAAGATTTTTGAAGAGGCCTCGTACCGCTCATCGGCTGAATTGACCATTATGATTTCAAGGCAGGTGAGTCCAGGCAAAAGTTGGAGAAGGGTGGAGCCATGCCGACACCTGCCAGAAGCTCCATTCCTACTCACAATGGTTTTGTGGCTTTCAGAGCAAAGGATGCCAGCATGAATCTTGCGAATCAGGTCAAGACTCCAAATGCTGAAAGAGAATTCAAAGATGTGTTGCCAGCTCCTGAAACAACTCATTGGATTGCAGCTGAGATGAACTCCCAAGGCCACTCACAGAACTGGTTGCTAATAGAGATAATCAAGCCCTTTCCTTTCCTTAGGTGTATTATTATCCTTTCGGTTCATTATTGCCCTTTCAAACGCTAAACTTAAAAAGAAAATGTCAAGTGAAGGTTTATGTTTCAAAGGAAATGCCAGCATTAATGCTTGCCTCCCACTCGCTAAGAAAAAAAAAAAAAAGGGTCCTAGATCAATATCACTGCATTAAGCCATGAGACGAGACACAAAATGCTCAAGGGACATACTCGAAAAACCATCACAGCTTTCTCTTTGCACTGAATGAGCACTTTAAGGAAACACATCCTGCAAAGAAAATAAAGAGAAATAAAACAGACAGATGGTCAGGCTGCCTTTCTTCCCCTTGGCTGCTCCCCATAGATGAAATATATTTGAATCTTAAAACACAAAAGTATCAGCTTCAGCAGAATGGGGCTGCCCAGCTTTAATGCAGGAGGGCAGCTGAAGCCATGCTGCCCCAAATCCCAGAGCCTGACTTCTTGAGTTATTTCCAGTTTTATTCCCTTTCCCCATGACACGGCCAGTGTCCTCAGGCCATGCTTTATACACTCCTGTCCTGTTCTTTTCTGTACTACAAGAGTCCAGCCAGCAGCAAAGCACAGAGGAGAACAAAGATAGCCACAGCCAGAGCAACACATTTTTATCCTGGCTCCTCTTTTGATGGCCACTACAAGGGCTGGGTTTCACTAAGGACTCTGAAAGAATCGCTCCGTTGTCAATTCACTTTGGAGCCCAACTCATCACCAAACTGAGTCAAAATGATTGAAACAGCATAAAAGAACTTTGTAAATAAATAAGGAGTGCTGAGCAGCTTGGAAGCTCATGTAGTTTGTGGCCTAATTATCCAAAAAAGTCTTTCAACTAGTATTAGCCTACCTCTGCTTTCAGATCATCAGGAAAAGTACTTTTGGATATGATGTGATCTATACAGAAACCCTAACCCTAGCCCTTCTATACTATGACACCCCCGGCATAGAATATGTTCCCAACAGGGGCACAATGGGTGCCAACACAGCCTTCTTTTTGGTAAAAGCACTTTTTTCTGCCAAGCTGTTTTTGGTCTTTTGAGAGATGGATGTACCTGTCTGTGTGATATGAATGTTACTGGGTTGTTGTTGTTGTTGTTGTTGTTATTATTACTATTCCTTTATGTTTAATTAGCTTTGATTTATTATATTTAGTAAAGCAGCCTACCATGAGAAGATGAAGGAGAACATACGGATCACAGTTCGTCCGTCCGTCCTTCCTTCCTTCCTTCCTTCCTTCCTTCCTTCCTTCCTTCCTTCAGCAACCAGAAACAATTGGAGACAGGTAGTTCAGGAGGACCTCCAAATTGTGCACCAATTGTCTGGGAAGAGCTATCCTATTCTGAATTAAAGATGGGAAGTCTCTAGAAGTCACTCAGGGGACATGGAGCAGAAATGCAGTTGGATACTATCAACATACATCTGAACATGCCCAGTAGCTTCATGTAGATGTTAAATAGGAGTGGGAAGAGTGTAGAGCTCTGAGGTACCTGTAGACGTAGACTTTTCACCCTTATTTACTGGATCCAGCCCTAGGGAAAAGAGAAGAACCACCACAACACCATGCCTCTCACTCTCAATCCCTGAGCTAGCCTAGAAGGATACCATGATGACAGTATCAAAAGCCACTGAGAGATCAAGGAAGGGCCAGGATGGATGTATCCTCATTCCTATCCCACCAAAGGTCATCAACAAGTGTGATCAATGCTGTCTTAGTGCTTGTAAGGTCTGAAACCCAACTGAAAAGTGTCCTTTTACAGCCCTCTGGAGTTGCCAGCTGACCACCTTCTCAAGAATCTTCCCCAGAAAGTTGGAGATCAGATGAAAATTATCCAGTTCCATTGGATTTGGCTTCCTGCTTCTTTCAAAGCAGGTAGAATCACCCCCTCCCTCAGGCCAGAAATGGGCATGGGGTCACAGTGACACACACCTCTTTAAACTACTTGTTTACCTGTATGCAAACCCCAAATGGAGAATATTTTCTCCACACTTTATGACTACACACTTGGAGACTTATTCTAATCACTCTATTCATATACATCATGCACAACTTATCTATCACATTCACAATCCTTCCCCCTGTAGAGACACAGTTGGAAATCACATCCAATAGGCAGAGAACTGCCTACAGAATGGGGACTAAGAGACATCTGGAAGAGACCTCTGGTTGGAGATCTTCACCAATAGGCAGTGTGGGGTGAAATGGACCAGAGTCCATTTTAAGTATAGTATTTCTCATGAATCTCATTGAAGAGTGCATTCTGGGCTGGATCAAAAATGTTTATTCCTCATATAGGCTTGTCTTCTTGTTCCTCTAATTACAGTGGAACCTCCCACATTCCCACTCAGATGTAAACTACACTGATTTCAAAGATAACACTGCAGCCACAGAAGAGTCCTGCAGCACAAATTGAGTCTTTAGGGGGGACAGTGCCTACATACCAACATTGCTATTGCAAATCACATGAAATATGAAATAGCATAAGTGTCCACTGGGGAGAATAAGGGGAATGTTTCTTACATATTGCCACCAGCCAATTCTACATACGAAGAGTTAGTTGAAATGTGTAATGAAGTCATGAATCAAACTTTTCCAAAATGCAACCATCACAGAAGAAACAGATGCTTGAACTCAATGTATAATTTCTCCAAACTCAAGTTTACATTTAAAAAGTAACCCAAAAGGACAATAATCAGAACTTCATAGAGCCCAAAATAATATTTAATATCTTAAGACTTGATTAGACATAATTTCATACTTGCCTAAATTTGGGATTGAATCTTAACATGAATGCAGGCATACACACTCAAAAGCTCAGTGCTGAGAAGTGACGAGATATATATGCCCAGCCATGCCATTCCTAATATAACTTCAGAATGCTATAAATCAGTCCCTTTATATGACCAAATATTTTCATAAGCAGTCAACCTTTATGAAAAAAAGACTATGAGATGATGGACTGAGGTTACATGGTATTCCAGGTACTTGATAGAAGTACTTGATTTCTCTTTAGGCTTGGATTTGTATAGGGGATCATTTTTTACCCTGAATTGTCTAGCAGCAAGATGGGTGGAACCCCCTACAACACATAGCCAAGAGGCAATTAACTACAGACACATTACCCCATGTAGGACACCCAGAGTATATGTCTTTGGGAATCCTGAGAACAGGAAGACATCCCACAGAATCTGGGGGATAAAGGAAATAAAAGATCATCACTGAAAGAAGCCATAGTTTCACAGATCATGCTAAACCAACAGTTGCTTTGACATGATTTCCTGAAGAAGTTAGGCTGACATGGCTCATGCAAAATGATAAGTCATAAACTGATGGGAATCCTTTGTTGATTTAGTAGTATATAAGTGTAATAATAAATAAACAAACCATAATGTACGAAGCACAGTAACAGAATTTATGCATTATGCCAAACTAAAATTAAACATAATGTGGGAGCAATTAGTAGCTACTCTACCTTCTGCAGTCTGAAAAAAAAGAAAAGAAATTATTTAACAGCAACTCCATTGTCAAAATGGTTAACAAAGGGCAAAATTACTTGTTACTTTAGCGTGCTATGTGAACTGTAGGCATGAGGGGTCTAGATCTATCTAGATCAGGACTGCAGCAGGTGTCCAAGTATTAAAGCCACCTATCACTCAATCTAGTAAACTAAGAAGACATGAGCTTCCTGTCCTTGCTTTAGAGCAGTGTTTCTCAATCTCAGTAATTTTGAAACCAGTGGACTTCAACTCCCAGAATTCTCCAGCCAGTGTGGAATTCTGGGAGTTGGTCCATAGTCCTTCAAGCTGCTGAGATTGAAAAGCACTACTCTAGAGTAAAAAGGAAAGGGAATAATATAGAGAGCTCCCTTCACCTGTTTCATGTTTACAAAAACTGTAAAATGGATTGATCTGGCAGTGAGAGAGACTATCACAAAGTCACTCAGGAAACTTTAAGGTCACGCAGAGACCTTGACCAACATCTTAAATACTGCACTTTGTGTAATGTATAGCTGGCTCCCACTGAGGCCTCAACCTTCCATATAAGTGGACAAAGCCAAAGGCAATCCTCACTTCACACCTTGCTTCACTTATAGTTATTAGGTTTCCTCCACTCTAAATTTGCTGTTAGAGATCAGTTTTTAAATTGTATGCCTATTTCAGTTGTTTCTCTTGCCTACTCTCTTCTCCCCTCTGCTAAAAAAAAGCCTAGTTCTTGTTTTCTTGCTTTGTCTTTTTTTATTTTTATTTTTTGAAGTTGTTCATTACTCAACTGCTTTGAGAAGGCTTGAAAATACTGCATACCCTTTTGGGTCCTGATCTTTCCTAGGGCAGTTTGAGTTCAAGGTGCCCATCTCCCCTTCTATAAGGAAAATACATGAGAGTATTTTTTAGAGCACAGCTGGGATGGAGAAGTAAAACCACACACCAACACAATGAAACCATTGTATTGAGCGAATGTACTGGCCATTAAAACTACAGCAGCTGGCCATGTCTTCTGCCTTGAATAACCCCTGGGCAGTCATCTTAATCCTCCTTTAGTACTGTACTAGATACAAAGCACATTCTCCTCTCTCAGATATATATATCTCTTACCATTATGGACTTCAACTTCTAGAATTCTCAACAGCAGCCATATTGGCTGGGAATCCTGGAAGCTGAAGTGCACAACCATGGGAAAGCTGGTCCAGGCCTACATATACTTATGGACAAGTACAAATGAAGTTGCAACTTACGATTTGTTTAAGTTACAGAACAGGCCATGGATTTAATTATAGAAGCACTAGATGACTCAGGTATCTCCAACAACCCACTCTTTTTGGCTACTGAAGTGGGAGAAAAATGAAGGAAAAGGGTGGCATCTTCTTCCTTGCAGATTAAAAAAACTGCAAGCTGTCCAAAAATACAGCAGGATGTCTATAATGCAGGTATATTATACAACCCTGTCCATGAAATCAACCTACTGTTCCCCCAGCCCTTTGAACACAGGCCCTTTGGGACTCCTGTTAGAATGAACATGCAATGGCAGAGCATGATGGTAGAAAATAGTGTTTCCTGCTGGGACAGATGCATAGCAGCTGGACAGGGTGCAGTTTGCAGTGCATGCTGGGGAAGTGGCTTTCTTACCTGTTCATCCCAGGACGACCTGGCAACATGCCCAAACTGCATTCACTAGTAACTACTGAACAGTTTCCACAGGTAGCCCTACCCAGTAGGGCACTGCCGGATCCCTCCCACTGACATCACCCTGGAAGAGGCTTCAGTTTCCAAACCCTCTCCCTCCTCAATGGCCTCACATCACAAGGCAGAAGGCAATGGGCAGCTCTTAATGCTGGTGGTCACTCCAGATACCAATAGAGAAACAAAGGTGTTGGTCTCTTTCCCAACTCTGACAAACTTATTTTGCTAGCAGCTCACAAAGCCAGCCAATTAACAACTCCCCCTAGTGGTTATAATGCAGTAGAAATCTGGTCATTCATAAAAACTGGGAAAGAGATATATCTAATTGGGAAATTGCACCTGACTCTGGACTGGATAAACAGAGAAAAACGTTGGGAAATGTGGTATCTTTCAACTGAACCATGGAGCCAGAAATGTTAAAAGGGGGGAAAAAGGAGGAAGTTAATGAATATAATACAGAATGTGGATAATGAATAATCCACGGAAGAACAACAAGGGCTTTTGGGGTGGGGTGGGGTGGGGTGGGGAGGGGAGGGGAGGGGAGGGGAGGGGGGAAAGGAAAGGAAAGGAAAGGAAAGGAAAGGAAAGGAAAGGAAAGGAAAGGAAAGGAAAGGAAAGGAAAGGAAAGGAAAGGAAAGGACTTTAACTCCAGGGCGTAACATTTTAATTAATGATCAGAGTACAAATTTTCACAATTGTCTAAAAATTACTGTTGAACTGTTGACAGAAACTAATGATGTCACAAGTTTCTTTCTTTCTAGTGAACTGCATGATAGATGTTACACAACAGTAAAATGCTCCCTTTAATTATACCTAAACGATAGTTGCTAATGAGATCTATTCTAATTAGATCTATGGTAACTCTAGGGCTTCTTACTGACCTTTCCACAAACAGTAGTTTAAGATCCAGATTTTCTGAAACTGAAGGCCACAGTTTTCTGATTTGGACAAAAGAGGAAACTGCAGTTCAATAATGTGATGAGAGATTACTTTGATCTTTAAATGAAGTTAGAGCAACAAAGATGTCATTTGATGTCTATTAGATGCACTGAGGATGTTTAATAAGGGTGGGTTGCAATCTCCATGCTGCTAGAGATGCAATTCAAGAGCTGAAACTTGAATGTCTGGTCTTCTATCATGGCCATATTCAGACTTGGGCTGAAATCCACAAGCCTGTTAACATGATTCTGGACTGAACACTGCATTAAAGACATACTTGTTCTTCTTGGCTATATGCCTAGTATTTTGAATTTAGCAAAATATCAAGAACTGTGGGGTTTTTTAGGCCTGGGGGATTGCTAAAAAAAGATTGTTCTTCAACACTTCACTTGATATGCAGGAATAGATTGTCAATATGTATCAACATTTCCATTGTTGTGGCTGTTGTTAAAGAGTCAAGGAAGCTGACTTTCAAACAAAACAGTCAGTTTGGGAAGTTCTTGTTATGATCTAACTTTCCAGTCTTGTTTTTCCTTTCCTTTCTTCTCATTATTACTATACTTTATTAATACTGCTGTAGGTACACTTTTTATCAATTTGATATAAGAAACTGTGATTAATAAGTGACTTCCTGTCTTAAGCGCAGCATGTAGAAATTTGCATGAACCAACAGAAAATTCATGCGTATCTTAGCACACATATTTTCCAAATGTGCAAACCTATTTTTTTCTGGAGACAATCTTTGGTCCTAATACTTTAGTTCAATTCTATGCGTGTTTACTAGGAAGGGAATCTAAATAATGTCTTCATTAATTCACCCCATTCAAGTCAATAAACCTTATTTGTAAATATTTGCAGCTCTGGACATCCATGTGGGGGAAAGGGAGATAAATTGCACATACAACATGACATCATCATGGAAATGATGTGACTTACACACTTGCATCAGATGGCCAGTCACAAACCACATAAACATGTCAGTTGTATGAGATCATGATTCAGGTATCATAATTTTGATATCATTTGGGCTTATTATAAATGCCTCCTCAGATTGCAACATTCAATAGGACTGTGGCTTAATCAACGTATAGAAGACTGTCATCTTCTATACATTGGAGCTATTATAGTTTCATCACCCTCACATTTAACAGGAAGAGAACATGACTTTAAATATATATATCTGTAAGCACCATGACTTCCTTCTCCTCTTTAAAACACTAGTCCTACTGTCTTGACCATGAGTATGTCAGCCTGTATAGTTTCTGAATCCAATGACCTGACTGCAAACCTCATAATGCTTCATTACTCCAATTTTGGAGATACCACATCAATAAAAGTACCTACAGATACCTGCCAACCATTTGCACAGGATTCCTAATGGAAAATGTAGTGGATGTTTTTAAAAAAAAAAAAAAAAATCAGATGTCCTAATACTATGGCTAGGGCCATAGCTTCTTTACCCTTGGATGGAATGCCTACTATCAAACAGATTCTTGGATATGGGCTCAGACATTTGCAAACTCATCTCTTCAAAAAGTGTTTGCTGCCTGGACATTCTGGAGAAGGCTTCAGTGTTGGAGAAGGCTTCAATGGACAATCAGGACAAATCTCAACAGATTTCCCTTACGGGAAATCTTCCTTGCTTTCACACCAGCCAATACATAAGAAGCTGAAAGGCAGGGCTTTCCAACGACAGGCAGCCTAGCATGTTCATTCAGAAATAATGCCTTCCGATAACCCCCAATCGAACACCGTTCCAAAGAAATAAACCTCGGATCACGTATGCCTTTTCCCCGTTCTTACGAATGCTCCCCACGCGCTTTCCTTAAAAAACGTGCTTCGTTTACTGAGCGCGGCCCATGCTGCTAGTTCACAGGGCTGAAAAGCAACGAGCTGGTCTGTTTCTCCCAGGCAGCGAACGCCAGCACGCAGAGGGTGAACGGGGCGCGGGGGGGGGGGGATAGGAAGGGCGGTGGAATTGCAGCTAACACTTGTACGCAACGTCTCCTTAGGATAATCCACCCAACACGATCCCCACCCTTTTCTCCTCCCCGTGTAGCGCCCTGGAAAATCGGCTAGGTGATTGGATTACCTTCCTCTGAATGGAGGCGGGGGTGGGTGGGAACGGGCCGCGAAGTTACATTCATGATGCAATCCCCCGAACCACGTGTTATTTTGGCCCCGCTGCCTTTGCTAGGTCTCCTTCAGCCTCGTCGGCGTTAGGAGAGGGGCCGGCTGCGCGGTCTACTCAGGAGGAAGGGCCTGCGACCTCTGGCATCCATTTGATCGCGCTTCCCATCCTCACTCAAGTTGGAGGAGGAGGGATGGAGGCAGCGTTCTTGCAACATTCAAAGCCATCTCATGTCACGGTTCTTTGTACACTCAGAAAGTAAGGGCAGGGAAATCAGCGGGATTGATCCCCAAGGAAGGGGCATTAAACGGCGAGCCTTTCTCGGAGCTTATTTTAGGAAACGCCGGAAACTCCACGCGTCTTCTCCCGAGTAAAACGCGTGTGCAATGTAGGACAGTTAGGCTTAGGTAAGAGCAGGAATTCCAGGGACGGGGGAAGGAGGGGGTGCGCGTACTTTCAGTCCGCCAATCTGAGCAGAAAAGGCTCTGCCTCCGTTCAGTTAAAAAAAGACCATTTCCTAAGGTCAAGATTCGACCCGGTCATTTAGAGAGGAGCAAAGCCCATCTGGCTTCAGAGCAAGCAGGCAAATAGGACGGGGGGGGGGGGGGTTCGAGTCCCTTGCGCTCCTTCCCTTTGTCCAAAATGTCACCGACAGGAAAACACTTCTCCCCTCCCTTTCTGCCTTCCTCCCCCACTCCCGACCCGGCTTGTACGAGGGGAGGCATTGACCGCGAACGGGACTCCGCCGATCTCCTCCGTTCCTGGGGTGCATTCGGGCCCCAGTCGCGTCCCCCAGAAGGAGCGGGGCGGGGAGCGGCGGCCTCCTCCGGCCAAGGGTCTGAATGCCGACTGCCGCAAGTTCCAAAGCGCCTGGCAGAGAGCTTGGGAGGGGAAATGAATGTAGCCCAGGCGAGCCAATGAGCTGGGACCGGATGCGATATATCCTCTAGGACAACAACTGCTCTGTTCCCCCTCAGATCCACATGACGCCATTTACTTTTGCTTTTGCGGAGAGATCACCCTGCCTCCTCCGGAAAGAAGAAGGGGGGGGGGGGGAACCGAGAGAAGGAGGGGAGCGAGGGAGCAGAAAAACGCTGAAGCTCTTAGAGACCGGATCTCAAACCTGCTTTTCTGCAAAGATACAAGCAGCAGCAGCAGCAACAGCCGCTAGCAAACCCCGCTGATTTTTTTCCCTCCCCTTTAAAACAACAGCAACTCCCCCCCCCCCCGCAATCAGCAAAGCTGCCTTGGGAGAGAGAGAGAGAGAGAGAGAGAGAGAGAGAGAGAGAGAGAGAGAAATCACGCACTCACGTACAGCACACAAACTCCGAGGAAGCAAGCAAGCTCACCGACCACTTAAAAAAAAAACTATACTGCCCCCACCTTTCCCATTTTTTAAATTTTATTTTGTAACGGCTTTTCAACAGATCGGAGTTGGGGAAGCAAGCAATCCCAGAAAAGCTGCCCTTTGCTGGAAGACCTGAGCGAAATTTCATCCAAGCCACTCCGGGATCTTATTTTTAAAGAACCACTTCATGTCGTTGGCTGGGGCTTCCCCTCGCCCTCCTTCCCTGCACGGTGCATTAAGAGAAAGTGGCTCGGGAATGACGAATCGGCCTTTTCATTGAGAAAAAGAAAGCGACGAGGAAACCAACGCGCGATCGCGAAGCGGGACAAAAATCCTCGCCGCATCTGGGAAGAAGGGCTTTCTAGACATCCGTCGATGTGGGTGCAGCGTGTGGCTCTCTGGTTTGCTGTTGGCTATTAATTTCCCCATCTGGAGAAGCGAGAAGTAGAGGGACAATCCCCCTCCCAAGTTCGCGGTGGATTTTTTTCCTCGGTCTAAAGCAAAACCTTTCGATGATTCTTGCTTGCAACCTGGACTCGAAGTGAGTTTGGAACAGAAGAGCCGCTTCTGTTATTTTATTTCCTTTCGGCTTTGGGGTTGCATTGACTCGCCGACCGCAGGAAGACGCGGGGGGAGAGGGGGGTCGGCTTGGCGTGACATCGCTTCCTCGGCGGGAGCTTTTCCCCTTCTTTGCAAAACGAGCTTCTGCAGGAGAGAAGCGAAGGCTTGCAAAGAAGCGCGCGGGTCTCAGCCGTCTCCCTGGTGCGCGGCGGCGGGGTTTCCCCGGTTTTCTCTCCCTCCCTCGTGTTTACAGAGAGCGATTGAGCCTGGCGAGTGGCTTAGAAGGGGCGCGGGTGGCGGGGGTGCTGAAGTCCGATTGCTCGGATGGGCTCGCCCTGCTGGTCCCTTCCTCTTTTCCCTCCTCTGGTTCTGCAAGCGAGGGAGCCCCCCCGGGCACGATCGTCCAGGGGGGCTGGCGTGGCTTAAATCTGCCTTCGGTTAAAGTTCTGCCTGCAGGAGCTTCGGGGAGCAGCTCCGTTGCCCGGATTGGGGCGGGAGCTGCCTGCCTGCAGCGAGACTCTCTGAAAAGGGGGCTCAGCGAAACCGCGAGCCGTGTGGCTTCAAACCTGTCAAGGGTGGGGATTCCGCAGCCCGAAATCTTAATTCGGGCTCTGGTTTGCCTGTTCTTCGGTGTGCTGCTTACATGGAAGCCCAGTTCGTGCTTCGCCGCCCTCTTTTGAAAACTTGCGTAGTTGGATCCTTCTCTGCGTGCAATTCGGAAGTGGGAGAATGTAAATCGGGTTTTTCCCCCCTCTCTCCCCCTCTGCTTGAGAAAAGATTGGAATGGAGCAAGGCCACTGCCAAACAACTTTATGGGCAACACTTCTTGACATCTGCCCTACCAGCTTTCTTGCCTTCTTTTTTTTGGGGGGGGGGGCTTATTTTGGAGATGGCTGGCGATCTCCCCCCCCTCCCCCAGTTTGGGCCATTTTCTTGCTGCATAAATTAATCCATCAGCCCTAAATATCACCTGAAGACAAGGCAATTCAGTGACAGGAATCAGTAGTCGTTCTTAATGACCCTGAAAAGCCCCCCTCCCCCATGTGTCTCTGTCTGTAAAAGAGACTTGTGTATGTGCCTTGTCAATTTCCCTTAACATAGACTTTTTTTTCTGAGGGGGGGGGAAGAGAGAGAGAATTGTTTAAGAGGTAATGGGTGGGGGAACAGTTTTCCTCCTATGGATATGCCTTGACTTTTGTTAATTGCAGAAAATCCATCCCATTAAATACACAAATGTTTAAATTGTGGGACAAACCATTGTTTAAAAAATGATTTTATTTGCCATTTTCAACACCTGTGAGACATTACCAGGGAAATCTTATCTATTTGTAGACTAGGGAATGCGAATTTTGTCTTATTCATAGGTCAAGCTCCCCTCTACCCCGTAGGCAATGACATTCTGGGGGCTGTTATTTATTTATTTATTTATTTTGGGGGAAAGTTCAGTATGCTGTTTTGTCATGCCTTGAGGACTGGGGGAGAGATTGTTTGACATTTATGCAAATCAACTCAGACCAAACAGTGAGTAAATACTTTTAAGCTTTTCCTGGGGAGAGAATCATGTCCTATCAAAAGTGACATTTGGGGAGTCTTATACTATTTGGGTCAGGGCAGGAAAAGGGATAAGGGAAGAGAGTACCTGCTTTGAAGGTGTTCCTGAATGGAGTTGATATCTAGAAGGCTTTACATAACCAGAGTGAGAGTCTCTGCTTGGCCATCTCCTGCTGGGAGGGGAGAGGAAGACAGGCAGCAAAGCTCTCCTGATAAGGCAATCTTATTAGAAGCCCCATTCTCACTGCCTTCTCTCCCCCCACACCCCCGCCCAGCCAGGATGTTTCCTGCTTATCTCCAGGTTGTTTGTCTGTGGGGTTTCTTTCAACAGGATCAGGATGGCTTAGAGGCAAATGAGTAGGTTCCAAAAATCCTACCTATCAGCCTGCTTTATTTTTATATATGCAGAGGAAAAGCCTATAATAAGAAGAAAAGGAGCTAAGTCTGGATTGCGGGGAG
This sequence comes from Liasis olivaceus, assembly GCA_030867105.1. NCBI lineage: Eukaryota > Metazoa > Chordata > Lepidosauria > Squamata > Pythonidae > Liasis > Liasis olivaceus. The sequence goes on from CM061352.1 coordinate 22,893,400, forward strand.
GAAGAATGGGCTCAAGGGGGAAGATATGAGACTAATCTTTTTTTAGGGCAAAGCTTAGTCATAGAAATCCTAAATTTACGATATGAAGAATCCAAGAGCCTGCCTTTTCCTATGTGTAGGATTAAAAAGAAAACACCCATTTTTATACAGTTATTGCAAAATAGGTCTGTACCTGACTTTCATCCAGCATTACACAGTTACTGAGTTCTGTTTGTTCATGTTCTTAGAAGGCAAATTCAAGTCAGAATTCTAAGTATTTCTCAGAAGTGGCTTCTGAGGAATTAAATACTTACTCTTGCAAGCAAATGTTCATAAAACTGCAATCATTTCTTGCAGGTTTTCCCAGAAATAAATGCTGCAGAGTTCAGTGGACAGACATTCTTAAATACCTGCATATTCAAAAGTGTGCTCTGCTGAATTGCAGGGAATATAATAACGTTTAGGTTGTTTGCCTTCACCAATCAAAGTAAACAATTCACCTTGTGAACTAGATCTGACTAAATCTTGAGACAGTAAGATTTTCAGCTTTATTCTCATTCCAGTTTGACACCTTAGTTACTCTGAGCATAGTTTATTGTGTTTCTACAGCTAAGTAATAGGCTTTAGGAAGCATAGTTTTAAGTTGAAGCAACAGTGTCACATGCTGTTCCTGGAATTGTGTGATTTATTGTTAATATGTAGGATGTTTGCCTAGGTAAGCCAAACCACCTTTTCTGGTAATGTTCAGGAAGTGAATGGATTCTCTCTGGGTGTTATGAATGCACACAGCAAACCCTGACAGTGCTTAGGGTTGTAATGTGTCTCTACTGGTACTCTGAATTGCAAAGTGGAACGCAAATACAAAATTCTGAAGAGAGAGGGTCTGGATTTTTTTGTTTCTGTTTTGTTTTTTAACCTCACCTAAGACTAACTTCAAAAATATTTATTTATTCAATTTGACGACGCCCAACTCCAAACAACCTTATTGTTCTGGATGTCTTTCCTGGTACCATTGCACAAGATCAACTGTTTTTCTTTCTGCATCATCTTTAAGCTTCATGTGCTCACAACATTTTTCTTAGATTGCCATATGATGTCAGAACTATTGTCCTCTGGTCCCATTTTGCTCACAGAGTTTCAGGGCTATTATATAACCCTGCAATTTGAAGGGGACTAAGTTCCACCTTTCCCTCAGCTAAGTCTGCAGTCCTATGTCCGCTTACTTATATTCCAGTGAAATCAGGGGCTGCTACCTGTACATATGTAAGATTTGTCTCCACTGGGCAAGAATTTGAAAAGCCCATCTGGAGCCTCATTCTGACAGGTACAACCTCATTATCTATTCAGGTGTAAACCCTAAGAATCAGGTGAATCAAACAGACAGGTGTTTGCTAGGTTCATATGTCAGGGTCCCAGGGTCAGCCACGTGCAGCTGCTTGTCGAGCGTACACTTCAGAGCAACTTGAGTTTGTGTCAGGTGTGCAAAAGCTGCAAGCTGCCCTCCATGCGAATCTGTGATAATATTGAAAATCAGTTCTTTTCTATATTGAAATAATTCGAAGGAGGTTTAGAGTGTTGGGTTTCCATGAACTTTCAGATTTGTTCCAGGTTGACAAATAAAGGTTGGTTTCCTTAAAAAATGTGTTTATTTCAAGATTAAGACTTAAGTTGATTGACTTCCTTTCCTGAGACTGGGTGTAATGCTGCATGTGAAGCTAAGATACATTGCCTGGCAGAACAAACAACCACACCTGGAAATACAAAACAAAAACTAATCCTCTCTTTCTTTAACATAGGATTTCAGATGTGTTCTAAGCTTTCTGGAGGGATAACCGTTCAGGATACTGATGGAGACAAGAGCTCAGAATGGCAGTGGGTTACAACCCTTGCTTCAAGGCCAGCATGACACTGGGAGACAGTTTGGAGATTCTGACCTGAGGGATGTCCTGGCACAACAAGTTCATGTCTTGTCCTTGGACCAGATCAAGGCTATCCGAAATACAAATGAATACACAGAACCCCCTACGGTGGCTCCACGACCAGGACTGAAGCCAGCACCACGTCCACTGCTCCAGCACAAGAGTGAAAGGCCACATGACTTGACAGAGCAGCGTCATCTTAACAGGCTTCAACATCCCCAGGTCCATGTTTCTTCCCGGGTACCACTGTCCCGTTCCATTAGCACGGTCAGCAGCACTAGCTCACGGGGTAGTGCAAGGACAAGTACAAGTAGTAATTCATCAGAACAGAGACTTCTGGGGTCATCTCTGGGGACAGTTGTTGAGGGGATAATACGAGTACAGCCGAAGTCAGAGTTGAAGTCTCGGGAGCTGAAACCCCCTAGCAAAGAAAGTTTGCATATGCATGCCTACCGATGTGAGGACTGTGGGAAGTGTAAGTGTAAGGAATGCACTTATCCACGGACCCTTCCATCCTGTTGGATCTGTGATAAGCAGTGTCTTTGCTCAGCCCAGAACATGGTAGATTATGGGACCTGTGTTTGCTGTGTGAAAGGGCTTTTCTACCACTGCTCCAATGATGATGAGGACAACTGTGCTGATAACCCCTGTTCATGTAGCCAGGCCCACTGTTGCACTCGGTGGTCCACCATGGGCATTGTGTCCCTTGTTCTGCCTTGCTTGTGGTGTTACCTGCCAGCCAAGGGTTGCCTTAAATTGTGCCAGGGGTGTTATGACCAAGTAAATAGGCCAGGTTGTCGCTGTAAACAGTCAAACACAGTTTGCTGCAAAGTTCCCAAAGTCCCACCCAGGAATATTGAAAAGCCAACATAGCATCACTAATCGGGTAATAAGGATGATTATAGAACATCACATGTGGCCAACTAAATGATCTATAACTGTGGCATTGTTTCTTTTGGGGAGGGGGCAGTGAGAAAGGTCCAGCCTCGTGGAGAGGCTTGTTTAGAATCCGCCCAGTGAAGATCAGAGTGGGAATATGCTTTGCAGCACCTAAGTATTGCATAAGCTAATGAGACTCAAGCTATTTCTAGGCAAACTCATGTGTTGTGCGTTTGTGTGTTTTTAAAGGAATTAGTACACTTGTAAATTAGAAAACTACTTCAACCCACTCCCAATTATTTTCTGCCAGAGATGTGCTATATTTTTGTATATAGGATATTTTCAACTGTGAAAACACAAGTGTCATAGAAAATATGGCACAAGTCACAAAATATTATACTAATATGTTGTACATTCAAAAGAATGTGAATCAATCCATATGGTTTAGATTGTATTTTGCCTTATGAAGCCCTTCAATTGCGAGACTCTGATTTTCCCCTTTTGGACAGTTGCAGTAAAATTGAGTCTTTATTTTCTAATTTTTCAATATATTGTTTAGTGTAAAGAATATTTATTTGAAGTTTTATTATTTTATAAAAAAAGAAATATTTATTTTAAGAGGCATCTTACAAATTTCACCCCTTTTTATGAGGATGCCACCATTGCTGCAAATTAGGGGTGAAAAATACATATATTCCCTATAAAATAGAAAATATATTAACGTTTGAAATTAAACTGGGCTGCTTGTCATTTTTTCCCCTCATTCCCCCCACTTCTTTGAACTGAAAAATTGCATTTGTAATTATGGCTCTTCTGAACATTAAAAAAAAAAAAAAAGCAACAGGTATCAAAGATACTTTTGTAAGCTCTTGTTTGATCTTCAGGGGATCCAGAAATGCATAAAAAAGTAGGGATGAAGTAAAGGTTGTTAAAGAGCTTAAGATCATGAATAGTGCCAACATAGATCCAACTATGGCCTCTGTCAAAAAAAAAGGCAGTTGCATAATTTGATAGCAATGTTTCTTTCCTCCACTAATGAGAGCAAATGGATACAGAGCAGTTGCAGAATTGCATGGCCTCAGGAAATGGATTATATTTGTAGATATTAGAGGCAGAGAGGTTAACTGTTTAGATACACAGTTACCATTTTCAACAGCCACATGAATAATGCCTCTCTTTAGTCTGTGTTAATTATTCAGCAAGGTCTGGTGTATGAAAAGTGCAAAAAAAGAATGCAAAGAATAGAAAAGCCAGAAGCAGAAGAATTTGTCCTGGAAATCTGAATGCACTCCAGTTTAGGCCAAGCCTCTGGTTGATGTATCATTGCTATAGCTACCTCTGCATAGGTAAGTGTCCTTCTGTTAGCAAGGTTGCCACAAGAAAACTAAAAGAAAAAGAAATGCCTAGTTGTATTAACAACAAACTTTTTGTCATTCAAAGTACATGCTTCTAAGTCCATAGTTCATAAGTGCTGATTACATAGATAACAAATAAAACCTGCCACAAATGTGTGTGTGTGTTTATAATGGGAGTGTTGTTTTTATGAAATCAGAGACAGCCAAACACGTTGAAGTGCCTCAGTATCCTTTCCAATCTGAAATAATTTAAGAATGTAGTCATGATTCTGTTGGTTGGAGCACAACAGAGATTCTGAAGAGGAATTCTGGTTCCAATGATGGATAATTAAATGCCTCATGAATTAAATTCACAAGCAGGCGTGGAAATGTGGCCCTGTTTTATAGGGTCACTGGTATCTAAGGTGCACTTATACTGTCATTATCCATGGAACGTGGAAGTTCCACGTTTGAAGAGTTAAACTTAATTATACTGGAAATGATTGCTTGTATTTGATAAAGTCAGTTTTATCTTTGGGCAGTTTAAGCTGTTAGCACATGTTCTGCCTAATAGATCAACTTTGCAAGCTAGTGGCTTCCCTATGTATGTTGCATTTCCTCTCCCAAAATCCTCAGCCAACATGGGACAGTTCTGCAAGTTGAAGCCAGAGATATGTGAAAGTGCTGCTGTTGATGTAACCTGGGACACTTTGTGACACCTAAAGATGGTTGCACCATTTGAGAAAAGCACGGTGTAAATATATGTAACAATGAAATCTTGTGAGTTTTCATCATGCATGGTGATCTGCACATGTAGGTCATCTTTTTCTGACTCTGTGGGAAAATGTGGCTGCTATGCTTTCTTTAGCATATGCATGATTCCATAAAGATATATTTAGGCTAGTCTGTACAGAAACTAGTTTTGTACATAAGCCATATTGTACTTGCTAAATTGCAAGTTTGGCAGCATTATAAAGCAGCCTTTCCAAATCTGGTGCCTTCTAAATGTGTTGGACCATAATCTCCATAACTGCCAGCAATGGATGGGAGAAGGCTATGGTAAAGCAAACCAAGCGGTTTATTGCGTACTGGAAGATAAAGCGATTGAGTCAATTGTCTCAGCAGAGCAGCTGCTGTCGGTGTCTATCCTCTGTACTCAGATCTACAGTAAGAAGATTGTGATGAAAGAGAATCAGCTGTGAAAGACAACCTTTTAAAGACGGCACATTGATTTACATCCAGACTGCAAAAAGTGAAGTCATCACTTTGGTGTCCTGCAGAGCCTGCAAAGCGGATCCCCCTTTTTGCATTTTGGTGGATATTAAGATGCAAAATAGGGATCTTTTTCAGTGATCTTAAATCTCATAGGTGGGTAAAGTAAATTAAATATCCCAGGTGGGTCCTAACTACATTTGCATTGTGCTCAAGCCAATGAATGTTGTACACCCTCTTTTCCCATGGACAGGCCTGATAACAGTCTTATTTGAACTGAGCTCCTATTCATAATGGCAAAACATTTGGGTTGTACCATTTTAGACTGCAATAAATAACTCATGATGAATGTTCTATTTTAAAAAATCTCTGCACTTAGAAAAGTAGCACTTCTATTTTGTTATAGAGAAGGTTTTGTGTGTTTTTTGGGGGGGGGGGCTCCTTTTCCATTTATCATCTGAAGTAGAGCAATGCTAGCATAGTTTTACTTGCAATATGGAGTTTCTCAGAAATAACAGGTAAATTATTTTCCCTAAACTATATGCAGCTGAAGATAATGCAGGTTTTGTGAAAAGTGCAGAGTTTATGGCGGGTCACAACATTTCTGTGTTGGTGTCTAAAGCTTTAAACAAACTTCTTTTGCAATACTTGTAACTACTATATCTCTGATGTTACCCCATTAGTAATAGTAACTAAATAATATTTTACACAATCTCTACTTCTGCTGACTGATATTTTCCCAATAAAATCAAAGGACCTATTTCTGTATTAAGATTTTGTAAGAAATAGAATCCATATTTGCTTTATGTATTATGGGTCTACATTTATGTAAAGAAGTAATGATTAAATCAACTAAATTTCATACTAATCTAGACAAAGTTTCAGACATTTGCAAACCCAAACTTAATCTAGGAAAAACTTAAAACTAGCAAAACTATTTTATTAGAAATTAATTGGCCAGCTGCTCTTTTATTTTGTTTAAGAAAATTCCTCATGTAGCTGATCCAGTATTATTCTACCAGGAATGAACTTGAATAGCCTATTCATATTGCTTCTAATATCCAAGTTGTATTGCAATCAACTGAATCTAATATGTACTTTGGCTTTCCCCAATGGCTGTTCTGCCTGGGGATGATGGGAGTTGTGGTTCCACAGATCTGGAGATTACGAAATGAAGGAAAGCTTGCTTACACTTGACATGCAGGAACCAATTTCAAGTTAATCACTCAAAAAATATAACATATTTTTTATAAATTAGATATGATATATGTGTCCATGAATAACCTAACTCATGCAGTCTATCTCTTTTTTGTTAAAAGAAATCAGACATTTCCATACAGTCGTTTTATTTATTTATTTATTTATTTATTTATTTATTTATTTATTTATTTATCAATCAATCAATCAATCAATCAATCAATCAAATTTATATGGCCGCTCATCTCTCACAAAATGACTGGGCAGCGTGCAATAAAACAAATTCATGTACAATTTGCACATGAATGATATGATAAATGATACCTGTCCAGAGTCACTTTGTGTGAGATGGGGGGTTATATAAATGTGACAAATAAATAAACAAAATATGGAAATAGATGTTAGGTTTAATATAAAACAGGACTGCTTATTTTTTTTTCTACTCCAGTGCATGTGAAATTTAAGTGGTGATACAGTATGTATGCACAATGTCTATTTTTGCAATGTCAACATACTCAGTTAAAATGTTACCATTTCAACTATCCACAAGATATAAGCCTGACTTTTTTTTTTTAATCTTTGCACCTGATTAAAAAAGTAATTCAGTGCAACCTGGGTGAACGGGGCTAATAAATGTTCCCCTACAATAGATTAATCGGAGTTGGGATCCTAGCACTAAAACTGGCTGAGAAGCACTAATCATGAGTGTAAATGATTTTAGCATCCATTAAGTGCCATTTGAAGACCTATAAAAATCTAGAAAAAAACCACTGATTATTAATTGCATAATAAATATCCTCCTGAACAGCTTTCCACTCTTAAATATCTTAAAAATAAACCAATTGTTTGCACAAATAAAACAGTACAATGTTGTCAGCAGCATCCATATTAAGACAGCAAGGTTTGAGATAGTTGCAACAAATATTTTCCTCTATTTTTAGTGAGATTTAGTCACTAATCGATTAGAACATGTATATTTTAAGACAGGTAGATGCTGGTTTCTTGAGAAAAGGAATGAGAGATTTCATTTCAAATCCAAAGCAGAGCTAGGAATACTTGGCCTATTGAAACCAGTGGCCTTAAGCACATCTTAGTCTTTATCTTGGTTTGTGTTTTTGTGTGTATTTTCACCTAAATGTGTGGTCTTAAGTTTTCTGTAACTCAGATAGCCAAATTTTAGATGTAGCTGGACCTCAGTTTCTGTTAACCTTATATTGCCAGATGCTCATGTGTGTTGGTGTTCAACACATCTGAAAGACCAGATATTGCCCTCCCTAGCTATAAATGAACAGTTGACAGCTTTGATTTATTATGTACATTTATTACAATTGAGTTAATTATTGACTGAGCCAAAGGAAAAATGATCTGGGAACAATTCTTCTTGAAGCAAATCATATGTTACCTGAGGTTCCCTCAAACTCTTAAAAATGCCTGCTAAATTATTAAAAATGAACTTTTGTTCCTTTGTATCCAAAGTAAATACATCTGTTTCTAACAGAAAATTGTAATATTTAATTCTGAAGCCTTGCTTTTAAGGAAGCTATAATGAGATCATTGACAGTTCTTAAATAGAAGGTAAGTTTGCAAATCATTATTGGCATAAAATAAGTGTGCCTTCTATGACAAACATTTATGTCCTTTAAATCATGAAAGCTAAAAAGCACAGCAGTCAGTGTGGACATTCACTCTTGTAAATGTGGGTCAACTTGTTAAATTTGCACAGTTAAAAACATTTAGCATATAGACCTGCTTGTACTGTCCATGTAAAACATGGTATTGGTAGCAGCTCAGCACTTCACAATTTGTAGAAATTCTTTAGTTGACAAGGCTGGAGCCAAAACTAAATCCAGGTTTACTGTGATAATTGTTCAAAAGTGGCAGCACTGGCTCTGTTCAACAAGTAGTTCATTCAGAAAGAAAGCTGTGTCACACCACTGGATGGGCCCATGAAGTCAGCAGCAGCCGAGTTTCACTTGGGGGCATTGCTACCTTTAGGCTGTAGTAGGTGGCAGTGCCTACCTAAACCTTGTGGATCTTAGAAGCTAAGTAGAGTCAGACCTGGTTAGAATTTAAAAGGGAGGCCATCAGGTAATTCCAGGACCTTGGAGAAAATAATGACAAGCCACTTTTATATCACTGGCAAGAAAACCATGTGGAATTGTTCACAAAATCAGCAGGAGTCAAAGTTAATTCCAAGGACACTTCACATAATGCTTAATAGTGAATATTCAAGGATGAGTGCCAGTTTTCTTAGCATATGTGCTACATTTTTATAGAGTGATTCAGTCCTCAAGGCTAAATACTTAGATCAGTATTTCTGAAGAATTTATAAAAGTGGAAATTTACACTAGTGGAACTTTATTTAAATATCTGCTGCCCCCCCAAAAAAATGATGCCCCTGTTTTTTTCTTATATTGCTGCTACTTCCCTGGGTTTTGTTTCTAATGTCCAAAGGTTTGTTGCAACTTCATTATAATGTGCAAAAGAACAGTGTGACTTGTATTTCTCATAGAAGCATTGCTGTGCCCTTGAGAATTTTATGATGAGGTGATGAAAACTGTCTGTTTTGCCTCTCAAAAAGATTATCAACATTTTCCATGATTGCGCGCTGCTGGTTCCTATAAGTTTCCGTACTTTTCTATTGCCATTTATTTTGCATCAGTGAAATTACAGCAGAATGTAGTGGCAGCTTAGCCTACTTCAATCTCATATTTCTGTAATAAAGAAATAGTTTATGGTCTGTAGCTGAAAGGGTTGTTCAGCATCCAACACACGGGTCAGATCCTACAAGCAGGATCTTTCCCATTGCCAGAATTTTGGCAAATGTGGGCTATAAGAATATAAATGGTCATGTCAACGTGCCCTGCCAACATTTCAATTCAGTAAATGTACTTGGGGGTTGGTCTGATGGCACAATCCTATTACCTTCTTCTTGTGTTGGAGGCTGTTTTGTGTAGAGTGAGACTCTTTTGAACAAACCTTGAATTTTAGCATTGTCAAAGAAGGACAGAGAATCGCTTCTTCATAGGCCGTTTCTGACCCACATAGCTTGACCATCTGGCCCACTAATATGCTCTCCCCCCACATCAACTCCACTTCAGTGAATCTTGATCTTACCCTAAGCCAGCCATGGCTGTGAGAAAGTGAGCAATTTGGCAGGCAGATACTCGCATGACCATAGCACATGGTTAATAGAGTTTTTTTATCTGAAGGATGTGAGACTGTTCTTGCCTGATGACTCTTACGGTGATCCATGACTTGTACATTTTTCTCTTCTCCCACATAAAGGCTTCCCAGCCAATTTCATGTGCTTCACCTATAATCCACAATCCAGTTATCTATGCAGACAGGTTGAAAGACAGAAGATACACCCCAGGATGTAATCAATAGAGTCATTTGAAACTATGAGATTGATCTGTTTAGTTGTTATCTTCCTGCCTCCGGGATTAACATTTTACTCAAGTTAGCAGAAAAGGATGGCTATACAACCTTCACTTTATTTTATGATTTTTTATTTTTAATTGTTTTTATGTTAGTACATATAATATATAGGAGGAAACAGCATTACACACATTGCAGGAACTTCCATAACATCACAGATGGTTTATTGTGTGTTTATTTAGCTCATGTCTTGGCTTAGGCTTAATGCTGATGAAGGCTTCGAAGAAACCAGAATTTGACAGAACATGTGTGTTCAGTTATACTTCTGAACTGGTGGTTGATTGTCTTTGATGAAGAGTAGGCTTCAAAGAGAATGCTTTTGGTGAAATGGATTCATTCCATCCCTGTGTTCAATCCCTAGGAAGAAGACTAGAATCTCTCATTTGTTTTGCTTCAGTTTCTTCTCTGTCTATGGTCTTCTCCCTTTCTGATCCTTCTTTTTTCACGGATTTTACTCTGTTTCCTTGCCTATTTCGTTGCTGGAGACATGATTGGGGAACAGAACTAATTCTGCTTACTATTTTTAATAGGATAGGCTAGAAAAAAGCTAAAATTGTTTGATTTTTATGTCTCTCCCCCTCCCCCGCCCCCAGCTTTTTCCACTGATAGATTACTGCATGATGATCTCTGAATGAACACAGACTTTGGCAGACAAAGGATGCCTTCCCCTTGATGTTGTAAATCAGAGGTTTTCAATCTCTGCTAAGGGGAAGCTGGTTTATATCAAGTTAAGCCACAGATACATTTTCTAGTGCAGTGCTATCAAATTCTAGGTAAGAGTTTTCCAGCCCTATTTGGAGATGCTAGATAGAAGCCAGCACCTGTTCCATGCCAAGTCTGTACTCTCCTTCCCATTCTATGAATTGTCACCTCTGTAAAAAGTTGGTTGACCTATGTTGATAATAATATTGCTCTGGAAATTTCAAGTTTCAGAAAAAGAAAATCATAACAGTCATGACTGGACTGAGATTATTGCACTTTAACAAAGATGCCTGAAGGTCTGGCATATACTCAGCAGTTTTATGTGCCATTTGTTTTGTTGCGAGGATCTTGAACATACAATTTCTTTTCATATTAAAGCTAAGAGATTCCAAAATATTTAACAATTATGGGTTTATGTCTATCATTTGTGGTGCTGCATTTTGAACATTCATGCTGAATTATTTCCTAGCAAGTGATTCTACATCTGAGCATTGCTTTGTACATAACACAGTGAGGAATCCTGCTATGTTATTAATGGACAACTGAAAGTTGTGATACATCTTAGCTTTTGGGGGGCTATCATATCTAAGATGTGGGAAGGCAGGAGTGGATGGTAGCAAAGAGTTAGGGCTAGGGTTTCTGTAACTCTTGACTGCTTTCTAATTATCATCCAGATCTTTTCATAATGGATGCATTAATAATTGCAGCAGGAAATATGCTTGCAAAGGTTGGCCCCATTCATATATTACATTAAAACACTGCATATGTATATTTAAAAATTAGGACAGTTACCTGGTTAAAAATTGAATCGACCAGCTACTTTTTAAAAATGATTAACTGAAATAAATATTGAGGCCTGGCTATATCTGAGACTGTTCCAGACAGAATCTGCCCATCCAAGGTATGTCTATAGAAAGCCTTGTCAAGTACAATAACAGGGGACTTGGAGGTGAGCATTTTCTGCAAGAATTCTCTTCCTGTGGAATGTTCTCCTACCAAAAACAAGAATTGCACTCCCAGCTATAACATTCAGGGCGCTTCTTGGCGACTGAGATGAGAGGCGTCTGAGTGTAGGATGAACATTTGTTGTCTGATGAAATATGCATCAGGGCTTTACAATTATAATTTTAATATACTAATACTGATTGCATTTGATATATGGATAATCATTGTTATTTGGTGAATTATTGTATCTTTATATATCGGTCTATCATTGCTTGTTAGTGGGGTTAAAGTTGGGCAATTAAAGCTGCTTCAAATCATTCAGAATGAATAAGAATTAATTAAGACAGATGACCTTTTGAGGAAATAGAAATATTAAACTAAGGTTGCTACTGAAAAGCAAAATCTTTGGTGTTAGAAATAACAGGGGTTTTCTTCCCATTTCTTCTTACGGTAACATACCAGAGATAAAATGGCTTGAAAAAAACATCAGCAGGTTTTCCTTAACATTCAGCACACAGGGCATCCACAGTGGCAGTTGCTTGCTTCAAATTAACGGACACAATCAAAGCCCCACCCTTTTTAAATATGCACTGGGTGCGTTGCGCGCATGTAAAAAGGGGCAGGACCAGTCACCCAGTTCTCCTCACCAGGCTGAAACCAGTGAGTGTTGGCAACCAGCCCTCTGATGCACGAACTTAATATGCTGGTGAAACAAATTCTAGCTTGTTCCCTAATAAAAATAGGGAAAATAATCCAGTTTCCAAAAAACAAAACAAAACAGCAGAAACTCAAAGCAGTTTCCAGAGGTATAGCTCTATTAGATTTTAAAGTGCCACAAGAGTCTTGTGGCTTTTGCTAAAGTCTAACAGAGCTATCCCTCTGGAAATGTATTGCTATTATAGCTTTATTATTGCTATTATTGCTATTTCCGGTTTGCTCTGGAAGTACTTCAAACTTTAGACTACATTCTAATGAATACCCACTAAGGGATGTTCAAGCAATAACCAAAAGTGCATTTTGGCAATTTAAACCTGTTACATACACAACCGTTTCTTCTGTTCTATTGTTATTGCTATTGCTATTGCTATTGTTATTATTTTATTGATGTATGCATAACACATGCTGAATCAATGGAGTGGAGTAAGTTGGGGATAGAGGAATAGAATAGTAAAAAAAAAATACAGCAAATTTTAATGATTTTAGTTGTGGAGATTAGCAACCTCATGCAAAATGCAAAACTAAAGTAAAATACAAATTAAAATAAGCAGAAAAATAAGTATGAATAGTACAGAATACAAACTGGAAAATAGTGTTTTGAATTAGATTTACTTTAATGGAAAGCTTGATCAGAGTATTTCAATGCTGTTTGGGCTCAGGACTTTGGTTATTTTAATCTGCCCAGTACCATCAACAGTGCTTGAGAAAGACTAGCTTTAGGCAGAAAAAGAGAACGCAGAAAATGCATTGGAACAAAGAAATCTTGGATACTCAAAAATATTGTTTCCTGATGTCAGAAAGTGTCAAAGATAGGAAACAGAGTCACAAATAGGAAAAGGGGGGAAATAATAAAGGGAAGCTCAAGTCCTCCCCTCAAGAGGGTTGGGGTGAAAATGTGGGAAGGTTCTAATCTGGACATAGAAATCCTTCCAGAGGACAGGAAGAGTATTCAAAAATTTCATAAAGTCCTGTGGGATTAATCTAAAGAGAAGCTGGAGGGCTGGAGTGGCTTGTATTTAGGCAACCAGATAATAAAAAAGGTTCAATATGACATGACCACAGTAGTGCAAACCTGTGGGATATCTTTTCCTTTCTTAGCTGGGTTGGTTGCTACAATGTGCCTTTGCACTATAGCTCTAGATAAACTTTAACTCAGTTTTATCCTAGTCATCTCTTATACCTTCAAAGAGATGCTGAAGTATGGTCTTTTGGAGCTAGGGGCAGTTGTACATGAGAAAGTAGAGAAATTTCTCTCTGATCTACTGGTCTTGCTGTGAACTCCAAGACTTCCAGGAAGTCAGAAGTTAAAGGATGCTTTCACTAAGCTTACAGGGGTCATCTTTGTGTCTCCTCAACTGCATCATGAACATGCCCCAGTAACCATTGTTATAGGAACTGTATTGCACCATCCTCCACTGAACTTGGGAATATACTGTCTCCCAATTCCTTTGCTTCAGCCAAGACCTTGGGATAATTTTCTCTAATATTATTCCTTCTTTTCCTTCCCAAGCTGTCCTCCACTACCTTTTCTATGTTCTGTTATATCTTCTGCATTTGTATCGACCCCAGTTTTGGAACAAGAGCTTCAACAAACCATGTAGGGCTCTCCCTATACTACTTTGTCTACTAATTCCTTTTCTTCTTCTGTCTTATATCAACCTCCCTTTTCAACTGCAGATAGATTTCCAGACTGTTTTAAGCATGCTATTTTTGACCCTTTGTTGAAGAAACCCTTTTTAGATCCCCTTTGTGTGCTCAAGTTACCACACTTTTTAAATCTAAAGTTCTTGAAACAGTTGCCCTCTCACAACTAATTCTTTATTTGTCTTCTAATGGTCTTCTTGATCCATATCAATCAGTATTTTGGGTAGATTATTCAAATGACATGGCACTTTAACAAATTCTAAATGATATTTTGGTGACCAAGTCCCATGTCTTTACATGAGTGCTGTTTCTTTTAGACCTAGCAGCAGCATTTGATGCAGTTGACCACTGGATATTGCTTCTCGGGTATGGTTACTGGAGTAGGCATCATTGCCTATGCACTTTTGAGATGAATCTTTTTTTTTGGAGGGGGGGGGGTCTTCTTATTATTTTGCAGTATTTCAGCCCTGAAATTTCCCCATATAGCAGGTATCCTTCAGGGATCAATCCTGGGTCATATTTTATTTATCCTTTATACCCTTCCCTTGGGTGCCCTGATTCATGATCAGATAGCTATTTTTTTTTTCCCCTTCTGGCAGATGACAGGAGGAACAAAGCCATGAGAATCAATTTTCCACCAATTTTCCACCAATCAATTTTCTTAACTTCCACTGCATTCAGTTCATGAGAACAATTGCCAGCCTTATTGCTTTGACAAAACAGTGATCAGCAGTGACTACTCCACAATTTATACCAGTACATTTTTTTACTGGATCATGGATTGAACGATAACAGTTTAATGTGGACATCTTACTGTAGCTCATTATTTCTGGGTTTCTCTAGAAAAGTTTCAGAAGAAAGATGCTTTGCTAGGAATATGGAATTGCCTAGATTAAGGGCAGATCTACATTATTGGCCCATTGCCGGTACAGACCACTCATCACTTGGTAAGCACAGGAATGGATGACATTATCCTCCACCCACTCCCTGACCAATGGAAATGCACACTATGGCCATATTTTCCAACTTCAGTCCAAAACTGCTGTCTTACAATCTGAGCTGCTTAAGTCCTTCAGAAAAGAATGGTCTCCTGCACTTTGTTCAGTTCTAGTAGCAGCCCAGGCTCTGATTGGCTACAATATCTGGCATGTTCCTTCCTCTCCAGTGGTTGGCTGCCACCCTATACAGCCATTTCATGTTGGATTTCTATGTTCTCTGCAATTGTTGTTATTGTTTTGTTCTGTTTTTAATAATCCAACAATGGCCTATTAAATCAATGAACTATCCTCCACCCTAGAAGCTCATGTTCCATTCAACCTTTACATCTGCCAGTGGGCACCCTTACTTTCCCATCCCCTGCTTCATTGCTCCCTCCCCTTCCCTCTCTCCCTTCCTTCCTCATTAACTTACAAGTAGGAATGTTGCTACATTCTATCTATGAAATGTAAGTCTTTCTTTCTTTCTATAAAGTTACTTTCTTTCTTTCTTTCTATAAAGTTACTATGAAACTATAGATAAACATAGGTCCCTATTGCTTTAATTATTGTAGCATCAAAGCAAGGATGGAACCATAAGGGAGAAAAGAAAAGAAAAAGTCTATATTCGTGTCAAAAGAGATCATGTGGGAAGGGGACACGAAGGCATCCATTTATGAACACCTGAGAAAGCAAAGCAAAGGCATGGGGACTACTAAGAAGGGAACAATCTCTAAAAAGAAAAGGCAGGCATTGGTAGATCATCTACCAATAAGAGATGGATAGGATGGGAAGGGCAAGGAAATAGGGAAGACCAAGTAGGTCTTGTGGTAGCCATAGTTCAGACCGAACATCATCACTAAGTCACCACAATCCAGACTGGAATTTCTGAAGATAGTTTAAGAAATGGCTAGGAGCAGCAAGAGACAAGCATCTTAGGTTGCAGAGCGGAATTAACTTAGAAGGCTGAGTTACAAATTGCTGGTCGCAGGAGATGGTGACTGTAGAACAAGCAACAAAGGAAACAAAAACTAGATTACATTTCAGTTGGATTTAGCCTACCTAAACAAAAGAATCCTGGAATGTCAATGTTAGTGTGGGTCGGTGTGTTTGTGGTGGGGGAAAGACAAAAGGTCTATGTCTGGTTGATTAGGTTTGACCTGAGAAGACAAATTGGCAATTTGGAACGATGATGCCAATGTGGGAAGAACACAAAGAATGGAAAAATGTATATTAATATTATTCAAAAGGAACTTGACCTGACCTTGATGGACTCAGCTGAAAAGTCCACTCTTGCCTGGATTATCACAAAGCCAGTATTGATAAGGCTTATCTGATAAGACTCATGGTCACGAGGGATGCTTGTCACTTTCAGGCAGTCTGCACAAAATTCAACTAAGGATCAGATTCATTTTTTTCTTTTAGCATGTCTTTAGGAATCAAAGTGATCGTGCCTAGACTGTTTACGCTAGCTTCTTCATTCTTAGGACTTAGGGCGATGTTTTCATGTGATTGTCCTTTTCCAAAGTCAGAATGGGGAATGGAATAGAAATTAGTTTATAAATTCCAAGCCTCACACTTAAGTTCCATGTTTTTGTACAGAATTTAATCTTTAAAAAATGGGTATACTACTTTTGTCCATCATACTCCACAATAAATACATGTAGTATGATAAGAAAACTTGATCTCCATTTAATCCCTGATTATCAGTGCAAGCATGCTTGTGTCTAATGCAGTCCAGCTACTGCTTTGTTTGTAAATCTTACAATCTTTCACTTTTTTTCTTTTTCTTTTTACCCTACTCCTCCCCCACCCCTTCTTTCCCTCCTAATACTAGAAAAATAACACTCCATTCTCAAGACAATACACTGGGCATCTGATGAAATGGATGATAATTCATGAAAGCTTGTACAGTAATAAATGCATAGCCCTTATGATTCCACAAGACCCTTTGGCTACACTCCCGTCACATGCTATTCAAGGGTGACACCAGCAATGTCCACAGGGTATGGTAAAAAAAAGTCAAGATGGCAGTCGCAATTAAGTGATCAAAACTCTGCCTGGTGTCCCAAATGCAGGATAAGAGTGAAGGGAGTCTTATCTATCCCCACCCCTTCCTTCCCACATTTGGGGTAGCAAAATGAATTAGAGACAGATGGTATACAGGGCATCTTCACTGTGGTAGCAGTTGGCAGAGGAGCCAAATTCTCTTCTGATTTTATCACATGGTTAATATGGAGAAACCAGGTTAACTCCTTACAAACAACCCCTGAACTGTGTTGAGCTAAAACGATGACCTCTGTTCCTAATACCTAGTAGGGTCGGGTGTGCAGATAACATTAGAACTCTTCTCCCTCTGAGGAAGTTAAGCAAGTCAGTTTTGTATCTATACAGATGACTGCCTATTCAGTTTCAGAAGCTAGGCTCTATGGTTGTTGGAAAGACTGTATCAAACACAGTGACAGTTCCAATCAAATGCATAAAGAAGAAAACGGAAGTAGACTTAGTCTCTACCTCACATTTATACACCTCTCTTATCCATAATTTGTATTTTCATGAAATAGTGTTGTATCACATGCACAGCATGTAATTGGGATACTACCCTTTAGCAAAAAGCTATAGAATTTTAAGAAGACAGTGGTTTACCCCCACCTCAAAAATCCCTTTGAATGATGGGGGAAAAGCTTGCTTTCAGGCAAATGTATAGGAAGTGCAAATGACTGCAGAAAGTTCTCTTATTGTGCTAAGAGAATCACTTGCTAGCACTTACTGTATTAGGCCGTTGATTGTACAGCTCTGTTAAATTTCTCCTTCTGTCCAAAGACCTCTGAGTTTTTATATTTCTGCAATGGAAGCCCCATATCTGTATAATGCTTAGTTTGTCTGATCCAATTTGCAAATTGTTTCCCTTTTGTTAGCTATGCCACGTCAGCTATGACATATGCTTGAACAAAGGTGAACTGTTGGCAAAGCAAAATTATGATGTTGCGTGATACTGGGCACTTCCATACCATACAGGTGATCCATGATTATCTTCACTTGTTCCCACTGGAAATGCTGAGAATAGGAAATGAAAATCACTGCCCCACCCTGACCTGCTGCTAACCTTGGAGCAACAAAAATACACACACACACACACACACACACACACACACTGCCCCAAAAGGGAAAGGACCATAAAAAGAAAACCAGTAAATAAACAGGCATTTTGTGCACTGGACAGAACAGATGGTCAAAACTGATAAAACTCTTTTCAGTTTCACTTCTGCTCATTTTTTTCCAGACCATTGAGGGGGAGCTGCAAAGCTGGCAAACTAGCATTCCACTACAGGACCTAAGTTCAGGAGCCAGGAATAAGGGTAAAGCAAGAGCTCCCTGCAACAGAGGAATGGAGCTAAAGACAAAAGCATTCTCCCCTTCCAAAAAACAAATGAACAAGCTCTTAGTTTTGAGTATGCTACAACTGAGCTGAAAATAAAGCAGATCAGCTCTCTAGCTCTGCCTATGTCACGAGGACACAGAATTCCAGAGCCAAGTGCAAATTGGTGCAAAATCGCTGTTTAGAAGTACCTCCTTTCTTACTGTGTATAAAAAGGAATCAGTTGAATCTTTTCTTTTGTAAGTAATATCTAAAATCATCAGAATTCTGGAACAATGTGCCTGAAACAATTGCAGGGACTACGATCATAAATTATACAGTGTGATGAATTCCGAGTATAAATAAAATAATGCATTTTATTTATTTACTATCTTCCTAATTGCCCAATATCTCTCATTAGGTAAGTCACACTTGTGAATAAAACTTTGTACTGGCTCATCAGAAGTTGCTCATTAGAAATTTTGGAGAGCCACACAGACAACCTTGGAGAAACTGGCAGTGAGAGTTACAAAAACATGTTTTAAGCATGGGAAATAAAGAAAACTCAAACCATCTCCGCCTTAACTCCCTGGGGTATAAGAGGGAAGGAAGGAAAAACACAGTTGGGCTTTATTACAGCCTCTATCAATAAAGTAGAATCCCATTCATTCCTGAGGAGTCTGTTTCCTGACCTGGCCTACCTCAAAGGGCTGAGAAAAGCATTAGTAAAAATAACACCTCTTTGGTCCCAAGTGCTGTTTCAAATGAGGCTGTCTTCTAAAGCCATGTATTCCATTTGCAAAATATGTATTTTAAAATAGTGTGAGGATAATTAAGTCATCTCTTCTGGAAGCCCTGCAGAAGGTAAATGAGGGGCGAGTGGGGGGAGAAAGACATGACGTCATGTGCTTTTTATCATTTCTCCCCTAGGGACAGTAGAACCTGCTTTATTACTAAACTGAGCAATGAGTCCACCTAGCTCAGTGTTGACCACCTTGGCAGGCAGTGCTTTCAAACCCATTCCTTTGTCAGGAACTGAATTGGTTTGCAAAGCCAAAATTATGGCCTTTCTCCAATACTGCTCTTTGGAAAGTTGGCCTGTGTTTTATTCCATTTCAATTCATGCAGTCCAACTGATTGGATTCAGGAAATAATATTGGAAGGCAGCAGAGGCAAATAACTCCTTTTCTAGAACAGACACCTTAGACCGTAAGCTTGGGTAGACAGGATAGATTATAGGAAGAGAAGAGTCATGATGTAACTTTAGAGAGGGAGGTTAAAATTGAATTGTGCTTCTAACTGCCTGTGAAGAAGATTGGAAGCCACCTCCTTATGTCTTTATATCTTTCTATCTTGCTCTTTTTTTTCTTTCTATTTTCTCCTACTTTCTTTTCTTATTGCACTTTTAGCTTTTTCTGTTATTTCTTTTTTTTTTCTTTTTCACTTTTTCTGTTCTAAATTCGTTTGTTGTAGTTCTTATTATTGCTCTTAAAACTTTTAATAAAAACTATTAACTTTTATTGTCATAAGCTGCTAAACTCACAGCCAGACCTGTGGTTGGGTTTGCATGACTTCTACTCTGTTGCACATTTTATTGCTATTTGGGTCTGAAAAGAACTGAGACTTGGGATCCTAAACCTAGTGGCAAATTACATGGTCAGCCTATTTTTAAATTTATATATAAATAAATTATTTTGTTTATTTGTTTATCTCATTTGCATATAGGTAGCTTCTGGCTCTCTAGGATTGTTTTGTTTCTATTGGTGTAAAAGGACAAGATCCTGGTTTGTGCCTGGATTAGAACTTTGCAGTACTTTGGATGCAGGCCAAAAAAAGGTGCTTTGGAACAAAAGGGGGACATAAATATAGCATCTCTCTGTTACTTCTTAAAGCAGCCATGTTTTAAGAACATGGCTGCTTTAAGAAGTTTCCCTAGACCAGTGTTCTCAGGCTTGGCCACTTTAAGATATGTGGACTTCAACTTCCAGAATTCCCCAGCCCCACAAGCTCCAAAACACCTCTTTGCCTTAGAATCTCAAGCCTTGTATGGCTCTAGTATGATAACGCTCATGCAGTGATATTGCGTTGCTTTGCCTCTGTCTGGTTGACTTCTCCAGCTATTCTAAAAGCTGTAAGAGGCTGTGAGGTGAAGCAAAGCATCTTGTTGAATAGAATTACATTGTTTCTTTACCACATTGAGGAGAATCATGTTGCCTTAGTCTCATGAAAGTACCTTGGACCTGCCTAATAATTTCAAGCAAAGGAGGTTTGAAATTCTCCCCACTCCCTCTGTATATTAAAGCACACACTCTTCAGTTAGACTACAAATTGGGTTTGGGAAATGCTTCTTAATTTTTAAACTATACTTAGAAAAAAGAATGAACTGTTCCTCTTCTTGAAACCATATTAAGGGTTCCAAGCTGTTCACCACCTTCAAGGTTCAAACTAGCAATGGAATGTGAAGTGTAGAGTGGAGTTGTATTAGTTATCCCATTATCAAATAACTACACTTGTTTGAAATTCCAAGGCATCTCTATGGAAAATAGTTCACAGTTTTTGCTACCAACAATCGAGTGCTTCTGGCAGGATAAGGCTATTAAAGCCACCCTGTTGTGTCTAGAGGAAATCTTAATCTCTGACATAGGTGAGAAGCAAGGCTTCAAGTGCTTTGTTTCAAGAATATAATCATCTTTAGTATCTAATAAAAGGATAAAAGTTTTTCATGATTTTTTTTCATGTCTTCTTGTCTATACCACTTCCCATTGTAGCCCAGTAGATCAGGGAGACCATGACCAAATTAATCTTATCACAGTAGTGTAGACAAACTATTTCCTCCATGTTCAAGAGCCAACTGCTAAAAGGTGCCTCTTATCCTACCTCATGTAACTTTACAAAACTGAACTTGATTGGATAGACCTTCAAATATAACCAGGGTAAGCATTCCCTGTTTGAAAATAGACATGGTGGAAAGTGTTTAGCCCAGCGAAGTCTTTGTGTGGCCAAGCCATGCTCTGCAACCATGACCAATTATTCTTTTCCTTCTCTTCCTCACAACAAATCCTACAAATAAATGTATTTTTCACTGCAATTTTCAATTACCATGTTTTCTCCTGCATAACTTACCACCACATTTAATTGAAAAGCTGAATCATATTGTTCTGTGAGATCATCACTATAAACAATTGCTTCATGTTCTATATCTCCTACTTGCATAGTACCAATGTCTCTGCAAGGGAATGGGAAATAAAAACAGAGCTGTGTAACCTATTTAAGAATTTTTAGCAAAAATCACCTTCATTTTAACTAATGGCTTAAAGTGAAATAAATTAGCATAATATTAAAAGCTAAATACCTGTTTGTGATTTAATAGATGAAAACAATAATGCAAATAAGAAGGAGGGAAAGAGAATCATTCTTATTATAGCTTCTTTCCACTCATTCCTTTTTACACTAAAGACTAGCATGAAAATGCCTACACACTCAGACCTTTTACAAAATTCCTTAATTTATTACCTTGTTAATAGGATTATGAATTAAGTACCTTGTCACTTGTATGACTCCTTTGGAACAGAACAGAACTGGTTATTGTTGTTGAAGAATGTAAAAAGTTGCTCAATCTATTAATTAAATTCATTGAGATTGATTGTTCTTATTTTTTTTTAAAGTTGATTTAGATTTCTTCATCCAATCTTCATGTTTTCACAGTGAATTGGCAACCTGCCCATTGAAATCTTTATCCAGTTTCATGTTTTCATAACTGCATAAAAATACTTTCTAACTGTAAGATTATGTAGCTGATTATTGTCAGCCCTAATTTTTTGTCCACAAGAAAACCCAAGCCCTACGTAATTGGCACTGAAAACTGGTAGGGGTCATCTTGTATACATTATAACCTGATACAAAACCTAAATGAAAGGTAAACCATCCATCCAATTAAAATGATGCACTCTAATGGTAGGTATTATTTAACTACAGGTAGTCCTCGACTTACAACCACAACTGGGACTGGAATTTCCATTGCTAAGCAATGAAGTCATAAAGTGAGATGTCAGGTGACCACATTGCTTAGCAACAGCAATCTTGGCACTCCCCATTGCCATTGTTAAGCAAATTCCACTGGATATTAGCTGAGAATCCGTCCCAATCCAAGCCATTCCGGGCTTGATCCCTCCCAGTCTTGAGCCTCAGTAAGGCAGTAAGGGAGTGCCTCCAAATCCCCCCACCCACCTATCTTCCCCACATCTCTGCCATTTTGGCTGCTCTGCACCCTGCCTTGTGGAGTGGCAAGCAGCCCCAGATCCGCATGGCTCTGGGGCTGCTTGCCAGGCTGAGGCTTCTTGGTCCTCCTTCCCCCTTCGCTCACTCACACACACCAGCCCCTCCTCCCCCCTTCACTTGTTGGCATACACACAGTGTGCCCTCCTGCCCTCCTTCATATAGATTCGTTGAACAAAATTAAATAAATTACATTAAAGTGCTAACCACCTTTCCTTGGCTCAGCACAAAATAATGCTGGCATCAAATTTGCTCTTCTCATTCCCAAACCTTATCCCATCTCTACTGCATATGTTCTGTGTCACTGCTGAATGGGGGTGTTCTGATTTGTCAGTGTGGCCATTCTTACAGGCAAGTAATTGGTTTTCCCCTCTGCTTTTGCTGCTGTTCCTTTTTGGCACCTCACCAGCAAACAGGGAGAACCTCACCAGATAGGGAATGCAAAGGGTGTGATTTTGGGCCTCTGCCTGGGCTTCTCTAGGTTGGTTTATCTGCTCCTCCTATTGGCCATCTCCCAAGATTAAATAGTGTGAAATAAAGAAACATACGGGAAAATGCCAGGGCAGAAATAGCCAGAGAGGAAGGAGGCAGATCTTGCCACATTTGTAGGCCCTATGGAGTAAGAGAACTGAAGCTGACTAATTGCTGAGTAACACAATTTGGTAGGGTAAGGAGTGTGCATGATTGAAATTTACAAAAATAAGGAAACTGGTAAATAAGCACCAGCCCAGTTAAACTCTGCTACTATTTTCTTGGTGTTCAAATGAGAACAGAGTGGGGCTGCTGCATTTCAGGGTAAAGATATTGATGGATGCCAGTTCAGGATACTTGTAAAGCAAAATAGCCCTACTACATCCCCCTTTTTTCTCCAGATAAAATTGCTGAGATCTGTTTTGTCTTCTCTCCCTTACTGGGAGCTTGAAAAGAAGCTGACTGCAAATACAGGGAAAGGTGATAGGTATGACTGTAAGTCAGGAAACTGTGCTAATGGAGAGGGCAAACGCTGCAAGGGAAATAGCTGTGGTGGAAGCTGGCTAGTGACCAGAGGAAAGGGAATGGGGTGTGCTCTCACCTCCCACATTCCAAAGCACACCTCTGGTCACACCCACAACAAGTTAGCTATCTTACTTCCAAGCTAATGACTGACAATTAGATTTTATTTACCTGGAAGGGGGAAGCAGTAAAGGGGAAAAGATTACTTTGAAACAGTGCAGCTGGCACCATTTTTAAGGTGATTTATCCAGGGGTTGGTAACGAGAGGAGGACAACATTACATATCAAGGGAAGATTGTTTGGACATGATTGTAAACTGGGGAGGGGAAGGATAAACTTCTAATCTCTGTCTGATTTGCAATTTTAACCACTTGCATGCAGCCTTGCACCATAGGCTTAATGTCATCATGCGCATAGGCATCCACAGGTGGGTGAAATGGAAAAGCAACATCACTTGCACCATTGTGCAAGTAACAAAGTATGTAATTCTGTCAGTCACGTCGCGACAACAGACCCAGTCACGTTATTTGCATCGTTTGTGTGATGAACCCATGATACACATGACATTACCAGAGCTTCTACCAGAGCTTGTGGTCATGTGTCCTTTGCATCTTAACGGTAATGTTTCGGAAAGGTTAAATAGCCTTCAGTTAATGTGAAGTCCTTAAGGGGACTCTGAGCTATTAAATTTACCCTATTATACAGCTTGATCTACAGTAGCTGTTTTGGAAGAAGGTGAGAATTTAGTCACTCACTTAGATGAGAAGCAAGTACTGTACCTTCA
Source organism: Liasis olivaceus (assembly GCA_030867105.1). Taxonomy (NCBI): domain Eukaryota; kingdom Metazoa; phylum Chordata; class Lepidosauria; order Squamata; family Pythonidae; genus Liasis; species Liasis olivaceus. The sequence continues at coordinate 22,917,753 of CM061352.1, forward strand.
AGTATTATGTTTCAGGGAATTAATCATTCAACATCTATACAGCATGTAATACCCATTTTCATTAAGCTTATTTATTTCATTCATACTTCTGTACAGTATTGCTTCTTACTTCAGAACAATAATATTTCATCTTTATGTCACTGTGACCAAATGATTCTATCTGCTCTCCCTATCCAAGAGCTAACTGTTAATGGGAAAGTTGAAGACACTTGATCTCCCTTCTTATGGTACTTTATGTTTAAATTGGATTTGGACTGGGCAACCTACAAATAAAGCAGGTATCAGCAACTTTCTGAAGGCCAAGGACTGCCCTCATCATTTTTGTTAGAATGAATGCCCCAAATTCATGATGCCATAGCATATAAGTGGGCATGACTGGATTTTTTTTTGGAGAAATAAGGGCTTCTTTGATGAACCTATTTTAGGGCTTCTACTTGTATATCCTATCTCCAAATGGCAGGAAATTTTACCACAGAGATAGCTCCAAGGGCTGGAAAAGCAGAACGCGAGATCTGCAGGGGACCATAAGTTGCCCACTTCTGAAGTAAAGGGTTATTCTGTGATGGCCCTTCAGATAGGAAACCCTACCTAACTACCCTTCCAAAAAACTTCCTACACAGACTTCTGAAAGTCAACAAGCAAGAGATGCCATACTTGGATAAGAAACCTTAGCATCATGGAATTGGTGGTTCTTCATTGTTTTTCTTTCATAATTTTCACCCTGATCACTTTTCCATGGTTCTCAAAGCACAGCTTTAAGAACAATCATGCATCCAACTGATCAATTTCACTGCAAGATTTTCCTCAGATTCATTTATGCTATGCTGTAAAAGAAGGCTTGAGGGCTGCTGTGTTTCTTCTTATTTGTGACAAATACACTGCTTTATTTTATAGCTGTTTGCCCTGCTTTATGGCATTTCATTGTTTCATGGTAACTTACCTTAGGTGATCTTTTGCTGATCACCTAAGCAAAAGATCACCTAATTATTTTTTTTCAGGTTTCTAAAGTATATTTCCTAATCCCATTTTGTTAAGAGAAGTTTCTATTGACTGTTTTCTGTTGATAGTATGCTTTTCTATGCTTTGCGTAGTATCATCTATTTCAAATACTTACTTTCTAGATACTCTTAAATATGTTGAGAGTTCAAAATAACATCAGCTGTGACTATTCCCTCCCCCATGAATGATTATTTTCCATTCTTTGTGTGCTGAGAAAAAAAAATATCCTGAGGGGAATTAAATGAATGTGTTTCATTTTTTTTTTAATTCAAATACACTTTAAGCAAATATTTTACACTGCCTGATGGTCTGTTGAAGATGACAAGAATTTATTCAACTCTTTCATTGCCTTAGGTTTTTCAGGGTCTGTAAAATTAAATTAATGTAAAATAAAGGTTTGACTTCCAAAGATGACAGAAATACCCACAAACTCTTCTTCACGTTGAACAAACAGGCTAGAATAGGCAAATTTAAAGAAAGTAGAGAAGAGGCATGTTTGAGAGAATAGTGTGTTTAGGAGAAACAAAAAACTGTCTGTCATAAAAACTGAGAGATGTTGACCTACTTCATCTGAAATTTTAAGCTAACCTAATGCTTTCCTGATGTATTTCACCACAAATCCCATAATTTCCTGCCATTGTAGAACTGTAGTCCCAATATATCAAGGGGACATCAAGTTCTGCAAAAACTTACTTTAAGAATTAAATTGACTGGCTTTTTAAAATATTTTGTCTATCAAATGAAAATAGCTTTATTCAAAGGAGCACTGTAGGTCTGACAAAAAATAGTGGGGAATGGGAGTTCATATTGTGTGAACTGACTTCTGCAATGGGATTTTCCTTTCCTTCCAATCTGCTCTATCAAAATTTGCTGTCTATCAAACTTGTAGGAAGGAGAATGCAGAATCACACTCTCTTCATTTTCCTAACAGAAATCTTCCTAACTGAATTTTCCATTTATTGTTCCTTTAAATTATGTTTAAATTAATTATCATCATTATCATTTCTCTCCCTTAGAAGGCACAAGCCGTTTCACATCTCACCATCCCACCAAGAATGGCTCTGCTATTTATATAGCTACAGTTATCAAATAGGATAGATAGATCCAGTATTATACAAAACTATATATTTCAGACAATCCTGTGATAAATGTTTTAATATATCAGATAAATCAAAGCCATGTGAACAATCCATCTGGACTGAACTTCTGTATTTCATAATTTTCTTCTACTAAGGGAGTACATACAGTAAGCATGCTACACTGGTAGATATAATAGAGACTCCAGTAGGATCACAGAACATACAGCTATAGGTCTCCTTCTGGGAAGAGCTTGCATCTACTTTTCTTACCTGTTAATATAATGCCTGGGGGAAAGTATCCATCCACACCAAAAGGGAAGTCAAATTATAAATATCTATCCAATGTCATTTCCAATTATTTCACTGGAAGTGAGGAGGAATAAAAGAAAAGCTGCAGGAGTTTCAATAAACTCATTCCAAACATTTACAGATTACTTCCAGATCTTTTCCAATTAGGCAATGCTTCAGAGAAAGACCAGGTCTTGTGTGCCTGTAGTAGTAACATCATGACTTACTGTTTGACAGGGTGTGAGCTTTCAAACTTTGTAAACAGTGCTTTCTGTCAATAGAAAAGAGAAAAGTTTGATTTGTGATAGGGCCAGTAAACATTTAAATCCCTTTGATTATTTGCAAATTAAATGTTGAAGACTCCTTATAATAGCTCAGCTCCCTAGAAAGGAACAACAGGTCTCTAATTCCAAACTTGGATGATCTAAGTTGTTTGTTAAGGAGTTTGTAGTCACAATAGAATGCCTATATGAGCAAGGTTGAACTGCCCAGTTCCTGTTTCTGAAGAGCAGAGATTCATGCCTAAATGTTCTCTATATGTGATCATGGTGCACGTGGGCCTGGTTCACTCATGCATGAATAACACTTGATGAGCAGTTGAATATGTGAACAGAAAAGCATTATCCATGAAGCACTATCTGGTTTGTTTCAGATCACGTTCGCAGCAAGTCATTCAAACATGCAAGTGATTTTTATATGCTATTTCTATATTATTTTCAAAATTTAATATGGTTGTGTTTTATGAACTGCACTGAATTTCAATATGTTATAGGGAAGAAAAATCTTGTTAAAAAGGAGAGAAGTTGTTTCCTCTAATAGTCAACTGTCTAAAATAAAATAATATCTGGATACTTGAAACATTCATCGAACATGCAGAAATGTTCAGTGAATGTTTTTCTTTACCCAAAACTAACACATTTTCTACGGCTTTTATATTGTTAAGCCCTCAAAACTGCTTGACAAGGGTTTGTGAGCTTTCAAAATGCTGATGGTAATTGAAAGAGATAGGGGGACTGAAGGCTGTTATTCCTTTTACCATAGAGACTATATATGTTCCATAATGGAAACCATTCCAGCTATCAGCTGCTTCTGAAATGAAGAAGTTTCATTCCCTAATAGTGGAGAAGGAGAATTTGCCATCTCACTTCAGTCATTATTTGCCAATGCTCAGAAGTGGAAACAGTTACCTCAGAGCTGGGCTATAGATTGTGAAAGGAGGGTGTGTGTGTGTGAGAGAGAGAGAGAGAGAGAAAGGGGAGAGGAGAGGAGAGGAGAGGAGAGGAGAGAAGAGGAGAAGAGAAGAGAAGAGAAGAGAAGAGAAGAGAAGAGAAGAGAAGAGAAGAGAAGAGAAGAGAAATGAGGAGAACTAAGTGATTACAGTCTTTGCAAAGGCATATATGGCCAAGAGAGTTTGATAACTACTTGTTCAAGATAAATAAGAAACCTGTACATTATATCTGCTTTGGGAAAATAAATAATAATTTTTTAAAAAGTTCTTAAATAGGAACATTTTCAATCTTTGGACAATCTACTTTTTGATGACGTATTATTCACCTGCATAATTTCTGCATAAGGAAATAACATTTGCATTACTCCATCTATGATGCTGCAAGTTGTATTTTCATAGATAAATCCAAATTTTGTACAAGAAAATGTCTCATTTGTGCACAACTCAAACATCCATGATGATTCTGCAATTTCAATTGTTTCTCAACATGATTCTCACACTGCTACAATTAGTTGCCCAATTTATTGTTGTTATTGTTATCGTTGTTATTTAGCCAGTCCAAAACACTGCCAATAAATTTTAGCAAAAAACTGCCAAGTGGGTTTTGAAATGTGGGAAAGTGGCAAATATAAACATTTTAAATTTTAAAACATAAAAAAACTCATTTTAACCCTCTTTTAGGCTAACAATTTTCATCTCTCCAAAAAAGGAAGGAAGGAAGGAAGGAAGGAAGGAAGGAAGGAAGGAAGGAAGGAAGGAAGGAAGGAAGGAAGAGAGCGAGGGAGGGAAGGAAAGGAAAGGAAAGGAAAGGAAAGGAAAGGAAAGGAAAGGAAAGGAAAGGAAAGGAAAGGAAAGGAAAGGAAGCACCTTTTTTTCAGTCAGAACAGTGCAACAATTACTGTAGTTTGTGGATATTCCCTATTTTTCTTTTAAAGTGCAACCTTAACTGCCAAAGGAATAACTGCCACTGTCTTAGAACAATATCTTGTTCAACTCCTGATCACTAGAGAAGTTGATATTGAACTCTTTTAACTCTTTAGATGGTCTTAGGTATTGTAGTGCGCTGCGCATCAGGAACATGCCTTTTAAATAAAATAAATAACCATTCCCAGAAAGTTGATTTTTTTTGCATAGTATAACATTCTACATTTCCCACTTCTACTTATAATTAAAGTTAGCATATCACCCTTAAATTTATTTCCTTGGTTTCTTATGTGCAGATTTTAAGGGTACTTCCATATGGAGTTTGCGCTACTCTTTCAAATCAGCTCCACACCCTATGATCTGTATCAATATCTCACTTTGGTAGCTGAACAGACTTACTTCAGGCTCGGCTGTAGTGCAAGAGGCACCATTCTCTGTCAGCCTTGTGAGGTAGTCTGGACAAGAAGCACGACCAGATGAACTAGTTCTATTTTATTGTAAGGCTACCTTAACAGAATCTTGCAAGTCTGAAAGTACATTTCTCCCCTGTTGCCTTTAAAGCCCAGTAAACTAGGGAGGGTTCCTTCTGAGATGTTTGTCATGCCCACATTCCTGCTGTGGGATAAGCTGCCTCTTATCTAACTTCCCTGGGCTGTGGCTCTTCACCCTGTCTCACAAGATCATTCCCATTTAAATCATTCTCAAATTTAAATGCTGGAGCTTTATGGAACTTGGGGCAGACCAATACCCCATTGGAGTTACCTCTTTATTCCTCATGGTGCCTGTGCTTCAACTGTCCTAGCAGGCCCTCCAAGAGGAATGTTGCCCATTTGGCTTTGCTCCTCTGCTCAGGTGAAAAAAGAAGGGGCAAAATTTATACATTTCTGTCAGTTTTTTCCTTCTGTTATGCAGAGACAAGCAAAGTACTTTAACTTTTCTTTCATTCCCCTTTACACAGGGTGAAGTAAAGGGATATCTCTCATTTCAAGGTTTGGGGCGGCTCATGGCAATCCTTTTTACTCCTCAGGGTTTCTGAATCAGCAGAGCATGGGATGGGTGACTAGAACCCTGGAAGTGTGGAAGGGCATAGCGGGGCTACGTTTGCAATTAATTCTGAGCTAAGATAGGTCAAGTGGTACATTTGTGAGGTCTAAATAAAAGCAACAGAAATACTTTCTATTTTTCATATTAAGGGTCGACAAGCTTTTGAACCAAAGGATACTACTAAAAGTTTGGCCTCATTTTAATGTAGAAGTACTGTATTACTACAGGAAAGTGCCTCCCTGTAATCCATATGTCTGTCCATCTGTCCGTGTTTCAATCCATCCGTGTGTCCATCCTTCTGCCTGTCCTTCCGCCTGTCTTTATGTCCATCTGTCTGCCCATCCCTCTGTCCGTTCCTCTATCTGTCAACAACCAACTCAAGACCCAGTAAGAAAATAATACTATTCACATTATTTTGTCTAGGGATTCTTAGATTGATTGTTCTATATGTGGCAGGGATATGTATGTATGTATGTATGTATTCCTGGGAAGTTGGAAAGAGTAAGTAGCATCACTTAAACCATCTTGGTTGGTCTCAAAATACTAAGCAGGATCAAACTTGATTACTTGGGTGCAAGAGCTCCAAGACACCATGGCTAAATGCTTGACAGAAGAATTCTTTAAAAAATACCAATCCTGACAGATGGCAATGGCAAATTGCTTCTGTACTGATGCCAGGAAAGCTACATGAACAAATGCATGTAATCATTAGGAGATGAGATCTACAGGAAGGAGTCTTTACCTTAATACTGGTAATTCATACCTTCTTCTCTATCTGTCTTCTTTCCATATGGCAGGTTAAATTATGGGAGTCTTGAGGCAAGGGATAAGAACACAGCAATGAAAATAGTGTACAGAGAAGCAAGATGAATAAATCATATATAAATGCATATAATTCTTCAAATAAGGGATCTGCCACACAGTCCTACTTCAGTACTCACAACCTCTCTACAGTGTACAGACTCCAGCCATCAGGATTGTTCTGCTAAACAGGAACAGAAATCACATTTTGCATTATTACTACCTCATCAGAAATCTAGGGATTAAGCTGAGTGGAAACACGTGATCTTTCATATTCATAAGCAGAAAAATATAAACAGGTCCCACTTGGATCAGTGTTGTTTATCTTTGATTAGGATATATACACTGTATCTCCCAGGGTTTGCTTATAAATTTAACACTTTTTTTTAAAGCTAACACTACCAAGTTTCCTTTGTGCACACAGTTCTTCAAACCATTGTTTCAGATCTTGTGTTGAATTCACACTGTCTACTGTAACAGGAGAGAGCAGCATGGCTGCAAGCCCCACACCCAACCTACTCCACTTTGTGTAGCTCTCCAGTCCACAGTCTTGTTGACAATTGGTGACAAAGTAGGGATCATAGGAGAACTGTAGCATCAGCCCTAAAATAGGCTTTTAATTTAATAATTTTACTGAACGTTTTAAACACAAGAGTAAAAATCAATACAAACTAAAATAGAGTAAGAAGGAAAAAAGAGAAAGGGAAGAAATAAAACAGAAAGCTGCAGTGCAAAAAAGAAAAGGGAAAAAGGGTAGAAGGAAAATAGAAAAGAAAGAAGATATAAAGAAGGGTCTTCCAATCTTCTTTACAGCAGTTATAAATACAATTGTAGATTTACCTCTTTCTCTAAAGTTACATCATGACTTTCTTCTTTCTATAATCTATCCTATCTAATCATCAAAACCATAAATCATAAGTTCATTTTTGTTGTTGTTTTATGCAGGAAGTCCATAAGGGTTTCCAGTTAGCAATAAAGGTAAATATTATCTTTTCTCTAATCAAACAGATCAATTTGGCCATCTCAGCAAGTTCTATCATTTTCACCAACCATTCCTCCATTGTAGGTATTGCCAAATCTTTCCATCTTTTGGCATACAATAATCTCGCTGTAGTTATCATATATAAAAACAAAGTTCCATGATTTTTTTCCAACTGTTTATCCATTAGTTCCAAGAAGAAAAGTTCTGATTTCAGTTGTATATTAATCTTTAAAATCCTCTGAATCAGTGTATGCATTTAGACCCAAAATCTTCTACCTTTTTTGCATGTCCACCAAGCATGATAAAATTACCCTTCTTGTTGCACATTTCCAACACAGAACTGTGAGACACTAGAATTCTGTCAAGGGGAATACAAAATAAAATCAAGAGAACAACTGATGGCAGAAGGATATATTTGTCAGTGGTTTTCCTGTTTACAGTTATCAGAAAGATTCAAAGTAGACAAAATAATTTATGGTATTGAATATTCTAAGACTGACTTTGAAATAGAATTGTGTACAAATGATGAACATGTGATTGCTAAAATGTATAAACTTTTATTGAAATTTGAAACAGAAGAACAAGAAGTGAAAGAATGTATGATAAAGTGGGCTAAAAATTTTGATTATAATATATAGATGGAACAATGGGAAAATATGCGGTTGAAAAAATTGAAATTTACAGTGTAAAAGAAAACTTTTACAAAATGATGTACCATTGGTATATGACACCATAAAAATTATCTAGAATGTATAGAGGTACTTCAAATCCAAGTTGGAAAAGCTTTAAAATAGGCTTAACAGAATTAAAAAAATTAAATTCCAAGGCAAGGAGAAGAGCGTTCTAGTCCTGCCTACTTTGCATTACCACCATGCCCACTGCAATCTCCAGGCCTTCTCAAAATGTTAAGTGGGGCCACCAAAAGCTTACTGACCCTTGTACTAAGCCACACTGTGTTTGTATTTGATTTTGCCCTAGTGTCATGTGTGAACCCAGACATTGTAGCTTATATAAACTATTTAGCCAATCATAAGTTTACAACTGTGATATCATGGCAGGCTGTGATTGCTTAAGCTTGGTGGTCACACAATAGGACCAGAAAGAATGTCTGTTTCCTTCCTTAGTGGTGGTTAGCACCAACTGGGAAGGGAAGGGAAATACCCATGATTTGTAGTCAGACCTACATATAATCTTTTAAACTAGCACTGAAGATGTTACCTAGCCTGGTAATGAAACATTTGCAAGAAAACCACCAAGCTCAGAGAACCCCAAGGACTTAAAGACATTTTTTTCCATCAATCTCATTTGATGACAAAAGGTTCATGCAGTCCTTTTTAGTACATAAGTACCAACCCAACAAGTATTTTGAATTCTGATTAATTCCAGAAGCGATTGATAGACGATTGTCTGACATGGAAGTTTGAATCATTCCTATTGTGTTTAGTGAGATTTATTCCCAGGTAACTATGGAACTACAACCTAAAGCACCTGAAGCCCTTTTCCACGAAAGCCAAGTGGACTTAAAAGAGCTTATGGCCTTAAGGATGATGGCCTTAATCTGTCCCTGAAAACAGGTGATGTGCAAAGGGGGAAAAAAAAAATCCAAACCCCTACTTTAAAATAGGGTAACTGGGCCAAAGTATTGCATTTTTTAAATTATGTGTTTTTTTTTTCTTTTCAGATCCCAAAATGCGGGTGGTGGGATGGGGAGGGGAGAAGTGAAGCCACCCATGTGACAGAAAAGAAAAGAAAAGAAAAAAAAAGAAAAAAAAAAGAGAAAAGAAACACAATAACCTGGATGTTTACGGTGCCTTTGTGTCACTCCCACCTCCCCCTCACCATGCCTGCCTTTGGCTGCTTTCCTCCCCCTGCCCGGATGATACCACAGCTCAGCGGCTTGGCTTAGGTACAGTTGGAAATGCCCTAGAATGGCTCTTTGTTGGTTTTCGCCTGTGCTAGAGCCCGATGTTGCTATGAAGTGAAGGGCTATTCAGTTTGTTCACTCGGGCAGAACACTCAACAGGAAGGAAGGAAACAGACATTCTTTCTGGTCCTATTGTGTGACCACCAAGCTTAAGCAATCAAACAGCTCTGCGGCCTCTGCTGCAATGCCGGCTGTTCTGCCTGTTAGGGAGGGGGAAGGCAGGAGGGGAGTGGGCCGTTGCTTTGTTTCTGATACACTCCAATTGCATCTTTTCACGGCTCTCAGCCTCAGGTAGCCTTCCCCCGCCCAGTCCCTTGCATTTTCTGGGTTGAAAAGCCTTTGCCCAAAAGAGGCAGGGATGGGGGCGGATGGGAGACAGAACATCCTTCAACTGCCTCAGATCGCTTCTTTCAGAGAAAGCTGGGAATAAATGAAAATGTAGGTGTTAAACCAGGAGGGGGTGAAAGGCAAAGGTAATGAACAGCAGATCAAGTCTGGGTAAAGACAGGCAAGACATTAATCTCAAAAAATGTTCATTTCTTAAATATATTCTTGATAAGATGGGAGCAGAAGGCGTGTGCTGTCATTCAAAGAAAGCTGCATTTTGAATGCTAAATCAGAGAGTGAAAGTGAGATTTGGGATGACGCTGTGCACACACTTATGCATGTACACAGTTAAACTACTGTAGAATTATGTTTGGGTGCCACTGAAGTCTTTGTGTACCTCCTGCGAGAGGTGATTTGCAACATCAGTCTAAATAGGGGCTTCCAGAAGTTAGATCTTGGGGTGCATGACATATTTTGGACCCAATAAGGCATTTTACACTTGGCAGCATCCTTTCTTCAACCCTGACGTCAGTGAATGTACCAACTATGACTCATTCTGTCCAAAAATAGTTTGGCTTGCCATGTTTGATTACTGCAAACTATTGAAGACTGTAAAATTGAAACTTCTACTACAGTATTACAAAACACTATAAGTAGATTAGTGTCTGTGAGGTTTTAGTTCACTGATGGTACAATTTAAGATGCTGATTATGGACTCTTCAACCATTTATAGGCCAGGACTTGCAAAGCTCCAGGATAGCTTCCTTACACATTCACCTGTTTGAAGTTTGAAAGTTTATGGGCCCTACTGACTTCAAAGATGAATAAATAGGGCCTTACTAGTGATGGCATTTTGTGTCTGGAATGGCCTTTAAAGGAATATACAGTTTGTGTGGAGTCTCATGTTGTTCAAGCTAGCTACTTTGAGAACCTCTTGGAGCCAAAAGACCATTAATAAAATTCAACTTTTAGTAACTTAATGGACAACACTAAGGAAGTAGCTTGCCATTGCTTACTTCCAGAATGTTTTTCAACTTGACAATCTAGGCTACAGATCTTATTGTTTTCCATCCATGTACTAACCAGGTTCAACCCTTCTTAGTTTTTTAGATCAGTAGGTGATGTTGCAGAGGTACTGCCATCTTGCAGGCAAAGATCGAACCAGAAAAATAAAGATTGATATACATGTACAAGTATAAAAAATGTTATGGTGTAATCTGTAGCCATTACTAAAAGTGCCTTCCTGTAAGGTAATGGTTCAGTTTTGGGTCCTAGAAGTTCCACCACAGATGATCATGTTTATTACCAGTTTATTTTTGAGACTGTCTTTATTTTGAAAGACAACTAAATATTTTGAAATATATAAGCAACTGCCTTGCCAAAGCCGAAGAACACTGATCCTGCTTGCAGCTATCAAAGGGAATGAGGCAACATGCAATGTCAGCCTTTTTTATGCTCAGCTTGTCCATATCATCCTGGTATTGATGATGAATCTGTTTGCTTCTGTCTTTGCCACTTTCTGAGAGATTCTTCGTGCCCCTTACTTGCCTGCACGGCTCTGGATTTTGACACCAAGCCCAGCTGAGCTGCATTATTGAACCTTGAACTTAGACAGCTTGAGACCTGGGAGCTTAATGGAAATATTAAATCTTATCTCCCTTCCTGGTCCACCTTTGCAAGAAACCCCATTTTTACATTTGCATTATCCCAGCAAAGAAGCCAATGATCATCATTAGAAACCCTAGTGATTAGAGATCTTTGTAGAGAGAAGGAGGGAAAGAAGACATCAACATTCTCTTTTTCTTCAGCTTGTGGATATTCTCTTAGAATAGAAACCACCATTATTTCCCCCACTGCCACCCCAGAGAATCTGTGGTACTGTAAAAACAGTCCTACTTAGAACTAACTTCCAGATTTGCTAACATAATATTCGCCTTTAAACCAACATGAACATTGGTTTTAAAGTGCAATTTAGGTTTGGGGGATTTGAAATAAAGCCATTGGGATGTGGTTTTATGGCTAAAAAACTGTAAGTATACGGTACTGTTAAATGACATGAAGAAAATACCACTCACGGAATTTGATCGTTGGGTTGATAGGTTCAGCCATCTACAAATAGTTATTGAAAAATTGGTAGTGATGATTAATTTGCAAACCACATGCAAGCATCTATTTGCAGTAAGATAAGAAATACCAGGACACTAATACTGTTTATCTTATTACAAATAGATACTTTGCATGTGGTTTGCAAATTGGTAACTGAGTTTTCTAGTGAAAAATTCTGCTCCCAGGCACTCCTCATGAAACCTCTTGCCCTTGCTAAACAACTTACATTCTGAATATTAATTCACCTTTCTCAGGCTATACCAAAAAAAACTAACTGGCCACAACTCACCTGAACTGTTTTGTTTTGAGCCATCAAAAAAATGTTAAGGAAAGCCTAGAAATATAATGATAAAAACTGCCCTACTAGATCAGATAAAATATTCATTTAAATCAGTGGTGTCTTTTCACTTGCAAACATGAAGCTATAGCTTTCCAAGAAGCTTACAGGAATCAAACTGATTGCAGTAAGGCTTCATTTGTAATCCACAGCTGACCCCGTGTGTCTGTATCCTCAGGTTAAGGAAGCAGCAACAGACATGGTTACATTAGTAGCAACCATCTTTGTTGCCATCCCTAGTTTCCTTATGGGACCCTGTTTCATATCTTTCATTGATTTTTAAATTGAGGAAAGCATTTAGAAACAGCCCAGATAACCCGTTTCTCCAGAGATACTCTAGGATCTAATAGAAGAGAATATACTGTATATAGCTCTGTAGCTACTACATACTGTATGTAGTATGTAAGGTTGAACTGTGGAGTCCTGTGGAGTCCTTGAGACCAGCACTGATGATGGTACCTAGCTGGGTATTGAAACATCTGCAAGCAAACAACCAAGCTAGAGAGTACCAAGAACTCCACCCTAGGTTCTCTTTTCCAACAAAGAGAGAGAGTAATCCTCTATTAAACCTCTCCATTGCTGCATGGACAAGTACAGATTAATCTAAAAGAAGCCTGATGCTCTTTGGTGTTAAACCTGCCCCTGACCTGTCTTAAAGCTGACTCTTTTTTGTGCCTGCACATCATGTTCTGTAATCATAGCCTAAAAGTTCATACTTGAGTGTGCCTCCTCCCATCTCTTCCATTTTTCCTTTTGTGTCATAACCTTTTCACCTCCACCTCTGAAGGCAGAACTGTCTCATTGATTCTTGTTGATTTGTAAGCTAGTTTGGGATAATTTCCTACAAAAAAGTGGGATAAAATTATTTAAAATAAATATTATAAGTCTTCAATGATTTTTGGATCCTTGCCCTGAATGGTTAGTCAGTTTAATTGGATAACTTTGGGATCTTGTATAAGGATAACATGCTTAGAGTTGATGGACCAGATTTGTTTTTATTTTGTTCTTTTATCCAAAATTTGGCTTTATGAATTTGGCAAATAACTAGTATTAAAGAAGAGAGTCTCTCTGACTACTTGCTCTGTCCAGGAATGAATTCCTTATTAACCCAAATCCACTTTTGGTTTATCTCCACATTTTCTCCACATTATGGAAGAGCAATATTTGTTGCTACTGTTGACATACTGGAAATCGAAAACATTTACAAATACAGTACAAATCATTCAGACTTCTGCTAGTACCCAAGCCCCTTGCTGTGTCTCAAATGTAATTCTTCACCATGAAGCCATCACAATAGGACTGAAACCAACACTTCATTACACATTTTCACATACTGGGCCAAAATATGCTTTGCGGCTATAGGCTTGACACCTTACATTCTTACTGACAATTTTGTTTCATCCTGGCCTAAGCAGTAGGCAAAAAATTGAAACTCCTTGGATTTTCATGAACCCAACTCCACACCTGCCACCAACCCTCTGGATAGCCTCTTCAGACAACGCCCCTCCATATTGCCTGATCCGGGACAGACTGTGCCCATCGTCCCACCCTTGGTATGCCACTGGTAGATCTGACTTATGTATTACCATTCCTATTCTTGTCCATTAAGGGAGCAACACTAAATAAGATGGGTGAAATTCAGTGGTATTTTCAATTAATAAAACTGCTTCCATCAAAGGAATATGGTAGGGACAGTTCTCCCTCCTTCATTCCTCAAGTTCTCAAACTCGATTCCATATGGTAGGGGTACCCTTTAGATCAGGTTGCAAGCAGGGTTGTACTGGTGTTTTGGAAGGAATCCAGTTTTTTTCTGGGGAAGGTTTTCCTTGTGGGTTGAACCCTCCCAAACTGAGATTCTCCTGGCCAGTCCAGGGCAATTAGCAGCTATGGAGCTCCTTATCCAGGTTTCTTGTGACATGGACATTTCAATTCAGACTAAAGCAGAGCTGAGCTGAAGCCCCTTAAATTCTTTCTGCTCCCTGTGAGGAAGCTGAAACTGTAGAAATTGGGGTATTAATGTTGGGGATAAGTTTTGCATGTGTGTTCATGTATACATTCCCCATGTTGCCTCAACTAAGCAGATAAAAGCTTCTCTAGTATGTCAGGATTACAGAGATAAACATTTCTAGAACAGACATAATTCTGGACTTGCTGTAATGCACCATGTGATCACACAATTGTATGTTTTTCTAGATGCACAACTCCCTTGTTTTTTGCTTTTTTTTAAATCAGCACAACAGGAAGTATGACAATTTATCTCTTCCACAATCAAAATCCAAGGTGTTTCTGACAAGAGAAGCTTTGAAATATTTTTTTTTTAATCTGAAGCAAAATCCCACACAATACTGCTTTTCGTGAGGTTAGGCATTTGAAATGTTCTGAAGACGTCCTTGCAAAATGAGCCACAAGCCAATATTCTAGAAATATGTTTCTCTATCTTAATTGAACCTTGGGTGCTTAAAATTTAAATTTCTAGGAATAATGTTCCTAAGATTTGCTACTTCTTATCACAGCAGATTTTATCATTAGGCAGAGCATCTTAATGAGTTGGAAGGAAACAGTGGTGGCAGCCATTCCCCCAAGTTAGAGGTTAAGGTAAGGACTAGGCCTTACGCTAGTGTGGCGTCTTCAAGAAGATTCAGCATCTAGCCTGAACAGCATTTTACCTCATTATGGGAATGACAAAGAGAGCAATATCCCTTTTGCTTTAAGACAGACGTCTCTGCCTGACATTCTACTAGACATCCTACTAGCATGTTTAATTAGAATTCCTATATCCATAGTCAGGAAAACAATCAATGGCACTTGCCGATGATGATAGAAGTTGCAGTCCCAAATATCTCGCCAGCACCAGATTGTGAGAAGCTTCTATAAGATATAAAGCATGACGATTCACTGAAATTTTCAAGCTTGCAATTGCAGAACAAAGGCACTGAATTTTTACATTAAATCACATAACATATGTTGGACTTGCATGATTTACATATATGATTTAGCCAAAGGAAATTTCTTTTGTAAACTTATTTATTTCAACTGGGAGAGGGTAAAGGCACCTTTAATGCTTTCATTGGATTCAAAGAAAACTAAAAATCATTAGCCTTTAGTGGAACTGGGCCCAGCTATTGAACACCAGACTGTTTCTTGTGTCAAAGAGATTTGCCAGTTTTTCATAGCAAAAATACTGACCCTTTGGGTAAGCACTTCATGAAATAGTCTGCAGGCCAAAATTGAAATACTGTTTAGTCAATGCAGAAGGTTTACTGTAATTAAAACAATCAGGATACTGATGAACCTTTGCTAGTGAGAATCAGCATTACTGAGTAAGGCTAACACATCTGCTCCACAAAAATCCTGATTCTTTGCTGTATCTAGTGGACACCCAGAGTTTTACAGCCTAGATGTTGCAGTTTGATGGGCAATTAGGATACATCCAGAAGATGACTGTAGTTGTCATCTACATGGTGCAGCTGTTTCTGGATTTTCTGTGGACAGAAAAAAGACATAGTAAGAAAATACAGGAAAATGACATCACTTGGCCATTCATACAATTCTGTGACCATAGCAGGACAGTTGTAAAACAAAAGCTTCTTCTGGAAGCACCCATAATCTAACCTGTACATAATGCAACTTTCTAGTTTTGTGTTGGTCACAACATACTAAAATCTGGTTAGAGAGGTATGGAGCTATGGTTGACCATGGGAATGTGAGCTGAGCTGGCTTACATTCCCATGGTCAACCATATTTCCAGAATGTAAGTCTGGAAATTATCTGTTTTTCATCTCCTATTGCCAATTACATGAGAGACTCCACTCTTACCACTGACCAGTTGACAATGCTAGTGAAAAATAGAGAATAGTTGAGCCTGAGAGAGCTGCTTCTCCATCATGCCATAGTAGAGTTAATTTCCCAAGTGGAACAAACAAAAGAACTTGGCAACAGTAGGCCAAAAATGTTCCCATCCACACATACACAATTTAGAGAAGAAGAGCTTTCATTTAAGCAGTGGTCCTTAGTATGCACGATACTCAGTGACAAACTTAACACTGTTTTCCCACTGGCATGCATAACTGAAAAGCAGAGTTTAGCTCCTTTTGTCTATCTCTCATGATATGCATTTTTCTGGGTCTACAATTTCTGCCTTTTATTGCTGACAATTCTCATCTTGAATCTCTCTTGATCCCTCCCCCCAGCCCCACCATTTCAAAGCATTTCTGACTGACTGCCAGGCTGTAACCATGTAAAGCCTGTTGCATTTAAGAGTTGGATTTCCATTCCTGGAATCATGACCAGCAACCCCAAAATAGGGTGTTTTGTTGTTTTACAGGAAAAAGAACATAGTAGAGGGCTTAAGAACAAACTGAAGAGCCAAGAGCCAAGGGTCAGTTATTCTATTCCATTCTAAACTCTTACACACTCTCAAACACACACATGCAGTGAGTCATTAGATGGGCTACAGTTTGCTTTAATTAAGAAAGCATACTAAAATGTAGATGTGCCAAAGCCTGCTATAGTCTTTTCTGTGCAAAACAAAACAAAACAAAACAGATTTAATTCATGGATTTGATATCTATAATTTATGAGCTTAGAATTTTTAAGGCAGGATAGATTGTGTCCTTACATCAATTAATTTATATTCATGATGGCCAGTTCAGTTTTTTTATAGATTGTTGTAGCATTTATGAAACTGAGGAGAGACTTCCAACGCTAGCTTGACAAGATTCTTTCCTAGAACAGTGATAGCACAGGTCCTCATGTGAACCCTGAAGCTTTCTACAACTTTCCACCATGTATTGGGGTTTGCAGATTCTTGATAACTTCCACTGTCCAGTTTGTTCCCCACTCCATCCTGCCCAGTTTCAGACACCCAAGAAAAAAAAAAAGAGTTTTATCAAGGTCATTTGGGGTTGATGAATTAAGTTCAGATTGATGGCTAAAAAGTTTTTGTTTTCTTTTAATGGACAAATCTGTAGAAAGTAAGGATGAAGTGAAAGCTTCATGAAGTAGAAGAACTTTTCATTCAGAATTGGAGATTACTGATGGCCAGCATTGTCCCACACAGAAAGTAGAAGAATGGGAAAAACTGTCACCAGTACAGGGTTAGTTAAACTTGTAGCCTGATTCCATATAAATTAAATTCTGATTTTCAGTTTCCCTTATCA
This sequence comes from Liasis olivaceus, assembly GCA_030867105.1. Lineage (NCBI taxonomy): Eukaryota > Metazoa > Chordata > Lepidosauria > Squamata > Pythonidae > Liasis > Liasis olivaceus. The sequence continues at coordinate 22,934,951 of CM061352.1, forward strand.
AGTTTGAATGGTGGATGCAGAAAACAAACAAACAAAAACAAAACCCACAGACTACTTGAAATTATAACAAATTGGGGAAGGGAGGGAATAGCAGCAACCTTGTACTTTCAGGTCCATATAGTCCATGCTTTGTCACTTAAATCACAAATTGTATTGGTTGTCACATAGCCACCTAGGCAATTTCTGAAATGTAAACTTTTTCCATAGCATTAAGTAATGAATTGTCATGTGACTAGGCCCAGAACAGGGTGAGAAGTCCAACGTTGAAAAGCCATTTATATCTGAATAAAGGTCTCATGATAATTTTTCCTCCTTTCAGCCACACAGTCATGCTTGATGCCAGCTTGGACTGATTTTTGTTGTCATCTGCCAAGCAGACTTTGGAAAGTGCCAATTCAAGTGCTGAAAGTCTTGCTCGTTCTCTACAAATACATTATTTGTTATTCCATTGGTAGTTTACCAATAAAACCAAGTAAACAATTATACTGCTTATTGCGTTATTTAATTATTTTAAATTAGCGCAGGCCTTCAGATATAAATGGCTTTTCAACATTGGACTTCTCACCCTGTTCTGGGCCTAGTCACATGACCATTCATTACTTAATGCTATGAAAAAGTTTACATTTCAGAAATTGCCTAGGTGGCTATGTGACAACCAATACAATTTCTGGTATCCTCAAATCTTCTAGTTGGATCCTAGTCATTTGTGCCACTGATTTCAACAGACTGTACTTGCAAGAAAGTGTTCTGTGGACTGTAACGCTAACTTCCTTTGGGTAACTAAAGAAAGTCCTGCAACCTACAGAAAGTTCAAACTGACAGGTAAGCTATGTCATGAACCTTGGAGTGATGCATCAGTGAATATGTTAGTCAATCTGACAGACTCTAGATTGGAAAAAAACTGTCTCTATTGGTTCAGGATCTCTCATAAACTTCTTGGAAGGCCTTGTCTTGAACAATGGGGTCTAGGTTTCTGGTTTAGTTACCAAATAATTAAAAACATTTGTTTTTCCCCACCACTTCTTATACCTTTGCTCACTTTTCTTGGAAATAGTCCTGTCTTGTTCCTTCATTTCATTCCTTAATCATGATATTCAGAGAAAATCATGATTAAGTTGGCTAGAAAACATGGAGAAATATGTTAAATGTCTTGGATCTGTGGTCTTCATCCTGGCAATAAGGAAGGCAATGTGAGGGAAAGTGATTGGTGTATTGAAGAGGTATCTGCAGGGCATGGTCCAGCTGTGGTCAAGATGATGGCCACAATGGTGAGTCCAAAACACTGTCCATTTTATGTGGATCACAGAGCTTTGATCACACTGTCATGGTTGCCTTCTTGACTTTATGGACCATATTCTGAGACATGCCTGGTGACTTGTACTAAATAATGGAAATTGTAATAGTGACTGGTTCAAGGTCCATGGTCAAGCAGGAATTTGAACTGGGTCTTCCTGGCTCTCTAAACATGTTACTGTTGTCTGTATGTTTCAATGAAAACCTGATATTTCACAGGACGGAGCACCAGAAAATAATTGTGTGTGAAATTTCCCAAGTTAGCAGTGCTGAGAGCATCTTACTTTACCTTTTGTTTAGTGGATATCAGATTTGAGTTAAATGGAGTTATAGGCTTAGTTTCCCTTCAATATTTCTGCTGAATATGCCTTTTCAAGCTCATCTTTGTACAGGCAAGTATGCTTAATTTATCTGTTTTGAGTCAGCTGAGACCTTCATCCCCTTGCAACCATATGCACTTTGTTCCTTTCTGTTCCTCTTCTAAAGGATTCTTTCCACAACTAACTTTCTGTCAATAATTCCCACAAGAGACTTCCTCTCCCAGCTGTGATATCAGAGGGACAAGAGCCAAACAAATATTTACCATGTATACGTGGAGAAAAAGCCCAGCTGTTTTTACTTTCTCCTGCCTTTGTTACCATCTGTTCCCCTCACACCCCAGAATAGGTTATCAGCTCTTTGTGATGCATTATGTCCGTGAAATTGTTGGGCCTTGCCTAGAAAATGCAATGCATAGGAACTAGGGTCCCTTTTTATAAGGACACTGGGGATGGTGATTAACAAAGTGAAACAGAAGCACTGGACTAAAAAGTCAGCCGTCCAGTTCTTTGGCTGCCACAAGGAAGGAAAACAAGACGTCATAGTACTGTAGTCAAGTCAGCCCTGTTGACTCATACCCAGTGCTGGGTGTTGGGAGTGATAATAAAATATTAAAGGGCAGGATCCTTCAGTGCCACACATAGCCTCTCTTGTGTCACCTAAGTTCACCTGTCTGTTTCAGATGTGGTAAAAAATGATGGCCAGTTGCAGTACTGGTAAGCAATATTCTCAATTATAGTCTAACCAGCTTCTGTATTCATTCATTCATTCATTCATTCATTCATTCATTCATTCTCCACCCATCTTTCTATTCTTAGGGCCTTTCATTTCAATAACTGAGTGCAATGACATTTTTTATCCTTTGCTGAAGACAGCAAGATATCTTGAGCTGATCCTGTTTAGAAGATAAGTGACTTCTGTTGAAAAACAGCAGCTTAGATTTCCCCTTCTCTTGTTTGTACTGTATTGCAAGTTAGTACTGCAAATGTGGCTTAACTTCACTGGTCTATAGCATGTCGTGCCATCACTCTGCACCTGTGACTGCTTTATGAAAGGGTGAGGGAACTTGGAGCTATAAATCCACATCACACTTTGGTATTACTAGAAAGAACCAGGTATTACCAGTTAGAGTCCCATTAGACTGAAACTGTATTTATAACTGTTATAAATAAACATTACTGAGAAGGAAGAGACGTGGGACTTTGGTTTCAGTGGGAACTGCATGTTTTCAATGTACAGTCATTTTGATTTGCTGACATGAGATTCACCAATACATCACCCATTAAATTTGAGTAAAGAATCTGATTTTCCCAGACTGCATTTTATACCACAAGTTCATTTCATCAACAGAAGCATTCTCACTCCCCAATAGACACTGTTCCTTTTAAGCATTTGTAATGCAGAGCCAGGAACCTTTATTTTTCTCTGAATCTTGATGTTCTGAATAACTGAACCTTTTTTTTTTTTCCTAAAGTGGAATGAAAGCATTAGATCTTCCATTGTCTCCCATGTTTATTTCTAGACTCTGAATAGCTGGCAGGAGAATGGTGATATATTTAAAGCAGAGTGTAGTCCAGTAACAGCTGGTGGTGTGGTAGATTTCAGGGTATGGTAGTTGTAAATGTCCCACCATTATCTTTTCAGTCAGCTATCAGGACACAGAAGCAAAGTCTTGAGGTACAATGTAAAGAGTGGGAGACAGAAGCAAACTTTAAAAAGCCTACAGGGAATGAGCAGATCCAGCTGTGTTGTCATGGCTTACTGAAGTCATAGGGAAAAGTTTATATGGCAGAACTGATTCTGAGGTGAAGCAGCTGCCAAATATACATGTTTGACAATACTGCCACATTAATCTTCAGCCGCATAACAGGTGGGAAATGCATCTTCTACCATTCTCAGTCAGCATGGCCAGTGGTGGGGAAAACTGGGACTTGTAGTTCAGCAGTGTTTGGAAGGTCAGAGGTTCCCTTTCTTTGCTATATGAGTAAGTAAACCTTTAAAGGGAGAATCATCATGGCATCTTGGTTAAGGCGTTGGAGTAAAAGCAAGGAAGCCTAAGTTCTAGTTCGCCCTCAGCCATGGAAGCTCCCTAGGTGAATTTGGACCAGTCATAATTTTCCTCACAGGATCGTTGATGTGAGGAAAAGTAAGAGGCCGAAGCATTACATGCACTGCTTAGAGCTCATAAATGAAAGGTGGGGTTTAAATCTAATAGATAAATAAATGAAACGAAACACTGGCAAACCCATTGTTTCTTTTCTTATTTGTATTGTTGCTTTAATGATGTTATTATGGCAGTGATCTTGAGCAACTCTCACCTGCTACTAAACTGAAGGTTTTGCTTTGTAGGATTAGCAAGATGTCCATCTCGCATGACTCCACTGATTGCCAAAGAGCTTCTGAGAATGATCACAATTCAGAGCATTAGAAATGACCTTTAAAATTTGGCTGGCCTAGATTTAGTGAAGAAGCTTTTTTCTGTACTCCAGAGGTCATAAAAAAAACACTGATTTAGACAAGAGATGGGGAGCATCATCAGCATCTTCCTCTCTGTGAGGTAGGGCCTGCTTCCAGATCAGGTTTGTAGTATACTTATGAGGAAAAAAGTCCTCGACCCCTCCTGTGATTTATAGCAGTTACTAAACCTAACCCTGACTCCATGAGAATACTTACCTTCAGGGAGAGAGACAGGGGTCTCCACAGGGTATGGTAAAAACAGTCAAGATGGTGGCCACTAAGGTGCAATCAAAGCTCTGCCTGGTTTTGAGAGGCAATGTGCCATTAAAAAAAAAAGTTAAAAAATAAGAAAGAATGGCTTCCCTATATATTTCATATCACATACAAGGCCAACTCAGATACTTTAGAGCAGTGTTTCTCAATCTTGGCAACTTTAAGATGTCTGGACTTCAACTCCCAGAATTCCCCAGCCAGCCATGCTGGCTGGGGAATTCTGGGAGTTGAAGTCCAGACATCTTAAATTTCCCAAGGTTGAAAAACACTGCTTTAGAGTGTGGTTTTTAAGGAGGAAATATTTGATGTAAAGATAGTAGCCTGAAGCAGTTGTAATGTTTATAAATAATTTGATGTAATCACTAATCGGGTACAATGCAAGGGAATCTAGAACTTAATATTATCCTCCTTCCTTCCTTCCTTCCTTCCTTCCTTCCTTCCTTCCTTCCTTCTTTCCTTCCTTCCGATCATGTGCATTTACTTTGGATAATGACAGAAAATAGTGATATCAAAATATTAATGTTTAGAGTTTCACAGTGATTTACAATTTCTCAAGATAAGTTTAATTTTATATATTCAATTAATTATTTATCTGATGAATAATGGCATTTAAACTTTATGACAAGTGTAAATTATGTTTATTTACTGATATTTTATTTCCTGTCCACTGTTTTCTCATTTTCTTCTTTTTTCCTTTGTGTATTCATTTATTTTATTCTTCAAGTGTTTAAAAATAAATTTATAAACTAAAAAAAAAAAAAAAATCAGCAACCACAAAGTTTATTCTTTCAGAACTCCACACATATTTTGTGCAAACCTTATTTAGAAAGTGTACAGAAACATTATTTGATCCTTTTCTGTTTGTTATTTTGTTTCAAATAAAGGCATGTTTGGAATTCTAAAAAAAAAAAAAGCAGAGCTTTGATTGCATCATCATAACCACCATCTTGACTTTTTTGACCACACCCTGTGGATACCCCTGGAGAGACCCCTTTTCCAGAGCTTTCCTTTTCTCTCCTTAAGAACCTGGTAAACATGTAAGTTGTACCCAGTTGGCATCAGACCAAAACAACTGCCCAATTTAAGAACAAAGGCTAAATCAGTGCATATATTAAAGAATGTGTTTAATTCTTGGCAGAGAAGAATTAGAAACTGTCATTTGCAATTTAAAATACAACAAAACTTAGATTTTACTGTCTATAGAATGTGCTCCCTAAGAAGGTACATCTGGCTCCCACTATCCTAGTATTTAAGAACATGATAAAATCATTTCTCCTTCACCAAGCTTTCAGCTGTTAAATTGATTGAGTTTAATGTTGGTTTTTACTTTAATGGCATTAATGTTGCTGTTTTTTTAACCATTTCTTTTTGAAAATGGTTGTAAGCATCTTTAAGCATTGGGATTTTTTAAAAAATGGGATGTGTATAGATACAGTATGCATACACACACATCACAGCTATCTATCAGGAATCATAATCGTTATCTAAATTTACAGGCAAATTTCTGGGACTGCAGAACTGGATCTGGCTTTTACTCTCTGACAATCTCCAGAAAGCCAAACATGTACACCCACTGGCACTGATGATGTTAGCCAGTCAGACAATGAAATGTCTGCAGGAAGTTCAAAGAATATGAAGAACTCAACAAGCTTAGCTAACAAGGAGTTTTCTAGAAATAGGAATAGCTTCTAAGGATGGGCATTTACCCTGAGCAGTCATTGCCTTGTATAATCTGATCAAGTGTCTCCTTAAGTCAGTAAAATCAGCCTGAGACATGGGCTCATGGACCTTGACATGTTCATTGTTCAGAGCAATGTTTCTCAACCTTAGCAACTTTAAGAGGTGTGGACTTCAGCTTGCTGGCTTGGGAATTCTGGGAGTTGAAGTCCACACCTCTTAAAGTTGTCAGGGTTGAGAAACACTGGTTTACAGAAATGGTCTAGCAAGTGTGGAGAGGAGTCTGGTCTTGTCACTAGGCCTTTCTCAGTGGTCACACTCAGATGGACAAACCTTGCCATGAAGCTTGCTAAATATTTTTATTCTGGAAATCCAAGGAAATGCATAACCAAATATAGGACAAATGTGCATAAAACCGGAATAAGTTAATTTAGATGTATAAATGCAAAATCAGGGAATGTTGCAATACTGTAAAGAGAAATACAGTAAGCACTCATAATAAGGAAGACTACGACTAGGTTAATTAAGTACTTGTCCAAGTAATAACTTTAAAGAAGCAGATTCAATGGTCCTGCTTTTCCTTCTTTTGGTTCTGTACATGCCTTCCTAGAGTTGTACAGCAGTTGAATCCAACCTGTTGCTTTCAGTGGTATACATTTCATTGAATGATACACAACGTTGAAACAATATATTCTCCTGATTCTTATTTCTATCCTTGCAGCTAGGTAATAAAATATGTCAACCACATGATTAAGCAGATGAATATTTTGAGGGTGCTAACTAGTCATTAGCATGTCCTTTCCTCTTTCCTAAGTTCATCTACTTTCTCATGTCAGTATCACTAGATGCAGGAATTTACCAGTGAAAATCAAGGTTTGGTCTGGTCATACCAATACAATTCTAAAACAGAGGCAGAAGCTCTCTGTTGCAGAAAAGGAGGACCATATTATATTTCCCATGTTGGTAGGTGGCATCAGTTGAGTGATTGGGATCCTTATGTTGAGTGAATAAAAAGCAGGATGTCATCTTGTGATATGCTTGAGTTGACTGATCTTCTGCCACATAAAATATGGAGAGAAAGAATTGTGAAACCATCTTCCTATATATTTTGGACTTTAGCAGGTAAGGATAAATGTTCTAGGTATATTTGTTTGCTTTGCAGACATTCTCAAAGTGCTGAGTCTGACTCATCCTGGTCGCCGACCCCCCCGGCTGATTCCTACATTAGTGTGCCTTACTACTTGGTTTTTCAACACTTGCGCAAGGTTTATACTTGACTGCATTTCACTCACTGAATTTATTCATGTTTGATTACTGTAGAAGGGATCCAAGCCAGGGGTGGGGAACTTGTGCCTCTCCAAATGTTGCTAAACTACCATTTCCAGCAGCTCTTACGGGAAAGAGCTTAGGAGTGCTAGCTAGGCCTCCTGGGAGAGATAATGTAGCAACGCATTGAGAATAATAGGTTTTCATGCTCTTTCTGCAAAGTGTAGCAGAACCTCCCGCATCCTCATTCAAATCCAAGACTTTTAACGGTATCCTTTCCACTTTTTTAAAAATTACAGGCAAAAACATGTTGTAGCATTTAGAGGAAATGCAATATTATGAATCTATTAAGAAGTTATAAGTTGTTATTTTCTTTGGGCTATATTTGTTTTAATTGTGTGTTATGTTGTATATGCTGCCCTGAAAGCTAGAAGAGATATAGGCACCACACAGCTATTTTAAAGGCTGGATGATAGATAGATAGATAGATAGATAGATAGATAGATAGATAATGATAGATGCTTCAGTGAAAAATGTTGGATTTGAGACACAAATAGCTATGTGAAAATTGTGTCTGTGATACAGATCTGTGAAAAAGTATAAACCCACTTTTACATTGTATGATTTTTTTTCTTACATATCTTTGATACTGAATGTTATCAGAGTTCCAGGTGAGTTCTTGATATATAAAGGAAATGCACCAACGTTTGGTGCTTGTTCATTGATTTCATAAAAAAGCAGTCTAACATGGAATGTGCCACTGAGGAAAAGTCATCAGCCCTCTAGCAGAATCAGTTCAGTTAAAAGGATAATTAGGGTCAGTTGTGTCAGTATTTCATTAAGCAATAAGACAGACAGACAGAAACTTTATTTTGGTCATTGACCAATAAAAATACATTCTATAAAACAAACAGAACAAAATTATCCTCTAACATCAATAACTGTTAGCAACCATTTGTGGGCGAAGCTTACACATAATGTAGCAGAATGTTGCTACTTTTAGAGCAATAAAAATATCTTGGTTGTTTAACAGATAATGCAAATAAAAATTATCAGAGTGTTGTGGAAATTTAAATAAGAGGGGGGTATTAAGCAATCAGGGCTGATTTGAACAAGCCATGCTCTGTATAAATCTCACATGCTCTCACAAATCTACTGATTTACAGTCAGAGACACAGACTTGAAATGGAGATTTAGGACAATAGTGCATCTCCTCTAATGTGGTTGCTTTATCAGTATTATTCCAGGAATGCAGCATAAGATCATCCAGGAAGTCATAAAGAATCCCAGAACAATACCCTTGGATCTGCTCACCCCCTCACCTTGGCTAAAGACAGTGTTTGCAACTCCTCCATCAAAAAAGCAAATTGGATTCATAGAGAATACAAAGATACAAGTCATATCTCACTAAGAAGAACATGTCAAATTTGCAATAAAGCACCTGGATGACATTCTAGAATTCTGGAAGAATGTTCCATGGACAGATTAGTCAAAAGTGGAATTTTTCAGGCTACACAGGAGTAGCTATGTCTGGCAGAAACCAAACACTACATTCTACAATAAGAACTTCATACAAACTGTTAAGCTGACTAGTCAGGTATTTCCATCATTTCGGGATGCTTTAGTGTCTCAAGACCTGGATGCCTAGCCATCACTGAAGGAAACATGAAGAATATTAGGCCATTTGTTCATCAGCTGCACATAAGTAGATCATGCAGGAAGACAATAATCCTAAACATATATAAGCAAGCATACAAGAATAAAGCACAGATTCAATATTTTGAATAGCCAAATCAAAGTCATTCCTAATTCCCATAGAAAGACAAGACTTTAAAAGATCAGTTCATGCTTGAAAATCCTTGAATGTTACTGAATTGGAGGAATGGGTCATAATTTCTTCCCAGAGATGTGACAGACTAATCACCAATTAGAGGAATTGTTTGGCTACAAGTAAAGTTAGTGCAACCAGGTACGGAATCTAAGAGAGCAATTACTTTTTCACACTAGCTATTGGTTATTATCCAGAAGGGGCAAATGCTAGTTAGCTGGTTGTTTTATTCAACTTGTATAAACCTACAAAGAAATAAATATGCCCACGATCATAGTGTCCTGATGAAAACTGGAGACTGAATACAGTCATAACAGCACAACTCAATCTCTGGTATATTTTACCTTCAGAAGGCTTGTGTGATGGAAGGATTGATTGTTTAAAAGTTCCCTCTGTCTGTCTTGCATTGCTATCTCCTATCTCATTCTGTCAGAAGAGTACTAACAGTATTAACTTGTTGTCCCACAGATTTTTGACCCTGTGCTCAGTTATGGGCTATTTTTTGCAATGTTTATAGTTTTCAGAAACAACACAAAAAGTTTTGAAGGATTCCGAGATCAGTGTTATATAATGGTATTTTATACGTGCATACAGTCTCAGACCTCAGTAGCTTGCAAAGTCCATGTTTCTACAGATCACTGCTCCAAATTTCCCATGCTGGGTGGTTTTGAGTCACCGTGTTATTTCTTTTCCACACTGCTTTGGCGGGATGCCCACAGTGCTGTGATGGGGACATTGTTCAAGGGAAGTTAAGTAGGAACTTAAGATGACCACACTTTTTTTTTTACTATCATTGCAAGATAACCACTGGAAAGTTCTGCAGTGCACAAAGAGGCTTGCTGTAAGATTTACTACCAAGAGAACAATTAGGCTTTAGCTGCTTCTCTTAGGAGAGGCATGTGGGGAAGCTGCTATGTTTTCCCACTTTTCACAGGGTTGTTGCTAAGAAAAATCAAGCCACCAAACATTAAGCATGAGTAGCAAATCAGCATTGTCCCTTGTACTGGTGGGAAATTATGGGAGTTAAAGTTGAAGTCCAACATCTCTGGAGGGCACCAAGTTGGAGTAGGTTGTGCTACAGTAAAAGAAAAAGGCTTTGCTCAAAATGTATTAATACAATAGTGATAAGAAGATAACTGCACTGAATATTGGAAAATTTCTCCAGGAAATTGTTTCTAAAGGAATGCAACCTTTGACAAAAAGAAAAAAGAAAAGAGAGAGAGAGAGAGAGAGAGAGGGAGGGAGGGAGGGAGGGAGGGAGGGAGGGAGGAAGGAAGGAAGGAAGGAAGGAAGGAAGGAAGGAAGGAAGGAAGGAAGGAAGGAAGGAAGAAAGAAAGAAAGAAAGAAAGAAAGAAAGAAAGAAAGAAAGAAAGAAAGAAAGAAAGAAAGAAAGAAAGAAAGAAAGAAAGAAGTCAAGACCTGAAGTTCAGCTTTGGCTGGATTGTGTCTTTGGTTACATCTGTTATTGTGATATCCTTTTTCTCAGATCAGAAATACACTTAGTATATTGAACCCATTCCCTCCATTTAGGTGCTGTTCCTGGGAGTTAAGCCCAACATGGGATCAGGGAACCAAGTTTCTCAAGTAGTCCTGCTCCTTTCACAGCATGTCCCAAGTAATCCCTCCCTCAACCATGTGGCAGTCTTCAAGGAAAGTCATTTTGCGCATAGGACTTCTCTTTGCAGATATTCATGTTGTATGAAAAGGTTGACCCATGCAGTAAAGGAGATAAAGTGACTCAGAGTGTCATACTGCATGTTGAATTTGCTCATAGGTATAACTCCAGGACAAGACTGATGCCTTGTTAGAAACTGAAGTTATGAAAAACCCAAGAGGCAAATGATCTGAACATCAGAGCATTTAAATGAACTCATGAGAGCTGCCTCTGTTGCTGAACTCAACAAAGCACCTATTGACTTTGGAATTCTGCCTTGTTTATATTTAATAATGTAACATGATTTTACACTTCCTTGTATATCCACCCTCTCTGCATTAGAAACACACTGTGGTAATCCATCATTTCCTTTTTCTGTTTGACAGATGCTATTTACAACTTTTTGACCCCACCCAAAAAGTGCACACATAAGGTACGAGCACATGTTCTCACTAGTGAAGAAGAAAGAAAACGCTCAATCTCAGATACATTAACATATAGAAATTGTTTCCCATGTTGCTTAAACCACTGTTAAGAAAACCCTGAGGACTGAAAATGTCACCTATTTGTGAGGGATCCATCTATATCCAAACAAGAATAGGATTGCCATGCAGCCAGTCTCATATGCCTGATGAATATGCATGCAGGTGTTTACCCTATGTATGCAGACATTCCTCAATGCAGCAATCCTAAAATATTTTGCTGCAAAGGGCAAGATTATGTCTCTTCTCTGTGAAACATACAGAAGCAAAGTGGACTGGCAGAGGAATCTTACTTTAGCATTACAAACAGAACAACAACAGCTAGTTCAGGAGACTGAGGCAAGACTATGTAGCATAAATAGTCATCCTCTAATACCATAACTTCTATTATTATAGAATCAGAAATAGGGACATGGTTGTGCAACACTTTTTTGCTTCCCCCATACCTTCCTCAGCATGTATTCTGTTTCTCAAGCTTTAATGGGATTGTACATTTTACAAAACTCTGTATTTACCCTTTATGCCTATATAAAATGATGTTTGCATGGTGCAATCCTATATGGGCCTATTTAGATGTTAGTCCAGTTGAGTTAAAGTTGAAGTCCACAACTTGAAGGCAACAAGATTAAACAGAATTAAACCACACTTACTATACCCTGGCAATCATCCCTGATCACCACTAGGCTGGACTACTGCTCCTTACTCTATGTGGACTGACTTTGAATATGACTCGGAAGCTGCTGGTGGTACAGAATGTGGCACCCAAGCTGTTAGTGGGGCAAACCTGCTACAACACGAGTAACACTAATTTTGAGGTTACTGCACTGCTTGCCGGTAGACTTCTATGCCTAATTCAAAGTACTGGTGATTAAGCCTTATATGCCGCAACACTGGGATATATCAGGAATTTACTGGCTGAGTGTCATTCTGCTCATCCTGTTGATCGATATGAAAAGGTCTACTGAAGTCTCCACCCTCTTGAGAGGTATACGGCATGTGGGCCAGATACAGGCCTTTTTGGTGGTAGCCCCTCCACTCTTCCCCTGGAGTTGCTTTTGATCCTGACCTTCCTTGGATTTTGCAAAGCCCTGAAGACTGAACTATTCAAGTAAACCTTTGATCTGGAGTGATTAGGAGGAACCTCCTTTGGTGATTGTTTCTTGACTATATTGAATAATATTCTTGCTTTGTTGTGCACTGCCCAGAATTGGTATGATTCAGCAGAAGCAGAATCAAGGCATTTTTGCATGATCATTGTTTCCACTCTCCAATCTCTGTAAAATATTTTGAACATTTTTTTTCCCCACATCCATCAACTTCAAAATATTGAGAAATGCTGAGAACATCAACGTGTTTCTTCCATCAGAGCAATAGGGACGGGGGGGGGGGGGGGGGGAGTGTTCCATTGGCAGTCTGCCACAATGGACCTGGAGCTCAAAAAAAAATCCCTCCATTCCCATGTGGTACAAAAGCAAAAGAAGATGCTGATTCCTCCAATTGTTTTATTCATGAAATGGAATGCTTGCTCCGAAGAGAAGTTACAAAGCCACCAAGTCTCTATCCCTCTCTATCATTTGAAAAACATGTGAAATTATAGCATCTTGGCATGACCAACAATGACCAAATCTATATGGGGCAGAGGGAATACCGGACATGAGTCTAAGAGATGAGGACAATCTAGTTTATGCCATTCGAAAAAAAAAAAATCTCGCTGACAGGCTCTGCAAAGCTTTATCATTCCAACAGAAAGATACCTTGTCTTTCTTTTTCTTTTTAAATGTATTAAAAATGTTTGCCTCAGTGTGTGTGTTTTCTGCTTCATGTTGCCATTTCTCTTTTGTTCTTAGCCATGAAAAATGCCTGAGGCCTTAGATGCCACAGGTCTAATTAGAAAATGGAAGACGGTTGACTGAAGTTGTTATTTTACCCTTTTTGCCATTATGAGATTGCCTTTGCCCTTAACTGGCTGGCAAAGCCTTCCTGCTAGTAACAACAGGAGAAAGATAAGTCCTCCAATGATAAAACGGACATTAAATAAGCATGCAGAGAAGAAGTCCCTAAGAGCAAAAGAAAAGAAAAAATAAAAACAAAATTGTCTGGGAAGAACAGCTTAAACTTGGCCACAGTAACTTGATTGATTTCAGTTGTTTGGATCCCACTTTTCCCAGAGACAGATTTTGCTGTTGGACTTTATTATGAAAAATGTGGTGGTGCCAAGAAATTAATGACAGCTGATAAATATAACATCAGAGTTCCCCAATAGGGTGCCTGTGGTCCCAATATGCCTGTGCAACCCTTCAATGATAACCATCAGCTCCACCTGATTTTTTAAAAAAATATTATTTTTAACTTTAAAAATAGTAATAGGAAGCTAGCATGCTGTAAAGTGAAATACCAGCCTGAAGCATACACTTTGTTTCCAAGAATGCTTCTCAGCCCCACATATACCTGCTGGCATTATTAGAAGATTACACAAAATGTAAGACTTGTTTGGAAGTGTGCCCACCTGCCCAATTAAAAAACAACAAAAAAAGATGGAAGAAAACTGAAGCAATAGGGAGCTGACTAGAAAATTAGAAAGTGTAGTAGCGTACAACTTTACCATGTTGATTTCTGATCATTTGGGGGGGGGGGGGTGTTTGTTTGTTTGTTTGTGGCTGGCCACTCTCACCAACTTCTCAATGATCCAAAAAGAGTTGGATAGCCTTGCTCCAGAAGAAGGGAACAGCCCAAGGGTTTAACACAAACCGCCCAAAAGTGACAAAACCTGTTTGGTGCCTTAGAGATTGCCTCATGTGCTCTGCACTAATCTTTGCTCCACAAATAATTATCTCCCTGCAACAATCACTTTTGCTAGACTAAAGTGGATATGAGAATGAACCAGACTGACTATTCATCCTTGAGCAGCCCAGGATCCCAGCAGGTCTTGTTGGTACCTATGCTAGTCTTCCCAAACCTGTTGGCTCATGGCAGTGCCTTAGAATATGGGGAAGTCTTATCCCATTTACCACTGACACATCCCCAGCTTCCATATAGCAGCAACAACAAGCTAGTGCTAAGTTGCAGATACTCAGAAACTCTCAACAACCTTGGGAAACCAGACCTCCCACCACCACCACCACCACCACCACCACCATCCACTTTCCCATACTTCTGCATCAGAAGGGTTATGTATGTTGTTTGACTGAAGAGGCTGGCTCCATGATATATGCATCAACACTCAGCCAGTAGTAGCAAGCTCCTGAACCAGGTCAGAAAGGCAAAGTGGAGCTGGGCTTACTGCGTGCTGGGACTAACTTGCAAGCTGAATGAGTTGTGGTGTGGCAAGGCTCAGGAATATGAATTCCTGGCACCCCCTGCATTGCTTCCATATTCTGCCTTAAGTCTTCTTTGTCTGTTACTAGGACATCTTCACAAGCCATAATATGAAAAATGAGCACAGTTAAGTACACTTAATTTCATTGGCTTGAGATTCATTGATTTTTATATAGAAAAGAATGCCAGCTTGTGTCTTCTGGGGGGGGGGGGGGGGGGAGGGATGAGACACAGTTGATCATTTTCTTCTTCCTTGCTGGAACTCCCTGCACTAACTCATGTGTCCCTGTGCATGTGATTTCTCTGTCCTTTGTGATCAGGCAGGTTCTAGGGAGCCCCTCAGGAGAGAGGAAATTGGCAACCCACATTCATCAACAGAACGCCTATCTATTTGGATTTCATTTCTATTTGTGTTATTTTACATAAAGGCAATGCACTGCAAACAATTAATGATATTGTCTTTAGGGGCCTTGCAAAGGATCTATAATTACAAATGTGAATGGTTACATTGGAAACATGTTTTCGATCTTTGAAACCTGTACTTGTTATTCTGAAATGATCTGATATCTATACATAAAACATTTCATACTTTCATTTTAATTATCTTTTCCCTTTGGCTGTTTGTTCCTGTGCTGATTCATAACATTTGCTAACAGGAACAAATATGATAAGAAAATGAGGCTTATATAGAGATTTATTGAGAAAGACTTTTTGGCTGTTATACAATGCTTTTTGCGATATTTGATGTGACTTGCATCCAAGGCTGATTACATTATAATTATTATAGAGGAACAATGAGCTGTTATATACTTTTTTTTTCCCTTCAAAAAAAGATCCCTCACTGAAATGATATAACATGCTCAGCCATACTATTTCAGATTCCCTTCAGATTCTCAACTTTAAGCAAAAGTCATGCTTAGAGAGATGTATTTCACACATCTTCTGCTCTGTGGGGAGCATATAAGGGGGTATTTTTTTTTCACTTTTTGTTGTTTCTAGCATTATGGAAATGGGAGAAAGAAATGCTATTTGGAGTGAACATGGTTAATCAAAGGGATCAGTACTCAACGTTTTCAGATAAGCCAATCTCAGCTAGGTGCTGGGAAATCAGCAACATCTTATAAATTTGTATAAACAATTGAAACATTTTATGTTTTCATCTGAAGAATTGTTTTGTTCTAAAAAACAGTTTTTATATCAAAGACAGGAAATTTAAAACTTGAACACCAAAGTAACAAATACACCAGATTCCTACTGCTCTTGCTGATGCTCTGGAATCCGGGGAAAGGTAACGTAAGAATGCCAGGAGAGCATTGCTAGATCCAGGCAAAGATATATCTAGCCCTACTTCCTGTTACCTACACTAGCAGTCAAATTGTTTCAAAAATCCCAGTTGCAGGACAGAACTCAGTAACCATTTTCCTACACAGATCCACTCTGATTTGATCTACACTGAAGTTCTGATAATCGAGATGAGCAAGATTCAATTCAAGTTTGTAATTTGAGATGTGTGGGAAAATTGAATCACTTAGAGTTTCTTTGAGATTCTGGTTTGTTTGTTTGTTTGTTTTAATCATCCATAGACTCTAATGGAAAAGCACTGAAATATCTATAGTTTTCAACTCCTCTTCCTCTTCAATCATCTTTCCAAAATGGAATAAAATATCTATTAATATTAGAGAATATTCATTCTGCCAAATTTCAAACAGATATCTTCAAGGGTTTCACAGCATTTTTCCCTCCTCCCCCCTTTTTAAAGAAATTGCTGAGATGAGGGAAAGACAGCACAGTGGTCTTTATCCAACCAAAGCTTTGTACAACTCATCTTTTCTACTATTCTAGTTTTCTATTTGCATGGAATAGATGCCTAAGCTAAAATTCATTTTGTTACATGAACTTCTACAGTCTAAAGGATAAATCCAGACATATGTTTTATAACACCATAAGAACTAGATTTTTGTTATTCTATTCAAATACAGTCCACCCATTATTATAGATGCACTCTTTAAAATTGCTGCATACTCTTAAAAAAATGTAGTAAGCTGTTTGGAGGGCATTTAAATTAGATTTTCTGAAGGTATCTCCTTCATCAGCACTGAACATGACTCAGATTGTATCATTCACACATCTTCAAGATGCACAATCCCACTCCACTCCTAATTCTGATTGTGTTGAATATGCCCTAAGGATGGACATATCTAGAACCAGATGTTTAAATACTTTTGTTATCTTCTTCTGATTATTATTATGCTCATTTTGAATATGCTTAATATGTCTAATCATTTTCCATATGCTCTGTCACAGAAGGGGATGAATATCAGAGAAAAGCTGCGTGCTAGCACTATTGTCTTCATACTAGCTCTGTTGCAACAGCTATTTTACATGATGACCATAAACTGGAAGCCAGAATGTTAGCAGGGTTTTTGGCTACCATAAACTACCCAGTACTCTTCTTACAACATAAAACGGGAGAGAGTTCAGGGTAACCTGAGCCTGGATGAGGCATATGTTTCAATTCATTAATAACTGGCTTTATTATAACAGGACATATAGTTGTTTCAACCAGCATTCTTAATAGGAAAGACAAACAAATCCACCAGTTTGTCCAGAAAGATGGAAAAGCGAAGACTCTGTATCATTTGGTACCTGCCTGTTTTCCTCATTAGATTGTCTTTATTTCTAGAGTAGGACTATGCAACCTGAGGCACTGCCCTGTATGTGGCCCCTGAAGCCCAAAATGTGGCCTCTAGAATTATTCCAACCTCCCTTTTTCATTTTTAATGTAACAAAAGGGAAAATGATTGAAAACATTGAATATTAACTATGGAATTTAATTTACAATGCAAATTCAGTTTAATCACATTTCATTTTTCCCCTGAGTGCAGCCTTAGATACCTTTTGAAGTCTAAGGGTTTCTCTCAGCTTGTAAAAAGAGGCATAGCTCTGTCCTAGAAGAACTTGGTCCTGACTCAACCCTTTCGAAGAAGTTCTTTCTCATTATATTCTCTACTTCCTAGAGCCCAGATGTAAAAGGAAACTTTCCTTGATACTAATACATCATTGCCAGAGTCACCACAAGTCAAGTAGCACCAAAGGTGACTCATACTGTGTCAACACCTCAGGGATGAGTGAGAAGAAGACTATCACCTTTGCTTGTTGGAAAGAAATAGTACTTATAGGGTAATTTTTAAAAGACCACCTTACTCTGGCAATTCCACTTTGCTTCACAATACACTGTGTTGATTATGACTTACACAGACCCATAAGACATGTAAACAGGCTGTTTGAAAGGCTGTATTCTACCATGGAGATTTTAAGATGTGCAGGGAAAGATTCTTCCATCTATATAGCCACTGTCACAGCTCTGTAATAGTGACTTCCTAACCTACCTTTACTGAGGAAAGTGTATGAGGCCTTGCTTGAGAAGCTTTCTCAATGGCACAATGTAAAAAAGTCACTCCCATCCTTGCCACTCTGTGATCTCTGTTCTGACGTATGATAATGTCAGAAAGGAGGCTGCCAATATGAGATGGAAGAACCTGAGGGGGAATATTTAGATCTAACTCCTTTCATATACATTTATTTTCACCCTCACTCACACAAATGTGCCAAAATTTGTCTTGAAATGTGTTCCCCCCCCTCCTCCTGTGTTTCTCTCTTTCTCAGCTTACTGATTTTTTTTTTTTTTCCAAATTTCTCTTGGTGGTGTTTTTGAACTTACTTGATTCAAAGGAGCTTCTATGGTGTTGTTTTCCATTACATGTTCTTTCACATGTCTTTTTAATATCTGGTTATAATTTGTAGTCTGAAAAGCCCAGTGGGAAGAGTTTCCCCTTGGCCACCAAATTACCAAATACGTGCAATGACACCACGTGCCACCTAAAAGAATTTCAGCAAAAACTCTCTTTTTCAAAATAAAGCAAATGAACATTGTTATTAAATGATTCTTAAATAGGTGCCTCATCTTGTCTTTCTCCTAATGTGAGATAGTTGTAGATACCCAAATCACATATCCAAATAATTTTACCAGTTTGTAGAATTCCTGGTCTAGCCTTAAACAAATAGTAACTATTTGGTATTTTAATTCTAGAATGGTAGAAATATTTATCTCCGGGTTTTGCCAATGCTCGGTCTTCTGTATCTTCAACCATGTCACATCCAGATGTACATTCATTTTCTGCCACCTCACACTAGAACTGTGGATTATCATCTTTAAGACTTTACTTTTCAGCAGCTAGATGAATAAGTGATCATCTCAAATTACGCAGTGGGAATTCAACCATGTCTAGCAGCATATTCAGAAGTAATTCTCACAGTTTCCAATGGCTCTTTCAATTGTGTTTAGATTTGAATAATATTGCTCTAAACTGTGCTTGTGCATATGTAGTGTATGTATATACACACATACACACACTACACACATACTCATGAATATCCATCCATATATAAATTAAAGAGGTATATTTGGGGCCCTGCCATGTCTGTAGCAATATAGAGATGGATTTAAAAAAAAAAAATGAGCACACTTATGCTTCAGATTCTAGGAAACGTGGAGGTAGCTCATTACCGCAAAGATCAAAACAACGTGAACAAGCCTTGCTAAGAATTTGCTTTGAATAATACCTGAAGATTTATCATCTAAGTGGTACAAGTAATTTCTTGCACAACACTTGTCCCTAAATCTCAGAAATGCACATACTGAAGATAAAATAATGGGAGTAATTGTGGCAGAAACAGAGAGTTAAAGATCAAAATTTGCTTTCAAGATTACTGCTGAACTACATTAATCTTCATTTAGGCATATTTGGCTTTAGTTACATCCTGGCAATGTTACAATAAATCATAATTTCTATTCCTATGTGTATTCATAAAATTCCTAATGTCTTTATATGTATTCTCTAATGCTATGCTATACTACACTGTACTACACCATACTACGCTATACTTATACTGTATCTCCATACATATATAAATATACCTTTATATGAATCAAAACAGCTTTCCCCGGTTTAAAATGCCCCAAACGTATTGGTGAACACTTCCCAGAATACCTGTAGAGGTGAATATGTGTAGCTCAGGGTTGAACTGTGGAGTCCTTGGGGTTCTCTGAGCTTGGTTGTTTCCTTGCAAACGTCTCATTACCCGGCTAGGTAACATCCTCAGTCAGACTGAGGATGTTACCTAGCTGGGTAATAACGTTTGCAAAAAAAGAACCAAGCTCAGAGAACCCAAGGACTCCACAGTTCCCAGAATTCTTAGCCAGCATTTCTAAACCCTCTTTTCTCTGGAAAATTCTTACATTTTAAAACAGTGCACGTGCTCTCTTCATATAGGGCATGAATGAGAATTGTAGCATGAATATCATATTCAGAAATGGCTCTGTTTCAAATACCTAGTTTACATGTTGCCACATAGTCAAATGGCATAAATCTAAAAGCATGATGGATTTGACAGTTTCTGATAAAATATTTTGTTCATTAGGAAAACATACAACACTTATGAGTTTTGAATGTGTGAGACACCATTTTGGGGTACTGTCAGAAGTAGATATTGGGAAACAGAGGCATGGAGGAAAAGGAAAGAAGTCAAAGAAAAGAAAAGAGAATGAAAGTAGAATGACGGTATGGAGGGGAAATACAGAACTGAGATGGGGATGGGCTTGGGGAGAAAGGTGGGGATGGGGGCAAGCTGCTCCCAGGGAAGGCAGTCTTGGTGTTTAGTCCTGATATCATAGGCCCAGTCTAGAGGCCCCAGAATCCAGCTGCTGCTACTTAATGCAGGTTGGCCTGTAATAAAGCTCACCTCATCCATGTCTTGCTCATGGATGTTCTCATGATCTGGTGCCCATCACCAAAATCTGGTTGGTACAGAGGATGGGTTTCCTGTCTCGGAGGTGTGATGTCCTAGGTTTCAAGTGTGTTGCTATGCTGCCAGCTACCTTACACAGCTAGAAACACCCAGCCATTGGAAAGCTTTCTCTCTTGCCCGATGTCACACTCTCCCCTCAGCAATATTGGATGGTAAATATAGAAAAGTGCCATTGGCTGAAAGGCTCTGCACCTGTGATTCTGGAGGGGTGGAAATGATAGAACATGCTCTTCTTCGTGGCTCCTTTTATGGAAACATTCGAACCAGATTCATCCTACCTCTGATTAGTAGATATCCAAGTTGCCCCAGCTAAGCATCTATGAGATGCTGCTCATAGATGAACTGCCTTCCGTTACAGCATAAGTGGGTAGGTTCTGTGCAGCAGCCAGGAGGATCCGCCGGACCCTGATGTGCCATTTTTCTGCTAGCTAAATGCCCTCTATGCAACCAAAATTCACTTAAATTTTAGATATTATCACTTTTTTTTGTAATTTTAGATGTTGTTATACTTTATATAATTTTAGTGTGTATTTTTAAATTTCAATATAGACTGCATCCTGGACCTCACTTACAGATGCTAGTTAGGTTGTTTTATAAACGTATTTTAACTTTGTCTTAAATTTTATTTCATTTATTATCTATTAAGTGATAGGTAGGTAGGTAGGTAGGTAGGTAGATAGATAGATAGACAGACACAGAGAGAGAGAGAGAGAGAGAGAGAGAGAGAGAGAGAGAGCACTCTGCTTGTACTGGTCTACAACTGTAGTAATAAATTGAACTGAATTGAATTGAGTGTGTTACTAGTCATCACCCCAGCACAAGGATGGGGAGTGGCAGTGGTTAGCTGGGATACTTTGGAGGCCTTTAGGGGTACCTCCCCAGACATAGCCAAATGTGAGACCCTCTTTGTGAGATTGGGCCATAGGGATCAGTTGGGACTGCTGCTCACTTCCTCCCTGCAGTGTAGTAGCATCCCTACCCAAGCTCCTTACTCTGTGGCTGAGTTGGAAGTGGAGTTCCCCAGACTAGGGTCTTAGCCCCTCTTATGTGGGGTGCCTCAGGGCTCAGGGCTCTTCCCTCTCCTATTTAACATCTACATGAAGCCTTGGTAGAATGTTTCCTAAAGATGGGGAAAGGAAGCAGATCCCTTCAGATGTACAAATGCTGGTAGAAAAGTGGTTGGTTGTATGTGATCTGTTTTGAGGGACAAATGTTTATTTCAGGAAGAGAAAATGGCAGGGAATAAGCATGTGCTTCTACCTACTTTATGATATGGAAATAGGAACTGAGTATGTCAGGAGGAGAATAAAGTACATGGAATGCAGTAGGAAAGGATCAGTGAAGAAATAAAACAAGAAGAGATAGGATCAAAGATGAATGGGTGCTGAATGAATATGGATTAAATGCATTGCTTAGTATGAAGGGTATAATGCTGGCTTGGTCAGATAGAGACAGTAGATGACAGTCAAACTGCAAAAGAAATATAGAGGATGAAGGAAGAGGATGATTGTGTTGATAGAAGGGAAAGATCAAGAAAATATGCTTAGAAAAAGTTGATGAGATTCTGAAAAAAGAGAGGGGACAAGTTTAAATAGCAAAAAGCAGCATATGACATGATGCAAGCAGTGGAAGCAAGAAAGGTATGAGAATCAAGGGAAACTTGGTAGTCTACTGGCTTTGACAGATTGCAGGGATTTATATAAAAGAGAAGCCATCCATTTGAGGATGGGCTTGCTGGGGATATTATTGGAAGAGCAGATTCAAGAAAAAAGCAATGAGCAGAGGCAGAGAAAATGCTGTTCAGTTTGCTCTCACTGAGTGACACCCCAGCGCTGCAGTAATTCTTAGACTGCACCTCTTTCTCCCTGTGGGACGTAGCCTGCTTTGTTGCAACCACTAGGAAGGTATGCCATGTTCTCCCTGTGCCATGCTAGTAGCGCACTTTCACAAAAGGTGTTTGAATGTTCTGGCCAGCCTTGGCCCAGAGAAGTAAAGACTGCTGCTTGGCAATTCAGAGGGCCTTGTGGCTGGGCTACAAAAGAGAGGGCCAAGTGAGTAGCATCTACATAGGAAGGCTTGATTTCTCTACAGATTCTGGGGGAAGGAAAACAGGTATCAGGAGAGCTTGTCTCTTAGGGTCAATCAGTGCATAGAGATCCTTGGCCCATCTTGAGCTGAACTGCAATCAGTATCATGACTGACATCAGATTTCCTCTGGTCCCCAATTATGTCAGGTTATGCAGTGCCAGTAAACAGTTTCTCTCCCCGCTCAGAATTTCTCTGAGCCGAACAGTCAATGCCGCGGGGCACCCAACTCTGGCCAAAAAGGGATGCGCCTTTCAGTATTCTGCTAATTGAGTGAAGGGGCAAATGATCTATAGGGGGAAAGAAGTTGCATCATTAACTTAATTGAGGGCAAAGCCTAATTAGAAGGGAAACGAAGGAGACAGAGCCAGAGACACAGCAAGCCTTCACGTGAGATGTCAACAAACAGACATTGTAACTAAAACCAGACAGCAACAGCAGGGCTTCATTTACATCATCAGTTTCAATGCAGAACATTCATCATGGGAAAGAAAAAGAACATGAGAAAGAAGAGAAATCACAACTGAAAGAAGAGCTAAAGCCACGTCTTTTTTGGAAACGGGATCATCTAGCTTCATTTTTCTTCAGGGAAAAACATCTTCTGGTACTGATTAAGAATTCTCTCTGCTTCAGACGTTGCTAAACCTAAATTCCAGAGGCAATAGAAAGCTTGGGTACTGCAGCTTTGTTAGAAAGGAAGCATACCTTTCCAAGATCCAGTCTGAGAGCATGGTCCAGTGGACACTGAGTTAGACAGATTTACAAAGCTCAGCGGTGAAAAATGAGATTTACCTTGGAATATGATCAGATTGATCTGCATAGCTCATAAGGTCTCAGGTTTGATCACAAAATAAAGAATGTTGGGTAGCAGAACCCGGGGAAAAAAAGGTCTTAAATGATGGCTTAGTGAAAACAGTCTGGATTAGGTAACTGTTTGCTAATACAGCCTTCTTCAGGCATGCGGTAGTGAATATATTAAGGCAGAGATGAGGACTTGTTACTCTTTAGATGTTGTAAAACTACAACTCCTAGTATGCCTCTCTGTTAGCTTTATGGGCTGCTGTTACTGAGAGTTGTAAGGTCCCCAGCCCTGCATTAAAGGGGTTCTAGGAATGTGCTAGCTAACACCAGATACTTAGATTCCAGTACTGATCATGCTCCTTAGTCAATATTCAGTTTATGTTAGTCTGATAAGGCCTCATCTGGGAGAGGAGTGATGGAGTTACGTTCATAAAAATAACAACAGAAATATGTGCAAACTGCTTTTAAAGGAAAAACTGTTTTGTTAAGATGAAGAATGCAAGCAAATATCCTAGAATCATTTTGCTAATATTTAATACAGGGAAGCACTAGTAACTCATAGGCTACTGTTACAGCTAGGAGTTGGTTTATGTTTAGATATTTATATAGTACAACTGCATTTATTTAAATTTAATTAATTATCTGGCTTCCAAATGATTAATTAAGTACACCATCAAGTGAAGTGAATTACCTGACAATATAGATTTTCCTCTTAGATTCTGAAGGAGGTGCATGATTTTTTTTAACAGATGGACTACTAAAGGAAAGTCCATTTTTAGAACTATTTTTCATTCCCCAATTGTAATAATATTAAATTAAAATAACATTACTGGATAAGCAAGTACTCTTGGAAGTCAGGTTTTTTTTTGGGGGGGGGGATGCTTTATCAGGGTGGAACCAAGTGTGGTCATCAGCCCAATTGTAAAACTGCCCCGTTCAAAGCTTTGTTAAGAAAACTCTGTCCTTTCACCATCAACCTTGCTTTGTAAGAAGGGAGAGTGTCAGAAGATACCAATAAAACCAAGGTGATGCCCAAAATAGAATGGGTGGCTCCATGGACTTCTGCCCCTGGCCAAGCCCATCAGATTCCTCTGGTCAGAAGGCAAACCTTGACAGACCAAAGTTGCCCCCCCCCCCCCAAATTATCAGTAGGTTGTATGGTTCTTCTGATTTTGTCTGCTTAGAAATAAGTCCCATTAATTTAGAATTTGCTGATTGAAAGTAACCTTGTATAATATTGATGAAAACCTTTGATTTCAAGCTGGTAATTTATCATGTCAAGCTTGTCATTCTAGTTTTTAAGTATTTCTGGACCATTGCCCCATGCTGAGTTTATTGCTATGTGTTTATTTCTTTTTTGTAACCTCACTTGATGAAGCACGTACAATATGCATGGGAAAGAAAGGATAAAATAATAAATAAGGGGTTTCATATCTTGTGACATATAACTTTAGATTCTCCTGATACAGATTTCAAGGGGGGGGGGGGGAACCTTAAACCTTAAAAACCTTCTGTGTAGCCTAGTATGGATACAAAGCATCACTAATTGAAAAGAAGATAAACTTGTATGTGTGTGTGTGTGTGTGTGTGTGTTCTACTATATTAATACATTTGGCCATCCATATCAATATGGTTTCCTACATGTACTGTATGTATCTGATTATTATCAGTACTGCACTGCCTATGGTAGAAGATACATAGCTGTGCAGGAGCATGTATGGCAAAGATGGGGGAACAGCATCAAAATAGCAGGCATGACTGGGCTGCTAGAAGTCCTACCCATTTTTACATGCATGTGATGGGCACAACTCATGTTCAAAAGGGCCATGGTTTCAATCATTCAGCCACGCTTACCATGTTGACACTGTTGACCCCCCACATTTTGAAGCCTCTGCAGCTACATTCAAATCTGAGGTGCCCTGAATTACAAGAACCACACTGATCTGGGAGTAGCTGTTTTTCTTTCATGTTTAAAACTTTATGATGGTCCCAATGATTTTAAAATAAAAACCAGCCAGTTTGTTCTTTAATTCAAATTTGGCAGTATGTTGTATTAATCAGACAATTTGTTAAGCATATTAATAACAACAAGGCATGGATTGGTAATGAAAAAACAAACAAACTCAACTTTCTCTTCTGCTGGAAAGCTATAAAAAAGTTGCATTACTCAGTTCAAAGCCTGAAGCCAAGACTTGTCATGGTCTGTATAAAATGGCATAACCTACTTCTGAACTTCTTGCAAATGCAGTTTTTAAATATATGACTAGCTCAGTTGCAATTTAACCTTTCATTAGCAATGTTGCACTCATTTGAACCACTGGAAACTCCTGTCACCTCACAGGAAGAAATGCCAATGCAAAACGAAGGAGCCAGTTTTGCAGAACTACAGTTATACCTGGCTGAGTGAAATTAACTGAACAAGAAACTTTATTATGCTCAGAGGCCGATGCAAGAGAGAGAGAGAGAGAGAGAAATACAGTAAATATCCATGTACGTATAAGTAAATATGTAAGTAAGCAGGTAAATTTAAAATAACAAAAATAATAGACACAAACCTATAAAACCTATTGATCCAATCTAGTCTACTTAACTAAACCTATAAAACCTATTATCTATAAAACATCAGTTTATTTGATATTTTACAATCCTTGGTTAAGGGCACATGGGAATAAGTAAGAAAAAATGACATGGAAGAAGCAAATAACATGTGACATACAATAACTTTGTGTTTTCAATCCTTGTGCACTGCCCAGAGTCACTTGTGTGAGAGGCAGACATATAAATCATAAATAAATAAATAAAAATATTAAAGTGGGATAAAATGTAGAATTTTGCCTTGCTAAGCCTGCTGGTAGATTTTATCCATACAACACTTATTATTTTTTTTATGGCTTCAGAGCAAAATCTTGCAGTGAAGTTAATTAAATCTCCACTAATTTCAGCAGAGCTGTGATTATAATTTATTGTGGTATTTAATTATATATCAGTGAAGCTCATTATCAGATTCTGGGGCAATTCTGTGGTGCAGGAGAATAGCCAATCTACTATGAAGGTAGAACAATGAAATTTCTACATCTGAGGTTGATTTTTATGTATTAAGAAAAAGTCCTACATGAAACAGTACCACTCTGAAGACATTTGTGGAAAACCAACATGTAAATCATAATTATAGTAATCACTTATAGTTTTAATAAAAAGTTCTTATTTGGGGATTATAGGACTGATCAATTCCCTACAAACATTACAGCCATGTTAACATCAAACCTGACTCAATGGCACTTAATTAACTCTTGATGTGTCACTATCCTTGGAAGTCCTTGAAAATGGCATTTAGTATAAAGATCTTTCATTATAGAAGTGTGGAGGCCTTGAGGTTCTCTGAGCTTAGTTGTTTTCTTGCAAATGTTTTGTTATCCAGCTAGGTAACATCTTCAGTGCTAGGAACCAGCAGTACCATTATAGAAGTATCTATATTATTATATGCATTTGCTAGCCAAGCATTACCATTATATATACATGCAGCAGAGGGCAGGGAGGAAGTGTGTACAAGAAGTAGGCATTATTATCTATGCATGAGTTTCTTGAAATGCTTATTGAATTTGACTTCCAGGGAAGAAATGGTGAACTGAAGACCGTTCTGCTAAAAACGGAGCTGACGACTGCATCAGAATGAAGAGTCAGGGGCGGAGGAACCAACTCTTCAGGATTCCTCTACAGATAAGGAGAGGACTTGGGATTGCCCACAAGTGCTCCAGTTGCTCTCACAAGGAGACCACAAGACCGTGGTCTCTGGCAGGTTTAGGGCTCCGGGAGACCAGGAAATGCCATCTTTGCACAAACCGCAGTTGATGCCTTTATGGACATAAGGTTTGCATACTTCCTTTTCTAATAACTTTTGGAAATTGTTTATTAATTGCTTTTCAGCTATTAGGAAACTCTGGAATGACAAGTCTTTACAATGCCAGGTGAGTCTCCTTCAATCCTTCACAAAAGAAATTTTAAATACAAGTTTAAGGACTTTAAAAAATCCTTTTTTTTTTTTTTGGAATAAACAGTAAAAGGGTGATTAGAACATTGATTTTGGAAAGTTTCAAACAAACTAGGGGTCCAGATGGATTTGAAATAAGATTTTGAAACTGATTATAAGAATTCTTCCTGTGGGAAAATGCTATACTGGATATACAAAAGAGGCTTGTTAAAACTTTGAAGAATTTTGTGAGAAGGGAGAAAGAAAAAATGAAAAGAGAGCAAGTTCTAGGACATTATTTGAAAGGATTGAAGATCAAGATTGTTAAAAGTAAAAGGAAGGAATATAAAGTTGTTTATCTGATCAAGGTTAAAATAGATATGTTCTTATCTCTGGTAACTCTTAATGGACGTTTGCTAACTAGGACTGAATGACGAGGTTTTATGGATTTGTTTATAGACAGGAGATGAGATACGGGAAGAAGAGATCATTTGTTGTATTTTAAGAGAAGGTGATAAGTTACTAAAATTGTTTATACTTGTGATTAAGGGATAAATAATTTATTTATATATTTCTTTTCTTTTTCTTTACTATATTCTTATTTTTTCTTTTCTATTTTTCTTTCTATTTTTTATTTTTTGCACTTTCTATTTTTTTCTTTCATTTTTCTTAGTTTGTATTAGTTTTTATCTTTTTAATTGTAATGTTTAATAAAATCACTATATAAAAATGGAAATGCTTATTGAATTACATGTAGAAATTTTATAAATGAAGTGGCCTTGGGTAAACTACTTTTTGTTTCTGTTTTTCTTTCACACCAACTGCCTTGTGTTTTATTGAGAGTCAGATGTTTCCATAACTCTTGGTGATCCATAACATCTTGGAATGGACAAAATACATAATTCTGCAAATGAAGTTTGACTGTGATTTAGAGAACTCTTAGACTAAATTAATGGCTTACTTTCCAATACTGTTGATAAAGATGTTCTAATAGATCAGCATTCCATGGTAGGTAGCAGTCACTTGAAGAAGAAAGAAGAAATATTTGCATATACAAGACTCTTTGGATCTTAGTCAGGTATTTTCATATGTATGGTATTTGGAATCTGCCCAGTCCCTTACAGTGAATTAAACTGGTAACAGTACAACAGGGAATAATAATCCGATTAGGTTTCTGAAAGAAAAAAGAATACAAATGGTATAATTGTTTGATACAAGCAATTCAATCTTCACACACAAACCTACGTGCAAACACTTCAATTTTTATTTTTTTTTGGTCATGGTTTCAATATTATTTTTGATGAGTTTATTCAGCTCAAAATACTAAATGGAATATTACAATTCCATTTTAATAAAATACACAAATTTAAAATTTGTTTCTTTATGATGTGTAGAACTGCTAAGAAACAGGAGATAAGATAGCATTCCACAAAAGTGGTAATTAGTCAAGCTTAGATGACAGGAAGGTACTCAAACTCTGCATATGTGCGCACTCTCACTTTCTCTCAAAGAATATTTATTCAATTAGACTTTTCACATTTAGTTAAATTTGCCATGCACTGCAAATCATAGAGGATGTCTTTCCTGCTGGACAGAAAGTTTGCTTTAAAGCTACAACTATGGGAAGTCTTACTTGGACTAGACATCAGTACAATAACTGAAAAGTTAACACATTTATTATTGGCTGTCACTTCACTATGAATGCATCTTTGTGAACACACTTAAATTTATTGCACTGACATTAATCATTGCTCTGAAAAGGAAAAGGAAAATGCTGGTTAATTATTACTTAGTCAGACTGGGAATAGATCCATTGAAATCAGTAATACTTAATTTTCAGTAAGTCTGTTTTACTCTCTTTGAAATTTGACTGCATTTGAATCAGCTCATTGTATTTTAAAAAGCATCCTCATCACCAAATAAATTATTAAATGGTTGTTGTTGTTTAGTCGTTAAGTCGTGTCCGACTCTTCGTGACCCCATGAACCATATTGCGCCAGGCCTTCCTGTCTTTCACTGCCTCCCTGAGTTTGCTCAATTTCATGCTCATTGCTTCAGTGATGCTATCTAGCCATCTCATCCTCTGCCGTCCTCTTCTCCTTTTGCCTTCCATCTTTCCCAGCATCAGGGTCTTTTCCAAAGAGTCCTCTCTTCGCATTAGGTGACCAAAGTATCTGAGCTTGAGCTTCATTATCAATCCTTCCAATGAGCAATCAGAGTTGATTTCCTTTAAGATTGACTGGTTTGACCTCCTAGCAGTCCAGGGGACTCTTAAGAGTCTTCTCCAGCACCACAGTTCAAAGGCATCAATTCTTCGGCGTTCAGCCTTCTTTATGGTCCAGCTCTCACAGCCATACATTACTACTGGAAAAACCATAGCTTTGACTATGCGGATCTTTGTCGGCAAGGTGACGTCTCTGCTTTTTAATATGCTATCTAGGTTTGCCATAGCTTTCCTCCCAAGGAGCAAGCGTCTTTTAATTTCATGGCTGCAGTCTCCGTCTGCGGTGATCTTGGAGCCCAAATAAATGAAGTCTGTTACTGCTTCCATTTCTACCCCTTCTATTTGCCAGGGATTGATGGGTCCAGATGCCATGATCTTAGTTTTTTTAATGTTGAGTTTCAAGCCAGCTTTCGCACTCTCCTCTTTCACCCTCATCAAGAGGCTCTTTAGTTCTTCTTCACTTTCTGCCATTAGGGTGGTATCGTCTGCATATCTGAGGTTATTGATGTTTCTCCCTGCAATCTTAATTCCGGCTTGTGATTCTTCCAGCCTGGCATTTCTCATGATGTACTCTGCATATAGGTTAAATAAGCAGGGGGACAGTATACAGCCTTGTCGTACTCCTTTCCCTATTTTGAACCAATCGGTTGTTCCATGACCGGTTCTAACTGTTGCTTCTTGGCCCGCATACAGATTTCTCAGGAGACAGGTAAGGTGGTCTGGTATCCCCATCTCTTTAAGAATTTGCCACAGTTTGTTGTGATCCACACAATCAAAGGCTTTTGCATAGTCAATGAAGCAGAAGTAGATGCTTTTCTGGAACTCTCGTGCTTTCTCCATGATCCAGCGAATGTTGGCAATTTGATCTCTAGTTCCTCTGCCTCTTCGAAACCCAGCTTGTACATCCGGTAGTTCTCGGTTCACGTACTGCTGAAGCCTAGCTTGTAGGATTTTGAGCATAACCTTGCTAGCATGTGAAATGAGTGCAATTGTGCGATAGTTTGAGCATTCTTTGGCATTGCCCTTCTTTGGAATTGGAACGTAAACTGACCTTTTCCAATCCCGTGGCCACTGTTGCGTTTTCCAAACTTGCTGGCATATTGAGTGCAGCACTTTAACAGCATCGTCTTTTAGTATTTTAAATAACTCAGCTGGAATACTGTCATCTCCACTAGCTTTGTTGTTAGCAATGCTTCCTAAGGCCCACTTGACTTCACTCTCTAGGATGTCTGGCTCAGGGTCAGTGACCACACCAGCATGGACATCAGGGACATTAAGATCTTTCTTGTATAGTTCTTCTGTGTATTCTTGCCACCTCTTCTTAATCTCTTCTGCTTCTGTTAGGTCCCTGCCTTTTTTGTCCTTTATCATGCCCATCTTTGCACTAAACGTTCCTTTGATATCTCCAATTTTCTTGAAGAGATCTCTAGTCTTCCCCATTCTATTGTTTTCTTCAATTTCTTTGCATTGTTCATTTAAGAAGGCCTTCTTATCTCTCCTTGCTATTCTCTGGAAATCTGCATTCAGTTGCTTATATCTTTCCCTTTCACCCTTGCTTTTCGCATTCCTTCTTTCCACAGCTATTTGTAAAGCCTCATCAGACAGCCATTTTGCTTTCTTGCATTTCTTTTTCTTTGGGATGGTTTTAGATGCTGCCTCTTGTACAATGTTAGAGACCTCCGTCCATAGTTCTTCAGGCACTCTGTCTACCAAATCTAATCCTCTAAATCTATTCATCACCTTCACTGTGTACTCACATGGAATATGATCTAAGTCATACCTGAGTGGTCTAGTGGTTTTCCCTACATTCTTCAATTTAAGCCTAAATTTTGCAGTAAGAAGCTCATGATCTGAGCCACAGTCAGCTCCTGGTCTTGTTTTTGCCGTCTGTATAGAGCTTCTCCACCTTTGGCTGCAAAGTATGTAATATCCTAACCGAGGCTGCAGTTTCAAAACCAGGTTCCTCAGCTTCAACTCCATTGGAATTCAATAGCATATACTTATTTAGAATTTTCCTAAATGATCTTCCTAAATTACTCATGACATTTGTGGAGGCTTCATTCCAGATTCTGATAATATCTAAGACAAAATGTGACCCAATGTCTTTGCTGTGGTAGTACCTTTGCTGTACAATTTCTTCTGAAAGGGGTTCATCACTTTGCTCCCTTGGCAAGCCCTTTTAACTCAAAGTGCTTTTTTCTGTGCATTGCTTGGATTATCTGGTGTGGTTTCTTATTAATGATGCTGATACTGCACTTTTGAATAGGGCACAACAATTCATATGCCCACTTCTACATCAAAATATGCATCTAGCCATAGATGAATACCATGATTTAAATGAGATATGAACTGAAATGCATATTGATCTTTATAATTACTTCATTCAAAATCTCTGTCTCCTATCTGATGCAAGAGAGAAACTATTGGTTTTGGTTTTGTTTATCTCGTACAACACTTGAATCTTTTTAGAGAATTGCTTTCTGTTATGTCAGTAGTATTTTTCATTGTAAGGTGTCCAAACTGCAGAGCTGTCCTAAGTGAAAGTGAAATAATATTTGACTCCCTCAATTATTAATATAAGATATTAATTCATTCTCTCTACCAACAGTTCTCTATCATCAATGTCCTTTTGCTGGTTCTATATCTATATCCATTTCAGGTCCAGATCCATTTCAATTTCAAGTTTTAGACATGTAATGTGAAGGGGAGAGTCATTGGAGAAGTTCCTGTTGCTTGGAAAAATAATTTCAAAAAAACAGAAGAGAAAGTGAGATACTATATTGATGACACAAGCGTGAGTTTACAAGAATTGAAAGAAGTAATTAGTGGCAGACAGTCCTGGTGAAATGATGTCCATTAGGTCACAAAGACTCAGAAGTGAATGAATTGTTAAACAACAGCCACACTAGATAGGCCAGGCCAGAAAATCAATTCCCCATGAAGAACAGAACTATATTTTATTGAGATAGGCTATATTAACAGAATATTGCAAGTCTGATTATGCTATCTCTCCCCTTCCTATACCCCAGTGAATGAGGGAGGTGTTTGCTTAAGCCACTTCTGAATATTATATTGCTTCCCAGGACTTAAAGAATGTTTCAGCCCCCTTCCCTAGGTCGCAGTTCTTTCATATTTTTGTCAGGTTCATCTCCTTTACTCTCTACAGTCTGAATTTTTGCAGTTCAGATATGGTAGGCCTAGCATTCACTCATGTCTAAAAGTAAAATCCTAGCCATGGCAAGCCAGTTAGACAACCAAAGAAATTATCTGTTGTTTCTTGTTGAAGTTTTTTTCGTTTCTTGTTTGTTCTGTATCTGTACTCAGCAGAGTCTGGCTGACTCAATGCACTCAAAAATACATTTGGGGAACATGTCTCCTATGGCTAAAGCATGGATATTGTACCTGTGGTAGGACAGGATGACATTGTGAAGTCAGTGTATAGTATAAAGCCTTTGCTGAGACATACATATGATAGATATACTTAGAAATCCATTGATTGGACAGCCCAGAGTGCTATGAAAGCCTTTTAACAGATAATAAAAGTTCCACCATTCTCCTTTTGATTTTACCATAAGGGAACATGCAAGACCTTAAATATAAGATTTTTTAATATATTTATCTCAGCAGCTATGGGCCAAGTTGAATTCTTGATTATGTTTGTAACTGAAAGATTTGCTACCTGCATACTTTAAAACCCAGAGGAACTGAATATTTCACACTGCAAATTATCAATTTGACTATTATGGCCAGAGAGAGAGAGAGGAAAAGTTCATTTCAACATCTGTGATTTATAATGAAAAGCTCAGTCGTTTCCACAAAAGCTTCAAAGAGGGAATAATCAAACAGTAGGTCAAACCTTCATTCACATGTTTTGTAATAAAAGGCTGACTGTAGACTTTGAGATGTGCTTCCAGTCACAGACAATAGTAACTGCAAAGCAAGGCTAATAATAGGATTTAGCAAAAATCCATGAAGGAAGTGAACAATTGTACTGGCAAATAATTAGTTGAGGGAACTTTTTGTGGCAAGATCAAGATGCCCCTCTGGCTTTTTTAATCAGCTTTGGTTGATATAATTGTGATCAAGAAAAAGGGAGAGAAAGAAAAGAAGAAAGAAGAGGGAAGTTTATAGTAAAAGCAAATATAGTAATTGTTGACTTATGAAGATCTGTCTCTCTTGTAGATGAGCGCCGCACTCTACTTCAGTCTTAACAGCGATAAGATGCTAGGAATGGAAGTTTCTTTCTTGCTTTCTTTCTGTGCTTAATTGCAAGATGGGCTAAGTTTATTTTGCATGCTAATAAGTGGATTCAAAGCAATATTTTGATTGTGAACCAATGCTGGACTCTTAAAGTGGAAAGCCACCCTCCATCAAGTAGAAAAGCTGATCTGCATTCACAAATCCAACCTAATTCACAAAGGAATGTCAGAATTCCTGGCAGCTCAGGACTGGGATGCAAGTAGGGATGACAGAGCTTTTCCAAACATGAAATGATTTTTTTTTTTTTTTAATTGATGCCACTTTACTGGTAAAACACTGTGCGGCTGATCTCAGTGGAAGAGGAGACCACCATCAAAATTGAGTGCTCAGATTCACTGAAGTCTTGGGCACAGTCTAGAGTGATGACTAGGGTAACATCTTGCCAGATTATATACATTCTCTTTGGCCTGTAAACTCCAAGGGAGTAGATAGAATGCTTTCTAAGATGCCTTTTGCTTCCTGTGCCTTGGACCCTTGTTGCTTCTCAATGTGGCTGGAGAGGGAGTTAGTCCCTGGATCCAGAAGATACTTTCTTGTGGGAGAGGGTGCTGCCAGCAGCTCCAAAGGAAGCTGGGATTTCCCTCCACATTAGGAGGTCCTCCCTGTATCCAGAGGTGCTAGTTTACTATTGTCCATTCTCCAACCTTCCTTTTTTATGAAAGGGTGATGAGGAAGCAGATATGGTAGTCAGGGTTCAGATCTGGGCACAAGATGGAGATAGCTTTGATCATACTGTTGGTCACCTTTGCCAGGGTGTGGTAAGGAGAGTCAACATGATTTTTGAACAGAGAAAATGTACACATAATCAAAATACTTATTGTTCAGACTAGAAACACAAACATATGGCTCCAACTATTTAGCAGTTTTCAGAACTGATTAGTATATGGATGACTGTAATGAATCATGGCTTCAATTTATTGATATATGTATGTCTATAAATATACATTTTATATGTTTGTATTCCTTTTTTTTTCTTTTATAATTTTATGTTTTCTTTTTCTTCCTTTTTTTTTTTTTTTGTATTTAGTTAATTTTTTAAAAAGTATCTGGAGAGTGTGCCTGTCCTGGTCCTTTTAGATCTTTCAGCAGCTTTTGATACAATTGACCATAGTACCTTCTGGATAGACTTCAGAGATAGGGTTTTGGCACACTGTTTTGCCATGGTTCTGCTCCTTCCTCAGTGGCCAATTTCTGTCAGTGGTAGTAGGAGAAGAGAGGTTAGCTAGGTGGCTTGAGGTTGTGAGGGTCTGAATGGGAGAGAACAGGCTAAAATTGAATCCTAACAAATGGTGTGGTATCTTTTGATGGGGAAGCACTACTCCTGAAGGAGCAGGTCCACAACTTGGGGATCCTCCAGGGCTCACTACTCCTGTTTGAGCAGCAGACAGAAGCTGTGGCCAGGGAAGTCTTTGCCTGTTGGGGTGAAAGGACCCTGCTACATATGCCCTCATCACCATTTGGCTAGACTATTGCATGCATTCTATCTGGGGCTGCCTTTAAGGACCACTTGGAAGCTTCAGTTGATCCAAAATGCAGTAGTCGTATATCGTCCTATAGTCACTAGGGGCAGCACATTACATCTCTGCTACAGGCCTGAATTGTCTTCTAATAGGCTTCCAGGTACAATTTAAATTACTGGTGTTAACCTACAAAGCCTTTTATGGCTTGGCACCACATTACCTTCAGGATTATGTTTGCCCACCTAGACCTGATCTATTTGATCTTGGCAGGAAAAGCATCTGATGATTCCCCACTTTCAGATAGTGTGAGGGGCTAAGGCATGGAGGCCCTGTTTTTCTGAAGCAGTGCAGGCCAGGCCCTCCACTGAAAGTTAGATTAATTGCAACTTTACCCACTTTCTGGAAACAGTCGAAGATACAGCTATTCTAGAGGGAGTTTGTACCTTTTTTTTGAGGGGGGGGATTTTTTTGCAGGGGGGGGCATTTTTGGCTTGTGTGTGTTATGAGGTGGTAGTAGTAGTAGTAGTAGTAGTAGTAGTAGTAGTAGTAGTATTGGACCGTAGTTGTTTTAATATTTGTATTCTTGAAAAATCACCAAGCAGCAGGTTGAATATATGATCAATCTATCCATCTTCTAGCTATGAGGTTATTAGTTACACTTTGGTTAATATCATAAATGCCTCTCAGAGAAGGCAGGATGCTACCTTTTTTAAAAGATGAAATTATTAAGCTTCTTTTTAAGGAGGTCCCTCAGAGATGGGTAATTATATAATCTCCCATAGTTGGATAGAATGATTGAAAGAGTGGCAGCTTCACTATGGCAGACAGTTCTGGATGAAGCAGATTTTCTTGACCCATTTCAAACTGGTTTCAAGGTAGGCTTTGGTGTTGAGGCTGCCTTGGTCAGCTGGATGGGTTATCTTTACCTGTGACGGTCAGGGGGAGGGTTATTTGGGAATGGGAGGCAGCTTGTTAGGGGTTCTCTTCCTGTCTTCTGGGTAGATTTCTGATGGTGTTGCCTGGAGTCACTTGCTTCTCAAATTGGGAATTATTTTATCCATCTCTCCATTTTGTTTCTAGTGTTTTTTAATATCTACATGAAAGCCACTTAGGGAGATCTTCAAAAGACCTGGAGCTGGGTGACATTAGTATGCTAATACATTCAGTGGGCTGGATTACAGATAACAATTTGAAACAGAATCCAGATTAAACAGAGGTGTTAATTGGGAGGTGACACAATTCCAGAGATGAAATTATACTCTTCCAAAAAATCAAGTATGCAGTTTGGTGGGCTCTTCTGGACCCAAATCACTTTCTAGTTTCCCAGGTTGAGGCAATACTCAGAGGTGTCGTATATCCACTTTGGTTGATGCGTCACCTAAAGAGGTTTGCCAGCAGTTGCTTCAAGCTTGTCTTGGGAGGACTCAAGATTCAGCCTTCTCTCTCACCATCCCAGGTCTCCGAATACACTGCTTGTAGAGATGAGGAGCCTGACATCTTTATTGGCTTTTTAAAAGACCTTTAAAAGTATACATCTTTTTGTATAGTCTTTTAACTGCTGATTCTAGCTGTTAATTTCAATTATTAATTCTCCTTCTTTTACTTGTTTGTTTTATTGTACACTAAGGAGGCATTTCAGCATTTGGAAGTATATCAAGTTAGATAAATGCAATAAATAATACATTCTGACTGTAACCATGCTGTCTGGCCACACATGCACCAAGTGTATAGTCACCACATGGGTGAAGGGACTCGGTGTGAGTACTGACTTCCTACATGATGACCTCCTTCAGCAAGGGGGAGTGAATCTGACTGGCCCTAGATTCCTCTTCCCACAGTCACTGGACTGGGGTTTATGATCCACAGGTACATCAGCAAAATAAGTGATTCTAATAGTTGTAGTCCTATAAATTTCTCATATTGTTAGACTTCCCAAGGTGAGTCTGAAGTAGGTCATTTCCCCAGAGACTTGGACAACATAGCTATAAATTAAATCTTTATTGCATTTCAGGAATGGTCACCATTTCAGTCAATGGGCTTGAATCTGTTACAGAACTATACCCCCTCCTGCTTCAGATCCAGCGGGCTCTTTTGCTGCACTTCCCTGAAGTAACAAAGTTTTAGCCTTTTCTCACACTCATTCCCTGAAGACTTTGGATGTTTACATTTTCTGCATTCCCATTCTGATGGAACCCTGACCCACACATTCTTTCAATGTGTAAGAGTTAGAAATGAGGCCTTCCTGTCTATTATTACACATATTTACTGTTTTCTTCCAAGGGGCCAACATAAGCAATGAAATTCTACAGGAGAAGTCATAAAGCTGTCTCCCAGTCTACCATTTCCCCCATTCTTTCTGCCCCAGGACCTACAAGTTCATTATGGACAATTAAGCATACATTTTGAATCCAGTGGGGACAATGCCAGTGTAGGCATGCACATTTGAATTGAGAAACTGTGGCAGGGAAAGGGTTAAAGACTTTGCCCCATTGCTTTTCCTGTTCAACTTCTCTCCTGGGAGATGCTTTTCTTTGGGAAAATATAGCAGTATTCTGTTTCTAATTAGTGGCCCTTATTACACCAGGCTTTTGATGCATCTTTAGGCAATCCAGAGAATATATTCTGCTACAAAATAAAATGGTGGCTAAGTGATGGAGATAAAGATGTACTGTATCTACCAATGGGAAATTGCTAGCCATCATATAAGATGAGGCCAAAGGTCCCTACCCTATTTCTTGGGCTTAATGGGGAATTAGCAGCAAATTCCAGAGTCAGCAATGGAAAGAAATTTAGTAGCAAAAATGTAACAACACCAATAATCTGGAAATAAAAAGTGTACATATGAAATGCTGAATAAGAAAAATGGAAGGAAAGTAGAAAAAAGATGAATCCACTCCACATTTCCTTTGTATTTGTTTTCTGTAGATCATCTTTGCAGATTAAGTCACAAAGCATATGTTTTGCCATATGCATTGTATTTAAGATTGATTAGTACAGTAACGCAGAGCCTCAAGTTTTGGTTTTCTTTAGAGCTTATAATAGTCTACAGGAAACACACCAGGACCAAAAGGCTCAATGTAATACTGTACTCCCATCACTTTAGAAAAGGAACATTTTTCTAAAGATATTTGAGTTCTAAAAATGCTTGATTTTGCCCCAGGTGGGAACTGCAAAGGAATCCAGAATTCTAATACCACAGGAGGAAATGTATACTATGGGGGTGGGGTGGGGGTGTAAGTCAACATCTGCATCAGTTGGAAATAAACGTTATTTCTCTCTAGCTGCCAGTTTTCATGAAGGGACAATACCCATCTTTTGAGGCCGTCTAGTAGAATTTCAGTTCCTAAGAATACCTCCCCAATAATTGATTAAATAAAAGATTGGTTGGTTTTATATGCTCCCAACTACATACAGAGTCATGGTGGCTCACAGCAAAATTAAAACATCTGCAGTGTAACATAAATATATAAATCTTAAAGCATGCATGATAATTAAAACAACCGTGGTAAGAACAAACACCAACCCTATAACAGCACTTCAGAATTAAATTATGATCAACATCACAAGACTTGTCATACAGAACAGCGTTAAAAAAAACTCACAAAATTAGAAATCAGCCAGCAAGTGTGGGACCTTATCCATTGCCAAAGGCCCTTCAGAACAATTCTTGTGTTCTTCTAATGCTTTCTGGAGGGTTATGTTGGGGCAATCCTGATATTCAGAGGAAGGCCATTCCACAATAGTGGAGCCATACTAACAGACAAACAAACAACCCACTTCCTCCTGTCTTCAGCCCCCCTACTCTCATGAAAATGCAGGATGATCAAAGCTTTTCCTGTGATGAACATACTGGATGGGACGGTTCTAGTTTGAGAAAGCAGTCCTCAACGTACCTTGCTGCCAAGCCATAAAGGGCTGTGTAGGTCAAAAATAGCACTATGACTTGGACTCAGAAGCT
This sequence comes from Liasis olivaceus, assembly GCA_030867105.1. Lineage (NCBI taxonomy): Eukaryota > Metazoa > Chordata > Lepidosauria > Squamata > Pythonidae > Liasis > Liasis olivaceus. The sequence goes on from CM061352.1 coordinate 22,974,137, forward strand.
AAATGACAACCCTGTAATATGTTCCTTGCACCTGCCAGCATGTGCCACTGCATTTGTACCAACTACAGCTGGATTTCATATACAGCAGATTGCAGTAGTCTAACATGTGGTTATAAAGGCATGAGTTCTTCTAATGAGAAAAAGCAGATTTCCCAGGAAATAATTTCCTAACTATTGAACCAATTCCATGGTAATTCCATGCCAAGAGCCAGTTTGGTGTAGTGGTGAAGGCACCAGGCTAGAAACTAGGAGACTGTGAGTTCTAGTCCCGCCTTAGGCACAACGCCAGCTGGGTGACCTTGGGCCAGTCACTCTCTCTCAGCCCTGAGAAGGAGGCAGTGGTAAACCACTTCTGAAAATCTTGCTAAGAAAACTGCAGGAACTAGTCCAGGCAGTGACCAAGAGTCAAAAACTGACTTGAAGGCAAAAGAAAGAAAGAGAGAGAGAGAGAGAGAGAGAGAGAGAGAGAGAGAGAATGAGAGAGAGAGAAAAAGAAAGATTCCATGCCAGGAAGAGAAAATTCCTTCTCTTCCTTCCTTTTTGCTGCAGCCTTTTGCTAATGATGTCAGAACAAGTATGAGATGGGATAGAAACGGAGAGAAAGCTCAGAATTCTCTAGGTGGAAATGGGATTTTTTTTCCTCCCAGTTGATAACTGAAATTTGGATATAGCAGATTCCAGCAGACCAGAATTCCAGAGCAATAATGTTCAATTCTGACTCCAGAAATCAGTGACATGCCTACATCGGTTGCCAAGGTGATTTTTTCTCAGATTATCTCATTCCCACACAATCTCAGTTTACTGCCTCCCCTTCATTCTTCAGCCTTCATAACCATCTGTCCAGTTATTAAATGATATCAAACGGATTGAATTTCCTACCATGCTGGGCGATGCAATTTCAAGCACTTGGAGGAAATAATTTTTTTTCCTCCAAAAGGTCAAAGCAGCCAGTGGGGGCTTTCGAAGCAAATAATGGCACCTGGGAAAATGTTATCCCTTCCTTTCAATCTCACTTTCCCAGTCAGAAATTCTACTGCCAATAATGGCCTAGCATGACTTTAGGAGTAGTATTTAACCACAGAAATAGCAAAGGGGGAATTTTTGACAAAAAAAACCCCCTTCCCTAAGGGTTATATATAATATCTAACCTGAAGGTTAGCATGAATCTTGCTTAAACATGTCTCTGCTTCTGAAGCCCATACAGATAGCTGAGAGGGGGGAAATCAGAAAATGTATAATCAAGATGGGATGATGATCAATTACAGAAAAGGTATTCATTTTATATGCATCCCACAGAATGTATTTTTACATCAATGTGCAGTATATAATGTCTGCAAGTTCACCCAGCATAACTATTCTCTATTGCAGCAAGACTCACTCACTTTCCATTGGCTTTCTTCCAACAGGCCCTTGTTCCAGGAAGGCAAAGATTTGCTCTTTTAGTAATAATTACAGAGGAGTATTTCCTTTCAGGAAGGGCTGTATCTAAACTGTGTATAATCTGAAATAATATAGTTTCTTTTCTGATTATATCTTGGGAAGAAATTGCCAACACTGTTTTCCTGGGAGTAATTTATCAGTGAGAGGTTATCACTACCTCAGCAGGGCAAAAAGATCTGAACATCAAATATAAAAACGATTAACATCTATAAGTAGATGTTGCTGCTGAAGGAGAGTAGTTATACCTGACTTCATCAGGCACATCTTCACTAGGTAAAGAATGCTGTAATAAGTATGCAGTGAGGCTTCAATCACACACCATCTTGACTTTTTGACACTCCATCTCTCTGCCAGACACCCATGATCAGTGGTTTGGATTAGTTAAATCAAGTGTTATTCATATATATTTACTCAACTTATTGATAGCAGAAGGTCTTGGCCATACGCAGTACATTTTGTTTCTGGATCATGTACTGTACATAGGACAGTCTGCAGATAAGGGAAAATGTCTCACTCAGTTACATAGGTATACAAAGGAAAATGGATAGGTATTTCCTGAAAATCTGAAGATTTCAGTAACCATAACATCTGATTACTGACAAACATACTTCATTTATCAGTTGTCACAAAAAAGACTGTCCCTCTGAGACCTTTACCAGCAGGCAATCTGACAGCATAGCTAGATTGACTACAACACATTGCCAGAAAATGAGGACAAAAGAATATACAACTTTGCATCAAATGTGCCTGTGCTGATTTATGTGAATTTGGGGGAAATAGTATACTCTAAATACTACTACTCTAAACAATAAAAGAACTCATCATAGCAGAGATCGTATGGCTGTTAAATCTGCTGTCCATCTACCGCATGTGGATCAGGATCTTCAGAGCCTTTGTTCTCCCACCTTTTAATAGCTAATAATTCAGAGGAACACCATCTCTGAATCTGAAAGTGCCATACAGCCATTGTGATCTCAATAACTTCAGTTGATTCCCATATTTCGGAATGTTAAGTGGACCCTACAAATGTTTTTGTTTGCTAGGCTTTTGCCATCTGTTTTGTTTTCCTGCTGTAGCTATCTCCAGAATATCCTCACAAAACTAGAATAAAAGTAATTCCGTCGTCCACCATAACTAACTAGCTGAACAATATAGTTCTGTTTAGAAAATGCATTTGAAGATTTTAGGAAGGTGTTTATGTAAAAGGTCCTGAAAATGTCTAATTGTTTTTTGCCACAACAAATGATACCTTGTTGGAAAAATTGGGAGGGAGGATGAAAGAGAGAGAGAGAAAATAAAATAACTACCATTCTCTTGTCATTTAAACATATGCATAATGAATTTGCTGTTCAGTTTATTTGTGGATGATATTGGATCTGATAAATTTTACTGGAAAAGTGGACAAACGGGATTACTTCAGTGTGGATGATGAATGGATCAGAATGAAATGTAAAACCAGACAAAACTTTTCTGAACTTGATATGACCCTGAGGCTAGTACTATTCAACCTTTCAAAAAACAACACTGTGAGGAATTCACTGCCCCCCACATACACCCACACATGCACATGCTATGGTCCACAGGAAAAGGAGGATTGTGTATTATCAGTGTTTTTAAGACAAGTCATTGGTGGGTCTAGCTCATTTTCACTGTGGGAACAAGAAGCCATTCATGCTTTTGGCCAATCATAAGTTGTGTTGTCTAGAAATGGTGAGCAGTTAGCTGAAACAGGTGCATGTCATAAAGAAGTCAGGAATAAAAAAATGCAACAACTGGAGTGAATTAGGCAAAAGCCTATGAATCCATGCTATGCAAATATTTGCCATCTCTTAAAGATCACCCAAAAACTAAGCTCTGAGAAATCTAAAATACTCACTTTTGAAACTTGCAATTCCTCGACACTATTGCCTGACCAAAGGACACGCCATAAATGGAATACTTTTGCAGGGAGCACTTGAAATCAGTTTTATGATTTCATGCTTACCAAAATCAGGCATGAGGAACAATGAAGAATGGCAGAGTTATTATATATGGAACTTGCACACTGAATTTCCATGCCCACAAGTTCCAACTAAATTATAGCTGATATATGTATTCTTTACTAACGTCTTAGTGCTCAACTTTAATTTCCTGTCTCTAAATAGGAAACAGAATGTTGTAATGAAATCACAAAAGAAAGTAAAACAGTATAGAAATAATAAATAGTATTTATACAATAGAGGTGTGCACAGAAAACAAGAATGTATTTATCCCAGTTTGGAAAATAATCTGATTTGACTTTAGCCCAAACCCAAATTCCTAATTTGGAATCCAGAGTCTGTGTGTCCTTTTGATTATTATTTTTTTTTAGAAATGCACTCTTTTGTGTTTGGGAGGAAGAAAAAGAGAATATCTACAGTATATTCCTCCTTAAGTTATTAAGGAATGGGATAAAGGTACTATTTCTAGATAGGAAATCTGCAAACTTTCAGAAGAATAAATGAAATGGTTCTTTTGTTTCAAGTGTTTTTTGTCTGTATGCATATGTGTGTGTGTGTGCCCACATGCACATGTATATGAATGAACAGTAATTTATTTCCTTTATCTCCTATGTTTGTATATATATTACCCTTCCTGGCACATGCATATTGAATAAATGCAGGAAGAAACCATCCAGGGATCAAAATGTAGTTTAGGTATGCATGCAAGTAACTTGAAATAACCATTGTACAATCTGAATCCCATCTTTCTTTCTATTTCTATACCCCAGGAACTTGAGTTTGGCCTAGAAGCTGATGATGGAGACAAGGCACATCTAGCCAGGACCAGCTGTTGATGAAGAGTAAAGGAGCCAAGAAAAGACCATCGGCCATTCTGAACAATTTAGTAAGCTCTTAAAGGTTCCTTGGTCTTGTCTTGTTATCAGCTTGTTACAAAAGCTTTTATTGGGGGTGGGAAACACATTCTTTTCTTCCTCACTTTTCATTATTCAGTTGCTTCCTTTTGTGTAGTATTTATTTCTGCTTGTATCTTGTTTACACCAGAAATAACACAATTCTTAAAGTCAAGTTCGACTCCTGGTGACTTCATGGACATATCCATGTAGTATTCTTGACAGGAATGTGGAAGTGGCTTGCCACTGTCTTCATCTAGTGTGGGTCCCCCCCCCCCCCCCGCAACTTCCTAGCAGCTCTGATGTTACTTGGAGATCTTCCATTAAACTTCTAACAAGAGTTGACCCTGATTCATTCCAAATCCAGACAAGGGTTGGCTAAGTGCTGCCACCTGCCGAGACCAACAGCACAGTGCACCAGGTCAATGTTGCCAGTTACTGTTTTGGGTGAAGAACAACATACCTCCAAATGCTCTGTGTGATAATCCAGGAGCTATTTATTCATCTGAGTACACATAAAGCAGACTTCCCCAATTTTTTGTCCTCCAGATGTGTTGGGATCACAGCTCCCAGAATTTCCAGACAACATGTTCATTGGTTCCAACTCATCTGGAGAGCCCCAGGTTGGGGAAAATTGGTAGAGACATGCTTTTTAAAAAAGGACACATGATACTTCCATTTCAGTTCCACTGTTTTTCATTTGCTTAATGCCCAAAGCTCAGCCAACCACCAAACACTGACTTCTGTCTATAGAAAACAGATATATCTCGAAGATCTGAGGAAAGAAGGAAGGCAGAGGCAGATGGACCACACAGCTGATTCTGTGCAGATCCAGGCAAATATTTGTATCTGGGAATAGAAATATTTTACAACTCTATTAATGATCACCAGATTGTGGTTGAAATGTTGAGAAGGAAATATTGGAAAGAAGTCAAGGAAACAAGAGAAACACAGTTTGAAAGGTACTATCTGTAGATAAAAAATGAATTAGACTTATTTTAACAAGGGGGGAAAAAAAACTTTATGACACTGTAAGATTAATGACTTCTGTCATAAATTTGGACACTGTGGATTAGAGTCCACTTCATCAGATGAAAGCCCCAAAAGCTTACCCCAGAAGCTATCTTTAAGCCTTTAAGATGCCACAACAGTCAGAGTTGTTTCTGTAGCAACAAACCCCATGAGATGTATTGCTTGCTGCCATTGCTACTTTCACTTCTCAAGGGCCTTTGCTACAACCTATTTTCCACACGGCAAACTAATTTCATTTAGCAGAATAATTATTTTTAAGATGCTTTTAGGGCAAATTCCTCAAAAAGCATATTGTATGAAAGGAAACATAATGCTTCAATAAAAAGAATACTTTAAAACAAACAACTGAAACAACAACTGAAACAATTCACAGGATAGCATTATAAAATTCACCTAAAACAAGGTAGGCACTTTCAGTTTAGCAAGCAACCCTAAACAAGTGGGTGCTCAATGGCTCATTAAAAATATTGATGGTCATAAGCCAATTACTTGGGAAGGAGTCTCATAACTATGGGATCACCAGTGAGAAGGCTCTCTCTCCTGTGCCCATCCTTGATTTTTCATCTCTGGTGAAAGCTTGTGCATGCTCACACAGAAGAAAAAACTCACTACATTGACCATTCAACTCTTGATGACAACATGGACATGGATACTATGGAGAAGAGATTTGCTATTGCCTTGTTATGGGATTCATTCATTCATTCATTCATTTGAAAGGGGGCATTTCCAGTCTAGTCTACTGAGAATTCCTGATGGTTTCCTCTCCAAATAGCCATCTAGTCTGATTCTACTCAGCTTTTTAAATATCAGCCAAGGTTGGAGCTACCATAACTGGGCTATAAAAATCTAGACATCCACTATTTGGCAGTAGAGCAACATATCACTTTGCTACCATCTGCTGGTCCTGTGGTTTGTTACAGCTGAGATAGGGTAGCTATAGCCAAAGTTGGCATGGCATGAGGCCAGTTTACTTGCAGGACCATCTCTCCCCATTTGTATCTACCTGTCCTGAGATCTGACAGGAGAGGCATGCTTCAGGTGCTGTCCATTAGGAAGTGTCATCTGGGAGGTCTCCAGAGGACCTTTTTCTGTCATGGTGCCTGCCCTCTGGAACATCATTCCCCCAGAGATTAGACTTGCCCCAACCCTATTGGGTTTCCTTAAGGCCTTAAAGACCTGGTTTTGTTATTTAGCCTGGGGCCCAGGGTTTTGTTGATTGCATTGTTTGGTTTAATTTTGACTTCCTTCTTATTTCTCTTGTTATGATGTTTTTATCTTGTTTTTATTTATTCTGTTAGCTGTCCAGAGTCACACATTTGAGACGGGCAGCTATATAAATTGGATAAATAAATAAATAAATCATAAGTAAATGGTAGCAATTCTAAATACAGTTATTAGAATGTACCCACCAAATACTCTGACCATGTTAGTCAGCCAGAAATGAGGATGTGGATGTATACATTGTATTTCCAAAGTACTGTATGCCCCAATAGATTTTCTTAGGCCTTTTAGAATAAAGTTTCCAGATACAGTTCTGATCTGAGGTCATATTTACATCTTATAGAAATCGAGAGGTCACACCAGTGTTACTGATGGTATTTAGTACAGATGTGTAAAGACCACCTGAGCTGGTTGGGGTCTGATTCAGAGCTCTGGAAAAGACTTGATCTGGTTGAGGTAATTTCAAAGGTAGCTTGACATAATTAGTGGCATTATTCCACTTAAGATTAAAAAAATAAATAAATCTCCATTCTCCTATACCGTGGAAAATTGGCTGTAATTTTTGTGAGGGCATGTTATTTTGTGATGAAATAGTCAGAGAAGCTGGTCCTTCATGAGAGATGGACTATTCCTGACTTCATAGAAATTGGAGGAAGATGCTTGTTTGCTTGCTTATTTTGGAACTGTCCTCCTTTAAAAACTTTTTTTAGGGGCATGTAATTATAAGACAGAACATGAAGAGATTTGCACTAATACTACTCTTTCCTTTGGGAACACATTTGCAAATTCCAGTTACCCTACCTTGTCTTCAGAAGGAGTCTGGTAATACCTTTTCCTACTGATGGTTTGTTTAAAAAAGCATAGACTTTCATGAGATTCAGCTGACTTCACCAGTTGCCTTCATCAGATGCCTCTGATGAAGTGAGCTGTGGCTTATGAAAGCTTATGCCTCTTAATAAAATTTGTTAGTTGGAAAAGGTGTTACCAGACTTCCTACCTTGTCCTGAGACCCAGCATTTGACCAAATACAGTGCATACTGGTAGTATTCCCATAATAAATTCCCGGACTGCGTTTGAATGATATACTTAACTGCCTCGTGGCATTGAAGACTGTCCATGGTTGACTGCACATGCACGTATATGCACAGAGAACACTTCTGCTGATATCAACAGTGAAAGCAATATATAACAGGAAGGGACAGCTTTCAGTGCTGACATTTCTGGAGGATGTGGCTGCTTTCTACGTGCCTCATCAATACCCATTTTTTTCTGTCATAAAATGCTTAATTGCCTGTAGATTTCTAAGCTTCATACATTATTTTATGAATACATTCTGCAGCACACAGTTGAGTATTTGCAGCAGGAATACCAGAATGAAAGACTGCTCTCATACAGGAATTAGGGCAGGTTCACACATACATGTTTCCATATCAGTTGAGATGAAGACTTCTGTGTCTCAACTTTCCTTTCACCTAAGATCATTCTATCACTCTATCACAGTGCTCAACAATGGAACCTGTAGTTTGCAGTAGTTTCCATTTTATTTACTACTGCTTTTCTTATGAGTGTGTGTACACTTTTGAGACAGAACTGGAGGCAGAACTAGGTTTCCTCACTCCTAGTCCAGCACCTTAACCACTAGACCAAACTCCCTTTCCCTCTCCCTCTCCCTGTCTCCTTCTTTCTTTCTTTTCAGACTTGATTCCTGACAGCTCCATATGGATTAGAAATGCCTTCAATGGCATTAAACAGTATTTAATATTCATTGTAAAAACCAAATATATGTATTTGGGTCATACTATTAAGTAGCTGGATAATCCTTACAATTGCCCTTCATTCATATATATATATATGAATGACATGAAACATGAAGAGCAATTCTGAAAGTATAGAAGGGCTAATTACATGAATTTTTAGCACACCTAGAATATCTTTGCAGTGACATGTATATAACACTATATCATAGTACTGTACTGGTGGGAGGATATGTTCCACATGAAAGCAGAATTTATAGAAAATTATGAAGCCCTAGAATGCAGTTATGATCATATGCAATATAAAAATAGTCAGGAATCTCTGTAGTTTCTGACTTCTTTCCACATGCTAGTTTTAATAAGGAATAAAAACAAAGTGAAAAAATGACTAAAGGCTGAGCATTTGTTCCTCAGGCAATGTCATGCAAAAAAGTTCAAATAAACCCATTTTATGAAACAGACTTGATAAAAAAGAGTTTACAGTACTTTCTAAGGGCCACAGTAGGCTTTATATTGTGCAAGTAACAACCAAGAAGAAGCTGATGCAAGTTTAAGATTTGTAGCAGGTGAATAGGTATGACGTAGCAAGAGTTCACACATTGAATATGGTTTGTGGGGTTTGGGCTGTGTGAACTGAGCCATTCTATGGTTTATGGCTTAGATGGCAATTGTAAGCTTACTGCAATTGTAAGCTGTATACGTAAACAAACTGTGGCCTAATACAGTATGGGAACTCAACCTTTATTTCTTCTCTGCTGATGGTGTTTCAAGATGGAGTTCCTATTCTTGCTCGGAGCAAGCAGTTCTATATGTTCCCAGCTTCACTTTGTGACATCTCCAGTTTCTAGAAGATGTCAGGTAGCAGAGAAGATAAAATGTTGGAAGTTCTTAGCAAATGTATAAGGTCATTGTGAAAGGTTGTATAGACAGTTGATACTGTATTGAAACATGTTTCCTCAAAACTAAGTTAAAATTAGCCAGTGATGCAGTCTGATAAGACCCGTCCCCAAAGTCTTCCCCCCCCCCAAAGTTGCAAACATGGGCAGTTAATCAGGTTTAATTAGAATAGTGTGACTGATTGACCTGTACTTTTTAAAATAAAGTTTGGAGTTTTAAAACTTTTTTGTAATCAATCCTGGATGCCAAGATCGAGGGGTTTGATACATATTTAAGGAAGAAAAGAATCCTTTAATACAATGTTTATCCCAACTTTTGTATTTGAGAATCACTTCCAATTAAGGTGCAATTCAGTGGGTTTATATTAGGAATAAGAATTTGTGGCCAAGGTTTTTTTTTAAAAAACTACAAATCCTAGCAGTTATGTCCAGAACCATCTGTGGTGAGAAATGATGGGAATTTAACTTATCAACATCTGAAAGCAGTTTTATATTCATCTAGAAGTCATATCAAACTTAGTGAGACTTACTTCCCTCCAAGTGCATGCCTACAATGGTCTCCCTTCTAAGTTTCCACACTGTTTTCTAACATCATCTAATTGTTTAGCTATTGAGTTGACAAAATTGGTATACCCACATATATCCACAATGTAGACTGTGAAAATGGCTATTAAGCATTGGAGCATTGACCTTTCCCCATTAACCAGGGTTCTTGCTTGCTTAGCATTGGCCCAAACAGTATGTTCCTGCTGAGATTATTATAGGCCAATCCTCCCAAAGAGGACATTCCTTGAAAATTGCTCAGAAGCTTTCATTCACTTGCTGGTTGGAGAGCAAAAATGCAATGTAACCCAATTGCGTGGGCTGTTTACCCATATCCCGGTCCAAAATGCCAGTTCTGTGAACCACACTCTTTATGCTTTGTTCTATTAATTGATCATTCAATGCTCTGACTTCAGAGAGGGTGCAGTGTAAAGACGTCCCTGCTGTGGTACCCATCTTGTAGAGCAGGAGCTCTGTTTTTCCCAGGACATGAAACTTTAAAGTTAGCTTTACTGCCAACACATAAAAGCACTTTTATTTACAAATGCCATTGCTGGCATCTGCTAAGCAGGTCTGATTGTTTGTTCTGCTCTGATGTTTTATTGGCTTTAGATGGAAGATACGTTGCCTTAAGTGTGGTATTGCTGGAAGGCAACAAATGCATTTTACAACTAGCCACAAATGCAGCAGCTCCTTTCTCTATTATTGCATCTAGTTCCTTTTCAGAGCAGTAGACAACCAGAGACAGTGAAAGAGATTAAAAGACTTTTTGCCAAGGAAGGAAGCAATCCCCAGCTGTGGCTTCCCAACAAATCATTCTCCAGTATCCTGAGCCCAGCTGTCCCTTTCCTTCTTTAGTACAAGAAACTTTGGCTTTCAAACAGTCGAGCTGCCTGCCCACAAAGGGTTAACCAGAGTCTACCCAGAAGAGGAGCCCAGTGGATGCCTGCCTGAGCGCAGGAGGAACAATGAATGTGACACTCTCCGATTATCAGTGGCAAATGTTTGAGCTTATCAAATAACAGAGGAAGTCATTTAGTTACAAATAAACCCAACTCTCATAAATAGAAGTCTCTGCACAAGGTGATTTCATTGAACTGGAGGCCACGAAAGGCCACTCGCAGACATGACTCCCACTCTGTGTACACTTGGGAACAGGCCCACAATGATTAATGGCCAGCAAAGCTGGTGGGGGTGGAGGAAAGAAGGAAGCAGAGTCGTTGGAACTCTGGCTGAGAAATGAAGCTGGGCTCCATATCAGCAAAAGAGCAATAAATAAGCATCTCAGGATTACTGCTAGGAAGTGACTCATCCTTTGGAACATAACAGGAGCTTTGCATCCACCCCCCCCACCCCCTCATTCCGGTCCTCCTCCCCCTCTCTCTTCTATTTCTCTCTCTCTGTGGCATTCCTCATTCTCATTCGCTGTGGCAAAGGCCAGTGTGTCCCAGAGTCCTCTTGGCACTTGCTGTATAAAAAAAGAGAGAAAGAAATCAAGAGAGGGAGGGTAGAGTACAAATATGTGAGTGTGATGTGACTCTGAAATGATATTTTTAAAGCGACACCACTTTGCCAGAAAAATCTGGAAGTTGCACCAAAAGATTCTTTAAATGTTGTGGTGTGCATGTAAATGATCTAATTCAGAAGGCCTGACCCTTTGGAGTCGATGACACATTGGGAATTCAGAAAGCATGCAGTGAGTATTCTTACAACACAGCTCATGGAGGGATTTGCCCATTCTCAAAGCAGTTGCCCTAGGGACTTAACCAGTTCCAAAGCACAGATTAATAAGAAGCTACCTGTTCCCTCTTGTAACTCCCCCTTCCACAGGACACTGTTGGCTTACCTTTGTATTGTTCTCACAGGTGTATAGTCTTCCAAACAAAACACTGGGGGGGAGGGAAGCACAGAGTACTTCTATTATCTAAGGAAGAGATTCTATGGCTCATTTGGGGTCCGAAGATGTGTTTAAATGTGGATGTATGTATCAAGGGGAGAGATGTCCAGGAAGTGCCAAGGACATCCATGTGCACGCTGACCCACATGGGTGCCATGTTGGAGACTCATAATTTAATATTTTTACTTTGATATGTAGACTAAAAAAAAAAAAACCTTTTGATGTAAAATAATCATCCTGCACTATTAAAAAATGCCTGCAATCACAGGTTTTCATTATTTACACAATTATTGATTGTGTAATGTGAGGTTTATTTTTATAGTTGGCACTTTTAATGCTCACCTTTCTTTAATGCAGTTAAAGACATTTCTGAAAATCGGATGAAATATATATATGTCCAAACCACATGCATTTTTATATTCTAATGATCAATATTTAATGACAATGCATATTACACAATAAAACAGGCCCAATAAAAATGACTGCTCTTTAGTTCTTTAGAAATGATGTCTGGTTTTTAGGAGCTACCTGTAAAAGTACTTAAATTGCTCTGTATGATTAGCCAAAAGAGCTAATTTCCAACAGGAAGAAAGATGCCCTTGACCCTGGACACACAAAATGGTAGAATTAGCATTTGCTTTCTGTCAAGACATAAAAAATAAAAGAGCTATTTCATGCTGTGTGAGCAATTATCAATTCCTGACTAATTAAACTTTATTTATTTATTACCATGGCTGATATGCCGCTTAATTTCAAAAGATTCTGAGTGGTTTACAAATAACCCAAAAATTAAACTATAGTAACCCAGCTATGCTTTGAAGTGTTACCATTCAACACAGCAGAATCTTCAGATGTTCTCAAATGCCTTTCTGAAAAAATCATATTTTCATGACTATTCAAAAATATAATAGGAAAGGGGTGGTCTAGATATCTGGGGATAAACTGTTCCAGAAGTAGAGGCCACCAATGAAAATGCTTGCATGTGAGGCCTCTGCAGAGGGCATTCCCTCAAATGAGGGATCCTCAGCAAGCCCTCTCTTCTGGATCTCACCAAGTTGCCAGGTTCAACTCAGAGAAAGTAGCCTGAGAGATGTCCAGGTTCTGAGCCATAAAGGGATTTAAATGTGACAACGAGAACTATTAATTGTACCCAGAAGCTAACTGGCAACCAGTGCAGCTTCTACAGTAGTGGTGTTATAGGGGTGAACCTAGGTATCCCCATAACTATTTAGGCTTCTACATGTTGGACCAGATGAAGCTTCCAAATGGTCTTCAAAGCCAGATCCATGTAGATTGTGCTCCAGTAGTCCAGTCCCAAGGTGAAAAAGTCATTTGTGACCTAGGGCAAAACTTCCTGCTCCTGAAATGGCTGCATCTGATGCAGAAGAGGTAATTTTATAAAGGTCCTCCTGGCCACTGTTCTACCTGGTGTTCTCTCACTGATAGTGTTAACACAACAAAGTTTAGAAATGTTTAACATTTGGAATAGCAATTCACTTAAGCTGGCCCTTGAGGGCCCATGGCCACTATTGATTATCTGCATCCCTTTATACCAGGATTCAGACCTGCATATGGGACCTAAACAGGATTGATTGTGCTTGTAGAGGACCTCTTGGGGGAGCAGGATGGGGGTGGTGCATCCATCTTTGCTTTTCTTGACCTCTTAGCAGCCTTCAATACCATCAATCATGGTATCCTGGTGGATTGACTTAGAGGGCTGGGAGTGGGCTATACAGTATTGCACTGGTTTTCTTCCTTCCTCGGTGGGGTGGGGGGGAGGACTAGCCTGCAGCCCCTGCTTTGTGGAGTTCCACAGGGCTCAGCACTCTCTTCACTTCTGTTTTATATCTACATGAAGCTGCTGAGAGAGGGCATCTGATAGCACCTTTCCATCTTTAGTTCTGGATGAGGTTGCACCACATAGCCATGAAGTCATAAGGAGCCAAGCTCAATTGGAATGAGATTATTATATCTCATAATAACAAATTTCAGTAGTTTCCATGAAAAAGCAGAAGAGTAACATCAGGGGTTGGGGATAGTTGGGGATTATGTGAATATATAATGCTTAACATAATTCTGTGGGATCACAGCAGAACTCCAAAAATTGGCCTGGAGATTTCGTCTGAAGAACAATAATGTTTTCAATCACATTTCTCAGTGTATAAATCTTGTCTTTCTAGCAATACATCTGCAGCATTTTTAAAGCATGATAGTGACTCAGAGAAAATCCAGAGAGCAGACAGTGAATTAGGGCATCCACCATGTGACAGTTTTTAACAGTACTATCCTTAGCTTTAGGCAATTTTAGAGTCTGCAGGTCTTATCTTGTAGTTACTGGCAAGATAGCATCTGCTGCCAGACAATTCAGTATTCCTTTGTAAACAACACTAGTGAAACTGAAGGGGATCATCTCACTCAGAAGATAAGAAACAATACTGGAAATACAAGGGATACAATGGAGAATTACTTCGGCATATGGCTGTCAATCAATTAGGAGTAAGATCCACTGAACTTAATAGAACTGATTTCTAGGACATATGCACAGGATCGAATTATTGATTGATCATATATTTTGAGCAATTAATTTGTCAATGCAAGAAACATTGCCATTCCTTCCTATATTTTTTTTTTCCAGTTTAGATATTGTGCCTGTAACACATGAGATTCATTGCTGATATATCTCCACTGAAATTATGAATGTGTATTTGAGTGAAGGCAGACCAGAGTTATGTTAATTTGGTATATGTATCTTCATCCATGATTTATCTAATATCAAAGCTTAAGTCCTTTCAACACGCTATTGCATGTATGTTTGTGTGTGTGTGTGTGTTGGGGGAGAGGGTGATATCTGATATATTTTCCTCCAGTTGTCCTTCCTTTTTCTAATTTTTCTCCCCACTCTCCTTCCATGGAGAATTTCTATACTATTCAATAGTTCTTACTACCCACCCAGGGCATTTAGCTTGCTTCCTTAAACCCTTAAGATATCTTTACTATACAACTATGGTTATCATCCCCCTTCATGGATCACTGCCTTGTCGTGGCGAAGGGGCTTGTGTAACTCAGTGAAGCCATGAGCTATACCGTGCAGGGCCACCCAAGACGGACAGGTCATGACAGAGAGTTCTGACAAAATGTGATCCACTGGAGAAGGAAATGGCAACCCACTCCAGTATCCTTGCCAAGAAAAACCCCATGGACAATGTTAAAAGGCTAAAAGATATGACGCCGGAAGATGAGCCCCTCAGGTCGGAAGGTGTCCAATATGCTACTGGGGAAGAGCGGAGGGCAATTCCAAGTAGCTCCAGAAAGAGTGAAGCGGCTGGGCCAAAGCCGAAAGGACGTTCAGCTGTGGATGTATCTGGAAGCGAAAAGAAGGTCCGATGCTGTAAAGAACAATATTGTATAGGTACGTGGAATGTAAGATCCATGAACCAAGGCAAGCTGGATGTGGTCAAACATGAGATGACAAGATTGAACGTCGACATCTTGGGAATCAGCAAATTGAAATGGACGGGAATGGGTGAATTTAATTCAAGTGACCATTATATCTACTACTGTGGGCAAGAAACCCTTAGAAGAAATGGAGTTGCACTCATAGTCAATAAGAGAGTGGGAAAGGCAGTAATGGGGTACAACCTCAAAAACGACAGAATGATCTCAGTGCGTATCCAAGGAAAACCATTCAACATCACGGTAATCCAAGTCTATGCCCCAACCACTGATGCCGAAGAAGCTGAAGTTGACCGGTTCTATGAAGACCTACAAGACCTTCTAGAACTAGCACCAAAAAAAGATGTCCTTTTCATCATAGGGGATTGGAATGCTAAAGTAGGAAGTCAAGGAGTAATCGGAATAACAGGCAAGTTTGGCCTTGGAGTACAAAATGAAGCAGGGCAAAGGCTAATAGAGTTCTGTCAAGAGAACAAGCTAGTCATAGCAAACACCCTTTTCCAACAACACAAGAGACGACTCTACACATGGACATCACCAAATGGTCAATACCGAAACCAGATTGATTACATACTTTGCAGCCAAAGATGGAGAAGCTCTATACAGACGGCAAAAACAAGACCAGGAGCTGACTGTGGCTCAGATCATGAGCTTCTTACTGCAAAATTTAGGCTTAAATTGAAGAATGTAGGGAAAACCACTAGACCACTCAGGTATGACTTAGATCATATTCCATGTGAGTACACAGTGAAGGTGATGAATAGATTTAGAGGATTAGATTTGGTAGACAGAGTGCCTGAAGAACTATGGACGGAGGTCTGTAACATTGTACAAGAGGCAGCAACTAAAACCATCCCAAAGAAAAAGAAATGCAAGAAAGCAAAATGGCTGTCTGATGAGGCTTTACAAATAGCTGTGGAAAGAAGGAATGCGAAAAGCAAGGGTGAAAGGGAAAGATATAAGCAACTGAATGCAGATTTCCAGAGAATAGCAAGGAGAGATAAGAAGGCCTTCTTAAATGAACAATGCAAAGAAATTGAAGAAAACAATAGAATGGGGAAGACTAGAGATCTCTTCAAGAAAATTGGAGATATCAAAGGAACGTTTAGGGCAAAGATGGGCATGATAAAGGACAAAAAAGGCAGGGACCTAACAGAAGCAGAAGAGATTAAGAAGAGGTGGCAAGAATACACAGAAGAACTCTACAAGAAAGATCTTAATGTCCCTGATGTCCATGCTGGTGTGGTCACTGACCCTGAGCCAGACATCCTAGAGAGTGAAGTCAAGTGGGCCTTAGGAAGCATTGCTAACAACAAAGCTAGTGGAGATGACAGTATTCCAGCTGAGTTATTTAAAATACTAAAAGACGATGCTGTTAAAGTGCTGCACTCAATATGCCAGCAAGTTTGGAAAACGCAACAGTGGCCACGGGATTGGAAAAGGTCAGTTTACGTTCCAATTCCAAAGAAGGGCAATGCCAAAGAATGCTCAAACTATCGCACAATTGCACTCATTTCACATGCTAGCAAAGTTATGCTCAAAATCCTACAAGCTAGGCTTCAGCAGTACGTGAACCGAGAACTGCCGGATGTACAAGCTGGGCTTCAAAGAGGCAGAGGAACTAGAGATCAAATTGCCAACATTCGCTGGATCATGGAGAAAGCACGAGAGTTCCAGAAAAGCATCTACTTCTGCTTCATTGACTATGCAAAAGCCTTTGATTGTGTGGATCACAACAAACTGTGGCAAATTCTTAAAGAGATGGGGATACCAGACCACCTTACCTGTCTCCTGAGAAATCTGTATGCGGGCCAAGAAGCAACAGTTAGAACCGGTCATGGAACAACCGATTGGTTCAAAATAGGGAAAGGAGTACGACAAGGCTGTATACTGTCACCCTGCTTATTTAACCTATATGCAGAGTACATCATGAGAAATGCCAGGCTGGAAGAATCACAAGCCGGAATTAAGATTGCAGGGAGAAACATCAATAACCTCAGATATGCAGACGATACCACCCTAATGGCAGAAAGTGAAGAAGAACTAAAGAGCCTCTTGATGAGGGTGAAAGAGGAGAGTGCGAAAGCTGGCTTGAAACTCAACATTAAAAAAACTAAGATCATGGCATCTGGACCCATCAATCCCTGGCAAATAGAAGGGGTAGAAATGGAAGCAGTAACAGACTTCATTTATTTGGGCTCGAAGATCACCGCAGACGGAGACTGCAGCCATGAAATTAAAAGATGCTTGCTCCTTGGGAGGAAAGCTATGGTAAACCTAGATAGCATATTAAAAAGCAGAGACGTCACCTTGCCGACAAAGATCCGCATAGTCAAAGCTATGGTTTTTCCAGTAGTAATGTATGGCTGTGAGAGCTGGACCATAAAGAAGGCTGAACGCTGAAGAATTGATGCCTTTGAACTGTGGTGCTGGAGAAGGCTCTTAAGAGTCCCCTGGACTGCTAGGAGGTCAAACCAGTCAATCTTAAAGGAAATCAACTCTGATTGCTCATTGGAAGGATTGATAATGAAGCTCAAGCTCAGATACTTTGGTCACCTAATGCGAAGAGAGGACTCTTTGGAAAAGACCCTGATGCTGGGAAAGATGGAAGGCCAAAGGAGAAGAGGACGGCAGAGGATTAGATGGCTGGATAGCATCACTGAAGCAATGAGCATGAAATTGAGCAAACTCAGGGAGGCAGTGAAAGATAGGAAGGCCTGGCGCAATATGGTTCATGGGGTCACGAAGAGTCGGACACGACTTAACGACTAAACAACAACAACAACAATGGTTATCATCAATTATCTTTCAAGATCAGACACTTTGAAAGGCATTATTTGTCTTTAAAACTTTAAAGTAGGATAGGTGGGTCCATAAGTTTCAGTCATGTGATTTTTATTAATTTTTATTATCTACATTATTTATGCACATATTCATTATTTATGTATAGCAAGATGAATATATGCTAAGAATTAAGGACTGATGCTCATTCAGGAGTCTGGGATCAGAAATGGTGCCCAGTTCACAAATGTTTTCTTTTAAAAATCTGGGTTTCCCCCATGGAGTCTTTTTTAGCAAACAAAATTCAGTGGTTGGAAATGCTTCGTAACAGCTGATTTATACTAGACAATTGGAAGGTTGAAATCCTTCAGATCAATGGCATATTATCCTGGAATCTACTAGGAGAATCTAATCAAACTTCTGACAGTCCTGAAGTAGAATACATATCAACTGATTTAGTACGCACAGAAGGCTGCTTTTACTCAAGCAGCAAAGGTTGGCAGAAGATTTAGAAGATGGCCAGTTACGATGAACAACAGTGGCATTCCTGTTCCTTTCATAGCTATGTGGAAGAGAGAAATTTTGGCAGGTCCATTTTGTTCTGCAAAGGAAGGAAACTGACATTCTTCTACCCAACCATGAAAAGAACAGGAGTTCTGTTCCCATTGGCATCTGGACACCCACCTCTCCTGGCATGGGACACCACTTGCAAAAAGTGAGTTTTAGTCAATGCTTTCATGTTTTAGCAAATGCATACAAAATGGGTACAAAGAACTTTGAACTTCCTTTTATCAAAAATCTTTTACCCATTTATAATCAACTATCCAGAACTTGGACTGCTACAAAAACTGGAAAGATAAGGACCACTTGTAACTTGCAAAAATGAGA
This sequence comes from Liasis olivaceus, assembly GCA_030867105.1. Classification (NCBI taxonomy): domain Eukaryota; kingdom Metazoa; phylum Chordata; class Lepidosauria; order Squamata; family Pythonidae; genus Liasis; species Liasis olivaceus. Next base: position 22,992,914 of record CM061352.1, read on the forward strand.
ACTATGGCTGGAATGTAATCACAACTCTTTTGCTTCTCTGTTAATCAAGGACATGTAATGTACTTTGAAAAGAGCCTCAACCTGTCTCCTAGATTTCTGAAGTGGTAAACGGATAATTAACTCCCAAGTCAAGTTCAGAAAAGGAGAAAAAACCTCACTTTTCACCTTCGAGCCTGTATGTGAAAGGATATTTCATCTTATCACAAGATTTCAAAGAAATAATTTCTTCCTATACTATAATCTTGTCCCCTCTCCAAAAAAACCCCCTTCAAATAGTGTGTAAAAGTATGGTTGCAACTAGATTTAAGTTGAAAATATAATGGCAATGCCTGACAGTGTATCCCAATGGCAAGAAGATCTCCATATCTTCCTTCATGCAGGGCAATCTCATGTTAGTGGTCTCTTCTGTAGGCTCTGATAAGAAGAGGCCTTCTTAATCAAATGAAACACTTACATTGTCTGGCATTCTGTCTCACAGGGGCCCAAAACAAGACATGAATCCAACAGAGACCACTTTCTCATGTTCTCCCGCACCTAACTTTGAGAGACATAATGTTATTTTATGTATTCCTCCAATGACACTTTAAAACTATTAAGCCTGGAGTTAATCATGATATGACACCATCATCAAGAAATAAATTATTTGTGCAGTAGAGAACAGAAAAAGCTAGGTGCTATAATTTCATTTAGTGATCCTTCCCCTTCCTGATTTTTATGTCTTTCTCTCTTCCTAATTTGTGTATGTCTTCATCTCCTTAGGGTGTGCCCCCCCCCCACACACACACAACTTAGACCACTAACTGGAACTTAGAAGCCATTTATTTACTTACTTATTTATTTATTTATCTTTATTTATTTTTTAACACATTTATATGGCCACCCAACTCACACACAGTGACTCTGGGCAGCTTACAAAGTAAAACCCCAATACAAAAAACCCATCAACTCCCACTCCCTGTGGCAGCTAAAAACACAAGCAACATAATCACTTGATTGACTCCTTTTCAGCTTCAGGTTCCCAGGGCTGCTGGCAAAACCACATCTTCAGGGCCTTCTGGAACAACATTAAGGTGAGGGCCAATCTTGCCTCAGAGGGAATAACATTCCACAGAGAGGGGGCCACCACAGAAAAGGCCCTTCTTCATGGTCCCATCAGATGTACTTCCCTCAGCGATGGGACCCACAACATACCCAGCCTCCCCACTTTGGGGAAAGATGGTCCTGCAAATAACCAGGCCCCAAGCCATGTAGGTCTTTAAAGGTGATAACCAGCACTTTGAATTGGACCTGGAAGCAAATCAGCAACCAACGCAGCTCCCACAAAAGAGGTTGACACATGCACAAATCTGGACTTGCACAGAACTATGTGGGCCACTGAATTTTGAACCAACTGAAATTTCCAAATATTCTTCAAGGGCAGCCCCATGTAGAGTGTGTTACAATAGTCCAAATCCGGGTGACTACAGCATGGGTGACTGTGAGAAGGTACATATTAGTATTATACATACAGTATTATACAATACTGAAATTTAGGACACATAACATGCAGTGCAAGATTTGGTTTTTACATCCATTTGAACCTATACAATAAAGAGCAGCTCTGTTTCTTTCCATTGCCCCAAAGGGCAACCATGAAACAGTGGTATTTCAGTGACTCATTTGCCAATTGAAGCAACTGTGAATGAGCAGTTCCCTTATTTTAAGTTACACAGTATATAACAACACAATGCAACTGGGGACTTTAACAATGGGTTTGAGGGGTCTCAGATTACTCTATTCTGCCTTTATATCAATAAGATTGTAGGTGATTCTGAAATATTTTACTAAATACGTTTAGTATTCAGTCTGGGATCTCATTTATGGAAATGGTGTTTACACTGAAGATATTTTTTTATTTCTAATCTTTAGAAGAACATAATAGTCTATCTCTTAACCAGGGAAGGTTGTACCTATAGAACATTATTTAAGTTGCACAGCATGGACAGATGGAGATCCTTCCCTCATGTATCTAAGTGAAGCAACCTCTTTTTTTCTGCTGTGTTCTATGGTGGTTTGCATCTGATCTTCAGATCATACTCTAAATCATCTTGACCCCAGTTCAGCTGGTAATGTTTTCCTTCTTATACTGTTACAGAGTGTGCTGTGGAAACAATCTGACATTATTCATCAACCATTCTGTTGGTGACACAGCTGCATCCCCAGCTCAGAAATCTGCATCAGTCTGAACAGCACCTGATTAGCTATGGTAAGGGGGTCTCTGTGTGGCTGATTCTTTTTCTGAACAGGGATTCAGTGCACTTGTGGAGAAGTACTCAATCCACGATCTAATGCTTTGAATGGGCCTCTTTTGGTTCTGGGATTTCTATTCTCCCTTGTGTCCCAATTTCAGCTGATAAATAGTCTCCCTTTCAATATGCCTACACAAAATACTTATGCAAAACCAGAGTGAATTTTGCCAGCTGGCTAAACCTGCTGGTCTAGCCATCTGGCAAAACTCACCACCTCCTCAACCCCAACCCACATCAAGGAGAGTGATTGATAGATCCTGTCAGCTGGTGACATGGGTGGGGGGGAATGGGAGAAAAATAAGGTTGGAGGAATCCATCAATCCCAGTACTATTTGTCACTATTATCAGTGGGAGCAACAAACATTAGAGTTTTCTGCCACCGAAAAGACTGCTACATAACCCTTTAATTTGACTGTGAAAAAAAACCTCCAGCATGCTTAAGGAATCTTTTGCATATCTCTGTGATTTTTGCAGCTTTATTTTCAAAATCCAGAGATAATAGTAGCTGATGCCAAGGTGTAATCTTGACACAGTCTCTGTATTCGCACAACTCAAGTCAGCTGAAATTCTAAAAGCTGCATATGATTAGCTTTTTAATTTTATTTAAACTTTCACATACAGAAAAGGAAAAAAGATACCAGAAGAAAAAGAAAGGAAGTGTGGAAAAGAAAAAAGACAAAAATATATAATATATATTTTAAAATGGTTTAGTTTTGCTTTGTTTTTAAAGAACGTCATTAAAACCTGACCACATAGGTCAATATAAATCAGTCTTTCCATTACTTCAGTAAAGGACCAGCTTATAATTAGAGAGGGAACATGTATCATCAGTACAAGATTGTAAATCCTGAATGGCACAGTCCTTCCATCACAAAGGAATCATCTTTTATACATATATACCCATGCTCAATACATCTGTGGTTATTTATATAGTGATAAATTGCCATTTTATATTTATTTCAAACTCACATTGACATCTTTAAATCATATTAATTACCCCAAAGACATATTAACTGAGTTATGGATATTAGACCCAAACAGGACCATGTCTGTACCATATGGATAAAAGTCTCCATCATTTACATTTCTAGTATAATGAAGTTTACAGCCAGCATTTACAAAACTTTTGGTGTGGTGTTCAATAAACATGAACAAATATTTTGTTGAATTAATGCATCTTACAATGAAGAGAAATATTTTTTAAGGTTCCTAACCATTCATTTGTTAATATAGAAAATGTATCTCTTTACCCCAAAGTTCTGGCAAATACCTATTACCTACCTTATGAATATCCTTTAATTCTTTATGAAAAATACTGTAGATTTGAAATTTTCCAAAATGCAGTATATTCCAAGAATTTTAAGGCAGCTAATGCATCTGGACCAAACTGTAAAATCAAAAGCTTTTAATTGAACATATTGCCATTCCAATTTTAGACACACTAAAATCCTCTTGCAATAACACACCTAATTTAAAATTTTGATTGGCAAATTATCTGATCTAAAGAATGTATATTTACATATGAATTTTAAAAAAGATTTAATTTCAATTATCCCAAAGTGTAAATTCAGCATATAAAAAGAATCAAAATTAGATTAAATGGTCAGAGCATCAAAGCAAATCAGCAGAAGCCAACAGAGAATGCAAGTCAATGAAAGGATCTGTTGATGGTGGAAAACATGTGGTTTAATGCCAGACAACCTCTCTGGGTAGGCAGTTGAAAAACATCCCAGCACACAGTGGCAAATCACTTATGTACTTTGCCAAGAAAACGTCATGTATGTGTCCAACATAGTCATCAGAAGTCTAACTTGACTTGGAGAAGGCTCACTCTTTAATTTCTTCAGGAATGCATTCTAGGGATGAGGTGACTGAGACAACCCTTTTTCATGTACCATATGCCTACTATCCAAAGATGGCATTCCTCTTCAAGGAAAGGGGTCAGCAAAGGGGTATTGCCAAGATTACAGTGTTGTAAAGGAAAGTGTTAACAGTTACAGTTGCACTCAGAGCCTGTCTTCTAAAAAGTTGCTTTGCCAGACCATTGGTCACCTGCCTGGTGTCTGCCTGCCTGCCTGCCTGCCTGCCTGCCTACCTGCCTACCTATCGTTGCTTAATAGTTCAGGGTGTCAAAAGATATCTCATCAGTGAGAGCATAGTGTATGTGTGTGTGCGTGTGCGTGTAAATAAACAAGGTAGGAGGAAACAAATAGCACATAAATTGCAGAACCTATTGATACAGAAAAGTTGCAGATTTGCTTCCTTACAGAACTGCCAAGAGCATTAAATTGGAATTTCTCACTTCTCAAGGAGGTAAAAAATGCATCTCTACCTACCTACCTACCTACCTACCTACCTACCTACCGTTGTCAAGGTCACCATCATCTATCAGACTGTGAAGATGTTGAAAGCTGACACTGAGGTTTTCTTCATGCAAAGCAGGTACTTTACCACTAAACTTTGGTGTCTGCCCAAACATTATATCATAGTGAGGAACATATCTGGGAAATCGACAAAGTAAATTTGATTTAGAGTGCCTTCTTGAGATTAGCACTAGTGCCTTGCTTTGAAAGATTATATAATTGCCTTAAGCTTTGGAGGAATTTATCCTAAAGGTTTTTTGTATATCACCATTACAAAGGCAAGCAATTGTTTTCTTGACTATATCAGCTTTGCAGTTTGCTTACAGCTTTATTTTACAACTCTTTTCAGAACTCAGACCAATGTACTTAATATGAACCCAAAATTGGAGGGAGAGGTACTAATTGTATTTTACTCCCCTTTTGTGTAGAATGAGGGTGAGATTGCGGATACACCAGGATCTGTAGCTCAGGGGACAGGACTTTCTCTTTCTCTCTCTCTCTCTCTCTCTCTCTCTCTCTCTATATATATATATATATATATTCGATTGATTAGCTGATTAGCTGAAAAGAAAGGCTGGTTGACTCATGTTTTTAGCAGTTTAAAGTTGGCACAAGATGAAAACAGGTTGGATTTTAATGGCTTTGGAGGGGCCATCATTCCAGACAGCTGGTAGATTGACTTGTTTGGAATGGAATTACTCTCCCAGAAGAAGCAGGTACATATATACTTAGTTTAAGGGTGTTATTGGACCTCAATCTTTCTCTGGTTTTCCAGATGGATACAACAGCTAGGAGTTCATTTATCTACTTTGGCTGATCTATCTATCTGGAAGGTAATGACTTTAAAATTGTAGCGTTAATAACTTCCAGGCTTGACAAACAATGCACTCTATCTAGGTCTGCTCTTGTGTCTTGTCCAGAAACTTCAGATTGTACAAAATCCAGCAGTGGAACTGGTCTTGGGGGAAAAACAAGGAGAATATATAACTGGGCTTAAAACAGTACACTGCCTGCCAATTCATTTCTGGGCAAAATACAAAATGCTGATCATGCCCTTTAAAGCCCTACACAGTTTAAATCCAGACTACCTAGGAGAATGTCTCTATCTCTATTAACCTCCATGTTTATTGAGATCTTCTGAGAAGACATGTCCACAGTTGTCTGGCATCACTCAGGGCTGTATCTTTTCCACTGCTGCTTCTACTCTTTGAAATACATGCCCTGCATCTTTTCCAGTTTTTAAAAATGCTCTTGAAATGCATTTTAACTGTTGATTTTAACTGACAACTTTAATTATTACTTTTGTTTACTTTAATTCCTATTTTAACTGTTGTCTGCATCTTGATTTTACATTTATTCTTTATTGGAAGTGGCTGGGGGACTTTGATTGTTGGCAGTGTACCAAGTTAAATAATAGATAAATAATCTGTAAAAATATTCAGCAAAGGTGTTACAATGATCCACCAAAAAAACAAAAAAACCTCCGTTGAGTTCTGCTGAATCTGCCGGCATCTTGTTGCAGCTGCATCATTGCTGTGCAAAAAGCTTTTCTGCATTTGAGGGACATCACAGTGCTTGACTATGATCTAATAAAGATTTGTGGCTGTGGTTGATGGGAAGAAGTTGCAAGCAAAGGGGTTAAAAGAGACAGAGAGGGTTTAAAAAAAAAAGCCTGCTCCCTTGTAAAGATAACAGGGGCACACAGCAGATGTTCCATGTGGAGACACTTAGTTTTATGGTTCCACCTGTGTCCATTTAATACTTTTAAAAGCCACCTCCTGCTCAGTTGTGTAAGCAGATAGGAAGAGTTAGAGTTCTTCAGGCATGCTGTATGTGTTGCTAGTTTTAAAGGCATGTGTAGATTGTCTATATCCTATCCACAGGATGTTTAGCTGTGGGAGAGAGATCAAAGGAATATGTTTATTTTTGCCTTTTTAAAATGCAAGAATACAGGAAGCTGTTTTTGTCAGATTGTTGGTATGTCTAGCTTACATAAACAACAGCTTTCTTTCTAGAGAGCTTTCTTTTCAGCCCTGGCTGGAAATATCAGGGACTATCTGAGGTGTAGAGCATCTAGTCCACTGTTGACCTGTGAGCAAGCTACTATTCTATTACCCAGAATATTCCCAAATTACTGGACTTTATTTTTCCCAGTCCTTACGATTCTGAATGATCAGACTGGTGAGTCTTTGTGGAGCTGTTCCCTGTCTTCCTTTTCTTGCAAGTCTTCCTGCAGGTACCATACCCTAAGGGAATTGAGAAGAAGTAAAATTGGAAATGCAGGTGAGAGAGAAAAGCCTTTGCTTTGCCAGGGGATAAGCTGACATGTAAAATTCCAGGCTCTCTTGATATGATGTTCCCATACATATCAAAGTATCATGGCACTGTTGGATCACTTGGGAGCCTCCATCTTGCAATGAAACTGAGGCTCCTGAGATTGGCTAGAACTGGTCACCTGCTGTGAGCCATTATGAGCCAGGCAGGCTAACATAACTTCGCTGTCCATACTTCATTCTGGACTTTCAGAATGGTATTTCCAGACAACTGGTATTTCTAGATGAGAGGCTTCTAGCTGTAAGTTGTAGGTCACAAAGAAAAGTTTTAAATAAATGTAAAGGGAGTTCAGTTGATATTTATTTATTCATTCATTTATCTATCTTTGTTTTTTTTTCTCTCATCAGCATCTGTGTAAAAATGACCAGCAAATGAATCCCACCTGGAATTGTGTTCAGTCTATTTCATTCTGTCTAAAAGATCTTTTGAGCAGCTGGCAAAATATAAAAAGATGAGTAGTGGCCCAGACTGGAAAGAAAAAGATGAGAAGTTGAAGATCCCTCTGGAAGTGGAAAGCAGCTCTATAAATAATGGGTTTTTACTGTGCTTCCTGTGAGTAATTTTTCTTTTCTTTGAGAACCTCCTTCTCCAGCCTTCATTCTTTCAGAGTCTGTTTTCATAACAGAAATATCTCCAGTGAAATTACACAGGAAGACATCTCCAACCTACAGTTTCCCTATATCTGAAACTCAGGAAAGTGCTCCCAGTTTAGAACCTGACTATTCCAAATCTGCAATTCTCGAGAATGCTGTATTAGGTGAATTTAGAATTCTCTTCAAAATGCTGTATTAGGTATTATATTACATTTATTGAAAGAATGGCTTTCGTTTCACCATGTTGTATATACGTCCGTGTCCATCTCTTAAGACTGGATAGATAACAGCTATGGGGTATCTCACAAATTATCACCGTTATATTTTTTTTTTCCCCCAATCTTCCTCCAAAGAAATGAAGGTATGCATGGTCTCCCTTTTCTTCACCCACAACATTCTTTGTCTTTTGGCTAAGATCAAGTATTAAGTAGGTGGCTGGCTGGCCCCAGTCATCTAGTTAATTTTGTGATTATGCAAGAAATGGGGCAAAGTCGGTGGATGGCCCAAAGGCAACAGTTAATTTTAGGGCTGGTGTGAGTGGCATGAATGTGCTTTTCTGCTGAAGCTGATTCTTGTATCTGCTCCCTATGTATAATATGAATACTGCCATGGGATACCAGCTTTATGAATTCATTTAAGGATATTATACAAGGGCAGGGTAGAAAACCAGCCTTAGAAGGGTTTTATTTCTGTGAACTCTATTCTGCAACATATTGTTCTCCAGACAAGTTTGATTACGTATCCCATCATGCCAAGCCAGCATAGCCAGTGGTGTGCCTGCTGGGAATGAAGGGACTGGAATTCAGTTTGAAAAAGCCTGCTGTCGATGGTTCCTGCCCCTCAAAACTGTACATGAATGAATCAAAAATTGAATCTGGGTGGAGGAAGAGAAGGGTGGGGGAATCAGGATATTCACATCTCATTTTAGAGATAGCAAGGCCTCTTCCTTTCCCTGCAGCCATAACAAAAATAATTGGGAACAAATGTAGTTAAATGAAAACATATGCTGCCACAGATACAGAGAGAAGTTTCCGGAAATAGAGCAGAACTATAATTGAACATACTGCAAACTCAAATAAAAAGGAGGAAAGGCATCCAAGCATACACACAGAGCTCCAGGTATGAGCCGCTGGAGGAACATCGTGCTGCAAAAGAGGCCAACAAAATTGCAGGAAGAAGATACTTGTGCAGCTGCAGAGAAGGGTGATCATTAAACTGAGACTTTAAAAAGGGATTAGATTTCAAGGGCAGATAGAAGTGTCAACTCTGAAGGTGTCTGAATTCTGGCCTGTCCTATTGGTACTGCTAAAGAAATGACCTAGACTGTCAAATGGCCATTAAAAAAAAAAAAAATCTGGCTTGGGCAATAGCCCAGCCGGCTTTCATGCCTAAGTTGGGACTAGAACTCACTGTCTCTTGTTGGTGCATATGAGAAGAGAAATTGATAGGGTGACGATAATTACATGGTGAATGGTTGAAGAACAAAACGGAGACATTTAGGAAAATACTGTGCAATATCTTGAATGAATGTCATGGGGGGAGATATTCTTTCACATATCACTGATTTATACAATTTATTTAGCACTTGCTACATTCTAGTTTTCAGCCAGAAACATAGCATCATGCACAAAATCTAAATCTTTGATCAAGTCCGTAATGAACGTATGTCTATCACTATGGCCTTCAGAAAACTTGGCTTTTTCCTTGCACTTTGGGGCCAGAATAAATGGAGTTTCCCATGTGGAGAGAGATGTAAGTGTGATCTTCTGATCACCTATTAATATTTTGGATTTTTGGTTTTTGTTGTGTACCGTTCAGAGTTGCAAAGTCTGAGCTGGACAGTAATACAAATTTTATAAATCCAATTTATACCAGGGCAGGAATGGAGCCTGGGTGTTTAGGCCCTGTGTATTTCTGGGGGAGGAAGTTTGAAATTTCTAGTGTTTTACCTTTGGGTTCAACCATGTCATTTCAGTACCTTACCTTGAAAAAGGACTCTAGGATGGATATGCAAACAACACAAGAAGTTACTGAAAGGTAAAAGTTTGCTAAGGACCCCAGTGAGTCTTATGCATGATGGAAATTTGATTTCCTAGTTCCTTTTCTGATTTTTAACTACTATATACCTCTGCTTTCTTACTGTGATTGAATCATGAATGACTTTATGTTGCAATCTATTCTGCACTATATTTATAGCCTTCAAATCATTCTTGACTCCTGGCGACTGCCTGGAATTTTCCTGGCAAGATTTTCAGAAGTGTTTTGCCATTGCCTCCTTCCTAGAGTGACTGGCTGAAAGCCACCAGCTGGCTTTGTGCCTAAGACAGGACAGGAATCCATGGTCTCCTGGTTTCTGGCCTGGTCCCTTAAACCACTACACCAAACTTGTATGTATATACAGTATGTGTTTAAGCCTACTTCCACATTGACTTTATGCATGGCATAAAAACATGGCAACTGTTCCAGGGAAAGACAGAAGTTTTCTATCCTGGGCAATACACTCTGCCCTATTATGTCAATGGGTCCTGCCTTTTCCCAGGCCTCTTTCTCAGTGGGAAACTCTACTCTTCCCCATAGGTCTTACTGTTCAATGGAAGATGCCTTGCTTAATGTGCAGCATCTTGCTGATCATTCTTTTAGCAGTAGTCCTGAAAGGAAAGAGCAAACTCCCTATGTGGACTGCTTCTGTCCACAGACACTTGTTTGCTTGTCCAAGCATTGGACAATCACCTAAGTATTTTAATAGCATTGTGCTATTAATGCAGATACAAACATTCATTAAACTGTGTGGTCCTTCAGGGTAGAAAGCAAAGAGGTGTATCAGGAAGGGGGGGGGGGGCAAGCACATTAGCACTTCTCTGCAATTCCTTAAGCCAAATGCAATAATAGAGGATAACTGCACGATTCCAGGAAAGCATGAAGCTGCTTTAAGACATTGAGACAGGTGCACTGTGAGGATTCGCATACACACATAAGCATCTTTCTGCTTTGCAATCTAAAGCATGATATACTTTTCACACACACACACCAGTTTAAAATTAACTTGAGAGACCTTAATTGTACTGGAGTGAAGAAAACAAGAAAATTAGCTCTGTGTTAGGCAGCTAATTTTGGTTTAATTCTATATCCTCCAACCTTTGGTACATGCTCATTTTGGCTTGATTGTAACCCACAGAGATTAGCTGTTCCTTAAGCCAATGGTGGTTAATTTATTTTCTACCATCAAGGTCCATGGAGAAGCATAGCCATCAGAGTCAGTGGTGCTAGGCCTACTGGAAAAAACAGAAGTTTCAACCAATAAGTCAAAACCACCCTCCAAGCCCTATGTTCAATTTTGGACATCCGTACATCAAGTGTGAGGGCTGCATTAGAGACACGTTTTGGTGTGGCAAGTATTGATATTAGAAATGTAGTGTGTATGACCTTTGTGGGGTTGTTCTTAACAAATAGGCCATCCTGTTCTGTATATAATATCTGGGCCAATGTTTTGGCCTCAAAACATTTAAAGGCTGTAGGATCAGACAGACTTCTTCTGGTGTAAAAGAATCTCCTAGTAGCCATCAAGGATCTAGCTGCTGTTTCATTTAGATGCTCATGGTGGGCTTTCCAGGATTGTGAGGTATAGAATATTGCCCCAAGATATTTGAAGAAGGACATTGGTTCTATGCAGGTCCCACCTGCCATCCATCTGTGCCATTTTGCCTTATGGCAAAAACCATTATTTTGGACATCTGATGGTTAATACTTAGTTTATGAAGATCACAAAAGCACTTTGGCACTGTGACATGGGTTAGAAAAATAAAATTGAAAATAAGGTGCAACAAAGCTAAACCAAAAAGGAGGCGCTAAAGATCCTGCTTACCTTTCTGCTAAAGCTGCTCTATATCATTGCTGTGCTATTATATTACAATCCTTCTCATTGTTATGATCAATAAAAGTATCAGACATAAAGACATCAGAATCCAACTAAATTTAGGCCAGCCTGTAAGATCAGGGTGGGGCTCCTTGTCCTACAATTCTGGGATGTCAGAAGAGCTAAAGTTAGAAGGTTCTCCTGCTCCTTAGTAGTCCCAATGCTATGGAATGGGCTCCCCGCTGAAATTAGACTGGCCCCCTCCCTGGTAGCTTTTAGGAAGTTATTAAAAATTGAGTTTTATTCGTATTCACTTACACTTAAATAACTTTACTATTTGCTTTTGTGATTTAAGTTGTATTGCTCTTTAATTCTGTTTTTATTATGATATTCTAACCGCTTAGAGTTGTGAGATTGCAGTGGAATAAAAATTTAATAGATTAATATCTAATTTTTTTAAAAAAACTGAAAAGCTCTGGTTAGATAAAGGGATCAACCAGCCAGATGCTTCTGGGAGGCCAAAATGAGGACAACAGCAGCAGCAACTAGTGTTTAGAGAGATTCTGCCTCTGGTCATAGAAACAGTAGAGCACCATCATGACTAGCAAAAGTCTTATTTTTGAAAGTTGGTAGTTGTCATCACATTCTGCAGTAGCCGAATGGTATGTTGAGAAGCACTTCCTTTGCCATTCTTGGTCTCCTATATTCAATTCCCTCAGATATCCCTGCGTTCTATACAATTCTCCTCCCAGGCCATCATATGCTAAATGCAATGCTTCATATTAGTCACTGGTCCTTGTCTGGCTCCATGAATAAATCTCTGAGTACCAGTGTTGGGATTTTTAGGTTTTCTATTATGAAGTTGGCATGGATTTTTATACCTCCACTACACAGGGTCATTTCACAATGGAAAGAATAAGTCAAGTCAAATCTCTTTGGAATCCAGTTCATCTCTTGATGATTTCATAAGTGCTTCCATGAAATTTATTGGCAGGAGTATGGAAGCACTTTGCTACTGTTGCCTTCTAGATATTTCTTTGACTTGTTAAACTTGACTGATCTCAAAAAAATGAAGCAGTCAGACCTGGTTCATATTTGGATCTGAGAAGAGCTAGACTGAAAAGTCAAAGAAACTTCCTAGATGAAAACAACAGCAGACCATGACCGATTGTTGTCAAGAAAACCACATAGTTTTCAGTACGTTCCCAGGAATCAAATTTATGTGCACAGTTAAATAGCATTCCCTTCAGCAGACTTAAACATTCAATTGCACATTCTAAGCCCATTTACCAAAGAAACTGTTTAAAGTTTCCACACCTGTTCTGACTGAAAACACAATTACTGTACAGTCAAACTGTTTTCCATTAATAATTTTTACTGACTAAGCTTTGATTGTTAATGGGGCAGGGGAATGATTCTTTCTTTCCTGAAGGAGTGGTTGCATTGAATGCTGACGGCTAGGTTAGTCAAGAGGCCCTTTCCATTTGCCAGAGAATAACTGAGTGCTCACTGAAACTAGTCATATTGATGAGTAAGATTTCCTATGGATTTGGTTTTATAAAAAGAAAAATCTTTCAAGCATAGAGCTGATCAGAAGACAGACAGACATGGGAAGTTTAAAAGGATCTTCCAATTTCTGCTTTAGTCTATATAGCTAGATAGGGTTGTGTTGATGTAAGACAGTGTTTTTCAAACTTGGCAACCTTAAGATGTGTGGACTTCAGCTCCCAGAATTCCCCAGTACACTATGTCTCTGAAGTCAACTGTTAATTGAAACTTTTACAAATCCTTCCCAGAAAGAAGCTTCACACTGTGGCACCGGACTTTTCCTTTGAATGGCCTCTCCAGTCAGCCATTTTTAGGAAGCCCATGCTTTAACTTCTTACTTCTCAAACGTTAAATACAACTCCCTCCCCATTTCTTTTTGTCCTTTAGAAACAGAAAACAGTCTGAGAAGCCAAGTCATAAAAGTCTTGGATGCAATTGGCCCCCAGATACAACGAACTATCACCAAAATGTAATGTTCCTTGTTACTAAAGTGTAAAATTATTTGTACTTGAGAAGGAATAATTTTTACTATCTTCAGTTAATTGTAAATGAAATTAAATCTTTGACCTCATTAACTTATGTTAAATTTATTTTTTCTTCTACTTTTTTGGTCTCATTCCACCTACTTTGGAATACACTCCCCAGCATCTCATTTGTTATGGTTTGAATTTCACCCTTAGCTTTGACATTCTTCAGTAAAGGCTCACCATCCTTCAGTGAAAACCTTCAGTGAAGCTTCACCATCCAAATGTGTAGTTCCCCTGTCTACATCTGTACTGGCACAGACCTACAAGGATTGAAATGCCACATGCATTCAAAATCATCCAAAGTTTCACATTTGTATACATGGTTACCCATGGCCACTTGCAACAGATACTTTGTAGAGTTTATGCTTTGGTTCTTTGTTTAAAATGTATTTGTGTGTGTGTGTGTTTTCTTCTTAAAAAATTGCATCTAAAGGAAGTTCAGGGTTTAGGTTTCTCAGATCCGAGAGGCAACAACAGCTTTCTCCAATCATTTCTAAGGTGCAGGCAAATGTAAAACAAATCTCTTTTCTTTTCTTCTGTTGCTTCTGGGCAAGAATTTCAAGTCTCAGGTTTAATCAAAGTGCTAATCCTCTGAGATTTACACAGGACAATGTTGTATTCAGTGTTTTTCCACAAAAGCAACTAAATGCTACAAATGCTGGTGAGTAGTAATGTATTCCCTGGAGTCCCTGAAAGAAACAGGCAGGCTGAAGCAAACTTTGCTGTTGCCTACAAGAGGAACAGATCTCTAATTTTCATAGCAGAATACTCAGATATGAAGCTCCTCATGTTATAATGAAAAAAAAAAAACTTATTTGCTGAAAGGATAACAAAAATGGGTATACTTGTACGTTTACTTGGCTCAGATTTTCTAGGATTGAGTATACTTCTTGTATTAATACATACAGCTTGTATGTATGCTGTGACATATTGTGTCCATTCAAGGCCCAAACCTCATGGAGGAAAACTAGGGGAACTTCAGATATTGTTGGACTACAGATCCTATCAGTTCTTCATGCTAGCTAAAACTAATGACAGATTAAGCCCAGCAACTTCTAGGGAGCTATAAGCCGTCTACCATGACTCAGAAGACATATCAACCATCCTTTGCTCGACATCCTTCAGATGAATTGAATTTTTGATCTCGATAATCTCCAGCTAAGAGCTGTTGGCTATGCTGTTCTAAGATCATGGGAGCTGAAGTTCAACCCAACTTTACAGGCATTCGTTCAGGAAACAATAGTTCTATTAATAGTTATTAGCTGAGGTGGTTAAACAGTTAACTTGATGAAAAGGTAGAACTGGAGTGAGCAGCAGCAATGCTATGGCCACCACAGCTGGGCCGCAAGGAAGTTTTCTGTATCTCTCTGCTCTCATTTAGTGATGATTCAGATTTCTGCAGCCCAGATATAACAACTATATCCATAAACGTGGATGAACCTATGTCTCATTCTCCTCTGCTTCCTGAGATGTTTGCTTCTATTAACTAACATGCTATATTTAGAAATGGTTTACCAAATGAACTGTAAGGTGCTGGTTCTATATAACACAAACCCAAAGCCTGGATAAGTCAAAAGGCTAAGTCAAAATCAAATCAGTCCCTTTATAGCTTAGCATGTTGTATGAATGTTGTTGTGTCTGAATCCAATAAAGCTATGACAATTCTTAGCTATGATTTATTCAAACCAACAACTCTTAATCTTGATTTATAAGTCTTAAGGTCAGAGGGTCCATGGGGGATCAAAGAGTCAAGATGATGAGTGTAACTGCACAATCTTTAATATGCCATGCAGGCATTTAAAAAGGGGGCAATGCTTTAGTCACACTCTCCACCTTGACTTTTTTTGCCAACACCACTCCCCCATAGATGCTCCTGGTAAAGTTGATCAGAGTTTTAACTGTAATAGAAGATAATGTTTCTGCTGTGCTCTTTGTAGTAAGGACAGTGGGATCACTCCTAAATGTAAGAACATTTAGGAGCGATCCTAAAACTCCTTCACATAACAAGCCATAGTCTGGCATTTATTACCTCCCATCACAGAGTAATGCGTTTTGACCTATGGGCTAAAATATATGGTCAGAACAATGTCATGGTATAGCTTTTACTGAACAGGACCATTTGGAATGCAGAATGTTTGAACATTTGTTGGCTAAGAGACTTTGGGCAAGTCACTCTTGCTCACCCCAACCTACCTCACAGGATATTGTGGAGAAAAGAAGAGCAGACAGAATTATGTGTCCTGCCTTAAGTTATACAAAATAAGGTAGGATATAACTCAAATTAAAAAAAAAAAAAAACATTTACATTTATATACAAATAGATGGTAAATTTACATATACAAAAGCTCTTTCAAAGATGGGGTAGACAATACTTTTATTTGCATTTGGAACTTGATTATTTCTCAGCTGCTGTCCTGGAGTGTTCAGCATAATTTTAACTAAAAACCCAGCCTATACAAGCCAAAAGTCCCCAGTGATGAATACATTCGACAGCTGCTACACATTTGTGGAAGCAACAAAATGCATGCAATTTTTGAGCATGTGGCAAACTTACTGAGCAACCCTGTAAGCACATGATTTGCCAGGTATGTTTAAACTGCACATATTCCATATTCACTATTTTTATATTATTCTATTGCATAACACCCCACATCTCAGCAGGTACTACTGAATTATCTAGACTGAAATAGATGATTTGCCAACAAAGCAAACCTAGTGAAAGACCGGCTGCCCCAAATAACAGATGTGTTCTTTGAGGGCAGTGACTTAAGCTGGGCCTGATCAAAGACTGCCAGATTCTTACTTCTACCAGCTCTGGCCAACCCAAAGACTGTTTGCTTCCATCAATCACAGGAACCAAATTTGCACCTCCATTTTGTTTGTTTGCAACTGAAGAGGTTTGAACCTGCAGTCCTGGGTTGGTATCTAGAGAAGACCAAGCTTTACCATTTTATGTCAAGTCATGACAAATCTATCTCCTATTCAGGCCCTAGGGCTATAACTCACATTGCATTCATGTCACCTTTTGTTCATAACATCAGATAGTAGGCGTTATGAAAGATTTGGAGACCTGCTATGCTTCAGTGTTGGCAGCATTGGGCTAAGTAGAAAAATATGGTTTAAAACAGTCTTACTTTTCCTTCTCTCTCTCTCTCTCTCTGGTTTTTTGCTGAGTAAGTTAGGTCATTAATGGATAATTAACTGCCCTCAAATGTTTTGTTCCAAAATATCTAAGAGGAACTTGCTTGCCTGCCTCTGAGCTAAATGTTTTGAGCTGAACAAATTTGTATTGTTTTCAGTCTATCCCATATCCTAGTCATCCAGATACTACCCTCTAAAGATCCATAAGCATCTTCCTCCCGGCCCACCAAAAACTCATTCTTGGGTTTTGAAACTTAAACTTTGTTAGTGAGAACTTAGTGTGCTATAAAAATAACCCAATGTTGGTTTTTGTTTTGTTTTTATTACAGAATGTTTCAAACCTGTATATTTCATTTATTTAGCTAACTATATCAATGTCCTGTAATGGACCTGAGAAGTCTAGTAGTCTTGTTATTGAGCAAAGCATCAAGAGCAATAATTTTGTAAGTTCCTTGTTTAATCATTAATCACTGCACAAACATCTGGTTTTCTTTAAACCAGCCTATATTGATCATTTTTATCCAGAGGGGTATTTGTCTAAAATGGAGCATAGAAAGAGCAGGAAAAGGAAAATGTCCAGCAGGAGGCTAGAAAAGGAAGATGAAAAGAATAAAGGAAACAACAGAAGAGGACATTTGAAAGGATAAGGATGACTGCAAAATGAGACACTCCTGAGAGACATCAGGGGTGGGATTCTTTACAGTAGGACACACAGTATTGCCACAATCCAACTTCTCTGGATTTTATAATAACCTGTGGGATCTGAGTCATTCTTAGCAAAATCCCATCATGACTCACTTAGTAACAATTTGAAGAAACCTATTAGTGGGCAAATCTGAAATGGCAAAGTGCTAATTTTTGCCACTGCCACCACCCTTGGCCCAATAAAAATGTACACAGTGTGTTTATAAGTTGAGCTGTTTTTGTTGGCGAGAGTTGTGATGACCAAGAAAACAGTCCAGCTCACAGGAAAGTATGAACAGACTGACCACGCTCACAGCACACAACCAGTATTCCACTCAGACATAAACGATGTGATTTTAGAATTGTTGGCAGAAACATTATGGCAGAGTGTGTGATGTGGCCACAAAGGAATGGCAATGCAAGAGCCAGCCTTTAAGTATTCTGGTGTGGGATGGAGGAAGTGGGAATGGAATAATAAGAGGGATGAGGGAAAAATAGATTCTGGTTTCCTTAAAGTTGTGATCAGTCACCAGGGTTGACATGATGATTGGGAAAGACCTTCCTGTGCGCCAGTGAATATGCTGAATGAGTCCGATTAGAAATCTCAGTTTTAAAAGAAACTAAATACTCGTGAAAAACTACTGGCATTTTCTAAGTGCCAGTGCATTAAAAGAGAGAGAGAGAGAGAGAGAGAGAGGGAGGAGGAAGGAGGGGGGAAATGGTCTTGAATAAAATACTATCATAGTTGTATCACATATACAGAATTATTTCACTGTAGGTTCACAACAGATTCATGAGGTAGCTTAAATTGAGAATGTGTTTCATAATCTGTCTGCCGGAAACTCACAACAAAAAGATTGGAAAGTGAGGAGAGACAAAGAGAGAGACTGCACAAATAGAATATGTATATGGAATGCACATACATGAAAGTGAACTCCAGATCAAATATGACTCTGTGCCTAGGGCATCTGAATCATGCAGATTCAAGACCTTGCACATTATTACATGTAAAGTCCCCCATGTAAGAAGCCTTAAACCGTTTTCCTTTTCGATGGAACTTACTTTCAAATAACATTTAATTCAGCACAGTTGAATGACAAATCACTGGATGGAATCAAAGCCAAGGACTGCTGAATTTAGTATCATGCGACTTCGGAAGCTGACTAGTGCTATGCAGCGATTGCACACGGGGCCTTAATATGGTACATGACTGGGTATAAAGATCAGGATTATTTCATTAATGTGTCATTCTAATCCTTCCTTCAGTCACAGTGGCATTCTGTCATAAGTCCCAGATTTTTTGGCAACCAGAAGTAATGAGAAACAGATTTGTGAGTAAGCAGGAACACACACACACACAAAGCCATGGTATATGATGTGGTCCTTAAAATGCAGTGCTTTAAGAACCTCAAGTTCCATTTAAGAAAGAAAGAAAAGCAAATGATATTTTTAGCCCTTACGGCTGCAAAGGTACAATCTTATCGCTTCCCCCGGTGAGCAAACTTGCATAACTTCTGAGTTTATATGAATCATAGCAATGCTGCTCTGACTACATAAAATTGTTGGCAACATGCTATCCTTTAATGGAATTTAAATAGTTGCTCCCTGAGGCTTATCCTGACTAGTGGGAGAAGCAGCTTTGGAGTCACCAAATAGTTTTTGGAGATTGACAAATTGTTGGTTGAATTTCTTAACTTCAAGGGTCACAATCTGTACAGGACTGTTTAAGACAATTAACACAAGCATTTACTTATCATAAAATGACATACATATTGTTTATCCTGTTCTGCTGTCCGCCCGCCCCACCCCGAGAGCATCTGGGCTGCTATTTCATTATACAAGATCTGCTGCTTTTGAGATTTTGCTGTTTAAGTGTACCACCAACTTGATTGCCAGTGGATCCAAGTGTCCTCTTTAAGATTTTTATTCTATTGATTTAGTCCATGAATACTTGTAATGTGATAAATATGTGGAGACTTAAAAATGGTATTTTGTTTACTCTCTTTTGCAGCTGCCAAAACAGCTGCTATTGAGTTTTCTCTCCCCCCTACCCCACCCCGTGAGTGAAAGAAACAAGGGCCTCTTATCTAACAGAGAAGAAAATAGACATATTCCCATAATCTCTGAAATGCACTTCAAATGTGTATTCTGGAGAAAAATGATATTGCAATGTTATAGCAGAAGACAAGACACAATAAAACAAAAATAGACAAAAATAGACAATACTTTTTACCTCTTCAAAAAATAAATATTAGTTCTTCATGCAAAGTCATCCAAAAATTATCATACATGGAAGAATTAGAGGTATTTATGAATAATTACACTATTTCCCCTGATTTTGTTGCCTTCCTAATCATCTGGAAACTCCTATATTTTTTTTAAAGCAAGTGATCAAAGACAAATTTTAAAATCTTTTAAACCTGTTATAGTTATATGCACCAAATCAGGAACAGATAAGTTGGACAGGGATCAGATATGTTGGATAGCTTTGTGAAAAAGAATGCAGAATTGGAAACATGGTAATTTATGCAAATGCATACAAATTTGCACGACACCTGTGATTCAAATAAAGTTGTCTAACTTCACCATAACGGAAAAGAGCAGGTTTTGTGTCTGCTCAAACTGCTGATCATGGTTGATGGGCAGCTTCAACTTCAATACTAGCTCTGCTGGAGTAAGGTTGGCGGGGGACATTTTCATAGTATGTCCTCATCAAGCTAGCTCATCAAAGAGAGGAATATTCTTTGTAAAGAAGAGGGGTGCCTAAAATGAGAATTATAACTAAAGACAGATAAAAATGGAACCATACAGTGGAGAAGAATTCAACTCAAAACAAATGTTTGATGAAAAGTTTAAAAGATTTTTATAGCCCACAAGCTTAGAAAAGAAAAGGAAGGGACTATTTAGGTTATTGAATCCCACCTTCTGCTCCATGCAAGAATCCAATCTATTGACAAATGGCTGCTAGACTCAGCTTGAACATATTTAATAAAGAGAAGCCCACTATCTCTTAAAGTAATTGATTTTTCTCTTGGACTGCTTTTAATACCAGGATTTTTTTCCCTTATATTCAACGGGAATCTGCCTTAAATCCATTATTCCATGTCCTACACTGTAGAATAATAGTAATCAGAATTTGAACCTCTTCTTTATGACATCCTTTCAGAGCCTTGAAAAGCACTATCTTGCCGTCATCCCCATCAGTCTTCTCAAGGCTAAACATGAAAACCTGCATTTTTCCCATTTTGCTCCTGCAAACCATTTTTATTTTCCTTGATTGGATATTATAATTTTGTCATCTTGCATTTTTTTTGGTCACTTCTCTATACATCCATATGAAAAGACTTCAAAAGCATTAAATCAATCATGATTGCATTTTATACTGGATTGGGCCAATACAGTGATGTAGTATTGGATTCAATGAGAATGCATTACTCTAACATCTAGTTTTCATAAACCAAGTATTTTTCCTCTGCCTCTTTCTCTTTTACTTAAACGAGAAGGAAAGCAGGACTAGCTAATTGCAGCAACTAAACAGCTCCCAAATGCCTTCAGTTTAGTTAAAACAAGTGGAAAGCAAATTTCTCAAAAATATCTCAAGAGGCAGCAAGTTTCAGTCCTTGAGAACTGTGTCATGGTAATTACATACTATTGGATCATTTCTAGCAGCATATCTGTGCAATGATAAACAGAGAGGGCTATTTTTTTCTTTTGTTCTTCTTTAAGTAAATTTCAGTAACCTAAATAGCCCCTTCTATAGCATAGGAGGACCATTATTGAAGCCACTTCAATCAGTAATTTACCTTAACTAGAATTTACTGTGTATTATTGAATAGCATTGAATATCATCCAAATACCCCATATTTGCCGGGCATTCCTTATGTTTATAGGCTCCCATTCCACATTAGCATTGGATCATTAGTTTATTTAACTACATGAATTGGGTGTTTTTATGTACAATACAGTATTGGGAAAGAAAGCTCATATGGAACTATCTAAATGAACTTGTATAGGCAAAGATGTCATAATCTGGAATATATGGGAGTTCTTAAAGACAATTCCTCAGTGTTACTCTACTTACATGAATAGACTTCTCCAGTTGTAGATCAGTTGTAGGGAAGAGCCAAGAAAAGTAACTTGAGGATCTAATCTTACACTGTTGCTGTATTTGCAATAGAAGAAACTTGGAAGATAGATTACAATTTCTAACCTCCTTTTGTAAAACATTGAAAAGAACCTCAGTCCCAGGCTATGGCTAGTCTAGATAGATGTCTGCATGTGGGGGGGGGGGGGGGGGGGAGTGCACTGCAATGTCACAATGCAAACTCAGTCCTTACATACTTGTGTTATTTGAGGGGTCACCTCTCCCTAATTATATCTACCTGTCCTATTAGGTCTAAAAGTAATCAAAGTCTTTAACTACTGGTAGAGGATTCTCCCAATGGAACCTGACAGATTACCAAAAATGTGCCTTGAGAAACAGATGGGCACACTTCACTCCACCACATGGATCAATCATCTTCTCACAGCTTAGCTTCACAACACAATATCTACTCTCAGCTGGAAATCAGGCCAAAGCAATATTCAAACAAAGAATCTTGGATGTTAACACACAAACTGATATTGAGTCATATGCAAACACCAGGTCACTGAAATGGCTAGCCAAGAATAAAACGTCTTTTCAAACAGAAAAATACCTAACAATGGATTTGACTCAATACCATAGGATAGCTCTTACCAGAGCAGGTTTTGAGCAGTTAGATTCTATGGTTAAATACAGACGATTCCACCAAGTGCCATATTCTGAGGAAACGTGTTTGTGGAACACCAGAAATAGAAGACATTACACATGTCCTATTTAACTGTCAATTATATGCCCCAGCAAGGGCTCAGTACTTATAGTCACTACTTGAGAGAACCCTGTATTGGTAACAAAAGATTATCTTATTTCCTTCAGGGCACAAACACATAATAGTTCTAATAGTCATTAGAACTATTAAGTTTATAGTCAGGGCTGTCCAGCTGAGAACACATTTTATAGAACACATTGGGGTTGCATGTAAAGGTGATGAATTCACCTAAACACGTATTGTTTTGTATTTTAATATTCATCTTATTTTATGTTTCTGCACTCTATTTTATCTTATACTATTTTGCATCACTCTTTTATCTTTACTTTATCTTACCTTACTCTATTTTATCTTATTTTATTGTATCTTACCTTATCTCATTTTATTGTATCTTATTGTAGCTGATGCCCATTGCTTTGATATGGTCAGTTGACTAATCAATAAAGTTATACTCCTACTATTGCTATTTCAGATAGAATGACATTTATACATTATTTTGAAGAAAAAATGCTACTGAAGGTGGTATGTGTTTATCAGAATTTGGAAAGAACAGTAGTGATGTCACTGGTGCCAACGGTCGCAGAAAAAGAGAATTGGGTATGGAGACAATGCTTGCCAACAATGACAAAAAGAGATAGAGAGAAGAAAGTAAGACATGGAAGAAGTCAGGTCCCAACGTGTACAGCTGCACAGAAATATTGGCTAATGGATTTAAGCACATACATCAGTAAAATGCAAGAGAACCAGTGTGGCATATTGGTTAGTGCTGGAGTAGGAGCAGGGACACAGGTTCTAGTCCTCCCTTAGGCACCGAAGCCAGCTGGGTGACCTTGGCAAGTCTCTGCCTCTTGGTCCAAATCAATGTCAGATTCTATGATAACCAGGCTGATTTAATAAATAAATAAATAAACTTGTTGAATTATAAATTTGTAAGAAGTAAGTAAGCAAAGTGCAAAGCAAGCAGACCCTGCAGCTAAACAGAATAACTACTAAATACAAAATGAGAGAAAATGCAGAAAGCAGGAAACATGAGTATAATATGCCATCTGATATAATTTAAAAAATAACAATCTAAACTTTTTTTTTTTAAAGTAAACAAGGACATTTATAGCTGATCTTTTGTCTTTTATACAAATACAGGTGAAACTCGAAAAATTAGAATATCGTGCAAATGTACACCATAATCATCACAATTCTACCAAAGTAAGGCGTGACATATCTTGCTTTGCATGTAATGCGTCTATCTCATATATTGGTTTCACCTTTCACAAGGAGTGGACTGAGGCTGGAGTTAGTGCATCAAGAGCCACCACACACAGACGGATCCTGGACATGGGCTTCAAATGTCGTATTCCTCTTGTCAAGCCGCTCCTGAACAACAAACAACGTCAGAAGCATCTTACCTGGGCTACAGAAAAAAAGAACTAATCTGTTGCCCAGTGGTCCAAAGTCCTCTTTTCTGATGAGAGCAACTTTTGCATCTCATTTGGGAACCGAGGACCCAGAGTCTGGAGGAAGAATGGAGAGGCACACAATGCACGATGCTTGAAGTCCAGTGTGAAGTTTCCACAGTCTGTGTTGATTTGGGGAGCCATGTCATCTGCTGGTGTTGGTCCACTGTGCTTCATTAAGTCCAGGGTCAACGCAGCCGTCTACCAGGAGATTTTGGAGCACTTCATGCTTCCTTCCGCAGACAAGCTTTATGGGGATGCTGACTTCATTTTCCAGCAGGACTTGGCACCTGCCCACACTGCCAAAAGTACCAAAACCTGGTTCAATGACCATGGGATTACTGTGCTTGATCGGCCAGCAAACTCGCCTGACCTGAACCCCATAGAGAATCTATGGGGCATTGCCAAGAGAAAGATGAGGGACATGAGACCGAACAATGCAGTGGAGCTGAAGGCCGCTATTGAAGCATCCTGGTCTTCCATAACACCTCTGCAGTGCCACAGGCTGATAGCATTCATGCCACACCGCATTGCGGCAGTCATTGCTGCAAAAGGGGCCCACACCAAGTACTGATTACATATGCATGCTTCTACTTTGCAGAGGTCCGATATTGTTCTATTTCCAATCCTTGTGTTATTGATGTCATGTAATATTCTAATTTTCTGAGATTGTGAATTTGGGGTTTTCATAAGCTGTATGCCATAATCATCACAATTATACCAAAGTAAGGCTTGACATATCTCTCTTTGCATGTAATGCATCTATCTCATATATTGGTTTCACCTTTTGAGTTGCCATACTGACATAAATGAACATTTGCACTATATTCTAATTTTTCGAGTTTCACCTGTATGCAGACTATCTTCTTATAGGTGGAAATAAGAATAGTGCCCTTTGTCTTAACCTGTGGCTTCAAATTACTTCTGATATCAGCTTCTTCCTCACTGGTGCTATAAAGTACTTTTGTAGTGGTTGTCATTTATTTTAATTATCATTTCCTTCAGAAGAGTTACCTTCACGAGAGGAAAACTTCAGTTTGTAGATATTTCATGCACTGTACCCTAGCCTATTAAACTGTGGTAAAGTCTTGTAAATTCAACTGTGCTAGCTACAACTCCAGTATGTTACACATTCTTTTGAATCTGCTTGAGATTAGGCCTAAAAATAAACCTAAGTGAAAGGAATGTTTTTGTGTTAATATATTAAGCCCAGCTTGAGCTGGGGACCATCTTGGCAAAAATGGATGGACCTCCCTGATGTTTGAGGAACTGGAAGATCCATTTCAAATCCTTTCGGAAATTGCCATTTTGATACAGTAACGTTACAGGCAAACTCTCAAATTTAGCATGTTTGTTTTATGTTCTGCCAGTCAATTGCTGGCACAATGACAGAACCTCTAGGGCAGGTCATGGCTTGGAAAACACAGAACAATAGATTTAGATTACAATAAAGATGCTTTTTCCGCCTTTTGAATGGAAATGTTTTTTTTTTTCCCTCCCCCCCTTTTTTTTCTTTCTTTCATTTTGGGAATAAAGGCTCAAGTTGCCTTATAACATATCCTTTGCTGGCAAACAAATTATGTGGATTTAAGAACAGCAGTGCTTCATTAAGAAATCTTTATGATCTGTGCCAAAGTGGCAAAGAAGTATTTTCCATTGTTTGAGTTTCAATAAAATTTCAAAACCCAAATCATGAATTTTGTTCAGATTGGCAAAGGATAGGGCGGCTTTGAGCCCAGGTCTTCTGAGGGCTAAAGCTTCAAGAAAAACACTGCAATTCTAAACAGAGAATTCATTCCCACTGAACTCAGGGCACTTTCACATTGTTTTCTATTCTTAATGCCTTCAACACAGTTCAAAATTGACCTGTGAACATCTTTTCTTCTGCCAAATATGAAATGCTGAAAACAGGCAGAGGTCACCATAATGAACAATCTAACAATCAAAGCTCACTCCACCATCATTGATTAAGCATCCTACCTTAACAAACTACAGATCTTTCGGCCTTACCAGTAGACCAGACAGGAAACATGACCAGATAAGCTAATTCTACTTTTATTGTAAAGCTACATTAACAGAATCTTGCAAGTCTGAAAGTACAATTCTCCCACCATCTCCTTTACAGCCCAAGAAACTAGGGAGGGTCCCATATGAGCTTCTTGCCCTACCCGTTATCCAGCTGTGGGCTATGCTGTCTCTTTTCTGACAGTTCCCTCTAGGCAGCATCTCTTCACCCCATCTCCAATGTCTTTCCCAGGGTCCTAGGGTAACACAAATTCTCTCAATCCCATTTCATACCAAATGGAAATGAATGGCCGAAGTAGGAAGCTAAGCAGGGTCGGCCCTGGTTAACACTTTGATGAAGGCCCATCTGGGAAATCTAGGGCTGTAGACTAGTTTGGAAGTAAGTGGAGGGGGAAAACCTGGAACATAGCAATGGCAATCCTTCTCTGTATTATGCCAAGAATTAATTCTCTTAAGTGAGAAGGAGTCATGTTTGACTTGAAGGCACTTGTCTAGTGCTTTCTAAAAACAGCAGCAGCAGCAGCAGCAGCAGCAACGACAAATCTGAGTGTTTCCTATTGGGGGGAGCTCTCCCGCTTCAAAGCCTGATTTTCTCCAGTATTTAAACTTCTCCTTATTCTGTCATGGCCTATGATTGAAATAAAGATTGTGGTTAGAATTCTTTTTCAAGCTGTGAAAGTGAAAGGATTTTTGTAGCCAGACCCTTTCCTCATATCCTTTAACTATGGTTGCCTGCTGCTATGGCAGCTGGAGCAAGGAAGAATGGAGATGTAGGGTCTTTCCTCATCATGAAACAAACATTCTGGCAACATATCTTTTCTAGCATGATCAGATGGAGATTCTCTTCCCTTTAAATGTGAAGGTACACTCACTCACTCTCTCTCTCTCTCTCTCTCTCTCTCTCACACACACACACACACACATACACATACACAAGGGAGGGAAGTCTGCTTCTCACTTTGAGGCAATCTGTATCTTTCCCTGACCCACTGTTTTTGTAAGTTTTACAGATCCAAGCAGTTAACTGAGCCCCTGATACACTTGTTGTTAATGCCTTTAACTCAAAAAAAATCTTAACTGAATGCAGAACTGATTAACACTGTAAATTATCTTTCCTACCCCCAACCACGTGCAGATTATAATTCCCAGTGTCTCTGTTTTCCACGCTTCTAGCCATTCTGGCTTTTTCACAGCTTCTTCCATCACTGCTTCTCCCTATCTCTCTCATGCTACAGTGAGACTGGAGGAGACATGACAATCCTGAATCACATTTATTTATTTATATATTTATTTATTTTTCAAATTTGTCACCACCTGTCTCACTGCAGGGTGACTCTGGGCAGTTTACAGTAAAAACAGAATCAACATTAATTAAAATAGATAAATATTAATTAATTAATTAATTAAAATATGCTACAATAACAATCTTCCTATATAATACTTCCAAAAGGCTGATGTTAACACCTAATTAACACATGATGGAGATGTCTTGCTGTGGTGAGCCTGGGGGGGAATTAAAATGTCAGAAGCCAGTAGCAGTCTTTGACCACCTCTGAGCAACTTGGAAAATCTGTCTCCCCTCATCCAAGATGCTTGTCTCCAGCCAGCATGGGGGAATGGGGAGAAAAAGTGGTAAGGCCATGAGTGAGTTGTAAACATTCAGAAGCCAACCTTACAATTAGGCAGGATAAGGCAACTACTTCAGGCACTAGATGCTGGGGCTTTCCTTAGTCCTCCACTCATTGTCTTATTGAAGAGCAGCTTGACTTATATCACCTACACAAGCTTGTTACCATCAGAGGTACCCCAACTTTGAAGTACCCATCAGCTTTGGAATGAAGCAGAAAGAGAAGTGAACATCTCCTTTGCTTCAAGCAGCAAAATATTTTGGGCTGATTATGAAGATCTGTCCCTTTCTTTACCTAATCACAGGGCAAACACAGACTGGCAACATCTTCTTCCTGCTGGGTTCCCATGAAGTTGCCTTCATCTCATCCCCCAGCCCGTGAGACTGGCTTAAGTGGTCCTTAGCTGTACTGGTGCTAGTGTTCACCCACTTATTCCAACCCCATTCAAAAGCAGCCTGAAGGTGCATAAAATAGTGGAGCTTTTGTTATAACAGAGAAACTGGTCCTGAATTCAAGAGTTGATTCCCGCAAAGAATCTCCCAAGGAGGGCCATTTTTAGCTCTTATAGAATTAATTCAATCAAACCTGCTACCAAATCTCCAGCAGCAGGGAGGCTGGAAGAGATGGCTTTCCTCCTTCCTGGGGCATCCAACAAAGAAAAAACAATATCCCAGCTGTAGTTGTGAACTTTTGTATAGCTTTTACTTACATCATTAAGAAACAGCATGCAGATACCTGAACAATAACATACAGGTGAAACTCAAAAAATTAGAATATCGTGCAAATGTTCCTTTATGTCAGTATGGCAACTCAAAAGGTGAAACCAATATATGAGATAGACGCATTACATGCAAAGAGAGATATGTCAAGCCTTACTTTGGTATAATTGTGATGATTATGGCATACAGCTTATGAAAACCCCAAATTCACAATCTCAGAAAATTAGAATATTACATGACATCAATAACACAAGGATTGGAAATAGAACAATATCAGACCTCTGCAAAGTATAAGCAAGCATATGTACTCAGTACTTGGTTTGGGCCCCTTTTGCAGCAATGAGTGCTGCAATGCAGTGTGGCATGGATGCTATCAGCCTGTGGCACTGCTGAGGTGTTATGGAAGACCAGGATGCTTCAATAGCGGCCTTCAGCTCCACTGCATTGTTCGGTCTCATGTCCCTCATCTTTCTCTTGGCAATGCCCCATAGATTCTCTATGGGGTTCAGGTCAGGCGAGTTTGCTGGCCGATCAAGCACAGTAATCCCATGGTCACTGAACCAGGTTTTGGTACTTTTGGCAGTGTGGGCAGGTGCCAAGTCCTGCTGGAAAATGAAGTCAGCATCCCCATAAAGCTCGTCTGCGGAAGGAAGCATGAAGTGCTCCAAAATCTCCTGGTAGACGGCTGCCTTGACCCTGGACTTAATGAAGCACAGTGGACCAACACCAGCAGATGACATGACTCCCCAAATCAACACAGACTGTGGAAACTTCACACTGGACTTCAAGCATCGTGCATTGTGTGCCTCTCCATTCTTCCTCCAGACTCTGGGTCCTTGGTTCCCAAAGGAGATGCAAAAGTTGCTCTCATCAGAAAAGAGGGCTTTGGACCACTGGGCAACAGGCAGTTCTTTTTTTCTGTAGCCCAGATAAGACACTTCTGACGTTGTTTGTTGTTCAGGAGCAGCTTGACAAGAGGAATACGACATTTGAAGCCCATGTCCAGGATCCGTCTGTGTGTGGTGGCTCTCGATGCACTAACTCCAGCCTCAGTCCACTCCTTGTGAAAGTCCCCAACACTTTGGAATGGCCTTTTCCTGACAATCCTCTCCAGGCTGCGGTCATCCCTGCTGCTTGTGCACCTTTTTCTACCACACTTTTCCCTTCCACATAACCTTCTATTGATGTGCTTTGATACAGCACTTTGGGAACATCCAACTTCTTTTGCAATTACCTTTTGGGGCTTTCCCTCCTCGTGGAGGGTGTCAATGATGGTTTTCTGCACAACTGTCAGGTCAGCAGTCTTTCCCATGCTTGTGATTCCTACTGAACCAGCCTGAGAGACCATTGAAAGGCTCAGGAACCCTTTGCAGGTGTTATGGATTCATTAGCTGATTAGAGTGGGACACTTTGAGCCTAGAATATTGAACCTTTTCACACTATTCTAATTTTCTGAGATTGTGAATTTGGGGTTTTCATAAGCTGTACGCCATAATCATCACAATTATACCAAAGTAAGGCTTGACATATCTTGCTTTGCATGTAATGTGTCTATCTCATATATTGGTTTCACCTTTTGAGTTGCCATACTGACATAAATGAACATTTGCATGATATTCTAATGTTTCGACTTTCACCTATATAGGAACCATAGATTCAGGTATCAATAACAAGGCTAAGTTATTAAATGAAGAATCTCCATAAAGATGTAACACACTTCTAAATTCCAGTACATACTAACTAAATCAATTCCCCTGCTCTCTTTATGAAACACTCACAGTAATTGTCTTGGCAGGAGGTCCCACATAGCAGTTCATTTCTCATCATCTGGCCATTCTAAATCTAGCCAGCTTCTTCTCCTCTTGCTTATCCCAGGCACAATTCATGATGTGGTCATATCTACTGGGCGATTCCCTCACAGGTCCAGCTCCTCATGTCCCACTTTGGTCAAATATGCCAACCAGTGGTCCTGGATTCTGTGCCCAAAGTTTTGTATCTTCTCTCCTTTACTTCTTACTCACTGCTCTCCCCTGCTCATTCTAAGCATTCTTCCTTCTCCTTTCTCTCTTTCCTGTTTCTGCCATACCACACTTATATTTAGGGTCCTATATATGTTTCTGTTCCCTCTCTGTCTCCCATTCAAAATTAGCTTTTGCTTTATCCTATCCCCTCCTACTACCTGACCTTTAGTGGTTAATTAAAGTGTAACCTGGAACCAGGTCTAGGAAGAACTTATCTAAATGTTCCCAATTCCTGTTCCTCTATTTACTTACCATCTCCAAGGTTCCTATTTTCTGGATCCTGCAATTTAGCTGTGTAATCTAATAATTTTAATCTGCCTTGCACCAACTTTTCTGCAACCTCTGGATTGTGGTAGGTTAGACTTTGTCGCTCATTATCTTGAAAGGTAGGTGACTTGAAACATAGGCAGTAGAGGCAGGAAAGGATAAGCAATGGTAGTGGACAATTTTACAGCAGTATAATGTTCTGACAGTTCAAGATGGGTGCCAATTCAACAGGGGGAAAAGGTCTTGAATATTTTAGCAACTAGCAGATAAGTGGCCAGGTACCTCTGGATGTAAATTATCAGCTTACATAAAATGGAAGTTGCATTTCCTTCATAGCCATACTACAAGTGTTCCTGGCACATTTCCTTATGAATTCCACTACAATTTCTGAAGGGAAATTCAGGGGCTCTTGATTCCTTGTAGAGCTTCTGAAAATATCTTTTTTCATCCAAGCAACCAGACTCCTAACCCTGAGCTTTTGAAGGGCAGCAAATTGATCTCCCACATCTGTCAGACAGGTATGAAGCTCCTGCCAAGGACAGGTTATTGTTACAAGGCACAGGTGCATGGCTGAGAGGAACGGCTGATGATAGTATAGGTGAAGAAGGGCTGTCCTTGGGGTGGGGAGATTTCCCCCTTCACAGTTGAAGAAAGAAATTTGTCAAGTGACAAGAAAGATGACTTGCATGCCTCACATTCCTCAGCATGAGAAATAATGAAAGAAGGAGGGGAAGGAAGAAGGGGAAATCAAATTTCAACTAAGGATGTCAGCAGCAAAATTAACACAGGTGCAATATCCATTCAGACAAAGGACACTTTGTTTTTTCTGCTGCCCCATGCTCCGTGAAGGATTTCCCCTCCCCCTTTTATCAATGTGCAAAAGATAAAAATGCTGATACCCTTCCTCAATGAAAGGATTTTTAGAGCACTCATTCAAATGATGGTGAAAGGATTAATGCTCTATAGAACTTTAAAAAATAGCTTTGCTGGGTGCCATAAAAAGGGGTGGGTTAGATACATGCCCATTCACTTGTCCTGCACAGTGTTTTATTTCATTCCTGGGGAGGAGGAACACCTGAATTTCTTAGGCTGCTGCACACCTGGAGGAGCTAACAAGAGTCTTTTTTTTCATGTTTAGAAATCATTGTAAGGAGATTACAAGAGGGAGCAACAACAAATAGTTGCAATGGGAACTGTACTGGCCAGCCAGCTGTTACCCTCTTCCCATAAACTTCACTCCATTCCTCTCCCAATAGATGCCTAGCATTATCCGACTGCTGAATATAACCAGTCTTTATTGGGGCTTTTGGGGGTAGTAGGGGAGTGTCCCTGCCTTTAGGTTTTCCTCAAGTGTTTTATTCTTCTGCAAACA
This sequence comes from Liasis olivaceus, assembly GCA_030867105.1. Classification (NCBI taxonomy): domain Eukaryota; kingdom Metazoa; phylum Chordata; class Lepidosauria; order Squamata; family Pythonidae; genus Liasis; species Liasis olivaceus. The sequence continues at coordinate 23,024,578 of CM061352.1, forward strand.
CCCCTCTCTTCATGAGTGATATTATTTTGTCTATATAACAGTGCATCCATAAAATGTTTGATGATGATGATGGTGGTGGTGATGATGACGGAAAGTGTCTAATTGTCTTATTTACCTCATTTTAAGTATAAAAATATGAAGTGGTGTTAAGCAGAAGATGTGACTGCCTGAATTATCTCTCTCTCTCTCTCTCTCATTTATATAGCCGCCCATCTCACATAAAGCTACTCTGGGTGACTTTTTTTTTTGAATCATTGAATTAATTTACAGAATGAAAAGGGTGGAGGGGACTAGAGTACGCCCTTGCCTTACCTCTCTCTAGGTGGTAACAGCTGCTCCAGAAAGATGCCCCCTGGAGAGCATCTAACTCTTAATGAGGTATTAAAATAAAGAATCTGGATAAGAAGGAACAAGTTTTTTTATCCATTGACGACCCCCTTAATTTTTTCATAGCGTCTCTTTGGAATCAAATCAAATTTTATTTCAATTTAGATATTGAAATTAAGTGGGATATGCTCTTAGGCATAACTCAGAGCAAAATCAGTTGACTAAGCTTTTCTTGGACTACACCAGTTCAGGAACACCAAAGACATTTTGCAGCCTAATATAAGGCAGCACACACACACACACACACACATGCACACACCATCAAGTCCCAAAAGAAGCAGAAAATCAACAAGTCAACATGAATTCCCCTACCTTATTGTCCATTACAGAATAAACACTTTACTGCTCATTAACAGCATCCTAAATCAGACATCACATGGCTGCTTCACCCTGGCACAAGAGGTTTTGAAGTTTTCAGAATGGTTAGGATGACATACTTGGGTGATTCCTCATGAACCAAATTGTCTGAACATAGAAAGGCAGATAGCTAGGCTTAATTCTTTCCCTGGTATGCTAGTTTTCTCTATGAGCTTAACTTTTCTAAGATAGGAAGGGTTGTTCAAAGTATAGCCCTTGATCCTTGCCCCAGAATACTATCACCCACTACAACCCCCTGGAGTTTTGCACAGCCCCACTTACCATCCTTTAAGACAGCATTAAAAACAGCTCTTTCTCCAGGCCTTGGGAGATCGGAGGGAGATTCTCTGTCTTTGTTTCTATGAGTTACTCTCTCTGGATGAGGCTGTGTACTGGGTTTTATTTTGATTTTTTTTTAACTGTTTTTAGTAGTTGTCAGAGTTGGGAAGCCTAGAAATCTGAAATATAAATAAATATAAACAAAATACAAGTTTCACCATGCTGTTCTCCTGAATGTGCAAAGCAATGCTGATTTCCTCTGGATCAAAGCCAGCATATGTAGCTGGCTTGGTGTTGGAGCATTAAGCCATAGTGATCTTCTTATAATCAGCCTCTCTGAAATCCATGAAATATAAGGTAATTGTGAATAGTTAAATGTAAATATTTGCAGAATAATGTTAGTTCCTTCACTCTGAACAATACTCTGATCGAGTGTTCTTTCCTATGCTGCAGTAAATTTTCATCCCTGACATTTAAGAGGTTCGGGCCTGACATTTTTCAACTTAATGGTCAGGACAATGTTTCTTAGATTTCCACATCTTTCCATATGTTATAGCTTATAGGATATAAACAACAAATGCTAGACTCATAGATCTCCCTACAGTGTTTTTCATATTTAGCTGGCCTAGAGGCTTATGGTTTTCAACCAGTGCTATGGATTCCATTATTACATTTGTATTACACCATTCCTTCAAGGACCACAGGATACAGAGATTTTTTTTTAAATTATTTTTTTATTTTTTTACAACAAGGAGAAGATTGTTTCATTTTACAGCTCCTCCAGAAGATAGGCTAGGCTAAGACATAAAGTAACTTTGCACATAGGCCACCTTATGAATTTTATGGCTTTGTGGAAAATTGTTTTCTGAATTCTAACCATAGCACCCATGGTCGGTTTTTTCAGATAGCCTAGATCTATCCCGAGAATCAACCTCCAGGATGGAGCCAGTGTAATTTGCCCTATGTTTTTCCAAAGCCACTTTCACATGGATTTTTGTTACTCTATTTCCACCTGCCAAAGTATTTGCAAGCCAGCTGTGTGATTGACTTCACTAATTCCAGTGCTAAGGAGCCATAACCCAGTGAGTTGCTCCAGCCAAATGATCAACCTGCTAGAAAGTCTTGCACAAGAATGGTATTTTCCAGCTTTGTGCATGTACTACTAAAAAGGTTTTTAACTACACAGAGCTATTGCTATGTTTTTAAAAATTTATTCAATCAATTTTTCCCTCATAAAGCCACCACAATTCCTCTTTTAAGGTTAATCTCATCAGCTCTGCTCTACAAAAATATAAATTGCAAGTGTCCCTTTCCCACAAGTTTTGATTGCTTGTACCAAAGTCTGAGCTCTTGATAGGAGGAGAAATATTCCTGGCCAAGGCACATTCCCCTTTGCACTTAAAATCTTGTTACTGAATGCAGCAGGGTGGAAGGACACATGGTACAGGGGTTGGGTGGGAGCAACAGGAGGAAGAAACTCAGCCTGAACAGAAGTCATGGAGTGCAACTAAGTAATCATCCATGCAGGTCAAAAAGAGAGATGCAGCAGAATGAGGTAATACTTAGCAGGCACTGCTGTTGTTCCTTCTCAGCTACTGAGCTCTTCCAGTTGCCTCCTGAATCTACTTATTTTCCTTCCCAAAGTCTGACTAGTGCCTAGGAACTGGGAGACCTTGTGAGGCAGGAACCACCTCACCAAGGGAACAAACCAGTTCACAAAACACAGTGTTGTAAAAAGAGGCCCAATTTTGTTCTAAGTCTTTTTCCTGCTCTTAAAAAAAAAAAAAAAAACTAGCACAAGACAAGAAAGATGCCAACTCTTCTCAGAACACACCAGTGTCATATGGATGGGCAAAGTTTGGAGCTGATGCTGGAACAGATCAAAGAGGTCCTAAAGGCAACTAGATAATGCATCCAGTTAAGTGGCAGAACCTACTAATGTTTAACTGATCCAGATATCTAAGCAAGATCAGACCTGGTTAGCACTTGAACCTGGGAAGTTCATGGTTACAGACTGAACTGGAAAGTAAAAGAATTCACTTCCAAAGAAAATAATGTCAAAGTAATTCCATATCATACCAACAAAACTTAGGAGTGAGTCCATATAAGTCACCAGGAGCTTTGCATGACCATGATGAATATCCTTTTTGTTCACAATTATTAATATCATAAAAGAGAATCCCTACCAAATCTTCATTCTGTTTTGTATTTTCAGCATGTATTTCCTTGCTTACTCTTTCTCTGGCCTGGCTAGTTTAATGAAAAACCATAGAGGGCTATGGTTGGTTCTTTGGATTTTAAATTAAAATAAAGCAGGATATGTTATTCTGGTTTGTTTAAACTAAGCAGTTGAAATAAACCAGAGTGCTACAAATGGGGAATTCAAAAGCAAATGTGGAATTGAATTTCTATCTAGTATGAAGGGCAGGAGGGGAGAGGTGAAGTGTGTGAGTTAAGGCAAAGCAACCATGGACTCAACTCCATATGATCAGTAACCTGTAGCTCCTTGCTATTATCAAGTGGTCATCCAGATTTTTTCAGCCAAAATGTCGAACCCCCAATTTAAGCTAGTTGTTTGTTTTCCCTTAGACATTTTGTCTTTTAACTGGGGATCCAGTAAATGAAGCCTAGTGTATTTGTATTATGCTAAGTTGATTCTCAGATTCAGTGTTCAGAGAGAATTCTAGAAAGTTACTTCCCAACCCAACTCCTACCCAAGAAATTAGCTGTAATTAGGCCAAACGGATTTGAAGAACTCTTCTTTGGATGAACTCTGAAAAAATCCATCAGAACATAATCATTCTAGTCTATTAGTCAGACCCAGCTGGACGCCACGCTTTAAGATAAATCCACAGAAATTCTAACAAATTCTTCTGAACAACCACAAAGATTAGGGATGACAAACTAAGTCCTATGACGAGAGACTGAAATTGCTGGGAATATTTAGCTTGAGAAAAGATGACTGATGGGAGATTTGGTAGAACTCCTCAAATACCTGCAAGGAAGCCACACAGAAGGTTGATTTTTTTTCCTCATGCTAGAGAACAGGACATGGAACAATACATTTATGTCACAGGAAGGCAGATTCTGATTGAATATTATTTTTAAAAAATCCTAACAATAAGAACAATTCAACAATGGAACCAATTACCTAGAAATATGGTAGGCTTCTTTCATTGGAACTGTTTGGGTGGAGGTTAGACAACCAAATCTCTGAAATGTTTTAATTTCACTTTCTCTGTTGAGCAAAGGGTGGCCTTCATACTTTATTTTCAGTTTGTTAAGCTTTTAGTTGGGCGGCTTCAGCCCTTGTCTTCTCTACTGATAGCAGCTGTGTTGTCTACTGGTACTAGAAAATTATAGGATGTACATTTAGAAAGAGTGCCATATACCTGACTGTGTAGAAATTCAAAAAATATGTGGCTATCGGTGCTACTGAATTCAAACTCCCAACAGTCTCAGTCATCATGATCAAAGGTGAGGTATGATGGACCTTCCGTCCCAAAGTTTCTAGACAGACACATATTATTCAACTCAACATTAGAAGATAAATTTAGCTGACATCATGCTCTGATTTTAGATTGAGCCTTTCTTTGAAGAAAAGGATCCCGTATCCAACCACTGTAGTATACTGGTCATATTCATACAGTTGGGCCTTCTCTTTATGAAAAGAGTGAGGACAGTCTTTCTCTTTGTAATGGTATGTGGAAATGACCTTGGGAGACTGGAAGAAGAGCCACAGACTAGACAACCATCATGCAAAAGGTAACTCAGCCCACAGATGGAAAAGGAAAGTGGGAGGGTCTCTGAAGGGACTGATGTCAGGATTAGCCCAGGAAACTCCAAGAGACAATACAGATTCAATCCAGCAAGGTTTATTGGCTTCACTCCTGTTACAGAATTTTCTCAGACTGAGAGCAACTCTCAGGGTCACCCCACAAACATCCTCTGCATTCCTTAGGGAGGGGCCAGTCTCATTCTCTTATCTCGTGTTCGCTCTTCTGGGGATGAGAGTCCATGTTTCATACCTCGACTCCACACTCCCACAGTAAAAGAGGGAGAAGTGCTTTCAGACTTGCAAGATTCTATTACTGTAACTTTACAATAAAGGTAGTGTTAGTACTCATGGCTTGTGCTTCTTGTCTGGAGTACCTCAAAGGATTTGAAAGTCTGAAAGCACCTCTCCCCTCCTTTACTTTTACTTTTATATAAAAGGCTAAAGGCTTCCATTTCTTGCTACAAACAATAAGTAATTGATTTATTATGTCTGTCAAATATTTCTGGGTTAACATGTTTAGGATTTCACTATTAATCCCTCTTGTTGGAACTTCTTGAATTAAACCTTTACTTGTATCACTGAATTAAACAACAGAGTTAGTTCAGGTCTCCAGAAACCTCACAGTAATTGTGAAGTGGTTTGGATGTTGATGTGTATCAGTTCTACTTTAATCATTACCAGAACCTTATTTTTCTAGTATTTCTCTCTTCTTAAGGACAAAACATGCCGTTCACTCATATCAAACAAATCGTTCTTTCTCATTAGTGAAGAAAGGATTGTGTATCTGGGTAAATATGAGATTAAGAAATCTTTGGCAGAATTAGGAGGGTTACACAATTCTGCTTGCTTATTGCATTTTTAAAAAAAGCTCAGAAGAAAAAGGAAGAGGAGGCCAACTATGTAACATAGTGATCTGATCCAGATAAGATGCTTTCCTTTCTTCTTCTTGTCAAACCTTCTCATTTGGTGCTGCACTAATTTTGAGAAAATGAATTCCATCCACACAAACCATTTTTATTCCTGAGAGCTGTGGCATAGGCTCATTTTCATTAAATATTTGAACCTTCAGTGAATTGGTAATAATGCACACACTGTGTTTATTTTCCGATTTTTCTCCATGGGGTTCAACATTTTTAGACACTGTACAGACTGATTTCCCTCCATTCTGCACTTCATTTTTCCATCAATTTTTGAGATAAATTGGCCGAGAAGACTCAACCAACTAACTTTGGTGGCTAAAAAAGAAACTTAACTTGAGTCTTACTACATATGCAAACTATGGAAGCAGCCTTACAGAACCCAATATCTCTGTGCCTTTATCTGCTCAGTAGAAATATTGCCCTTCCTTTTTGAAAGTTTTTGGAGATGCTACTAAGATTATGCTTATAGAAAGCAAATGAATACTTAATAGGTGCCAAGTAAGTGCCTAGGCACTATGAAATTTTTAGAACTGTCTAAACTTCATTCAAAGATTGATAATTTCTGAGTGCACATGTATCTTATTTCTGTTATCAGTTACCTACTACTGGTGCTAGGATGATAGAAAACCATTATTCATATTCTAGAAAGAACAGGATCCATGGTTCTTTACTACAAAGTAAGTCAAAGGGGGAAAAGTCATACTGTCGTGTTTTGATAATTAAATTAAGGCAAACTAGATGTGACTTCATTCACACACTGAGTAGATATGTACTTTTTTTCCCTTTAAATAAGTGGTAGGGTGCTAGCTGGTTAGAAGTTAATTATTAGCTAATACAGTTTGCATAAGGAAATTCATGTTGCATTCATATGCAAGTGACACTCATAGATGCACCAACCTGGACCACTAGGATCACAATGCAGAGGAAGAGAAAGGTCAAAGCTCCTTTGCTTAGATTCAGTTCCAACTGGCACCCCCAGGGCTGCAATTTCCATTCCTTTTTATTTCTTTCAACTCAATGGAATATTAAAAATAAATTACGTAGAGTGCATTTGTCTGTGCATCTGTCTGTCCGTCAGCAGGATAACTCCCAAGAACCTGAACGGAACAGGATCAAATTTTACAGGAGTGGTAGAAGGAGCCAGCAAAGGAAACACCAAGTTCAAAAACAGACTAGAGCCAACTGAGGACAGATGGGGTGGGGACTGGGGAATCCAGAAAACCTTCCCTATGGGAAAGGCACTTGGGTGATAGCTCAGAAGGCTGCTGACTGCTTCATCCTATACACACTTGCTTCTGGTGCAGCGTACCCTGTGTTTTTCATGTACACATACACACCAACATACACAGATGCAATATGTGGGGAGAGCAGAAATATACACACAGAAAAAGGCAATCCACTAATTACTTTCTTGGAAGAAAGTGCACACACACACACAGATACAATATGTTATTTTGTTACACATAAAATGCGAGCATCCTATGGCCACTGCTGGTAAATGCATTAGGAAGAATTCAAGAACTGTATGCTGTGTGCCTTCCCTACCTTTTTATAAAAGGAAAAAAACATGCTGCAGCACTTAGCAGGCCTTATCTGATTTTGAAAATGCTAAACTTCATTAGTAATCAGTTGGGAGCCTACAAGGAAATCCCAGAGCCACATATTGGGAAATAAAAAGAAGATCCTAGAAGGCAATATCAAGCACTTCCATACTATTGCCAAGAAAATGACATGAATGTCTCCATAAAGTCACCCAGAGCCAAGTTCAGTTCAAGGAAGTCTTGTCTTTACCACTATAAAATGTGAACTTGTCTTGGGCAAACAAAGCAGAAAACAAAACAAGAAGTGAGATATAAGAGAACTAGTGTGATACAGTATGGGTCAAGAGTTGGACTAGGACAGGAAAGACCCAGAATCATTCTCCCTCTTTGGCATGGTAACTTACTGGAGGACTTGGGCAGTCACTCTCTCTGTAAGCATATCCTATCTTACAGGGTTGTTTTTGTGGGGAAAAATTGCAAGAGTAAAATGTATACCATCTTCAGCTTCTGGAGAAAAAGTGGGATATGAAGCTGATGAATGAATGAAGAAATGCATAAGTAATAAATGAAAAAAACACTATATCTACATTCTGTATGAAATGGGGAGAAAGTTGCATGTTCATCCAATGACACATCTGTATAGTTATAGGATGGGTGTAGAGGCATATGGAGATCATCTTGATGAAGGAATGAAAGAGCAGTTAAAGTCAATGACAAACTCAGTCCAGGAAAAGGGAACCCCACCTTGACTCTACTTAGGATAAGAGGGGGCAGAGGCATATTCTGGCAGGCTTTCAAGATTCTCTTGTAATACCCTGCAACAATAAAGTAGCATTCCTGAAATCCTTACTCTATTCAATTTCCTAAGCTGGCCTAACTTGAAGGGCTGACATTATATTTCCTTGCATAGGAAAGTGTGTACCAACCCACATTCTAAACATTACATCTCCCATGGGAAAAATTGTTCATCAAGCCTGTTTCCTTTACCTGCGGGACTATGATTCCTGGCCAGGTGAGTTTTTGAAATGGGCTAATCTAAGCAGAAATAGGCATCTGATCCCTACCCTCAACCCTGCTATTATTCAATTGGCTGTCTGTTTTTTGTATTTAACATAAGTGGATCTGCAATATTTTTTTTTCTTTAAGGTGTAACAAAAGTTGTCTATACACGTTTGGAAAATTAGCTAGTGTTTAATAAAGCAAATAGGAGCTGCTCTGATGTAAGAAAGACTGGCTTGTACTGAGCAAGAAATTCCTTCATAAACAGAGGGGCAACAGGCTCTCCTTACGCTGAGCCTGATGATCTGGAGGCACAACCTCAAGTCAACTGAAAAGACTGAGCCAAAATAGGAAGTTCTTGTGGTGAGACAGCCGATATGGTCAGGCTGGAAAACCTCTCTGTTGTTTCCTGTGGTCGGTCAAATTCCAAAAGCTTGCAGAGCTTCAGTAACTCAGTATAAAAGATTTCTTAGAATTTGCTGGGCACCAGGCAGGCAGTTTGAAAATGGCCTGTGATTCAGTCCTGGATCAACTCAGTTCCATAAGCAAGTTCATGATGGTGATGGTGATGGTGATGGTGATTGCCCTTGTTTACTCCTGAGCAGCTCCATGGACTAAAACATACCAATAGTGCAAAATTTCAGCAGAGGCTGTGTTTTGCTATCATTCAGCCATCGTTCTGTTGACTTGAAATAGGTTCAATGGGGACTATCAACTGATGGAGAAATTTTAATACATTTATTATTTCAGTAGCTATTTTTTTTTTTTTTTAATCTGCGCTCAGTCATTACTGACCCTGCAGTGACTGCCTGGACAAATCCTTGCAGTTTTCAAGGCAATTGTTTTTTGGAAGTGGTTTGCCAGAGCCTCCTTCCTAGAGCATAGCCCAGTTGGCAAGCGCAGGAGGCGGGATTTCCATTGCTTCGCGCCCTTTTCGGGCGAGCGCGGTTTCGCGCTTACCGGCAACTGGTCCCGTCTCTCTGTGCAAGGCGCTGCCAGCATTTTTCCTCCCACCGGAGTGAGAGTCCCCATTTATCTACTCACATGAGTTTTCGACCTGTTGGGTTGACAGGAGCTGGGGAGGAAACAGGAGCTCACCCTGTTAACGCGAAGGCTGGACTCGAACCGCCGAAGTGTCAGCCATTTCTGGCCGGCAACTTTCAGCGTCATTAAGCCGCTGCGCCACCACGTCCCCTCAGTAGCTATATATGTACACAAATATTTTTGAAGCATACAAAATGAGGATGAGACAACTAAAAATCACTTTGCTAAAATATTATAGAAGGGGCATGGCCAACCAACTGAAAGAGATGAACATGATTGGGCTTGATTTTTGTTTGGGAGTACATGTTTGGTTGCTTACTTTCTGTTTTTCATCAAGGAAGGAAGGAAGGCAGGCAGGCAGGCAGGCAGGCAGGCAGGCAGGCAGGCCTTTTCCAGACAAGCCTGACAGGGTTTTTTTGAAAGTCAGCAGGACAGACTTGTAGAAATGTTGCACAATATGGGGACTGCTGTACAGGAAAAGTTTCCCTTGGCAGAAGCAAAAGGGAAAGAGGCTATTTTTAAATGTGTATTGTTTATTTATAAAAACACTATTTCCAATTTTCATTGTCTAAAATTATTATGGGTGATATATACCTTCAGATCTAGATGCTTTTCATGACAGGCATTCCTCAAAAAAAGATGTAGCTGGCTAGCGTATTCAACTAGGATCATGGAAACACTGGATCAAGTTTAACCTCTGCCATCAAAAGTTTCTTGGTAATTTTTGGGCCAGTCATTCTCTCTTAATCCAACCCCCCTCTCAGGGTAGTTATTATCAGAGAAAATTAGAGAATGTTATGAATAGCTTTTGGAGTTCCTTGAGGAAAGGCTCATTATAAATTTAAAGAATAAACATTTGTAAATCATTCCATTATTCTCTCAGGACCTTCAGATGGATCATAGAACAAAGCAAGGAAGAAAGTTCTCTTATAGGTATTACTGGCTTTTGATCCCTGAAAGTTTCTGCATAATCACTTCTTTCTGTATTCTTTTACCAGAAAAGTGTGGGTTGGTGAATCAATGTTGAAGAGATAAACAAAATGAATGAATAGCTGCATTTCAGGAGCTCTGATTGTCAACATTGGGGTATAAAACTCACTCTTCAAGACGTGGTGACCAACTCCTTCCTTCTGCATGGTGATATTAGGAGTCTTATGAACACAATGTGACTGCCTACAGTTGAGAAACATGCTGTACTCCTGAACAACTGATGTCATAGTATGACTTTTCATATGGGAGGGGCTGCTCATCCCTGCTTGGTGATAAAATCTATATTCCATGAATGGAGCCAATATTAGCATAATTTCTTCCCCTCTGTTGACCTTCTTGTGACAGCATAAGCTTCTGTGATTCACAATGAGGGACCAGTTACCCAGTCATTTTGAGGGATACGTCCTTTTCTACCGTGATTACTCATAAATGAGTTGGAGGAAATGCCTTCCTAAAAGAATGAGGGTTCCTTGGCAAAGTAGGAGTTTTTCTCTCTAGGACTGAAGTCATGATTCTGCAATGTTTAATAGGACAGCTCATCTAGCACATATTGCAGTAAATAAAAAAGGCAAACAAATGATTTTGGGTTTACTTTATAGAGCCTTCAGATGGTGTTTAAGTAAGACTTCCTCCAAAGTGTGTGTGTCTAGGTATGTGTACAAAAGTGTGTACTTTATTCCCGGAAAACTCTTTTCAGTTGTCATCCATTTTGCATTACCCTGACTTCTTCCCTTTGTGTATATCAAATTTAAAATTTAAAATGAGACTTAGAGTTCATAATGAGGCATATATTTTGTCAACTTTGCTGACTCCTGGTACCTCTTATTTTTTTCCTAATTTCTGAAATTCTAAAGAGCCTGTTATATATTTTGGCTGGAAGAAATAAATGTATTACAGGCTTCATCTGCTTTAGCTTTGCCTAACTTGCCAGGAATCACTCTTGTCATGTCTAGATATTAAGAAGGAACATCAGGTGAATACGAATTGGATTCAAACGGCAGGCAGGAACTACTGCTGAAGTTTTTAAACAAAACCTTTTCTCATTGGGATTCTGTCATGTATGGATCCTGAATTTCACCCCCAAATTGGACAACTTTGAATCTGAATAATATTATCTGTATGCCATTAGATGACTTGATCTTGGTCCATGTTAGATATATGGTGTTTGGACATTTGGTGGATCAGGAGATATTACTGGGTTTCAGCCTAACCCAAAGGAAGTTCCAAAGGTACTGCTACATCCAAAACAGTAGGCCATCTCTGTACTGAGTATCATAGTTTATTTGAAAGCTCAAGAAAGAAGGAAAACCCACAGTCATATATAGCTTGATATGAATTAGAAGTGATATTTGATGACTGCCAAAAAAATTGACATATACTGTATATTTAATGTTCAGTTGACAGTCTGGGAAAAATAAACTATAGGTGTAGATTTAAGGGATAAGTAGCTAAGAAATTGTGCCAGCCAAAGATATTTGCTGCCTAAGGCAGAGCAGGAAAAGTAATTCCTCTCATACTCAAGGCAAGATTGATAGCATTAAAAATGTCTTCAACACACTGATGACACTTAGCTCTACCTCTTCATAATATCTGAATCAGAAAAACCATGCATATTCTGAACCAGTATCTGTATTCAATGATGTGGTAAATTAAGGTCAATACTGATAGCATTTGCCTACTTGTACCTAATCATGGCACAAACACAGTTTGTCAAAATCCCCATGATGGTGCTTCACCCCATCTATCTCCAATTTCTCTTCCTTAGAAATGAATTGTTTTAAAGTGGTATGTTACCTCAAGTTATATAAAATCTATTAGGCTTTGTCATCCATTAACCTAAAATGGCGTACATTTTAGAATGCTCTCCTGCCCACTCCACCCAACATCCTGAGGTATTGCATCTATGAGGCACTTGTTCACCCACACATTCCCTGCATGAATGTTGGATGAATGGTTATTCTACTTTTGTTTTCCTTCCACTACTTACATCTTTAAGGAAGCTTGTTTTTACTGTTTTAATGTATTGGTTTTATTAGTGAATGTTATCTTTTATAAACCATTTTGTGATAATACTACATTGGAAGGGGTATAAATATAGATTAGACAAATTGTTATATTGATACCTGAATCAAGGGGGAAAAACACTTCCCCATCCCTGGTAGTACAAATGTAATAATAGTGAATTAAATAGGTATCAGATTGTCTTTCATAGATATAAGTGTGATATATTTTAAAGTTAATTTTGTACATACAAACTTTGATAACATCTTCCCTTCAGAAATCCCTTCTAAAAAATTTCTTTAGAAGTTGTATTGTAAGTTTTCCTCTACCCATCTATAAAAGAAAGTCTTCTAACAGCAAGACATTCTTCCTTTAAAAGAAAGGTGAAAAGGGAAAACCTTTTCCAAAAAGAATTCAGTTCATTTGAGATCTCATTGCCAAAGAAGTTAAATAATAAAAAATAGCAATAACAATTATGTGCTATGTATCTAAGTCACCTTGTCTCCTTACAGTATTTATGTTATCCAGGCTGAAATTAGCAGTAGTGTGCTGCATTTTACATCATGGTGGGAATTTTAATGAACATGAGACAAAAGTAGTTTTGCAGGGCAACTGTCTAATGCAGGAACCAGGTAGATGCATTTCAAATTAGGGCTAATGATTAACATTCTTTCATCCTGTTGTATTCCCTAATGAGGAACACTCCGGTGTAGAGCCTATTTTTAAAAAATAAATCAATAAAAAGATACATATAGCTCTTTTACTCCTTACTGCTAAACCCTGGACAATTCTGAGATTTTTCCTTTTTTTCTTTTCTTTTCTTTTCATGTAAAACTTGGCAGACTGTCAAAGTTGCCACTCTGAAATGCAGAGCTCTTTAAGGCATTTAGAAAAGACAGCACAGAAGGCGTGGGGTCCACTTGGGTAGCAATCTTTCAACATCTCTTTGGGGATAGAATGCTGGTGTCTTGCCATGAGGAATTAACTGCTTTCCTTTGACCAGTCCAGTATAGCAACTGCTTATTTCTTCTTTCCTTCTCTTATCATCATAATGTTAACAGCTGGCAGCAGAAACGGTGGCATCACCCCTACTTGTTTATTATTATTGCTTGCTTGGTTGGTTTTTCCTTTGGAACTTAGATAACCACCACCTGAAACATTTACGACATCCATACGGCATTCTCACTTTGGCTTACATGATGATTTATTGTGATCGATAAGACTTCTTTTAATACCATTTCAGGAGAACTTATTTGGATGTGAATTTACTGCATTTCTCCCCATGAAGCAAAATAGTTGGTGATGTGATTGACAGATGTATTTCTGAAGTCAGTGAAATCCATTCTTTAAGAACTGGCAAAAGGAAGGCGGCTTTTTTAATCTTTCTGTGGTCATCTGGAAAGGCCTGATGAATTTAGGCTCAGCATAATGTGGCTCCTTCATTCATTCAATTTATATGCCACTCTGGTCAAAAACTCTGGGCAACTGACAAATACTACGCATAAAATCCAAGCATCAGAATGACTAATAAAATCAATTGCATTAAGTCAGAATTAAAATCACAGAAAACTAAAACCAGGGATTTAAAAAATGTCAGTTGCATCAGAACACCTTACTCAAGGCACAATGACCAGGCTCAAATTATCCTACTTTGGTCACATTAAGTAAAGACTCTCTTACACATTATGTAAAGCTCTCTAGAGAAAGCTCTAATGCTGGGAAAGATGGAAGGAAAGAGAAGAGGATGACCAGCAGCAAACTGGATGGACTTAGTTACAGTAGCAATAAGTGAACCATTGGAAGATCTGAAGGTCCATGTTAGGGACAGATCACCATAGTAAAAATCTATGTGGTGGCTAAGAGTTGACAATAACCTGATGGCACATAATCAATCAAAACATCTCAGCCTACTTCTAACAACTCAAGGCAGCACATGTAGTAGAAAAAAAATAAGAAAATGATAAGAAAATCAGTATTACAAATTCTGGCCAACCTCTGCAGCAAAGTACAAAGTGCTTTAAACTGGTTGTGAAATTCAAGCAAAAAGGAGTAACCTACCTTAGGAGACCATAAGGTGGACACCACCACCAAGAAGGTGTTTCTCCAGAGGACCAGGAATAGCTTCTCTTGGGATAAATGTACACAGCAGACTTGGGAAACACAGTCCTGCAGGTGCACAAATGACAAACATGTAGAGCTTTAAAATGGGGTCTGGAATGGGACCTGGAAGCAGTGATCTTAGCATGATATTGCTAAACCTACCTCCTCCTGTCAGTAGTTGGGGTGCTGAAATTGGAATCAATTGCAGCTTCTGAGTTGTCATCAAGAACAGCCCCATATAAAGGTCTTTGTAGCAGTCTAACTGTGAGATGATGAGGATATTCTCATCCAGAAAAAAACATGCATCTGGTGCAGCAACCAAAGCTGAACTTGGGCCCTCCTGCTTGAACAGCAATGATGAGTCCTGAAGGGCCCCAAGTCATAGAACCTGTCCTTTTTGAGAAGTGGCACCAGAACCAATTTAAGGATTAGAATCAGGCCTGATTAGTCACTTACAAATAGCAAATCCTTCTTGTATTGATTTAATTTGAGATTCTTTTGACCCATCTAGACCTTCACAGCCTTCAGACACTAGATCAGGATTTTCCTCAAACTCCCCATCCCAGCCTGGGATGATTATGCTTAACTGGGTATCAACAGCATACTGATATCTCACCCCAACTGGTAGATTATCTCTCCCAGCAGTTTTAACATAGCTATTAAATAGCATGGGGAAAATAGCTGAATCTCCTGGCCCTCCACACTGGAGCAGCCAGGGGCTTGACTCTGCTTCCCCCATGCATATCAAGTCATACTGTCCAATCACTCTGCAAAACTCTTTCTTACCTTCAGTTCCTCCCATCATATCCACAATCACAAATTTCTCACTCCTGAAAAATATCAACTCCAAAAAACAAACAAACAAAAAACCAACCCCAAACCTCACACTGTTGGCTTAACAGTGGGCAGATATCTGTGTGCATGCTCATTTTCATAGTCTGAGACTGCCTCCATGCATACAACTTGAATGCACATGATAGTGCATATAGAGATCAGTGTATATAGTGATTAGTGTCTGGGGGTTATAGGCAGGTATTAAACTATCTTCTCCTGCCACGAATTTTAAGAAAGTTGTGTAGACTTTTATGATTTGATCAAGATTCTTCATATTTCCACTTCTCCTTCAGTAGTGAAAAGAAAAAGGAAAGGTTTAATTTTGATAATCACACTGTCCAAACCAGCGTAAAAAGCAAGGGAAAGTAACAGGCTACTTGGAGTACTTCGTACAAAGGACAAAAAGAATGACACACATAAAAAACCTGTTTTTCCTACTGTATGCTATTCCATCCTCTGTTATCTAGCCACTTTATCAGCATGGATTTTTTCCAGAAGATAAATCTTTCACTCAGGATTTCTGTACAACTGGAAGCCCTTGTCCAACAGGCTGTATGTTGATTTTTTTTTTCATTGCAATGACATGAATTTATTAAACATTAAAAAGATTGGAAAAATGCAAAACATTAGGTGCACTGTTCATTTTATCTACAGAGTAAAAAACAAAACAATAACAGCAAACTGTCTCCCCACCTCTCAGGATCTACTGAACTAGCCAACAAAAATACAGTGTTCCCCCCTGTCTCCAAAGAAAGTGACCTAGCTCCATTTGGCTAGGTTTGAATGGTAATAAAATACACTCCTTCAGTAGATCCTGCTTTTTGATAAATAATATTGTGCAGCTCTCCTAAGCCATTGGTTCATAATAGCAATGAAATGAAAAAGAAATCACAATCATGAAGTTAAGTGGTACAAAATATTCAGAATGAAAAATGATGCTTTTTTGGTTGGAGAGGTCAAGTTCCTCATGAACCTTCTGCTGGATGACCAAGCTCCATTTCCTAAAGTTAGGTTGTGCTTGGAGAATAATTAGAGTTTTTAAGATTTGGGGGACTTCATACACAATCACAATTCTAATTTAACTCCCAAATAAGAGAGTCATAGTGCTTCTCTACACCTTTCTATTTAATCCCCACATGCGTTCTTCTCTGTTAATGTGTAGCTAATTTTTAATTGCATGATTTGACATTAACATGAACTTAGCTACCTATGAGAAGATATATCACATTTTGAAAATAAATTCCAACTTGTGTGGAGAAAGTTTTTCTAGAATTATATAGAGGATTAACCTGATTTACTGGATTTTTAAATGAAATTTCTGAGCTGTCTTCATATATGTTAATATTATTACATTAAATATGTGTTTATTTAATATATACTGTATGTAATATACACTGTTGAAATACTTACAGCGTAAGTTTTCTCAAGTATCAAAGACAATGCCTCTCCATATCGTTTGCAGAGGAACACAAGGATGGTATTATATTTAAGTTCTCCTTGTGGAGTTTTGTAGACTGGCCACTGTGGAAACATTAATATGAGGTGGGACAATTTTTGTTTTTTACTAGTCCAAAATGAATCTTCTTATATTCCATTGTAAAATCAGGGCCAGCTCATTAAGGATTATTCATGACACCAATCCATGTTGTGTGTTATGTCATGTTATGTTATGTTATGTTCATGGAATCCAGATTGAAACTGTGTTGGAAAATTTGGTCTTAGGAATATTTTGTGTTAGTTAACTGTTTTTCATTATTTGGATATACCTTTGGGATTGGATTGGGCTTATAGGAAGACTGTTCAATATTACTTCAATCACATTTACTGAAAATGATTGTAGAAAGTGTTAGTGCAATTTTTATATCCTTAGGACTTTCCTTAACAATAGAATGCCAGGGAGGAGGGGTCCTATTGTAGGATGCATTAACTGTGTCCACAGCTAGTTTGATTTCTTATCTATTTGTTGTAGTTATTTATGTACCGCCTGACTTCAAAAGACTCAGGGAAGTGCAAACTAAATCCCTTGCTGATTGTGGAAAATACTTTATGGGAAATTGGCTACCTGAGTATCACTTCTTATAAATGTAAAAGGGCATTACAGAGGTGATCTTTACGCTGGATATTTATGGCTGGTTTAATTTGGCTTTTCATTGGCTTTCAACATACAAGGAAGACCATTAATGCAATTAATTGGTAAAAGTTAAACTGACAAGAAAATCTGCACACTCAATCCATGTGTTTCTTTTTCATGTATTTTTTTAGATGAAACTATAAAACAGAATCCTAATTAAGCTCTTTTTTTGTTGAGATTTTGCATGCACTGTGCCATAATGGGGAGTTGAATAGAGATACGTGTGTTAGAGTAAGGCAGTGAATGAGTGAAACGAAGGAATGTTTGTTGCTCTGTCTAATAGAGCAAAATGCCTCAGGCTTGTCCTCAACAGAGCTTCTGTGTATGTGTCTCTATGAAAATGTAAGCATATTGTTGTGCTGAAATATGTTGTTATTATACATAGCTGTTGTGGTGCTGATAGTTTTATAGAATTGTTTCATGATAATCCCCGACTTAAAGCAAAAGCAAGCTAAAATAATCATAAAGTTTGCATCTCAACACTGAAAGATAGATAGATAGATAGATAGATAGATAGATAGATAGATAGAGAGACAGACAGACAGACAGACAGACAGACAGACAGACAATGTTTTACCTCTTTGAGGAGTCAGAGATTCCAATTTAATGCTCTTGGCAGTGCTATAAGGAAGCAAATCTGCAACTTTTCTGCATCAAGAGGTTTTGCAATTTACTTGCTATTTGTTTCCTCTTACCTTGTTTTTTTTATAAATACAGAAACACTACATCCTCACTGATGAAATATCTTTTGACACCCTGAACTATTAAACAGCAATCTACCTTTCAAAGAAACAGTCAGCTGCTTGTAATAACATGGTGCTGGAAGTTCATCTACAACATGGTGACATGTATGATATGAATGTGCATTCATAAATATAGTGGCTATATTTATGAATGTGTACCAACTATCTGTTGCAACATGGGATTTTGTATTTTCCAAGATGCTAACTTATGCTGCTAGACAATGTGTAAAAATGGACACCATTCATAAAATGTGATGATGTACAAGTAGTCTACAACCATTTTCTGTTGTTTGAATCAGCTGCATATTCATTTTGATTGGAACATTAATGAAATCTCTCCTAATGCTTGAAGGTTGGATACATTTTCCACACTTCTAAAGACAGGAAAGAATCTATACTGGATCAGACCACAGGTTCACCTAATCCAGCATTCTGTGTCCCATATTGGCCAACTAGATTCATTTGGGAAGCTCACAAGCTTGCACTGCAGAGTAAAAAGCTCCCTGCCACTGACTCTTCCAAACAACCACAGTTGAAAGCAATAAGATAGTCAGGTGAACTCCTTGGTCCAAAATGCTGTCAGTTGCCTCCAAAAGTTAATACAGCATCATTTTTACCACGAAAGCTAAATAATTTTAACTCAGAGATCCAAACACTCAGAATTTCAACCTGACGTTGCAAAACAATACTGTGATGTGACTTGCTGAATGAAATAATTTTGTACAAACACAAACTGGACCCATTCAGAATAACCAGGCTGGCCTTAGCTGGTAGTAAGCTTGAAAAGGGCTCAAAGAAATCCATAAAACATTAGGATGTATCTGTGTGCCCAGATGCCTTGAATAAAATAACTTTTCTTGAATATTGTCCCATTGGATCAGATCAGGAACCATTTAGGTGAAAACTCCTTAAAATGGTTATTACTGTCTAATGAGAATGCAAAAAAAAAAAAAAATGAAATTGTGTTACAAAATCAAATGTAAATATCTACAGTAAGAGTCTCCCTCCCAGTATGACTGGATTGTTCTGGGACAGTTGCAAAAGTGGTCCTGCCTTTTAGAAAAACATTTTAAACACTTGTCTATTTTTTCCCCCCTTTTAGTGGTCAGGTTTCCCTCCTTCTGCCTTCCACCCACCACCACCACCGGCAGGTTTTAGAGCTCAGAGATTTTCTTATCCGAGCAGTTAAATCTGCATCAACTCTAATACCTATGAGCTCATCTTGTATAAGCACATTTTTTTGTTAAAACCCCACAATCCTGGAAAAATGTTAGTGCTTTTAAACAGCCTGGCTCAGAATAACTTGCAATATGACGCATGCCACAGGAAGTAAAGTGGTATGAGGCACCTAGAAAATATTTTTCAAACAGGTCATTGAAGCAATAAGGCCCATGGCTCAGCTTTTCGGAAGTCACTTATTAAGAGTCAACACCAGCCATGCCAAGCCAAGCTCTTGCTGTTGGTGATTTTCCAACTGAATATTCAGGGCCCTGTCTCAGTCTTGTTTTCAGGGAAGTACATGCCCAGAATGTTAGCAAGCTATTTGCTAGAGAGAGGGGGGGAAACTGCCCACACAGGCCCAGTGTTGATCACATCAGTGTGTTTGAGTGGGTATAGAGTGCAAATGATTGAAAGTACTTCCAGATCTTGGTTGCTGGGGGACAAAGCAAACTCTGTTCTCTGATCTGATGGTCATATTTTTCACGGGAGGATGTGGTACAGGAAAAGGGAACACAGCCAGCCTCTGTCTAATGGTTCCAAACCGGCCGAAGCCTAGCTCTTTGGCTGTTGATGAGTGGGAAATGAAACACAGATGGGTCAGGTAGAAAAAAAAATGGGGGAGAACAAGTCAATCCAAAGATTAAAACAAATGTAATACTTATGGGGTATAGGAGTAGAACACTCAGGCCTGAAATGGCCTGGAAGGCAAGAGACACATCTGAAAAGCTTGAGATGAGCAAAAGAATAGACAAAACTACTCTCTTCTCAAATCATCAACACACTGTACTTCTACTGCAGTGCTTCTCAACCTTGGCAATTTAAGATGTGTGGACTTCAACTCCCACACTTCTCTGGCTGGAGAATTCTGGGAGTTGAAGTCCACACGTCTTAAAGTTGCCAAGGTTGAAAAACACCGCTCTACTGGATTAATGCATAGTTCTCCTTCAACTCGCTCCCTATAATATGGGCATTTGGAAATACAGAATATTTCTGCTGTAAGCAGATAAATATAGAATATTCCCTGTATGCAGAGGGAAAAAAAGAACAAATATATTCAGGAAACATTTTAGAATATTAGTGTAAAAATGGAATGAGATATTACACAAGGTGAGGGCTGTGGCCAAAAGTGTCAACACGGTATTTCCACATATACACACATCATACATATGCAGTAAAGCAAAATATAACATCCTTGCCCTTCAAGTTTCATATATCACATCCAGAACTAAGTACTTTAGGAAGACCAAATTAGCTGTCTTTGTACCATATATATTTGTCCAAACTATATCTCTTATTAGACAGCACACCCTATATACACTTTTTCCTGGTTGCTATTTTCATGATTAATGTAATGGGATTCTTCCATTCTTATAATGCTAATGAATATACCTGTGAAAATCAAACTTACATAACTTGTTAGGCCATTCTTAAAACCCCAGACATTATCTTCCTTAAGTGGATATTCTGTTTTTTGTTTTTTGTTTTTTGAGCTAGGGGAGTGTTTATGACTCAGGTAACTAAAAAGTGTGACTAGAAGGTATTTTTTTCACTATCTTAGATGTCATAACTTCAAAGAAATTTAAAGAAAAACCTTCAGTAAGTAATTTCTCTTTCTCCTCAGATATAAAAATCACATTACTGGCCCATCTCCATTAAGCTGTGGTTGACTTCCTAAGGCAGTCTTTTCTATAGCTCTGAAAAACAGTTTCTAGATTTATGTTACAGAATATTTTCCCCCATACAGAGCACCATTATCTGCTCAGTTTCAAAATGTGTATACTTACCAAGACCCATTTTTCATAGTTGTTTTTTTTTTTTTAAATCAACATTGCCTGAGAAAACTACTGTTGTGTAGTCTTTTTAAAGATCAAGGTAAGTACTAATTATTTTGACTTTTGACATTTTGGATTTAAAAAAAAAAATAGAGCAAGCTGTATCTTTGCAGAGTGTTACCACTCCATATTTTCATTTCAGCTGCTAGCCAGTTGTCATATCCA
Source organism: Liasis olivaceus (assembly GCA_030867105.1). Taxonomy (NCBI): domain Eukaryota; kingdom Metazoa; phylum Chordata; class Lepidosauria; order Squamata; family Pythonidae; genus Liasis; species Liasis olivaceus. The sequence goes on from CM061352.1 coordinate 23,045,900, forward strand.
TGCTTTTATATGAATGGGATTAAACCTCACACAACCATCCCAAATGCTACTTTGGCACACCCAGCACTAGTTCTTTGACTATAAACTTCTCAAATCGGTTCCTCCAAGTTTTCTAGGTAGAGGTTTTCTGCAGGAATAGTGAGTTTATGTGATTCCATTGCTGTTTTTCAGGCAGCTCCTTTTGTAAATCATCTCACAGCAGCACAAAGGGTTGCTGAGAGACTTGATTAAGAGTATCAGTTGTGGGCTGCCAACATCATGATAGTAGCAAGAGGTATGAAAATCTCTGTCTGCTGCCATCTAGTGATTGTCCAGGGGTTTGCTCCCCAAATATGGTAGTTTTAATGGTGGAGAGAGAGTCTTAATGGAGAGAGGTTTCCTAAAGCAACTTTTTTGGGTGGGGGGGGTAGACATTCATCTCTGTGCTGGCAGCATAAAGAGAGGATTAACCCTCTTGTCCCAATTTCTATAATATAGTTGATTTGAGGCGGTTAGTATAGCTAGCCCCCCACCCCCAGCCCCTAGAGCTATTTAGGACTAAAACTGTCCCCCCATAATTGACTGGATTTGCTGTTTGCATCACCCATTAATATTCTTATGATTAGCTAAGAATGCAAGGCAAAGAAAGTTTATGTGGTATTTAATGTGTGGGTATCTGTCTATTTCATTTCTCACCACATGGAAGCAACTTTCTTTCAGAACACAATAGTTGTCCACCTCCCAATTATGGAATGAGTGGGAAAATTGTTGTGTATTAAATAGCTGTAAATCTCATGGCTGCTATTCAACTCCTGACCCATCCACTTGGAGAAAGCATTATTTCTATGGCTTTTTCCCAGGGGTTTAGATAATTTCATAAATAGTTTCCATGGTAATTCAAATGAGCTGAGCTTCCTAAAATGTGAAAAATGAACTGATCATGACTTATGCCAGATACAATAAAGTGCAACAAATTATTCTGATAGTGTTCCATCAACAACAACTTCTCCTTTTCCTTCTTCTTTCTGAGCACCCCAGCTAGATGCTGGTGTGAAGACAAGCTGGCAACAATTTAAGTTTATTATCAACTTCCTTCCGAATAATTACAGCCCTCTTGCTGAAGACTTAGGGTCAAATTAGAGACATGAATACATCAATGCATGTCAGTAGCTTTGATTTAAAAATTATCAGCTGCAGTATGAATGTCATGTGGATTGGAACCGCTGCATAAAAACAAGAGGTTTCTTTCCCTTCTCCCCTGAATCATTCTCATCTGTTCCATTTTCTCCAGTGAAAACCCAACACCCCAAACTGCTATTTGCCTGCACAGGGAGGATTATTTGGATTCAAATGGGGATTTTTCCCTTTTTGAAGGGATGGGGAGAGAAGAGGAATGGCTTAAGTTAGGAAAAAAGGGGGAAATAAAGCAATGTCTATAGCAAATTGTGATGGTGCCAAAATGACATGTCCATGATGATGTAATCATGCAGATGCCATGATTACATATTTGCATCAAGAAAACTGATGCAAGTATATAAATTGTTGCCTTTACATCATAATATCATTGCAGATACATTCATTCCTTTACTTGGACACCCAGCCATATCTCTCTATTTTTCTTTGTTTTGATTGATTGTTTGGTTGATTGATTGATTGATTTTGTGCCTTTGGGTCAGCCTGAACATTTTCAGAAGTGGTTTCTCACTGCCTTCTTCTAGGGCTGGGAGAGAGTGACTGACCAAAAGTCACCCAGGGGACTTCAGGCCTAAGGCAGAACTAGAACTCATGGTCTCCCGGTTTCTACTCTAGTGCCTTTAACCACTGACCTGAACTGGCTTTCACTGTAATGGTATAAATATATGATAAAATGTTTTCCATAGGGTCTGCTTTGAGCTTCCAGGGATGTGATCCAAATATTGTAATTTGGCTGTGCATACATGACACAATGCTATCTTTAGCTGTGTCCCAAAGGGGATGATTTCAGAATCATCCATCCATCCATCCATCCATCCATCCATCCTTCATTCATTCATTCATTCATTCATTCATCCATTCATTCTGGAACTGGCCGAGATAGGATATATTTTCAGATAAATTGATGTAGAATTGTGTGTTAATAGAGGAGCAACTTTTTCCCAGGACTGAAATTTATATAGAAGGTGCCACTTTCAAAACTGTGTATCTCAGTTTTAAAAAAAGTTCTCACTAGTGGGTTGAGAAATGAGAACATGGAAAGGGAGCACCATCAGCCAGTAGTATAGTATTTGCTTTTCAATATAGGATATGTCAGTTTGGTTAAAAGAGTCAGAAAAAAACTTTCTGTCTTCTGACTTCTACTCAAAATAGACTAAATTGGATTAAATAAACAGGAGTCAATAACATGATACCAGCAGGTCTATTGTACACATAAAAGATGCCTGCAGCTCACAGAAATTATTTTAAATATTTATATAATGAAATGGTGGAAATCTTAAAAGATTGCCAAGTAATACAAAATGACTTAGATTATGAAACAGACATCACAGTGGAGAACATGTTTAGTTGTTCCTGTTTCCATCAGCCAAGGTCAGGGATGAAGGTTGATGGAAAATGCAGTGCTACTGCATCAGGACAGCCGCACATTGCCTCCTCTACAGAGATAGATCTGTCTCAGTAATGCATATGCTCACCTGAAACTGGCATGTCTTCAGTTTGAATCTCACTCCTTCCACAGACAAGCTACTTTCTCTCTGTAACATGAGAATAGTATTACTGGTCTAGTTTATAAGTTTGTTGTAAAGAATTACAATGTGCTAGTGGTTATATCCCAGTTTTAACAATTACCAGATTAATGTTAGTTTCTAGTTAATCTAATTTAAGCAGCATGCGTGGAACAAATATTGTTATTATGTTGTTAATTTTTATTTATTTGTTTTTACTAGGCCATATTACATTGCACTTTACCAAAATAAGTATGTGGCAAGAGCAACAGCTTCTAAAAGTTATTTAACCACAAAATAATATTTTACAAAAATTGTCTTTTCAATAAATCTTGAGCCTTGACTCTAAAATTTTGAACTTTTAAAGCTAATAGAATAGCAACATTAACCAAATATTTTACTGTTTCATTAGTCTCATAAAGGCATTCCCTATTTTCTATTATCCCAATAAAAATCTGTGGCAATTCTATAAAATTACAAATACTGCAAATACTGGACTACAAAAAATTATATTGCTTTATATTATGAAATTGGATTTTTCAAGAGTGGATAAAACTACAGTGCTTAGAGAGAAGAAGTGTGTGTGTGTGTGTGTGTGTGTGTGTTTCAAAAAATGCTTTTCAAATAGGGTTTGTTTTTGTTTTTATCTTTTTAATAACAGTAGCACATAACAGCTTCTCTCTTTTTTAGTAGTAAAGCATCTCTCTCCATTTTGGTCAAGCATACAACGTTTTCATCCTGGATTAAATCCAAGGACCCCTGTTCTTCTCGTCTGCAGCCAAAAGGGTATGCCAGTGCTGTTTTCCTAAGTCATATCAGACAGTTCCGCACATTCAGATAGTTCCAGATTGTTCTCTTTCCACAATATTGAAGAAGTGAGCTTATTTTATTTCAGGCACAACTGCAGTGCAGTTGAACCTGTTGCTTTGTCTTTGTCTTAGAAATGCTTTTGCTCAGTTTCCCCATTGGAGGAAACTGTTGCAACATCCCCACCACCACTACCAAGTTCCTGGGCTGTATGTTCTTTAAGGAAATTGTAGCTTATAGCAGGGATAATATTGACAAGAGTTTTGTCAGTTTTATCTTCTCTTAAGGAGAAGACACAGCTATGGACTAAATGCCAAGCCACTGGGATTCCTTCCTTCCTTCCTTCCTTCCTTCCTTCCTTCCTTCCTTCCTTCCTTCCTTCCTTCCTTCCTTCCTTCCTTCCTTCCTTCCTTCCTTCCTTCCTTCCTCCTTTTGTGTGCAGATTTTCCTGTTGTGAAGGTATTTTTGTTTCTGCAGTAGCTGAGGGAGATGCAGTGATCTTTGCTATTTGTTCTTAAAATTTCAGTTTGGCAGACATGAAAGTTATCTTCAATCTACATATGAAAATTTGGTGAAGGAAGTATGAAAATGTTCAGAGTAATCTGTTCCCTTCTCAAAGTTCTGACTATGCTTTCCAAAGGGGAAAAAAGGGCCAAATCTGTACAGAATAAAATAAATATTCAACTCTTAGAGAAGGAAGAGGCAAATGCAAAGGCTGGAGAAAGACGGATAGAGAAATCCATGTTTGATCTGGTTCTGCCCATGGCTTCTTCCAGACAAATCTTTCTTAAATGTTCAGGAGCAGGATTTACTATGCTAATTCCAGGGATCATCCAGAGAATGCAGTCCTTTAGTTATCAGCCCAGCCCTATCCCAAACTGGGCAAGTAGATCAGTAGAAGATGAGGAAATAACTGATATTGTGGTGGAGCAAAGAAGACAACATAGCATCTTTGTTGTCCTATTAATGATTTCCTCATTAGCGTGAGGCACTAACATTTCTGGTCCACCCATAGTTTCATTCATCAATCCATGGCTATATCTGTTCATATTTTATCTCCCTTTCTTCTAGTCCTCTTTCTTCTCTGAACAGCATCAATCATGTTACGCAGGAAGACCTGATTTACCAGCATGACTAAAAATGAATACATTATACTAGACAAGGAAATATAATGGAAGCCGAGAGAGAGAGAGAGAGAGAGTTAAACTATCATTATTTGTTTGTTTGATTTCTATATGGCTCTTCTTCCTCCTAACAGAAGGGCCCAGAGTGGTTTACAAGGGGTGGGGGGAGGGAGGTGGGAGAGAGAGAGAGAGAGATCTTAAATAAGCCATCATAATGAACCCAATCATACCTAAAAACAATGAATATAAAAATAAGAATACATATCATGTTTAAAACACAGAAGAGCAAACGAAGTTACAGGCAAACTTAGATGCTTGGGAGACTAGACATATCTTCAGTTATTTCCTGGGGACAGTCCATAATTGGGGTACCGTCACTGAAATGGACCTACTCCTTGTCATTATGCGGTGAGTCAAGCAAACCCATTGGTGGGACCATGAGCAAGGCTTCCTCAGCTGATCTGTTCATAAACTGGATAGTATTGGGGGGGGGGGGGGGGGGGAGCAATATTTTAAGTAATTAAGGGCTTTACAAATGTAAACACCTAAAATTTAAGGTGAGAGCTCAAGTACAATGCTTCTAGGTCCCGCTGTCTTCAATTCTCAACTGGTCTTTCAACAAGCCGCTTCTTAGTACACTTGACTCAAACATTATTAATGAAATTGCCTGCGATATTTACATGCAACTTTATGGAACTATCATTCCATAAGATTTCTTGGATGATATACATGAATAATAGTATTATTTCCTAAATGTAAATCACGCATACACAACACATAAACATGATGGGTACACATACACTATTAATACTGGGAAAATCAAGGCATTAACATTTTTCTTAATCTATAATTGGCTGGGTTTATACAACATGCAAAGCCAAAACCTACCAAAGCTCATAACAAGTAGGAACTTACAAATGCTAGGTGTTTACAGAAGACAATACAATGAACAGTAGATGGATAAGTCATTTTTGTTATGTGGTTTCATGGATTATTATCCTAGCTATTTCCTTTTCTACACCATGAGATCCATATTCATTTCAGCCACACTGGCATTTTCTTCCACTGATTTATTATGTTCCCAGATGGGGGAAAAAAGATGAAGTATTGATACCAGAAAGCTCTTTGATTTGGTGCCTCCATCAAGTTTCGATTGGCTTGGAAAAAAACAAAAACAAAGCAGCATATGTTTTAAAAGCCACGTGCAATATCTTTTGCTGCACAGATGTGAAGACCAGCTGGTGCTTCAGAAATGCATGTGTTCATGAGGCTGGTAAGAAGGAGGGCAAACAGATAAACAAACAGACCCTCAATTGGTTTCAATTTGAAAGGTCTGGGAGAACCGGGTTATTTTTATCTGAGGATGCTTTTAATTTGTTGTTTTTGTTTTTGTTTTTAATGCATTGCCACATGTTCTTCCAGAAGTTCAAAAGAAACAGCAACAAACTCTTTTTTTTAGCAAAGGGGGGGGGGTTTGGCACTATGCCCTTGTGCAGAAGTGTATGTAGTTAAATAGTTTATCTCCATTGAGCTGTTTCCCTTAATATGTTCTTAATTAGGAGCCCATCCATTACTTGCTAAGACCGGCTGAACAATGTGGCAGTAATTTCTTAGCAGAACTTGCTGTTCTTTGAACTGCAAGTACAGAGGGCCAGAACGGAACCAGATCAGTGAGGCTGAGTGCTGGGAAATGAAGCCAGATGCAACCTCTGCAGAAAGGGACCTGAGCTAACAGCTGGGAACATTTTCCCCCTCTTAGAAAATATTCTTAGGAAATATTCCTACAATTTTTTCATTAACACTGCAGCTGTTTTCTTATTGAGGTCTGTGGCTCTCCAAGGAAGATATCTCATCAGAGGAAACATAACTGTAACTATACAGATTTTTTTAGCCAGAGTGGAGGAAGGAAAACCCACTGTGTTGCAGCTTCAAAATTTTTTGCACTTAAAAACTGTAAATTAGAATGATTGGCCAATTTACTGAATTATTTTCCAATGTTGTACAGAGCTAGATATGAATGGCAAGAAAATGGCATCTCTTTTAGAATTTCAGATCCAGATGTTCAACTTCACAGTCTTTCAAGGACAGCCAATTCACACAACCATTACATAATGCTGTAACCAAACACAATACATGCCCTTTGTCAGTAACATTTGTACCACTGAACCAATTGTGCAAACACTTTAACATTTACCGGAATCTAAACTCACCTCTCAACTCAAAAAAAGAAAAAGAAAAACTTGCTTTGACTTTAAGACAGTAATAAATGTTACATGAATCAGTTCAACATTCCTGTGGGTTTTGTTTTTTTTTTTTGATACAGTAAAATAAAAATATTGAGCAATTTTTGTTGTTGTTGTTTTAAAAAACCCTCTTGTATAGACCTTTAAACTAATGCCTTACCTATACCAAAGTCAGAAGTTAATGTTTGATTACATTAAGTGGTGCTTGTGCCCAAATGAATAAAGATGTGATTACATCTTAAAGGTTTCCGGTAGGACCAGAAATATTGCAAGCTTAACGAATGAGGAATATGCAGGCAACCAAAAGTAAGCAGAAACCAGTAATTTGAGCAAATATCAGAAAGAAAACTTCTACATTATACTTGTTTAATTATCTGCAACTTTCAGCGCACTCAGAGGAAAGAGAAATACACTAAGGGATGAGTAACATCTCTTCCCCTATCCCCCACCCCTCCAAAAAACAAAACTAGTGGGAACTGAACATGATATTGTTATGTATTTCAGGTCAGTAATCACAAAACCTGCATGGGAATGGAGGTGGCATATCCTACTTCATTCAAGGCTGGCCTTAGTGTTGGGTAATGAGGCTGTTGCTTTGGGCCACAGATACTGACATGCAGAAAAGGGGAGAGGAAACCAGAAGAGGAAACCATGCATGGCTTGAGCTGCCTTTAGATATTGTGGAGGATGATCTCCTGATGTTGGTGCAGAAACAAGATGATGCTGCAAGACTGTTTCACTTTTGTACATCAACGGAAGATTAGGGAACATATTGGGGAACAATAGACTGGTCTTTGCTTTAGTTTCTTACAGCATGTAATTTCCTGGAAAAGGGAAAGGTTTACACACATAATGAGCCTTGCCACAATAACTTTAGCACACCTCTGCTGCTATATGTGATTGATGACTACATGCCATCAAGTCATTTTTGTCTCTTAGTGACCACAAATATAGTTTTTCTCCATGACAATCTATCCTTAACATGGTCTTCCAACAGTGCGCTCATCACCACTGTAACTGAGCCCATCCACCTTGCTGCTTGTTGTCTTCTGCTCTTTCCTTCCATCTTTCCCACATTACAGCCTTCTCTAGAGAGCTAGATCTTTGCAAAATATGTCTGAAGTAGGATAATTTGAGCATGGTCATTTGTCTCAAGTGAGAACTCTAGGTTGATTTGTTTGATGATCCATTGGTTTGCTTTCTTGGCTGTCCACAGTATTTTCAGGAGTCTTCTCCAACACCAAAGTTCAAAGGCATCAATAGAATACTCTTCCTATCCTGCTTCATCAAAGTCCAACTTTCACTTCCACAGAATGTGACAAGGAATAACATGGCTTGCACGATTATGGATCTTTGTAGGTATAGATACATCATGGCATTTGAATATCTATTCCAAGGCCTTCATGGCTGTTCTACCAAGTGCTAGTCTGTGGTGTATTTCTTGACTGCTTGTTCCTTTACTGTTGATGGTTGATCCTAAAAGGCAGAAACTATCCACCACCAATATCTTGATTGTCAATTCTGAGGTTGGTTGTTCTACCTGTTAGTTTGGTCTTCTTTATATTTAATTTTAGTCCCATTTTTTCACTGTGCTCCTTGACTTACTAGGGCTTGCAGATCCTTTGCATGTTTGGCTATCAAAGTAATATCACCAGCACAGTGCAGGTTATTGATGCTTCTTCCTCCAATTTTAAAAACAAGCTCATCTTCTTCCAATCCAGCTTCCCTTACTATATATTTAGCATATAGGTTGAATAAATAAGAGGAGAGTATACAGTCTTGTCTCACTCCTTTCCCAACCTGGAGCCAGTCTGTTTTGCCCTGTTGTGTCAGTACTGTGGCTTTCTGACTTATATATAGGTTTCTCATGAGAGCAATGAGATGTTCTGGGACTCCCATTTTTCTGAGCATGTTCCACAGCTTGATGTGATCAACACAATTGAAGGCCTTCCTGCAATCAATTAAGCACATAGTGACTTCTTTGTGATATTCTATGGCCTTCTCAATTATCCAGCAGGTATTAACTGCTGTATGTACCCTGCCTATTACCAACTGGTAGCAAATCAGTAGCAAAGTGCAGCAAACTGTACTTGATCATCTCTCTAGGGTGTGTTTGACTGTCTATCTGTCTATCTGACTCAGCTCTTTTGTTTGTAGGTGGTTCCTTGGCTCATTTTTCACTCATTTCAGCTAAGGAAAAAATAAATCCTCAAATGCAGTTTTGCTATCTTTGCTATACGATCATGATTTGCTGGCAAGCTGGTTAGACTACTGCTTTGGTGATGGAAGACTTTTTTGTGCCTCTTTTTGCTTTGTGGAATGTTTAAAGCTTTGGGAGATGGTGAAATCTCAGCAACTGGGAAGTAGCTGAGATTTCCATACTATTCCACTAATGGAGCTTAACAAGAAATGAGATGGTTGGATTAAATTATGGGAAAGTAGCACATTTGGAGGAACAAAGAAAAAAAAGGCGGGGGGGAATCTTTTCCCACAGATTATTTTTGCTTCCCTGGACAATTCAGGTTCAAAACAGGAATTGAACCTTTGCAAAATTCCTATACAAACTTATTTGAGCCACAAGGTAATGCCGTGGCCCCATGAAAAAAGGTCAAAAAAAGAGTGCACAGTTAACAAGACTCTCATGAAGAGAGGTCATGCTGAAGACTGCCTGAAGTGCAAAATGACAACTGAAAGCATTAGAGTTGATGTAGACATTTACTGGTATGGAAAGCACAGAAAACAAATGTATTACAGTGGGAGCAGAATTCAGCTAGCAGATTGTGAAATTGTTTATATGTTGCAGTATAATTCTTGACAGTATCATCTACTCCTGCTCTGAAGTTAACTTCCATTTAATTCACTGAGACTTACTTCCAGTTAAGGTTGTGTAGGGTTGCAACCTAAATGTGCTATTTCCTGGGGGGGGGGGGGGGGGGGAATCTTATTTTAATATGGGTATTGAGAGGATTTTGCAATGATTTCCATTTTAAAGTAGAAATGAAATGAGGAGAAAACGACACACTGAAAATAGATGTATCCATTCTAGCTTGAGATGATATGACCAGAGATCAAATTTATTATAATCCAAGATCAGAGAGAAATACTATAGTGAAACCAAGGGAAAAGAAAATTAAACAGAACTGAATATTTGACAAACAATATAGTGTTAATACCTCTGTCAAAGATCATAGAATGGAAGGGATGGAAGGCATGCTGGAAATCTTCTAGTGCAATCCTCTGCCCAAAGCAGTAATTTAATAATAATAACAACAGTAATAATAATAATTCATTAAACTTGTATGCCACCCAACTCTCAATGACTCTCATTGGTGACACATCTCAAAAAAGGAGTCTACTATCTCCCAAAGCACCCAGAATCTACTTCCCTGTAATTTAAACCTGTTGTTTCTTGTCCTGTCTTCTGGAACAATGGTGAATAATTCTGCCTTTCAGATACTTGAAGACAGCATTGGATTTCCCTGCAGTTGTCTCTTCTCTAAATATGCCCATTACCACCAGCTACATCAGCTGTATCCAATGTAGAACAGCCAGATTGGGAAATAGCTTTGTCCTCCAGGCTATTAGATGCTTGGATGTTTAATGTCAGATGTGTATAGAATGTATATTTGATAGTAACTATGGTATCTCGATTGTATTTTAGTGTATGATTGTAATTGTGAGCCAACTGCAACAGAATTTCATGTTATTATGCACTTGGTATATAGTGTATTCTATTCTATTCTTTTCTATTCTATTCTATTCTATTCCTCGGGTTGTTGCTGTTGTTTTTCCCTCTTCCAAGCCCTTATCAACTTGCTTGGCTGCCTCTTGTTTGAACTGGGCATCTCTCATTATATGCTATTATATACAGGGCTGAGCATTTCCCCTAGGGTAGCAAGTTAACCACAAAGTTCCAATGCAACCTTTTTTTATTGAAATAAAATATGATATGCCTATTTTAGGACATGCTAGAGTTTTCATCTATTCCCTTATCTCAAAATGGCCAGAAACAGTGTCATCAGTTTTCAGCTCTTAAGTGCTGCAAAATGGAGACTCAGAAACATGAGCTCCTTGGACTCAGTTACCCACTTGTTCTGAAGGTGGCAGCTTTACTCAAGTTCTTCAAGAAGGCCAGGAAACCTACAGTCTGTAAAAAAGATGTTTGACCTTGGAGGAAAAAGTCTTTTTCAAGCCGTGTTGATGGAAAAAGAACTTGTGTGTGGAAAAAGGGCTCTATAAAACTTGTAGAAGCTTCACTTCACAAGAAAGCAACGTTAGCAAGGCAAAAACATTTGTTCATATTATTGTTGGCAGCTCCTGGAATCTAACTACGGCGTCTACATTCTAGAAAGTTTTGTTCTGCTTAATTAAACAACAAAGCAAAGCAACTGTTGTTTACTCTTTATATTACATGTCAGGAGCATTAATTAAGAACTAATGAACAGAGTAGGAATTGCTAGCCAGAATGGCAGTTTATTATGATGGCAGTAAACTAGGAACAATCTGTTCTGATGTATCAGTCCTACCCTCTCACTTATTTAAAACTAGTAATGTCTGTTTTCAACATAAGACATCTAATATGTTTAAAAGAAATAATGTGTTGACTTGCCTCTTGTTTCGGACCCTTTGCCCAGTTTGGAGATGTTAATGACAACTAATATGCTGACATCTTGTTATGCTCACTTTCTCTGTCTTTAATAATCTTGAAATATACAGGCTAACTCATAGAACTAATGGGAGGATTAAAGGAGGGGAAAAAAGAATGATTATTCACCTCTTGTCAGCAGTCCGTTATCTAGTACATGTGTGGCTTCATCAGAACAAAAAAGCATCCATTCTGAGTTTCCAGACAGAGTGCACACTGTTCAAGTTGTAACTAGGGTCACTTGACTAAGACCTAGGATATCCATTCATAAACTTAGCAATAGCCAGGGAGAGTTTGCCGGCTGAAAAGTGCTGTGTCTATTGTGCAGTAACAGAGGGAATAGGAGAATTTCCATTTTTGCAGAGGTAACAGGAGATAGCAATTGACATGCTTGTCATCATAGTCTGTGTTGTATAAACATATGATCGGATAATTCTACCGCCAAAGACATATTCGAAGCCATGTTGGTGCAAATTAATTGGAATGTGTTTGCAAACATTTTCTATCTTGTTGAAGACCAAATAGAGCTTGTTATTTATAGAATGAAAAATTGCCCATCTCTAAGATAGGCCATGTTGTGGGTGCTGCTGAGATTCATTGTGCTTGCATGCTGTGCTAATACTAAAAAAAAAAAAAAGTGAGGCCAGTATTTCAAGATCTAAACAGTACAGAACAGTATAAAAATGCCATAACTGACATCCAGTATTAAGTATTCTTCAATTTTTCTGATTTGTAACTTACCTTGAATGTATTACAATCGTCCATATGGCATATAACCAGCACTATAACATTAGTCCATGTCTTGAGGCTCACAGACTTCCTGATCAGTAATGAAAGCACAATTAACATTTCATTTAATTCACAAGAAGATCTCCAGGCACAAAACAATTCCTATTTGTTTTACCAGGAACTAAGGAAATGAAATTTAAGACTATTGGAATTTCTTTTAATCTAATTATGGGGAAAACTAGATCTATAGTTGAGATAGATAAGCAAAGCTGCACTACAGTTAGAGCGAGATTAATTTATCTATTGTAAATGTAATTAAATTAACCTAAACAGATAGTTGCAGATAAAGACTTTTACCAAAATGGAAGTTTAAGGAGGAGATCCAATGTAGATATAATAGTCTTATTTCCATTTCCTTGAAAATTGTGGCATTTAGGTTGACAGCAATAAATAACTGGTCTCACTGATTGCAGTGACTTAAAATATAACTCTTGCTTGACTTAAGGCCATAAGATAAAATCCAACCACAGTTCCATTTTTTAATACTCATTACTCAAGGTATGTTCAAGGTATATTGAGGTAAGTATCTTCTCAGATCTTCTGCTGAAATAAAAGAAGTCTAAAGCCATTCTCTTGAATGGATTGCACCCAGATACTAAAAACAAACACTTTTGCAAAAGCATGCCTGAGCATTTCTTTTTTCCCTATTCTATTTACAGGTGAAACTCAAAAAATTAGAATATTGTGCAAATGTTCATTTATGTCAGTATGGCAACTCAAAAGGTGAAACCAATATATGAGATAGACGCATTACAGGCAAAGTGAGATATGTCAAGCCTTATTTTGGTATAATTGTGATGATTATGGCGTACAGCTTATGAAAACCCCAAATTCACAATCTCAGAAAATTAGAATATTACATGACATCAATAACACAAGGATTGGAAATAGAATAATATCGGACCTCTGCAAAGTATAAGCATGCATATGTACTCAGTACTTGGTTTGGGCCCCTTTTGCAGCCATGACTGCCGCAATGTGGTGTGGCATGGATGCTATCAGCCTGTGGCACTGCTGAGGTGTTATGGAAGACCAGGATGCTTCAGTAGCAGCCTTCAGCTCCGCTGCATTGTTCGGTCTCATGTCCCTCATCTTTCTCTTGGCAATGCCCCATAGATTCTCTATGGGGTTCAGGTCAGGCGAGTTTGCTGGCCAATCAAGCACAGTAATCCCATGGTCACTGAACCAGGTTTTGGTACTTTTGGCAGTGTGGGCAGGTGCCACGTCCTGCTGGAAAATGAAGTCAGCATCCCCATAAAGCTCGTCTGCGGAAGGAAGCATGAAGTGCTCCAAAATCTCCTGGTAGATGGCTGCCTTGACCCTGGACTTAATGAAGCACAGTGGACCAACACCAGCAGATGACATGGCTCCCCAAATCAACACAGACTATGGAAACTTCACACTGGACTTCAAGCATCTTGCATTGTGTGCCTCTCCATTCTTCCTCCAGACTCTGGGTCCTTGGTTCCCAAAGGAGATGCAAAAGTTGCTCTTATCAGAAAAGAGGACTTTGGACCACTGGACAACAGACCAGTTTTTTTCTGTAGCCCAGGTAAGACGCTTCTGACATTGTTTGTTGTTCAGGAGCGGCTTGACAAGAGGAATACGACATTTGAAGCCCATGTCCAGGATCCGTCTGTGTGTGGTGGCTCTTGATGCACTAACTCCAGCCTCAGTCCACTCCTTCTGAAAGTCCCCAACACTTTGGAATGGCCTTTTCCTGACAATCGTCTCCAGGCTGCGGTCATCCCTGCTGCTTGTGCACCTTTTTCTACCACACTTTTCCCTTCCACATAACCTTCTATTGATGTGCTTTGATACAGCACTTTGGGAACATCCCACTTCTTTTGCAATTCCCTTTTGGGGCTTTCCCTCCTTATGGAGGGTGTCAATGATGGTTTTCTGCACAACTGTCAGGTCAGCAGTCTTTCCCATGCTTGTGATTCCTACTGAACCAGCCTGAGAGACCATTGAAAGGCTCAGGAACCCTTTGCAGGTGTTATGGATTCATTAGCTGCTTAAAGTGGGACACTTTGAGCCTAGAATATTGAACCTTTTCACACTCTTCTAATTTTCTGAGATTGTGAATTTGGGGTTTTCATAAGCTGTACGCCATAATCATCACAATTATACCAAAGTAAGGCTTGACATATCTTGCTTTGCATGTAATGCGTCTATCTCATATATTGGTTTCACCTTTTGAGTTGCCATACTGACAGAAATGAACATTTGCAGGATATTCTAATTTTTCGACTTTCACCTGTATTTCCATTATTTAAATAACATGCATGCACAACTGTTCCATATAAGCGTACACATAAGACTATGTGTGAAAGACTGTGTGTGTTTGCACAAGAGGTTTCATTCCCTATGCAATCCCTGTATTCATAATATATCAACAAAGAACAGTACAGAAACAGAAACAGAAAAGGCAATGGATTAAATATTTCAGGGGTGAATGGCAGAATCCATGGTTGCATTAGACAGAATTAAGACAGCGCTATAACAGGCCCTCCACACTTGTGATGGAATTAAATGTCTTGGTTTTAAAACATAGTTACTCATTTTGTAAAATGTTGGAAATGGAGAGGAGTGATAATTCTGGAATGAAAATAAAGTAAACTAAAAAATTGATTGAAGCTATTAAAAACTCTATCACCCACTTGTCTTTCCAGCGATACTATTTATGCTGGAAGTTCCCTCCAACTTGGTGTAGGTTATAGGTTTCTATAGTCACATTTAGGGTGTTGACTCCATCCCCATGCTTAGTTCAGGAATCCAAATTAAAGCTTTGCTGACAGATGGCTGGCTAGTCTCCATGTAAACACATTCAGTAAGTGGAGTCCAGTACCTCTATATTTGGTTCTACTGCTCAGTTGCTCTCCCTCTTAAAAAGTTCTTTTTTTCTTAATATTGACATGGAACCTGCCTTCCTGCAACTTAACTTCATTACTCCATTTATGACACTCTGAATGAGAGAAAATAAGTCTTCAGCCTTCTGCTATGTGAGATCCTACATGAAGAGTACTATCATATTCCCCCACAGTCATCTTTTCTCAAGGATAACCAAACCTCCTTCATTCTCTCTCTTCAGATGGCTTAGTTTCTTGTCTCCTCTTCATTTCATTGATCTTCTCTGAGCCTGGAAATAGATCTTGAGATAGGACTTGGCCACTGGACAATAGAGTAGATATGGAAAACTGAGAGGATGAGAGTAAATTTGCTTCCAGGTAAAGTCTGATAATATAATTTATCCAGCAAAAAACAGTACCAAGAGTTCAGGTTTCAGGTCTATTTAGTAATTCACAGAGTGTGAAGATTGTACATAAAATGTAATCCTATATTGTGTTTATTTCTTTTCATTGGTTTTATTCTGTCAGCTGTCTGTGATAGATATGTTGATGTTTAAAAGCACAATGAAAATAGCTGAAATAAATAAGTAGAGTAATTAAGACAGCTATCATTTTAGAACATACATAGAAGGAAAAATAAACACATCCAGATATTCCCAACTTTACTACATCCTTCTCTCCAAATATGGCAATTTTCCAGCATATGCATTTATACTATACATGAATATAAGTGAGAGCCAGCATGTTCAAGTGGCTTAAATGCTGGTGGGGTGATGCAGGTTCTAGTCCTCCTTAAGTGAGGTGATGCAGGTTCTCATCCTCCTGAAGCAGGGAAGCCATGCTTAAGGAGAAGCCAGCTGAATAACTTTGGGCCAGTTGCTCTCTCTCAGCCCTAGGCTGGGAAGTCAAACAACATCTACCTACCAATCCCTACTGAGCTAGTATGGTAGTCCATAACCATCAGTGAAGGGGGCTTTTTCCTGCAGAGAATTGATTTGGGCTGAATATGTCTGTATATCTGACACATTTGTTGACCTCACTGTTGCCCATTTCAACCCAATTTTCTGGCCTTGCTAGTTTTTGACTAGCTCCCCCTTCCCCTTTTGCCACTCACTGCATTGGCAAGCCCTCACCCATCAGAGAAAGGAGCACACTATAAATGTGTTTATAGGCTGACAATTATTAATTGTAGCAATCAGGAAAACTGTTATGGATGTGCTTATTTCCCTCCAACCAAAGTTTTGTCTGCAGAGTTGGTAGAAACCCTGCAGGATGCTTATAAATGGACCAGTTTACAATCTGGCATGTGTAAGACATTCCAGACAGTATCCACAGCCAAGCCCCTTTGTACTCCTTCACCACCTGTGATGCCAAAGGTTAGGAGGTCAGTACCAGGTACTTCCTCTGCACCTACCCCCTCCTAACAATCAGATCACCCAATCTCTACTTATCTGCATTTGAGAAGTTGTTTTGGTTTCCCCTATCATGACTCTGTGAGGTTGTTTGGATATTTTTAATTGAAAGACTGAGCACTTCCTTCTCAAGGTTTAGCATCAATGAAGGGCATGGGGGAAATGTTCAAAATCCCACACTCTTTTTAAAAAGGGAGAAAGGCAGTGTTTGTTTAATCTGGCAATTCCCACAGTTTCCAAATTTTTATTCAGTGGTCTACAACTGCAGAAAGGTTGAGAAGCACTGATCTTATAGGTGGTCAGTGCATGGGGATGTTGGGAAATGAATTTTGCACATATTTTTGCCCCCTTCCCCATATTAACACTATAGTCTTTTCTCACATAGCTTTCAGAATATATCCAGGCAGATAGACCTATATATTTCTTCATAACATATGCACATAATAAAGTGCACATGTGTTCATACAGCTATTTCTAGTAACCCTTGGTCCACTGAAGGCAATTTCCTCATGTGGAAGAATATGTAAAATGTGCTCTCAAGCTTATTTTAGTGTTGGAATTTTCAAGGTATTTGATTAGCAGATGGTACAAAAAGCCAAATTTGGTGACATGTAACATTTGGAAAACACAACAGTGGCCACGGGATTGGAAAAGGTCAGTTTACGTTCCAATTCCAAAGAAGGGCAATGCCAAAGAATGCTCAAACTATCACACAATTGCACTCATTTCACATGCTAGCAAGGTTATGCTCAAAATCCTACAAGCTAGGCTTCAGCAGTACGTGAACCGAGAACTACCGGATGTACAAGCTGGGTTTCGAAGAGGCAGAGGAACTAGAGATCAAATTGCCAACATTCGCTGGATCATGGAGAAAGCACGAGAGTTCCAGAAAAGCATCTACTTCTGCTTCATTGACTATGCAAAAGCCTTTGATTGTGTGGATCACAACAAACTGTGGCAAATTCTTAAAGAGATGGGGATACCAGACCACCTTACCTGTCTCCTGAGAAATCTGTATGCGGGCCAAGAAGCAACAGTTAGAACCGGTCATGGAACAACCAATTGGTTCAAAATAGGGAAAGGAGTACGACAAGGCTGTATACTGTCACCCTGCTTATTTAACCTATATGCAGAGTACATCATGAAAAATGCCAGGCTGGAAGAATCACAAGCCGGAATTAAGATTGCAGGGAGAAACATCAATAACCTCAGATATGCAGACGATACCACCCTAATGGCAGAAAGTGAAGAAGAACTAAAGAGCCTCTTGATGAGGGTGAAAGAGGAGAGTGCGAAAGCTGGCTTGAAACTCAACATTAAAGAAACTAAGATCATGGCATCTGGACCCATCAATCCCTGGCAAATAGAAGGGGTAGAAATGGAAGCAGTAACAGACTTCATTTATTTGGGCTCCAAGATCACTGCAGACGGAGACTGCAGCCATGAAATTAAAAGACGCTTGCTCCTTGGGAGGAAAGCTATGGCAAACCTAGATAGCATATTAAAAAGCAGAGACGTCACCTTGCCGACAAAGATCCGCATAGTCAAAGCTATGGTTTTTCCAGTAGTAATGTATGTCTGTGAGAGCTGGACCATGAAGAAGGCTGAGCGCCGAAGAATTGATGCCTTTGAACTGTGGTGCTGGAGAAGACTCTGAAGAGTCCCCTGGACTGCTAGGAGGTCAAACCAGTCAATCTTAAAGGAAATAAACTCTGATTGCTCATTGGAAGGATTGATAATGAAGCTCAAGCTCAGATACTTTGGCCACCTAATGCGAAGAGAGGACTCTTTGGAAAAGACCCTGATGCTGGGAAAGATGGAAGGCAAAAGGAGAAGAGGACGGCAGAGGATGAGATGGCTAGATAGCATCACTGAAGCAATGAGCATGAAATTGAGCAAACTCAGGGAGGCAGTGAAAGATAGGAAGGCCTGGCGCAATATGGTTCATGGGGTCACGAAGAGTCGGACACGACTTAACGACTGAACAACAACAACATTACCAAAACAAACCGACAAAAACAAATCGCTCATACAAGTACCGCTGCTTCTGTACACAGAAATGCACAGAAGCTACTGCTTTTCTCTAATTATTCTATCATGCGACTCCTGTGGTGTATCCTCCTTTTTCTCATTATTTTATCTTACCCTTAGTAACATCCTTCTGAAATTCAAAAACTGAATAAAATGTTAATGAAGAAGATGCTGACCGGAAAGTACTTAATAAGCAGTGGGGAATAAGAACAATATAGGTAACTACATATGAAAAAAGAAAAAGGATGAAGTGTCTAGCATTAGCAACAAAGGGTTGGAATACTGTGCCAAGATATTTAAAAGATGAAACCTGTCTATATTATTATTATCAGCCATAAATGTTTGCAGCGTCTAAGTCTCTTTGAGAAAACTATCATTTTGGTAGTTTGCTGTGAGCTTTTCTTCCCTGCAGTAATCCATTAGAGTCTGTTGACTTCTTCTAAGGCCAACCTAGTTAGGAGGGAGAGTTAGGGAGAGAATGGCCACATCATCTGCAATGGTCAAATATCTATTGTTAAATTTAGGAAGGTGGAATTTTCCTTTGGTTAAGGTGGTGATTGTTGAGTTCACATAGGTATTGAAAAGAGGAGGGGCCTGAATAGAGTCTTGTTTCTTTCCTTTCTGAATTGAAATATCTGTAGAGAGGTGGTCACTATGACCACATCTAACCTGTAAAACTGTATTTTCATTCAGTGTTCTAATTAGGTGAAGAAACCTCTGATCCATGAATGAATGAATGAAACAGCTTCCATCAGAGTCTTTTTCTAGGGATGGAATCAAAAGGTATGGCTTTAAGTCTAGATTCCTTACAGTGCTATTCCAGTGTGTTTCAAATGCAGCATTTCATTTAGAAACTCGGATGATCCCCCAGAATCTAGGTCTGCATATGCCATCTATTTCACTTTTCCAGTGACTGCCTGACTGCCACAATCCTTCTTGATAATTTCTCTTCCTAGAAAGCCATAATTCAGAAGGATTTATGCCAGTGTAGCTTCTCTTGTAAAGCCCTCCAGGCCATGGGGTTATCAAGAGTGAGAGCAGTAATCTATCAGCGGGTTTTTGACATAGCTCTCCAGGTAGAACAAGGCAAATTAAGTAATCAATATTAGCAAGCTATAAGCAGGAAACTTTTAACTCCAGCAAATTACCTATTCAATATTACATGCCCAAAGCACTATAGAACTTTTTCCTTAGCTTGCTTTAATGTCTTGACCTTGATATTGAAGGAAAGATCTAACAATACCCCTTCTGCAGATTGAACCTGTCCTTGTAACTTGGAGGAACCTGAGACTCTACACCACATGTTCTTTTAGTGTTCTTTCTATAGAAACTTGCACTCTATCTTCATCACTCCACTTGCTAATATAAGTTCCACCAGTTTTGAGGATGACCTTATTTGCTTTTTACTGTTGGACTGAAATTCTAGCATTTCCAGGAGGCACAAAATTCATTTCAGCTGCCATTGCTTTATGCAGAAATTTCTCCTAATATTAAGGTCTCATAAGCTGTCAGTCCTTTGAGGTAGACAAGGTCAGGAAAGAGGAGTCTCTAGAAGTCTTGGAATGTACTTTAATCCAGTAAGGATGTTGTAACAGAATATTGAAAGCCTACCAAAGCCCTTCTCTACTTCAGCTTATACCTAACACAATTAAGGCAGAGTTGTTCTGAGGTTTTTTTCTGAAGCCCTTTACTCTCCCAAGACTAAAGTACCTTTTCTGTAATGATTTGGCATTCTCCTCCCCATTCTCTGAGTCAAACTGACATTCCATCACATATATAAAATCTTTTTTATTATTTTTGTACTGTTTTATGTTTTTATGTTTTCTGTTATGTCTCATCACTGATCACAATACACACACATAAACACACACAAATCCTTATTTTAGTACTTAGTGTATTAGTATTTTATTTATAATCTATTTTTAAAATCTAGTTAATCAGTTTTAATTATTTACATTTTAGCATTCTGTTTTTTGTATTTATAGTGTTTAACAGTCTAAACCATTTAATTTTACTGACCATTCAGAAAACATCTATGTTTTTTAATTTAAACCTTGTAACTTCTTTCAAAAATTGTATAAAGTGCTGATCAGTGACTGCAATAAAAATACTTTTATTTTGCCTGGGCCTTAATCTGTCCTTCTCATCTTTAAAGATGAGATGTAATACTCATTTTGCATATATATCTGGCTGCAATCTTTCCTCTAATACCTTCACCAGTTGGTGAACATTGTTAATTCCTCCCATAGTCTCTTCAATCTGTTTTCTCCCTCAGTTTTTCCACTCTCCAATTCAAATGCATGATAGAAAAAAGCTCCTCTGAATGTTCCTTAGGAGCTTCTCATACTCATAACATATTTCACTCCAGGTTTCCTTCAGGAATCTACATTGCCCTAATACATGCACATCATAGCACTCTGGACTTTTTGATAAATCGTTTATGCAAACTGTTTCAGGGTTTACATAAATGAGAAGTGATATACATACTATTATTAACTAATGACATATTCCTTTACATAATTTGCCCTCAATTAATGAGCTTTTAGAAAAAGGAGTCATCCAGATGTTTGGATGGATGGATTGATGGATGGATGGATGGATGGATGGATGGATGGATGGATGGATGGATGTTTAACTGCTGTCTACTATCTATTAATATATTTGTTCAGGATTTTTGCTGTTTCTTCTGGGCCTGAAATATTATAACTTATCTCTTCTTCCCTCATATTATTTTCCTTCTTTTTGGCAAATGCTGCTTTATCCACTTTTCTTATTGATGGTTAGTAGAAAATTACAATAAGAAATCTGTATATTCCTCCTTATTTCAATAAAAGACACCAGTGACATGGAGAATCCCCCTCAAATGTTGGGAGAACTGATTTCCACTACAAATCAAGCTCCATTCTGGAGTACAAGCCTTCATCTGACCCAGAACTTGCATATTTTTAATCAAAACACACGACAGCAAAGCATGAATGACAGGGATTATGTGAAGAGACAAAGATGAACATTCAGCCAGTAACATATAGATATTTGCCATTTTAAATGAAAAATTGACAGTCAACGAATCAGCTTTGAAATTATCACTGTGATGTCAAGGCAGTCAATTTATCAAACTGAGTAATGAAAACAAAGGATTTTAAAAATTATTTCTTTTATTTTCAATTTTGCTCAGTAAGTCTCCATTTGCTGTCATCCTGCACATTCTGACCTCTATCCTAATGACAGTGGTCGTTCAAGGGCAAAGGTTCAGTGGCAGATTAAGTCTATGTGTGTTATAGAAGGAGATAATTACATTGTCTCTTTCTGAATAGTGCAGTTACTTTCTAGGTACATAATTCACCCCTGCAGAACTCTGTAGGCTGAGTAAAGGCTGAGTAAAGGCTTATCTGTTCTTTTACTCCCATGGTATCTCCTAACCCACTAAACCTTCAGACTGGAGACCTCACATATTCTCCACCTTGCTGCCAATGATACGCCCTCATGAGGTATATCATATTAAAAAAATAAACACACATTTTGAAGCATATTATAGAACTGTAGTTCAGATTATACTGTAGACTGATGAATTCATCAGTATTCTTTTATTAGACCTGCCTATGCTTCAGAGGACCAGCTATATCATTAAGCCAAATAAGTTAGCCCTCTCAGGTTACTGCTTTTCGATGTCACAAAAGGGCAGCCAAGTGTCAGTTACTCAGTGTATTTTTATTACATTTTTAACACCTAAGATAACAATTTTGTGGGATTTTCGTCCTTAGCTGGTGCCAAATGACTTGGCTGGTCTTGAATACTCTGTACCTTGACTTGGGAGAAAAGAGGGAGGAGGCAGCATTTGCAAAAAGCCTTGGACTGACCCTATTTTTGGATAAAGTGTTCCAGTTTTTTTGTTTATTTGTTATTTTGGACACTTAGCACTGATCACATGCCAAGCTTTTCTTCTTTTATACTGTATATGATAGCCATAGATAGCATGGTGAGAGCCATACTCCCTGATACCCACATAGCTCTCCCCAATGTACAAAATGGAATATTTGAGGAATATTTGAGGATGGGGAAATGGTCTGAATGCTTTCACCATGCTGATTGTTCTTCACACACCAATACCTTTTATTTTCAACTTCCTTCTCTCCTATGTCTTTGAGACTGCAGTTTGCCATCTGGGGTGTGGAATAAGTTCTAATTCTTTACACTCTCCTTCCATAATGTCTTCAAATAAGTTTACATTATAGCTATGCAGTGGTTTAATATCAGCTGAATTTGGGGTGAATTCTTACTTGGTAAGTATGCAAAACACCCTTCCCTAACTTGGGTATCCTTCAGATGTGTGGACTTCTCAGCAATGGTTCTGCTGGCTAGGTTGCTCTGGGAGTTGAAGTCCATGAATCTGGAGGCCATACAGGCTAAAGAAGATTGATTCAGAGAATTCTGTCCCTGTGTCCCTTCCCTTGCTATTAACCCAATTATCCACTGAATTGTTTATGAGGTGGGATTTTTGGGGGTCAAAGGCTGCTTATCCAGAAGTTGAAAGCTGGAATTGGAAGTTGTGCTGCACACCAATGGTGAGTAAGACATGGGTAGGGTAAGAGTAAAAGTAGTTGGGGCCACCATTCTCTCTTCTTTCTCATTCTTTCTTTCATATCTTTTGAAGTTTCCCAAACATTTCTGCAAGCCTACTTTCATATGATGCCATTGCTTTCCCACTGTTTGTTAAGGAATTAATGAGTTTCAATACAGCACCCACTGAATTAATTTCTGTTCAGTATTTTGTTGCAAAGAAACCTGCTGTATACAGGTATTCACACCAGTGGGAAGATTTTGACATGGTGTACTTGAACTCATAAATATTTATCCCACCCACTTCTTCCTCTCACCCTTCCTCTCTTTCCTCCTACTCCTGTCCATTTAATCCTTCAAACACAATTATAGTAGTTAACACGTAGGCAGGAACCTATAATCCATGGATCCAGTGCCCTCTGCTGAGTTCTGTTACTATAAGATTGGTGTTCCTGTGTTTTGTAACAATGAAAGAATCTGTTATTTCTATCCAGCCTTGTATTTCATAATACTCATCCACTTAAGGGGTGGGGAGGGGAAGGGAGGTTAATAAGGAACTGTCTGTGGGGGTTCTATCTATCTATCTATCTATCTATCTACCATCTGTCTGTCTGTCTGTCTGTCTGTCTGTCTGTCTGTCTGTCTATCTATCTATCTATCTATCTATCTATCTATCTATCTATCTATCTATCTATCTATCATCTTAGGTCCTCTACCAGAGGCCTGGGAGTTTGTGGGTTCTGCGCAGTATCTTAGCTGCTCCTAGCACTGCACTCTTCTGGACAGAGAGCTCTGATGTTGTCAGCAGCTCATTTTTGGGTGCCATCTTACTGATGTACTCCTGGATGCTCTGGGTTTTGTCCAAGACAGTAGCTTTGACACTTGATACATGTATACATATAAGTGTGTGTGTGTGTGCGTGTATTCTGCTAGATAATTAAGACTATTATGTTTGAGGATACAGACTTTTTATATTTTTACAAATCGTTTGCAGGAATATTGCCTAGCCATCATTTATCCATAGGAAAATATTTCTTCTAAAGCAAGTGCGAGAGTTGAAAAGGCATGTAGAAAATACCCCGCTAAGTTCAAACTGACAGAATGCTAGAATTCTGGTCCCCCACGACCCTGCCTCAAATCCTTACAAAACTAAAATCTGTATGCGCAAGTGTGTGTAGAAGGAGAGGGTGATGTGTATCACTGCTGGCACTGCATGAAATTACTACATGCTGTGTGAAATTATTGTAATGGTCTACATATATTGCAGATAAACAGAACTGCCTGTAAGTATCTAAGGTTTATGAATGGCTGCTTCTAGAAAGAGGAGAAACGATGTCATTTGGTTCATACAGAACTTACTTGCTAGGCAGCAGAATGTTCTGAATCTAAAGCAGCTTCACCCTAATAGGATGAACAGTCCAAGAAGGAGTGGCCTAGCATCTCTTTCAAATGATCTAAACATTATGAGCAAAAAGCTTAAACTTTGTTTAACATTTCTATTAAAGTAAATGAGTTTTATGGTGTGAGACTTAAGGGCTTCTTTTTCTTTCTCTAACCAAGCTTCTACAGTGCGTCACCATCTTACCTCTGTCCTCCAAGGGGCACTTTGCTGCTCCCCCTGCCCTGGGCCCAGCTGTTCCCTTGTTTGTTTCCCTTATCATGCAAAGCAAGAGAAGAACTGGCATAGGCAGGGACCAGTTGATTATCCTAATTCTGCACTCCTGCTGTTGCCAACTAAGTGATGTTGTCTGGCTCGGTTGGAACATGGAGCCCAGTGGTGAGCACACTCATGCAGTAACATGAAACTGCATCAGCTGGCTGGAGAGGCATGACTGGTAGCTGTGTGGACGTGCATTTGCTGGCTTCGTGGGTTTCAGAAACTTTCCTTGTGTGGATTTTAATCATGAAATGTGGAAATGAGGACAACTGGCCACAGATGGATCTACGTTTGATTTGCTGCAAATCAGCTTCAAGACATCTGAAATTAGCATCTGAGGTCTCAAGATAAGAGATGACAACAATAAGCTAAAGCAGTTGTGAGATGGCAATTCTAAAGGAAGCTGGGGCACATAGCTCAGCACTGACAGAGTAAAGAATGCCATCTTCTCAATGTTTAAATTAGCTGAAGCACATGTTAAAAAGCTAGAAGCAGATGTTAGCTGTGGCCAAACCCAGACATAACTCAGCTGAACTTAATTCTGAGGAAAGGAAACTTCAAATGAGAGGGGTGGTATTTCAAGTTTGTGGTTCTTCTTGACAGGAAGCATAGAGGATAGGCAAGGGACTATGAAATCTACTTTTATTCCAAACTGCCTACATTTGATGTACGAGAGGTTTGGAAAAAAAAATATATTTTCCATTCTCTGTAATGATCATAATATGTACATCTTGCACCTGTAAATGTCAGTTAAAAGAGAATTCACCAGATATCACTACAATGTTATTTGAAGATTGTACAAAAGGGGGGAAAGCAAGTACAGTATGCATTCTTAAATATACAGTGCATTGGGATTCTTATAAAAAGATATATCTTTCTACTTTGCTTCATCGATGTTTGGGCCTGTCCGTTATGAAGTACCGTATTTTTCCGACAATAAGATGCCCCCATGTACAGGTGAAAGTCGAAAAATTAGAATATCATGCAAATGTTCATTTATGACAGTATGGCAACTCAAAAGGTGAAACCAATATATGAGATAGACACATTACATGCAAAGCGAGATATGTCAAGCCTTACTTTGGTATAATTGTGATGATTATGGTGTACAGCTTATGAAAACCCCAAATTCACAATCTCAGAAAATTAGAATAGTGTGAAAAGGTTCAATATTCTAGGCTCAAAGTGTCCCACTCTAATCAGCTAATGAATCCATAACACCTGCAAAGGGTTCCTGAGCCTTTCAATGGTCTCTCAGGCTGGTTCAGTAGGAATCACAAGCACTGGAAAGACTGCTGACCTGACAGTTGTGCAGAAAACCATCATTGACACCCTCCATAAGGAGGGAAAGCCCCAAAAGGGAATTGCAAAAGAAGTGGGATGTTCCCAAAGTGCTGTATCAAAGCACATCAATAGAAGGTTATGTGGAAGGGAAAAGTGTGGTAGAAAAAGGTGCACAAGCAGCAGGGATGACCGCAGCCTGGAGACGATTGTCAGGAAAAGGCCATTCCAAAGTGTTGGGGACTTTCACAAGGAATGGACTGAGGCTGGAGTTAGTGCATCAAGAGCCACCACACACAGACGGATCCTGGACATGGGCTTCAAATGTCGTATTCCTCTTGTCAAGCCGCTCCTGAACAACAAACAACGTCAGAAGCATCTTACCTGGGCTACAGAAAAAAACTGGTCTGTTGTCCAGTGGTCCAAAGTCCTCTTTTCTGATGAGAGCAACTTTTGCATTTCATTTGGGAACCAAGGACCCAGAGTCTGAAGGAAGAATGGAGAGGCACACAATGCACGATGCTTGAAGTCCAGTGTGAAGTTTCCACAGTCTGTGTTGATTTGGGGAGCCACGTCATCTGCTGGTGTTGGTCCACTGTGCTTCATTAAGTCCAGGGTCAACGCAGCCGTCTACCAGGAGATTTTGGAGCACTTCATGCTTCCTTCCGCAGACAAGTTTTATGGGGATGCTGACTTCATTTTCCAGCAGGACGTGGCACCTGCCCACACTGCCAAAAGTACCAAAACCTGGTTCAATGACCATGGGATTACTGTGCTTGATTGGCCAGCAAACTCGCCTGACCTGAACCCCATAGAGAATCTATGGGGCATTGCCAAGAGAAAGATGAGGGACATGAGACCGAACAATGCAGCGGAGCTGAAGGCCGCTACTGAAGCATCCTGGTCTTCCATAACACCTCAGCAGTGCCACAGGCTGATAGCATCCATGCCACGCTGCATTGCGGCAGTCATGGCTGCAAAAGGGGCCCAAACCAAGTACTGAGTACATATGCATGCTTATACTTTGCAGAGGTCCGATATTGTTCTATTTCCAATCCTTGTGTTATTGATGTCATGTAATATTCTAATTTTCTGAGATTGTGAATTTGGGGTTTTCATAAGCTGTACGCCATAATCATCACAATTATACCAAAGTAAGGCTTGACATATCTCTCTTTGCATGTAATGCGTCTATCTCATATATTGGTTTCACCTTTTGAGTTGCCATGCTGACATAAAGGAACATTTGCACGATATTCTAATTTTTCGAGTTTCACCTGTACATCAGAGTCCTGACAGCAGGACACATACTAAAATTGGAATTACCATGTGAGAAAGCAAAAAAAAAACTTCCCTGGCTACCCCCTGGCCTGATGGTGATGATGATGATGATTTTGTAAGAAGGAAAAGAAATCCACTGAACTAAAATCTGCCCTGCAAAGTAAAGAATAGAATGATGAAAATTTCTGAGGATTCAAGTATCTCAGCTGAGAAGTGGGGGTGGGAGGTAGGGACAGATGATAGAAACTTTCTTTTAGGGGTATCTGCAGGGAGCAGATAAAAAAAGTCAAGATGGCAAACACAACCTTATGATCATAGTCTCACCCATTCTTACGTGCATTACAACATATGCAAAAATATTTTACCCCCTTTCCATGGATGTTCCTGCTTTCTTTAATATCTCTTTATGGGACATGACCACCAAACAGAACATAAGCAAAGGAATGAGGTGTACATGTATATCAGGCTCTTTCAATCACCTCCCTTAGATTTTATGGAATAAATTTAATCTTCTCATACCCCTTCACCAATAATACTTTCTACTGTTATTTATATTTTGATGCTCTTGAGCTGGCCTAAGGGAGGTGCTTTGGTATGCAACTATCTGCTCAAAACAAAGGATGAAGTAAAACATGTGAAAGAGTCTGCTTCTCATCACAATTACAGGTCCAATGGCATGACTCCCAATCTCCTGACCTGGTTGTGAAGATAGTTAAGGCCCTTCCAAATAATTGATTTCTCCCTTGCTCCAGCAGAGAGCTGCTGTTTCACATGAATATCCATGTGTTATCCTCTGTGTGGCTCTTAATCATGTCTTCCAGAGTTCCTCTCTAGCCAAAGACAGTTTGGTATTAATGCTGCTGTGCAAGAAAGTTTTCATGTGATTTCAAACATTTCTTCTCTGCCCTGTAGTTACATGAATGATGTCTATCATCCTCCAAGTGGGGAAAGTGAAAGGAATGCAACCTGGTTGAGGGGGACAATTTGTCACCACTTCAGCATTGCTTCCAGGTTTTCTTGCAGCTCACATTCCTCCAGCAACCGTCCACCTCCATGCTATTTCAAGCACTCTCCTGGTGCTGCAGAGGAGAGCCGGCCAGCCAGCCAGCCAGCCAGCCTGCCTGCCTGCCAATGACTGCCTTTCAAGTGTCAACACTCCCAAGTTTGATGGGGTAGCCAAATACTTGTTAACAAGATATAGCAGCTGGATAGAGGTGTACTAGAGAGAAGCATAAAGGCCTGCTGCTGGTGTAGGAAGCATGCCTTTTGAATCTTTTCAGCACTCAGAAAGCATTCAAATCAAAGAAGGTAGGTTGTATATTCAGTAATAAAACCCAGTTTCCCATGCAACTATGGAATAAGTGAGGCATTGCACAAGGGGAAGAATTTTGGTGAATATTAAGGCAATTGACTTTATAACCTGTTTATAACCTATCTAAAAGCAACTGATAGACCACTATGGGATGTCAGATGGTAGACTGGAGCCAGCAAAACTCTTAAGTTTTTATACATTTATTGTTTTAGAGCAAATATATCTCACTGTTCCTTAGATGATGAAGGCTAAACTAGTATATTGACAAAAACCCACATGTGGAATTGGATTTTCTGTAATGGCTGGAACATAACAGTATCAGATTTCCATCAAATGGCAAATCCAGTTTTGGTTATTACAACATGTTCCAGAGCAGAATGCTTTTACAAAAACATTTGTCCATAAGTTTGCCATCATCTTAGTTGCCACCACCAACCCTTGAGTCTGTAGCGATCATGGCTGTTAACACTGGATTCTTAAAGCAAATGCTTATTTATCTTTACTGAAAGCAAAATCTACTGTTTCAATAGATCTTCTTCCTAGGAAACAATGCTACGGTTACAGTCATAGGCCAGCATACTGGAGCTTAAAAGAATGCAGTCGAGTCCCATGTTCTATAAGGACAATTTAGATATTTCAACAACTTCCATTGGCTTGTCACTTAGAACAAGAGGAAAAGAACATAAACAAGGTTTCTGGACTGAGAGATCTGCACTGGTTGCCAATTGCTCATTAGGATGTGCAGATTTTCAAAATAGCTTGGAACAAATGTGCTGCACCACACTTTCTGCTATTCATTAAAATAGCCTGATACTTTTCAGGCTTCAGTATAAGCCAAGAATTTAAAAAAAAAAAAAAAAAAGGATGCCACGGTTTTAATGAATCTTTTCATTAAAGTTTATTCAATCTTAAAGCAGTGGCAACTTTTTTCCAGCTCACATGTAAGTTTGAATACAGTTGATTATGAATGATTACATGCCATCAAGTTGGTATAGACTCTTAGGGATCACATAGATAGATCTTCTCAAGGATGATCTGTTTTCTTCAGGTCTCCTAACAATGCCCTAACCACTGTAATCAGGTACATCCACCTGGCCGTTGCTCATCCTCTTCTCTTTCCTTCCCCCTTTCCCAGCACTATGGACTTCTCAAGGGAACTGCGTCACATGTGGTTTGGATTAACCTCAATGGAAATCCAGTGCTTGCATCAGAAAATTAATTTGGCTTCCATCAGCTGTCTGCCTAAATATATGTTTGGTAAAAACAATTTGCTGGAGATGGAAATGTTAAAGTATGTTGGAAAAGCATTCTAAGAGTGATTTTACAGAACAAATCTATTTATTAGTGGAATAGTATAACTGGAAGATTTTTAAATTTAGATTTATACAAGACAAACTAACTCCAATTGAAGAATTGAGTTTGGAATGGTCCATCTGATGAGTGAGTACTTTAGAGAATAAAAATATTTTATTCATAAATTGAAGAGGTCCAAGTGAGCAAACAAAGAAAAAGTCATTAGGAAGTAGTTGTAGAAAGTCTCAGATAATGTCAAGCTGAAAGAAAAGCAATCTTTCGTTGCTCAGAGACTTAGCAACCATAACCAAACAAGGAGAAAGGTTCTATAAAAAAATATCAGAGTTTTATTTCTATATTGAAATACTTTTGGTTTTCTGTTCCCTCCCTCCCTCCCTCCCTCCCTCCCTCCCTCCCTCTCTCTCTCTCTCTTACCTAAAGCAGTTCTAAGAAGAATATATTCTAATAATTGGAGCGTGTGAGATGAATATTGCATTAAACTTGGCAGGCTGTAGATGAGGTTCTTAATCAACCATAAGTGGAAGTGCTTATGTTATCTGATTTCAGTGCTTTCAATCATAGAGATATAGAATATTTGGGGGGTTTATTTATTTAGTGCTTTCATTTGTAAAATCCCCAAAAAGACATCTCAATATTTTCCCCCTTCAATCATTTCCTACTGAATAACAATAAACATTAAATAATTTTCAAATGCAAATTTGGCATTTACGTTCTGTTTTTTTTCAGTTGTGACTATGAATATTCCTTCACATCATGGTTTTGACATAAACATTTAATCTTGCAAATGTAATCCAGCATTAATTACTGCTGTATCTTGATTTTCATTAATTGTCATTACAAATTCTAGCTTTGTAGGAACTTATCACTTATACATTTTGAAAGGAAATAAAGTGCCTGATGGAACTAAAGCTAATCTCTGAAGCAGTAGTTGCATTTCTTACAGTATTCCAGTCATGTAATATTCTTAAATTCTATATGTAATTTCTATACTGTTTTTATGCATGCTGAATACTTGTAGCAATGGTCCATTCATTATTCCATCATGTTGATTCAATAAGAAGTAATCATGATTATTCTATCTACACTCTAATAGGTTTGTATGATTCCTTGATTGTATCATCACATTCATTCTTTGGAACTGAAATAGCAACACTGATTATAAAAATACTATCTAGCAATGGGCAAAACACAGAGGTTTCCAGTTTGACCCCCATTTCTATCATTTCAGCTGTGACATTCAACTTGTTCTTTGTAGTGTGTTTTGTGTTGTATTGAAAACACAATTATCAGATGTATCCAGAATACATTAAGGTGTTGGACAATAAGCTCATACTCATGTCAACTTAAACTGCACCACAAAAATGTTCCAGTAGCTATCTTTGTATGTTTTGGTCTTGTGAGATTGCCTTCATCTCATCCCCAGCCTGTAGATAGCTTAAAGTTTTCTTTAGTGTTCCAGCTTTATAGTACCCTTTTCTTGGCACAGTTATTGCCATGAACACCATTACCATGGTTCATCAATGACCTGGTTGATGGCATGCTCAAGGCCAGCATCTGCCTGGCTTTTATTAGCCATTTAAGGGTATGGTAGTCTTCTGGTGAACAGAGAGTCAATTTAACCAGGAAAAAGAGCCAAGTTCTGCCAGTCTTTCCCATATGGTTAAAACAAGCCATGGCCTAGCACAATATATAAACTATGTGAAAACAATCAAACAAATTGAACTAGATGGGTGAAGATTCTTCCTTGGTGTAATGTAGTTTTCTGTATTCTGCTTGGTAACTTTAGCTTCAAATCGAAAGACAGTTCCAGAGATCAATGTTATAATGCTTCTGAAATGATAACCATTTTAATCTGAAGCTCCATAATTCAGAATGTAGGCATCTAAGTAATAAAACTATAAAAGGATGCTTGCTGAATCAAGCCAAAGCAGATATAAAGACAACATTCTTCCTCAAACTATTTTCCTCCTTGAAACCTGGAGGACTTTGTTAACCCTCATAGCTAGTTAAAAAATGAAGCTGTAGCCGCACAGTAATATTGATTAATCTCTGTGCTGATGATCTTGACATTTCAATGCACACTGCAAATGTTGTTGCTAAATTAGGCCCGTTGACCTTACAAACATATTTTCTGGAGCCTTGGGAGAGTGTACTGCTATAGTAGTAGTAGTCGTCATCATCGTCAATGACCAGCATACCAATAGAAAGAAATGCAAAATCTCCTCTAGTTTTATCATAGGGTTTGGTTAGCATAGAAGTAGCCAATAGATATTCTGAGCAGAACATCGGTTAACTATAGATTTTCTAATAGTACATAAAGATAAATTAATATCATTTGAATGTGTTGATCAGTAGGCATATTTTTCTTTCTAGCTATACAAATATTTCTGTAGTGGGACGAGACAATGTGGGAGATAAGTGGGATTTATTATTGGAATTGGGCTTGATACAGGTGAGACACATATACAATTTTTAAAAAGTAGGTTATTAGACTTAATGGTTCTGACATAAAAGTTGTAGCAGCTGCTATTCAGTCACCAGATATCTTTCTCCAACTTTGCACATGTGTTTTGAGGATCACTTTTTCCCAGCTCTTCAAATCACAGTGTTTTACTGCCTGGAGAATGTCTTTTTCTTCTCTTGATCCTTAATGCCAAGTTGCTGCAGCTTTTCCATTTCCAAGAATATCACTGGGCTGGCAAGAAGAATCAAGCTGTTGCAGGAAGGAAGGAAGGAAGCCCTCAGCCACCCCGTATTTAATGGTAAGCTGAATATTCTTAAAAATCTCCTCTACCCATCCCACAATTTTATGGGATTTTTTTGTTGTACCTTTCCTCTGATATTGACATAAATTTATGGGATAGTTAATTCAGTTCAGCAGTACTCCACAGTGAAATTAAGGCATAAAAATGGGGGAGGGTTGTCATCTTTATCCTGTTTCATCCCATGACCACTCATACGTGTTGTATGAATGTTGTCTGCATGTTGTCTGAAAAGAGCTAATGATCGGAGAGGAGAATTCTGATGACCACTAAGATCAACAGTACAAGAATCATAATCCATAATTATTTGACAACATTCCCCAGTAGCTATATGCCTAGCCTTGTGGAGCTCCTGAATAATCAAGATTTACCCCTTGCATGGAAAAGCACTGTAGCTACACTTATACAAGGCTCTTGAAATGAGTACCAAAACCTAGCCAGCAGTGGCGAGGTAGCAACAGCTGATAGACACGCCATAACAACCTAGGGGGATTATTGTTTGCCTCATACTAAAAAAAAAAAAAACTTATATGGTGATTTCTGCGTATCAAAGTGAACAAAGGAAGCATAGATAAAACATATCAGCTGGAAAAGACTTCTTCCATTTCACCCCCAAGGAGACTTCCATAAGCTGCAGCACAGGCAGCAAGAGTTCTCTATTTGTACATTATCCAGAGTCATAGATAAATTCTGAGGCTGCCATTTGCTGATCACATCAAATTACTGAGGGGTTAGTGAAGAGTCCCAGAAGGATCTCTTCAGACTAAAAGACTGGACATTAAAATATGGTTTAGCGTGAATTAGAGTGATTGGAACGAGCAATCCCAAATTCACATATATGCTATAATGGGGATCTGATTTGGCAAGAATCTGTATGTTGTGATGAGTAACTTGATTAAAGCATTCATCCAGTCTGTTTGTGCTCTGAGAAGCACAGATTCCATGAAAGAGATCATAAAAAAAGGAATGTAAAGGAAAAATACCCAAATATATAGAGCATTAAACATCAGTGATGTAGGGTATGTCAGCCTCCAGATGTTACTGAATTACAGCAATCAACATTGCTCATAATTGGCCAAGATGGCTAGGACTGATGCATATAGATGTAGTTACCACAACTGAAGAAGAATATTGTAGAGCTGGAAGGCGAAAGGAAGGATAACCAAAATAATAAAAGGGCTGGAGCAATTCCTCTGTGAGAAATGGTTACAATATGTGGGATGTTGTAGATTAGGAAATACTATGATATAAGAGAGAGAGATAAAATATTAAAGAGTTATATAAAATCAGTAAACTGTGGAGAAAATGGAGATTTTTTTCTGTGCTGAGGGTCATCCGGAGCAGCTGAACACTGGAAGATTCAGAACAGACAAAGGAAAATACTTTTTCACCCAACAGATACTCAGTGGAAACCACATGCTTTGCACACCAAAAATTCCAGATTTAGTCAATTGCATTTCCTGGTAGGACTACCAAAATTCCTACCTGGAATCTATCACTGACAACAGTATTGTGCCAGATTGCTGTAGTACTATAGTTACATTTTTAATTTGTAAGGAGGTATGTAAGCAAGCATTAGACAAATTCATGGAAGGTAATGTATAGTGCCTTAACACTTGGATTACTAGGTGCTGGGCAGCATAAACAGGAATGTACTATTACATTCATCTGTTGCTTGCTAGCTTCTCCTAAGTATCTGACTGGCTCAGGACATTTGAAAGCTCCAAGAGACCCAGAGACAAAATCTCCATTTAAACACCAGCTCTCATCCTCCACTTCTTGTTGCATCCCTTCCCTAGGGCAATGTTTTCCTCATTATTTTTTGTCCGTTGATGTCTCTAGGCCACGGGGAAACCTGAAATAATTGAAATAACTCTTGGCATTCAAATGTTATGGGATGCCAAGAGTTATTTTGATTATTTCAGGTTTTCCCATAAGCCATTGACTTCAAGGGACAAAAGAATAGTGTAGGCTGTTCCAAGGGGGAGACCTTGAGGCAATTACTTCCATTTGTTTTCCCCCTTTAAAAGGTTGTGGATTAGCCAATATCAGCAAGGCCATTGAATCTTTCTTTGTTCCAGCATAGTCATTTTTATCCAAATCATGCTGGTTTACCATCTAGGTACCAGCCTAGGAAAACACAGGATCCATGTCAGCTAAAGTGAAATATATTAGAGTTTTATCTCTCATATCACAAATGAGAAGATTTCCCTTGTTACAAAGAGCCTCAGATATCTTTTTTTTCCTTTAGTACTGTTATTAGGTGTCCCTTAAAAGATTTTTTTTTCTTTAAAATGTATATTTGGCCAAGGTTAATTCAGCCCTCATCCAGGAGGCACCTTATTTGAAAATGTAATGCCTGGTAGACAGGGATAAGTAAGTATAACTTTTCTAATTTTATTCAAGTAAGGGTATCTCAAAAATGATCCTTTAAGATGTACACATAATTCTTTCATATTGGCTACTTTTAGTTCAAATCATGGTTGATAATTCTCAATTATCTTAGATGTTCCAGACACAGAAATAGTGTTCACACAGTACCTATTTAGATTTGGTTGAAATAATCTGCAAAAACTGGCAAATTTTGCTGTATAAAAAGGTTCTACATTCAAACACTATGAAGCTTCACAGAAGCAAAGACTGTCCACTTTGGTCCTAGGATGTATGGCTTCATTACATCCTTTACTTATTAAGTAGTCATTATTAATTAATTATTAAGTAGTCTTCCTTGAGTCAAACACCACACCTATTGATTTCCTGGACACATCCCTTGTTGTTTTCTTGGCAACAGTTGAGAAGTAGCTGGTCACTGCTTTCTCTAGGATCTTGTTTGGACTTCCTGGACTAGTCTGAGGCTCTGCGATTTTCCTGGTAGTCTCCCATCCATGTACTACCCAACCAGATATGAACCTGCTTAGTTTTCTGAGGCTAGTCACGTGCTGCCACTTGCTGTGACTCTGAAGCTATTAGAGGATTCTGATTTTTAAAGCCCCAGGCAACCATTTGAAGGGTGTTGCTACATGGAAACGTACCTACTTTTTGAAAATGGGGAAAAAAAGGTTTTATACCCCACTGTAACCATTAGGGCTGTGCAAAGCTTTGAAGGAATGCTTTGCCTCGGTGATTTTCCAAAGAAGCATTCCCTGGAAAAGGAGCTTTGCAGAGCTGTTGCTTTGCTGCATGTCCTTTCTTCAGCTTCCTTTGGCCCTGGACCCGCTGAAGCATCACAAAGTACAAATTGTTTAATCTCTGACCCCACACTGAAACAAATAGCATTGTTGCCATAGCAGAAAGCACCTCACACTGAACCTAGTCCGAAGTTAAAGCTCTCCTTCTGCTCTTATGCCATCTTGCTGGGCATGTACCAGATGGTGGGAAAGGACAGGAACTTAACCTCCACACCTCCACAGTTACATTCCAAATAAATGGATGATTATTGTTCTAGTGCTTTCAGGTAAACAGACCTGGACCTCCCTCTTTTAGTGAGTGTGCCACCCAAAGGCCTTTGAGAAGGCAAAATCTCCCATTTGGTTTGGGGACACCTTGTGTGTAGCTGGACTAGAGGTCTTACCTAGAACCACAATACACACTCAATGTGTTATCAGAACTATTTTCCCAATCAGGGCATAGCATTTTAGAAACGTCTTCTTTCCTTTTTTAATTGGCCAAACTGTAGAGTTCAGAAAGGCTAAATAAATGTAGTGTTTTAATGGCAGTGGAACAGCTGCAGAGGCAGACACAGTCTTGCATACATACATACAAATAACCTCCTGACTGAGTCTGCCAAGAAGCTGTAAACAGGTGCACCCAGAGACCGAGGCATTTATTTATTTATTTATTTATTTATTTATTTATTTATTTATTTATTTATTTATTTATTTATTTATTTATTTATTTATTTAAACCATGACACTAATTTCATTGTTAACACAGAGCTTCACAATTAGCTATGTGTTAGGAGACCATAAAGGAATCCAGACACATATGGTCAATTTAAATTCCAGGCTCATTTTCTTCTCTCTCTTCTCCCCCATTCCTTCCACCAACACACACAGCTAAACTGTGATTTTTCTTCCATACCATGAAAAAAAGGTTGTTTCCCAGGGCTTTGCCTTGAAATCATTAAACGGTTGTTCTGCACATCACATTTGGCAACTCCTACACATAGTTAGTCATGTGTGGGGGCATCATGTTCTGATGTGATCAGAGTTTCAACATTCTACATGAAACCTGAAACAGGACTTTTCTCCTATCAGGCATCTTCCAGGATATAGTTCCCAGAATCCTCAACCTTTGGCCATGCTGGCCAAGATTTATGGAGTTGCAGTTCTTGGTGGTGCTAAACTGAAACATATTCCCTTCTCAAATTATATTGCTTTTCCAGTTTCAGAGGTCCACACTAACATGAAAGGTGATTACACTGCTTTCAGGAGCTGCCTGTTGTCGGATAGATTGGGGCAGGGTGTGTGTCTCCTTGGCCTCTCTTCTATCTTCATTCCTGACACTTCACCCAAATGATATATACGGTGGAATTGTATAAAAGCTTCTAATAGTATTTGGGTGATGTCAAACTATGTTTTTCCTAAGCTCGTTAAAGAAATTATAGGATAAATATGTAATCTGTAAATACAATTCCAGTTAAAATCATACTTTCTTGTATTTTATAAACTAGAAAGAGGTATCCCTGACTCTCTGTGAAAATGCTGGCAACCCCATGCTTTTTCCATACCAAAGTTTATCATGATGTCATTTTTCAATCCCTTGAGAAACAACCTCCTCTAGAATGGCTTGGCGAAGATGAATGTCTTCTGTACATATGGCAGGTTCACAATAGGATCTAACAAAAAGCCCATCAAACATATGAGGGAACAGTAGTTTATTGAATTGTGTGTGTTTGCAAGGCATACTTCAGAGATGTGTCCCATCAAGAATGAAGAAGCATATGCTCCTTCATCTAGATCCAATCTTCTCTCTTTAGCTACTATACCATGACAGCTCCATACCTACTGCATGTCTTTATAGAAAAAGAAGTTTAAAGATGCATTCTTTCTCCTTCAGACAAGATTTTTTTTATCTTTCTTGATAATTCTTTGCTTTGAAGGTGAAGACCCTTAATTTGGATCTTAAAGGGATGTACCATTTGACTTTGCACTGCTTCCCTTTTGCAAAAATCTACCTTTCTTTCATGCTAAAAATTATATCCTCCCAGATTTTCTTCTCCCTTTTTGGGATAACACATGGGCCTGCAACATCTCAAAATGGATTTAGAGAGTGCTTTCCATAAACTTCAGTTTATCATCTTCAGTTCAAATTGATTTTTATAAAGTAGCCAAGCCATGCTATTGGCTTATGGCCCAGAAAACGTGATCTTCCTTTTATATCTGAATCCAAAAAGTTCTTAAAGCAACTACTGTCATATTTGATAAAAGGTGGGGGTACTGCATGTGGTTAATACTGGATCCAGAACAGGAAGCAAAGAATCTGACAAGTGAGATGAAAAAAAATGCCAGTAACGGATATCTGGAATATGCATCTGTCACAATGGAAAAATATTTAATGCTGGGCAACCGTTCGTTCCACGCTTTTTAATTCATATGTCCAAAACTTTCTTGGAAGGCTGAAGCTTTGGTGGATTCTCTTCAGAAACATAATGAAAAAGGCAGACAGATGAATCTGGTCTTCTGCTAGCTATGCTATGAATGAAAACATACTTTATTCCTCAAAAATAATTCTTTTTTGGAGGGGGGGGAATGCATTAATTTTACAGTAGACCAATATACAAAAGCTAAGAGTTTTAAGAATGAATTTAGATTTAGGAATAGAATCCAGACATAAACAGCAGTGAGGCAACTGAAGGAACAAAAGACAATACTATGATAACATTATACATTCAATAATAATAAGGTAATAAAAAGTAGTAGAAGTAACAATGCCAAATTGACTTATATTTATTCCAGAAGGCATAGTGAAACCAAATCTGGTAGCAGGGTGAAGAAATGTAAGGAGGCATAAGGAAGGAACAGATGCCTGCTACGCTGTCTCTTTTTAATGTGGCCTTATCCGTGCCATATTAAAAACACCATGCAATCCTATATGTGTCTATTTAGAAATAATTCAGTCCTGTTTCTTTCCAGGCAAATGACATCTATCAGCTTTATTAATTTATCTCCCTCCAGAGTGTTTGAATCATTATGGGAGCTGAAGTCCAAGTAAGGGAAGTTTGGTACTTGGGATTGCTTGATTGCATTTCTGTATATACAGTAATTTATCCTAAAACAGAATTCTGGGGATACTCGTTTAATCTTAAAATTTATAGTTCTGTATGCTCAGAAGTATATAATCCAATTAGCCTGGAACATGTGAATCAGGCTAGTTTGTTAAAAGTCTAGACCAAATGAAATCCTATAACTTCTCTGGGTGTGAAGAGTGTAACATCAGAGGACAAGCTAAGATCACATATCGTCTTCCATAAGTGATGGATATGTGCTTCTCTGTGTGCTCATGTTTTGCATGCATTTATTTATTTAGATTAGGTGTGAAATGAACTTGACAACCTCCCCTTCCACGTTCACATAAAAATCATACCTGGAGTTTTTGAAGGTAAATATTTTCCAATTATCCTTAGAACAAAAGAACACTATTTTATTGAGAAAATAAGAATTGGATATCCAATAGGATTTTGCAGTGATTTCACAGTTGATTTACAAGAATATCTGCATTTGACCGAGGTTGTACAATTGCTGCATTGAATGTGCTACCAAGTAATATCAATCATTCAGTAGCAGTACATAGTCTGTGATCTAGACTCTTACCACCTGGGCCTCAAGCTGTTTTGTGCAACACATCATGGTTGCACATGTTGGATGACATGATTTTACCTACCTTATTCCAGCTTTGGTGGCACAAGGTACCATGATGATGACTATTGTTTTTACATATGGGCCAGTAATAATTATGTGTATTACTTGTGTCTTCTCTCTGACCATCCACTGGATATTTCCAGGTGATGCTAGAGATGAAGTCAGAACTGGATCAAATCAAACCTCTATTATATGGCCTTTGGGCCATAAAGCACAACAATAAAATACGTAGACCTGTAATTATTAATGAAACTTTAAAAATGCAATAACATTACATAAAATATGTTATTATAGTAACTGTAGTACAAATGGCAGTGGAAATCACTAAAATTTGTGCTAAACTTCAACCATAGGTAGGAAGGATGCAACAAATGTTAGCATAAAATCAGGCAATCTGGAAAGATATGTCAGGATCCTGGTCAGATAGAAGCAGTGACAGATAGACATTGTGTTCTCTACCAGGGTACTTCTTTAAAATGGGATAAATATATACCTTCCTTGGTTCCCTATAGGGAGAGCAACAAAGGAACATATGGCTCAGGGATTCCACAGAGCCATCTCCACATGGACACCGAAGTGGACACTGCTGAAAAGGGATGTTTTTATACCACCCCCACAGAACTGCAGAGGGTAATACATCCAACCTGGCCAAGTGGAAGACCGACAAAAATTCAGAATTAGAATTAGAACTGGACTTCTTAGTTTACTCATGGCCAGGACTGCCAAATTCTTGCAGTAGTAATCAAAGTTGAACTCATGGTGTACTGCCCTATGCTTTTTACTTATCATCCAGGCTACTTTTGAACATGGGTTCAGAAGTAGCCCACCTAACTGGTCATAGGTACACAGGAGTGGTGTCCTTTCTCCATACCTGTTACTTATCAGAAAGCTTATTTTTAAATGATATTTAGTGCTCTTTCAGAAGAATCTGCATTTGGCAATAGCTCAACTGACATATAGCAGCCATGGAGGATGGTTTGTGGGAAGCATTGGGAGGGCTCCCTCCCACTTCATTTTTGGGTTGGCCAGTTGGGCGGATGGCTCAACTCACCATTCCAAACATCTGTTTATTATTATTATTGTTATCATTATTTGGAAAAATTATATTTATATGGTTTATGGTAGCTTGTAGCAGGTAACTTGGGGCAACTAACAAACAATACATAAAACTGTATTAATAAAAAAACCCAATGTAAAATAATATACAATGCAATTAATAATCATTATCCTACTGTAAATAAGATGCTTCAAACCAACTCACCACATCAACAGGCTCCATTAATACACCGGCCCTGAAGAAACTGACAAGTTTTGCAAAGACCCAGCTCTCTGAAAAAGACTTTAATGCTGGGAAAAGTGGAAGGAAAGAGAAGAGGATGACCAGCAGC
The DNA here is from genome assembly GCA_030867105.1 of Liasis olivaceus. Taxonomy (NCBI): domain Eukaryota; kingdom Metazoa; phylum Chordata; class Lepidosauria; order Squamata; family Pythonidae; genus Liasis; species Liasis olivaceus. Next base: position 23,086,893 of record CM061352.1, read on the forward strand.
AAGGTGGATGGACTCAGTTACAATGGCAATGAGTGAACCATTGAAAGACCTGAAAGTACAGTTAGGGACATATTGTCATGGAAAAAAATCTATCTGTATGGTCGCTAAGAGTTGAAAACAACTTAATGGCAAATAATAATAATAATAATAATTATTATTATTATTATTATTATTATTATTATTATTATTATTATTATTATTTAAACAATCCTGCCCTACTCATCTTAATGAAAGTAATTGGTGGTGGTTTTTCCATCAGCAGGTGGACTTGGAGGGAGGAGAAAGGAAACCAAGGAATCTACCAATCCCTTTCCTTAACTTGGCCTGAAATAAAAAAGGACAACACTATTGGCTGGACTTGTTACTTGTTACTGTAGCAGAATATGGATTAGCATAGTTTATGCCCGCATACTTTTCTGCTGGCTCAAGAATTTATGGATTTTAAATACCTTGATTTGGTCAATTCCATTGATCGGCTATGGATACTTCCTCTATTGACCAATAACTTTTGCTGATAATTATGACATTCCACAGAAATTGGATACTTCCTCTATCGACCAATAACTTTTGCTGATAATTATGACATTCCACAAAAATAATTCAGTGCAGGTCCAGTGTGACTTTTACATTCTTACAGTCCCTGCCCAGAAAGGGGTAAAGCAGGAATGCATCTTGTCTCCTTCTATTATTAACTTCTATATTAATCTTCTGGCAAAAGCCTTGACAGCCCTACCTCCCCCCCCCAAAAAAAAAAAAAATAGCCAACAAATCTCTTTTGTGCACTGATGATATCTTGTCTCTACAAGATACAATTTTCTGTACAAGATACAACTGTTTCTCAAGTGGCCCTTAAGACCCAGTTTTCTAGCCCTTGCCCTTTATTGCAGAGAGAAAATATGGTTAGTGACATGACCAAACCAAAGTAGGTGCTTTCTCCAAAAGGCCCATCATCCACCGTTGCTCCTGAAAAATCAACTGTTTTAGGACATGTGGTTAGCACTTTAACTTGGTTGTATGGAGAAGTGTGAGAATGAGAATCACAGTACTTTAGAACATAATCTTGTGATCTTGAGATACCACCTTGCTGAAATGAAACTGATCTGGTTATAGTCAGATATGTTTAGAAAATTCCATGAAAGAAAGGAGAATATAGATTAAAATAACCATAGGAAGCTGCCTTATACCAGATCAGTCTATTTACAAGCCAGATATTGTCTACTTGGATTGACTAAAGTTTCGATATGTTTTCCCATCACCTGTGATGGGCTGCATTTAATTTGAGTTATAAAAGACTGACCCTGGGATCTTTCTGTCTGCAAAGTGAAAATTTTATCTCTAGCTCCCCCACAGAGAGAGCAAAATAGATCCAAGCTTGATTGCAATTATGAGACACCAATTTGATAGGATTCACATGTATAATTATGACTGGCACCTATATATTTAAAAGGGAAATTAGAGTAAGAGCAAGACAGAAGAGCAACCTGATATCACCCCTTCAAGGTAGGAAATCCTAACTTGAAAGGTAGCCCTAAGAAATCAAGGTTATGAATGCTAATGCTACCTTTATCATAAGGTTCCAGGAACAGAATCTTGCAAGTCTGAATATGCTTCTTCTCTCTCTTTATCTTCGTGAGAACTAGGGAAGGTCAAGTGTGAGATGCCTTTTCAAATTACATTTCTGCCTCAGACTCAATTTTTTTTTATCTGACCATTGTCTCGGTTGTGACTGTTCCTCATGGTTATTCCTACTTCCCATTACATCTATCATGAGCATCATAGTAGATTTAAGCCAAGTTTAGGTATTAATAGAACCTGTGGACTCCATTCAATATTAAAAAAATGGACTAACAGGCTTTCTCTTACTCTTCCCCCCCCCCGCCCCCCACATTTCTTACACACTCCCCAAATGTATTCAGATGTCCCTTGTGCCACCTGGGGCAGATTTGGAATGAATGTACAGGAGAGTACCGTGGTAAAAGGGAATGCAATCCATATTTGCTTTCTGTTGCCCAGCATTGGATACAATCTGCTGTATGGTGATGCATTTAATATTTCATACTTATTGCCTGCTGGCTTTCGAGACCCTGGCTAATTTTACTGGGTGGCCCAGATAAATGCTGTATGATCTCTTTTTCATATTAAGAGCATACATAGTGCAAATAGATTTGTCTAGGAAAGGGCTTGTATGTGTGGGAACAGAATTTGCTTCTTTGCTTTTGTGTGAATTTGGGAATATTGCTGTAATCTTCCATTTTAGGTGCAAACCACATGACCACACTTCTATTCCTCAGTGCAAAATTTCATCCAATTCAGTGACATACCACATGGCATTAAAATGAAGCTGTTTTTTCTGGTCTGCATTTCCTTTTCTTACTGGCTCAAGCAAGAGACACGAAAGGATATACGATTTCCAATTTCAGCTGGTGATGGTTCCCAGTCATTGGATAAATTATAACACATGCTGTGGTTGGAACCTGTGGAATCCTCTGTAATTATACATTCCACTTGGAGGAGATATTAAGATAGCAAACATAAAAATATATGACTGCACAGATATTTGTGGTAAATTGTTATATAAACTTTTTTTTTTCCTGCCAAACATAAAGCAGCTAAACTGTTCTTAACAGCAGTGGCAATTCTAGCACTATTTTGTGGTATCTTTTGACGATTTGATACCCTGGGAACAAAAGCAAAGAAAGAAGGTGATGAAAAAGTGGCAAATGTTCACCAACTCTATGGCATATTGGCATAAATAATTGAGTATGATAAATCCTAATGACACAGGCCTCAGTGGCAGAGATCTGGGAAGTTTTGACTAATTTAAAGGAGGGTGGACTACTGATGGAAGAATCACAATTAAAACATGTAAGCTGGGGGTCAACTGGGGTTCAGCTCTCATACAGCAACTGTGCTTCCATGTTGCCTAACAAACAGGCATAGATAAAGATTTTGCACCAGATTTCTTCCTTATAAGCTGAAAAGATCATTCCACGGGTACCATCTCACAACATCTTGGAGCTTCAGGGGTGACCCAGACTTCAGATATGCACCACCTCCATGAACTGAAGGAGCCTGAGTGCATCTACTGAGGACTTCCAAAGGACTCTTTTTAAAAGCTGCTTTCATTGCTTTGAATCTGTGGCCCCCTTCAAAAAGACCCTGAAGACAGCTACTGAATTTTTGCACTTTCTTGGACTTTTGCTTAGAGACATAGAAGACAGACTGTACTGGGCTATAAGGCTGCCTCTTAGTCAGCCTTTCTTGAGAGTAGTTCAGATTGAATTCAATGAGACTTTTGAGTAAATATGCAAGAGTTGTGCTGTTTACAACAGATCATGCATTGATTGTAGCAGTGTGTTCTTTCTGGCTCCTAAACACATGTGCAAATAAGTCAGCTGCAACTGATTTCAGTTGTGTACCCCTGCTCTACTGTATCATGCCAAATGGCACTGCTTTCTAAAATATATGAGCTAACTATTTCCCACGCAGCAGCTCTATTGATGTGTACAAAATGCATAATCCTTGGAACCCGTGCCTTTTGTTTTGATGTACTTGGGAACAGCCCTCAATGAAAATTGAATCCATTCCTCAAAGGGTTGAATGTTAAAAGCTGGGATGAGTGAAAAGGATCTCGGCTCGCCTACAATGCACAGAGCACCCAGAAGCATGTGGCCGTGTTGTTTGGGGTCTTACTTCAGAAAGAAACTGGCAGCTCGGCTTAATCTACAGATGGCCACAACTAATACCGTGGGGGGAAAGACAGCTGCAGTGAAAACCCAGGCCTTCTAAAATTTAAGACATCTGCCTGTATTTCTTAATGTGGCCCTTCACTTTTTTGAATCCTAACTGTATTAAGGTTTGTATGTTTCTGATTACTTTTGGCAAGTGAAGGCCAAAGATATAGAGTCATTGCCAGTTGTTATTCAGTACTATTTTGTGTCAATGGGTTTTGAAGACATATATCCTGTGCACAAAATACAGTCATGATCCCCTTTGCCAAAATTCTTTAATGTAAGTCACTTTTTTCCTTCCCCTCATTCTCATGGGAAGATACAGGTTGAGGTCCTTCAACTACACTAGCCAATCACTGGTGTGGTAAATTCTCCCCATTGGAACTAATAGCAAGAATTTAAAACCAATAATAATAATAATTTTTAAAAATCCAGAGGAAATTATGGAAGAATGTATTCTCCTCTCCCCCTCTATGTCTGTCTGTCTGTCTGTCTTTCTCTCTCTCTTTCTCACTCACACACACATTTGGTCAGCATGATATAATAGATCTGTAAGAGTGGTGAAATTTCATCACTTAATTTCATCTTCCAGTTCAGTAAGGATTGCCCTGAATATCATATTGTATCCATGGCTTTTATGAGTTTAGTTGATTAAATCCAGCCATCTGGAGCTCTATAGGTTTGAGAGTCCATGCTATTCTAAAATATCCAAGCTATACATTTCATAATTGAGAGTCAGAAGTAGTCCAAAGCTACAGTTCTGTGAAAAGATATTTGTCCAGTTTTGGATTTTTCAAAAAAATTCCATCTTTGCTATTGAATGTTATCAGAGCTTCATGTGGATCCTGCTATATAAAGAGTACCACTGTACAACAACAAAGTTTAATGTTTCATTTATTTCATAAACAAAGTTATCCAACATGTGATGTCCCCCCACCCACCTATTCAATCAATTCACTTAAAGGAATAATTGGAGCCAGTTGAAGGAGTACCTCATAAAAATCAGAGTTGATTTAGCCAGTCTTGCCCTATATAACTTCACAGTCTTTGTGCTCATTGTAATGAAGTTCTCATCACATAGATTCTAGAGGCTTGATTCAAGAGAAATGTCTGAAGACCTTCTTATTAATGCCTAATAGTGTTTAAATTGTTACAAAATCATTTTTAAGTGCTGGGACTACTAATTCACAGTTAGAGACATACTCTTGAAATGCATAAAAATTGGGACAATAAGAATCTTCCTGAGAGTGGCTGTCCTGTCAAAATCACTCTTAAAGCATAGCATAAAATGGTCTAGGAAGCTATAAAGAACCCAGAACAACATCCAGGGATCTGAAAGCCTCTCTATTCTTTGAGTGTAAAACACAATGGAATACACTGCTGAGTTAGAAAAACATTGATGCTCATCTCAAGTTTTTCAAGAAGGACCTGGATGACCTTCTAGACTTCTGGAGAAACATTCTATGGACAAATGAATCAGAAGTGGAATTTCTGGGGTCTCTATAAGTGTTGTGAAACTAAACACTGCATTCCACATTAAGAATCTTGTATCAAATGTTTAGCATGAATGTAGTAGTATCATGGTTGGGGATGCTTTGCTACCTTAAGACTTGGATGACTGTCATTGTAGGAAGCATGAACCTTGCTTTGTATCAGATAAGTCTATGGAAGCATATCAGATCATTGGATGATGAGCAGAAATGGAAATGCACATGGATCATGCAGCAAGACAATGTTCCCAAGCATATAAGCAAGAGCAAGAAACTGGATAAGAAGAACAAGTTCTGTTCTGTTCTGTTCTATTCTTTCATTTATTTATTTATTTAGAATGACCACATCTGGATCTAAACCCCATAGAAATGTTGTGGCAGGGCCTGGAAGATGCAAGTTCATGAATTAGCTGTATTGAAATAATTCCTACTGATTGACCTAAAAAATTCCTACACAGGGATAAAAGAAACTAATAATCAATCACAGGTGGTGTTTGGTTATTGCAGCTTAAGGTCATGCAGCTACTTATTGAATTGAGAGGGGTAATTACAGTATTTCACACTGGCAGATCATATATTAGATGAAAATTTGTTCAAGGAATAAATCAATAAAACAATAGATTTAGTGTTATTTATCCACTTCAGACTCCTTGTATATATCAGTAGGACTCATATGAAGCTCTGATAGCATTCAGTGGCAAGGATATGCAAAAATTAAGAAAATCCAAAGGGGGTGAAGACTTTTTCATAGACCTGTAATCATATTTGAGACTGGCATTGTACATTTTCTGAAAATGTTTTTAATGAACACAGAGAAGATAAAGGGTGGAATCACATTATACATAAAGAATGATTACACTTCTATGGAAATTTATGACACTGAGGGTGAAAAAAATGGGTGAATATTAAGGGGAAAAGAAGTAATGGCATTGTTGTCACTATATAGTACAGGTCACCCAACCAAACAGAAAATACAGATGAAATGTTTGCAATTGGATGACAGGGGTGTCCAGGAAACACAACACTGTGGTAATGGGAGATTTCAACTACCCCAGTATCAACTGAGAATCAAATTTTGGGTCAAGTGGAAAATTCATCTGGTTCTTGACATGCCTTGCAAACAACTTCTGCAAAAATTCTGAAAAATGAGATAATTAAAGCCTAAACATAAACAGTACAAAACAGAAAGCAAAATGGGAGATAACCAATGAGACTGGCATTTGCATAAACAGCTCTCTGGTAAACTGAGAAATGAAAAGGACAAGTTTAAAAAATTGAAAGAGGAACATAGAATAACAGGAATACATGTTTCCTGATACAATAATATCAGGAAACAGCCCGATCTGTAAGGATGTGGTCAGGAAGGCTAAGGATTGCCAAAAAATAACAAAAAAGCCTTCTTTTGAGTATGTGCAGAACAAGAGAAAAGTCAAGGAAATGGTTAGGCCACTGGCTGGAAAAAATGGCATGATGGTTTCAGACAACCAGGAGAAGGCTGAACTGCTTAATTCCTATTTTTGCATAATTCTTTTCATCAAAGGAAAAAGTGATCCAGTTGTCAGAATGTGCACCATGGAAGCAGAAGAGAAACACAGATCAAAATAGGCAAAGAAGTAGTGAGACAACACCTGGCTGCTTTGATTGAATTTGAGTTGCCGGGGCTGGATGAATTACATGTAAATGAACTGGAGGGTGTGATCTCAGAACCACTAACTGTAATCTTTGAGAGCTTCTGGAGTACAGGGAAATGCCAGAAGATCTGATGTTCTTCCAATGTTTAAAGAAGGGAAGAAAGTAGTTCCAGGAAACTACAGACCAATCCACTTGACATCAATACCTGAAAAAAATCATAGAAAAGATAATCAAGAAGTGGGTTTGCAAGCATTTGGAAAGGAACAAGATGATTACTAGAAGCCAGCATGAGTTTGTTAAAAACCAGGATACCAATGGCCAAACAATTGGCATCTGGAGAACAAATTCTAAGCATGTTTTTCATTCACACTTGTCTAATGAGGCCTAACTTTTGAATAAGATGGTTTAAGATATCAGCTTAAATCCATGTTATTTTCAAACTTGCTGGCTAATAGGGTTTATGATCATACTGTTAGAAAACCACTGTTGAAATTTGTCATCTCTCCACTGGAATCTGGACCTGACAGTAACATAAGCATGATTCCTCTTGATGGTAAATGAATGTGCACATTGATTGATACCAGATGTATAAATAATCATAAAGAATCTAAGTAGCACCATTGGATTACATTATACAGTTTATATCTTGCTAAGAAATGTCCAAGTTTCCAAGCTTTGGGCAACTGTCTACTTCTCTCTTCCAAACACTTTTTATAGAAGGCATTACTAAAAATACAAATAGATTATGGCATTATTTTAACCTTATTTTGGAAACAGAATAAGAAAGAGTTTGGTATAGACTGTGGAATGGGAGAAATATTGGCAACTAGCTTGTTTGTTAGTGATTCTAAGAATTTCTTTAATACTGATTTGTTAAAACAGCATAGCATCAATCTGCTAGTCCATTTTTTAAAAAAGTAATAGTCAAATTAAAGTATGTATACATCTATTTCTCTTTCTTTTTGTTACTTGAAAGTAAACATGTGGTCCCCAGATCAAGACCACCATACATGTTTCTTTCCCCAAACTCTCTTTACCCCCACCAGTTGTTTTTTTCCTTCAACCCCCCCCCCCACTTTTTTTTTTTAGGCTTAAATGAGTTTTTAAACTCTTCATTGGCTTCTGATCAGATATGAGAGATGAGGTCATTGTTTGCGATGTGGCAACAGAACAGATTCTATTCCATGTGTGCACAAACTGCAGATATATCACAATCTATATGACATGGACAGTTAACCCTAATGATCACTAACAAAATGAATGATCCTCCATCATTGGAAGATTAGTAGGCTCCCACTGTGAAGTATTTCCACTGATATTTAAAACCTCATTTCTTTGCAAGGACATTTTACTGACTACAGATACTGCCAAATACCCTAGGTAATTCTCATTGTGACTGTATTGTTCAAAAAGTTGTTGCAGGGTTTTATTGCATTTTCATATTGTACGGTAAACCACTTCAGGATTTTTAGTGAAAATGAAAATAGCATTCAAAAGTCAGAAATGAAATTCACCATTTTCACAATCACAACAGAGTAGGTCAGTGCTTTTAGTAAGCTAACTATTTTTTTGTTGCCATTACTGATTCACGTCTTCTGATTCAGTTCTGACGCTTGTGTTTTACAGCTTTTACAGTGAGCTCAGAAATAAATGATTGATTGATCTTCTCTGTGATCTAATTACACTCTTTTAACACAGCTTTACATCCCTTATTGTCCAATGGCTAACCACTTCCCTTTTTAATGACATGTTCTTCAGCTGGGTGATTTATTGTATCCATTATTGCATTTTTGTGTGAGTTTGCTTGTTTAATGGAAGTTTGTATTCACATTTATTTTACTCATTTGGCAAACCTCCTGTTTGCTAAAGAAAATGTTTTGGCCTGTATAATTATTGGGATATCTCTATCTCTATCTCTGATCAATATCTCTAATCTCTATCTCTCATCTATCTATCAAATATATAAAGCCACCCAACTCCATAGCAGCAAGATTCATTCATTATACTGTTGCTCACTTAGAGCTGGTGATATGTTTCATAATTTGATATGGACTTAAATTATTGTAGTTTTGAAGGATAGCCTCCTCTCGCCCCCCCCCCCCCAACGTTTTCTGGAGAGATTTGACTTTCTGAACTTTTCTCTCCTTTTTTAAGCCATTTTTTAAAAGAGGTTTTCTCCTCCAAGTCAAATGGGACTGTAGCAGATGAGTAATTGTTCAGATATATATGTGCTGAAACTAATAATACTGTGGTCTCTGTTTCCAACTCCATGGTAGAGGAAGAGGAAATTAAAGCAATTAAGAGTCTACAATAAGTATAGTGTACAGAGAGCAACAACTGGTTAATTAAAATAGCTTCCACTGAGACCAAAGAGAGGTTAAGAATGAGAGGAATGTGCAAAGAACTGTCTCAAAATGACTTAATGACTTAAACCACATTATGTTTTTGTCATGGCTGGGCATGTTCTTTTCTCTGGCAAACCAGTCTTTCAATTGGGCAAATTATAATTAATTTATTTTGAATAGACAGCACCTATTCCTGCATCATAAATGGTAATTGTGATTTGAAAGGTTATGGATTTAGCAAGAAAAGCATAAAGGCAACATAACTTTACAAGAGAATTTGCAGACTATGAAGCAAGTCAAGATAACTTTTCTCATTTCTATTTTATCCCTCCACTTTTTTACTTTTTTTTTGTCCATCAAAAGAAAATTATTATCTTGCCATTTTCTAAGCTGGCATATTCTAATTTATTTTATAGTTAGATGCCTGCTTTAACATAGCAAACCATTTTGCTGGCGGCGGCAGCAGCAGATAGCATCACTGGGCACATGTCAAGGTTTGCATTCCTGCTGTAGGGCCTGGTGCTGCATGTTTGTGCTGTAGAGGTGTGATAATTTATTTGTGAGGATGGTTGCTTTTGATCTGTTACTGAAGTGAATTGCTAGGAAAAAAATGTTAGCCTGAACACCAATGTGTGGCAGGCTTATTTTCTGCTGTCTTGAGGACACAATATTTGGAGAAGTTGGTTATATGCCTCACTCCTGGGCTTCCACTGTGAGCCATGATAACACTGCATGCATCATGACATCATTGCTCAAGGGATATAAATGATGTAATTTATCAGGCAAATGATGTATTTTACCTAATTTGCATGATGTTTGCTAGCCCCAAAGATTACCATAGCTCTCTTTCTGTGGAAAGATAGCCTCTTTAGCTAAGGGATCACTTACACAAATGCATGGATGAGAATGGTTAACAATGAGGAGGTCAGAACTTCAGCAGCCTAGTATAGCCTCATCACCTACACTGAATAAGCAAGGGCTTCCCACAAGCAAAAGGGGAAAGGGATCTCAAAAAACTAAGCAGTAATGATCTGCCTGGATGGGACGCCACCAGAAAATCCTAGGGTTGTATGCTGGATTTGGAATTTTTTTTTTTTTAAACCCTCACAAGAAGGAAATTGCTGCTGAGGAAAACAACATGGAGGTATCCTCCAAGAATCAAACTTTACTCACAGGATACTTTAAGTACCATAGTAAGTTAAGGGTGCAGTCCCTAGTCCTATTGGTGAGGTCCAAAACACTGAGATCACATTACGAAATTCAGTGCTGTAACTGTTGATTTCTGGTGGTACGATTTTTCCCCCTGTTTTGGGAGCAAAGAAATGCAAAAATCCACTTCTTCAATCACAGCATTCCTGAGGGACGTAAATTTTGGCTATTGCCTTCCTCCCCTCCCCCCAAGTCTAACTGGAGAAGGCTGTGCTGATGTTCTTCAGCTGTCTTCTCACAAGGAAGCTGGTGGTTATGGCCAGCTAAAATAAATTTTAGCAGGTTTTATGGGCCACACTGCTATTATTTATTCTCTGTACGCAGGATGTAAACATAGAAACACCTGCTCCAAAACCAGTCGGTGCAGTATTTTTTGTGGGGTTCTTAAACACTACAAATACAAAACACATCTATGCCTGTGCTTTGTATTCTGAGCTGTCCAGGAGCTATTCAGACAGGAACAGGCACAAAGGGAACAGAATAGGGAGGAAGATCAGGGCAGGCAATCTGAGGGACTAAATAGTGTGAATGGAGATATATAGATATAGATATGGAAAGTATAAATGATTTCTCCACCCCAAAAAAAGATCAGTGTTCTTGTTCAAGAATTCGTATGCCTGACCAGAAGCTTGGGTAGACCCAAGTCTACCCAACATAAAGTTCAGTGTTTATTTATTTTTTGGTCAATTTGTATGGCTGCCCATCAGCAAGTAATTCTGGGTGTTAAACAATCTCAAAATAAATTACAAACAAAGCCTTATAAGAGATACAAAAATTAAAATACACAGCACCTGAGGAAAATATCACTATTAATGGCTATTAACACAACCATGAGATGGGACCCTTCACACCCTAGGGCTCCAAGCATGGGCACATAACCAGATCTTCACGACCTTATGAAAGGCCAATAGGGTCAGGGCCATCCTGATCTCTGGAGGGAGAATGTTCCATAAGGTAGGTGCTATGGTGGAAAAGGCATGTCTCCTGGGTCCCACCAGCCAGCATTCCCTGGCCAATGGGACCTGGAGCATGCCTATCCTGCTGGACCAGATCAGATGAGGAGAAACAACTGGGAAAGATGGTCCCTCAGGTAACCCAGTCCCAAGCCATGAAGGGCTTTAAAGGTGACAACCAGCACCTTGAATTTCATGCGGAAGTACACTGGCAACCATTGCAGCTCATGGAGTAGTGGTGTTACATATGCCAAGTAACCAGCACCATTTACTACCCATGCAGCTGCACTCTGCACCAATCAAAGCTTCTGAATGCTCTTCAAGGGCAGCCCCATATAGAACACATGGCAGTAGTCCAGACAGGAGGGCATGAGGGCATGAGTTAAAGTGAGCAGGGCCTCCCAGTCCAGGAATGGGGGCAACTGGTGCCCAACTTGAAGGTGTGCGAAGGCCCTCCTAGCCACGGCTGCCACCTGCTCTCCCGGCAGGAGCCATGAGTCCAAGAGGACCCCCAAATTGTGCACTGGGTCTGTCTGAGGCACTGCCACTCCATCTAGAACCAAAGGTAGAAAATCCCTGGCACTGGAAGGTCCAAACACCCAAAGCCACTCAGTCTTGCTTGGGTTGAACTGAATTAGAGATCCAACTAACCAAACTTGGTCGTTATGGTGGCTCTGCTCTCTGCCCTTCCCACCAGCCACATTAGATATCAGCTGCTACCATCAAATATTTTATCCTGACACAATAATATTCTATATAAAGCTAGGTTGTGGTGGTTGCTTTCTTGGGGAAGCTTTGAAGTCACATATGTTTTTACTCAGCTGTAAACCCTATTGAATTCCTTGGAAACTATTTCCAGATACACTTGTATAGGATTTGCATCAGCAGCCTTCTACCTAAAATCTGAAATCACTCCCAATCCTATTTCAGAATATTTGACTCAGCTCTGAAATATTGGTAAGAGAAAGATAAGAGGAAGATGAGCAAGAGAGTTTCCCTTATTATATAAATGAAATAAATGGTTTAATCTCAGATGTAGGAGCCAAGAGTTCTTGTCAAGACTGGGAATTCCCAATCTCACCCATTCCAGTTCTTCTCAGCAGGTTATTTAGGAAAGTTTTTTTGATCCGTTGCAGTAAATATAAGCCAGTTCCATTTCAACAGGAGAAAACAAGCAAGAGAGAAAGAGAAAGAGAAGGAGAAGGAGAAGGAGAGAGAGAGAGAGAGAAGGAGAGAGAGAGAGAGAGAGATGAGATTAGACTGGACAGCAAGACATTCTTCAGGCAGGCAGCTGTGGTTTGTCAATCTCAGAAACACCACAGCAACATTCATAACAAAACACGGTTATTTTATTTTTGCTACTATAGAGTTACACACCCCAAGATTATAAATGGATCTTGATATTCAGAATCATTTGTTGAAGGTAAACAACAGTATGACAAGTTTTCCAATGCTGGGCTCTTCTAGATTGCTGCACTGAAGTACTATCCATCTGTCCTGGGCCCACCTGTAAAGTATGCTGGCATAAATTGTGCCATCTCCATTGCCAGTCTCTATTTTGCATCATTAATATGGATGGGGAAAGGTGCTGCCCTTATGCACCTTTTGCAGGCCAAGTTAAGTAAAGTGATCGGTGGAGCTTTGCTTCCTCTCCTACCTGCTTTAAGCCTAGAACAGCCAAGGACAATCCCCAGCTGCAAGACATGGCCATTCATATATTCACTTTGTGATTTATTCTCATTGATTCTCTGTATATGACCAGACCATTTTAACATACTTCTGTTATACTATTCATCATGTTTGTATTCAATTCACATTCGCTGGGCACCCATTGATTCTAGACCTTATTTCTTCTTTTCTACCACATATACTTAAGTACTCCATTCCCACTGCATTCAACTTATTTTTATATTCCTCCTGACATACCAAATACTCACATCTGAATAATGAATTAGGCCAAAGCACATTGTTATATACAGACATTTTCTCTCTTTTTTAATATTACTCACAACACACCACGTACTACCAACAACATTACTCTGGTAACTACAATCTTTGTGTGTTACATTATCTGTGTTCTTCTGTTGTACACATCTGAAGGGTTGGAAGGCATATATAAAAGCCCCTGTAAAGACAGGCAATATAACCACTAATTTTAGCAAACAATAGTTTGCAAATTCCACAGCATCCATTTTTAACATTGCTTCCATCTTAAAATCCTCACACTCATCTATATATATAGTTTAGAGTTGTCATCAATTGTGTATCTTCTTTTCCCCTTCCAATAGATAAAGAATAATGAACTGTGGCTCTTGTAATGGTAGAATACTACAATTCCCATCATCCTTCAACACTGGCAATGCTGGCTGGGATTGATTGCAGTCACAGTTCAGCAATATCTGTAAAGTCTAGATTCATGAAGGAGAACAGTGTTACTTTTAGAGATTCTTAGTCCTTGAGCAGCAATAATATTATTTTCTTACATCCCCCATTAGTTGCTGCTTCTAAGCTTGCAGCACACGATTGGTGCAAGTGTTTTAGATTTCCAATAGCGTGCACTAGTGACTTATGGCCTCTTCATAGCCTCATCCAGCCATTTCTGAAGTGATATAAAGCCTGTCTACATTACAGTTATTTTGGCACAACACTGGTTGGATGGCTGTAGAAGACACTATAAATCACAAGTGTGGAAATGACCTAAGACAGCTTTGGCTTTCAAGTGTTTCTCAGTGGATTGAGAGAGGAAGAGGGAAAAGCAGGAGAGTAGGTGCCCTTCCCCTTCCCCTCTCCTTTTCTTAGAGATTCCATTCCATTCTCTCTCTGTCCTAAGTGAATTAGTGAATGTGACTGTCCAGAAGCTAACGCATGACACTTGGCCTGCCTTCAGCTCTTAACACATAACTCAGAGTTCACATGTGCTCAGGGGGGAAAAACACCCTCTGAAAATTGGAGGAGGGAGTGAGGGAGGAATGAAGCGAAGCACAACTGCAGATCATCAGTCTGGCTTAACCTTGTCAAGGAGCAATGAAACAGGAAATGCCTTGTGACACTGACTGGCAGATACACAAATGGATGAAGGAAACATGCTGCAGAGTGAGGATCTCAGACAGTCAGCTGGAACACAGGAAGAAGGTTCAGGCAATAGCCTGTCATAGCAGAGATTAGAGGAAACTGACAATGTTGGTAGACATCTCAGAAGAAGGATCTGTTCCAGATACATTAAAAAAAAAAAAACTTTCCAGCAATTCTGTTTGCCAAAGGGTTATGGCAAAGATCAAATAATCTCACTGAGAGGTAACATAAAAAGGGTATTACTGATGTCATAATCGAAACATGAATAGAGCTGTAGGGCAAGAACAGATGCAGAGAAAGCGGCAAGGGAAAGCAGGTTCATTCTGCTTGTTACACAGAAGTTCAGCCAGGATAGGCTTTATATATACTTGTAGTTCATGTTTTAGTTGGCATCATTCTGGCACCTTGGCTAAAGTATCCACTTTGTCCTAAGCAAGGCAGCAGTAGGAACAAGATGCTTGAAGTGCTGTGTTTCAATGGGTGACATCAGTATTTATTCTGTGGATTCATTTTCAATGGATCATTGTCATGACCTTTGGGTATTATGCGAATCTTGTCAGCCTTGGGTGAGCTGCAGAGATGAAGGAGCAAAGGTACCCAGGCTGCTAGGTGCACAGTAGGTATTTTTATGGTGCAATGCCCTTCTTCCATTTTCTAAAGTTTTTTCCAACAAAGAAATGACAAACACCAGCCAGCCATTTCTGCTAACATTTCGCCTGCCATAGATCTGTTGAAACTGGATCATCACAATTCATTTCCAAGAGTATCTGTGGCAAAATTCTTTTCAGTTTCCAATTAGCGGGCATGACAAATCCAAGCAAAGGCTACTCTAATTGTTTTTGATCAGACATTTACATGGTAACTTAAGGTGGCAGATCAAAAGGAAACAATTGCAGTTTGCAAATTTGAAATCTTAAAAGTTTATGGTTTTAGATAGGGGACTGAAAACATACAAAAAGTCGATTCAGTAGATACCTATGTTTAAAATAAACCTTCTGTGTACGTGACCTAGAAGTGGTTTAGGAAGCAAAAGAGATTCAATTCAGACTACATACAGATATAAACAGATGCCAATAAAAAAATTAAGCATAAATATCACTTCTAAAATCTGAACTTTATAGTTAGTCTAACTATATTATGGGGACAGTTCCCCCCCCCTTTTCATGATCAATGTCTGTTATCCATTAATATTTATTCTATTCATTCACAATGAGCACCTCAATCTGCTGAAGTCCAAAAAAGTTCTTATTATAAATCTATTACTCTTAAACCATATTTATGCAGTAGAATGCTTCTGGAAGTTCCTATGTAATGCAATCTGCAGATTTGGGTGCCACAGTATAAAAACTCAACCAGGTAAAACCAATCAAAATCCTGTCAAGTATATTCAACAACATTTCATAAATCATAATCATCTAGTACTGATATTTAGAGGTAACTGATGTTGTTTCTGTAGCCAAAATAATACCATCTATGCACAAGAGGAAGGTAATAGTAGGCTCAGCAAAATCCAAAATTTGAATAAATACAATATGTAGGGTATGTAGTTAGAAAAGTCATTCTGAACTCAAAACCACCCTCCCTGAAATATATTTCTTCCAGAAGGATTTCAGATGTGTGCTTCTAGAACTCTGTAGTAAAGATATGGAGAAAACCAAACCAGCAGGTGCTCTGGAGCATTTGAGTCTGCTACAGATCTCAGGAATACCAAAGCAGCTCTGTGTTCAGTAATAAAGTATAGGAGAAAAATAAGAGCTGGAGAAAAGGAAGAAGGTACGTGAGTAAGGTGTGTAAGGAATCAGATGAAAGAAAATGAAGTAAGAAAGAAAATGTTTCAAGGGCCTGGAAAACAATCTCTACCTTAGCAATTTCTACATTAGCTCCCTTTCCCAATTGGATGCCTCTCAGTTGTGTTGGGACACAACCCCCAACATCCCTATGCAAGATTCTGCCTGGGGTGATATAAATTTGGCCTAACACCACAGAAGACACTAAGCTGGGAAAGGCACCTGGAAGTAGATACCAAAAATGGTTGACGGTGCCTTTTGGTTTGGTTTGTAGAGAACTGCAAGATATAACTAGGGATGGATGGACAGATGAGTGGGTGGAGAAAAACAGAGACAAGTAGGGAAGGGGGTGATGCAGTTTGTGGGCTAGAGTAATATTCCAGAAGATATGAATGAAAGTCTTGATTGTCAAATATCATAGATAATGATACAAAAGGGAAAAAGAGAAACAGACAGGTATTTAAATGAAATGAAGAAAAGCATATCCCAGCAACTTGTACTATAGTTATACTATAGTTATGCTATTCAGCAGTGTACAATGATAGGATAAGGTAGGTAAGAAGAGAATTTTAATTTGCCTGGGGCTGCCTTGGCCAGCCCTGGACCCTGACAATGTTTTTGGAATATGCTCTTTTCGCTTCTAAGAATAAGTCAAACAAACAGTCACAAAGCCCAAGGAACGCAGGTAAAGCTCTGGGTGAAAGAGAAGGAGATGCACGTGAAGGGAAAGAAAACTCAGGATGTTGGGTGTGGTGGAATGTGTTCTAAAGAACAAAAGATCTATTGTTCATGTAAAACAAACCTACCTTGGTATAGGAGAGAAATGAAAAAGTGACAGTTTTTACCTAATCAGGGTCAAGCATGTTGAAGAAAAATAAATACATGAAATAAGGCAAGAATGCTCCTCTGACAGTACACAAAGTTTGGAACATTTTGCCAGGGTGTATTTTATGCTTCTGATTTGCAGACACGGTATGAGATCTGGTACGAGGCAGCAAACGTTGCACAGGCAGCTGTTAGCCTAGAACGATTAATGGCCCTATGCAAGGGGAATATAAGTAGCACTGCACTACTTTGGAAGGGCACCAGCTTGGTGGTTGTCCCTGGTTTTCAATTTGTCTAGTGCTATATCTGCATATACCAGTATATCCAAGTCTAATTTTGCCAATTGGCACCATCCATTGTGGCCTGCACTGCTTATCAGATTGATGAAGGGCCTTGTCATCCATTTCAGTCAAACTGCAGTCAGAAAGTACCTTTGGTAATAATTTATTTCTGGAGAGAGAGTGAGGGGGAGAGAGAGAGAGAGAGGATAGCAAGGGAATGCTCCCAGAAACCTCAGAGTTAGAAAACTGGGTAAAGGGTAACATTCTTTCCTGCACATCTTACTTGAATATGGGGATGGGGGCAGAACTGAAATCCAAGGAAGTCTGGCAAGAAGCTGGATGGAACTTGTGGGTAACATTCTGTTTCTTAAAGTGCAAAAGGATAAATACATTTTTCTAGGAAAATTTAATAACAGACAAGCCACCTACTTGATTTTATATCAGTAGAAGAAAAGGAGATAATGTAGCAGTTAGTGATGCAGTAGTTAAGGTGCTGAACTAGGACCTGTGAAACCCAGGTTCAAGTTTGCCCTCAGCCGCAGAAGCTCACTGGGTGATTTTGGGCCAGTTCCTCCTTCTCAGCCCCACTTCCCTCAGAGCATTGTTGCTGTGGAGGAAAAAAAGTAAGAGGAGGGTGGGCTATGTATGGTGCTTCTTACTGTATAGGAGGATAATAGGTAATAAATAAATGTAGATTAATCTGCCTGACTACTTCACAGGGTTAAACAGTTGGGGGGGGGGTGCTACATAGACCACCTTTTGCTCTAGAACTAAGACAAGGTATAAATATAACAAATAATTAATTTTTTAAGGCTATATAAACGCAGCCCTCAGCAAGGAGCCTTCAGTAACATGAAGCAGTTAGTAAAACACTCTGTGGAGGAGTAACCCTCAAGGTGAAAAGAAGACTACTCTTGTTTTCATCTGTGAAGTCTTGTTGGCTTGTGAATAATAGAATAAATATTCCTTGGTTAACGTATTTACTTAAAGCATAAAGTACTGCTCTTTAATTAAAAAATAACATTATGGAGGGGGAGTCAGTGATCTAGAGCCAGCGTGGGGTAGACCATAACCCAGGTCATTCATGGAATCCTCCGTCATTCATGGAAGCTCATGGAGTGACTTTGGGCCAGTCACCCTTTCTTAGCCTCCATTCCCGCAGAACATTGTTGCTATAGAGGGAAAAACAAAAAAGAGGAGCAAGTGCTATGTCTGCCTCTTACTGCATAGGGAAGATAATAGGTAATAATTAAATATGGATGAATCCATGTTATTTATGAGATGACTATCAGGTTCTTGTGAACAGGGTTATTAATAGAGATATGGCCTATGGTAGTTGTTTCCACCTTTGTGCCTCTAGAGGTTGTGGATTTTAATTGCCAGAATTGCAATCCCAAAGACCCCTAAAGCACCACCTTGTCAGAGGGCCTTTCCTCGTTGTACTTAACCCCAGCGCAAACATGTCCTGGCATCGTCTGTTTTATGCCATATCTCCATAATGGTGACTTCATCGCATCACCTACCTGTGAGACAGATGTAAGCAATCCTTAGCAATACTGTACCAGTTGCTAAGGGCTGTTCTTAATATGGGAAATTGATTGGAAAATGAGATATTGGTAAAGCTACATGTGTCCCAATTTTTTAAAAAGGGCCATGAAGAGAGACACAGAAAGAATCAGTTTAGCTTCAGTGTCTCAGGACAGTGCCTAGTGGAGATCAGATGTGCAACAGAAATTAGACTGTCCAGAATGTTTTTTATGCTGAAATTCCAGTTGTGCGCAATCTGTATTCTTGTAAACTATTACAAACCATCATAAGCAAGCAAAAAAGGGTTCTGCCGCCCAGACATTTCCCTCTATTCACAGAAGTTGGGAAAATACAAAAGAGGCAGGACAATTTCAGCATTCTGTCCTGGGGATGAAACTTTCTTTGAAGTATTCCAAATCATTTCTCATTTATGAACAGTGCAAATGAAGATTTGTGAGTTGGGCAATTTACAGCCTTGGACTGAACAGAGTAATTATACCCTGTTAGCAGCCAGGCCCTGGGGAGATGGGGGAAGCATTCGGTGGTTTCTTTCTGCAGGACTGGGCAGGCGAAGTCAATGAAAAGTTTGCCCACTGCCCATATTTTCCTTCAAATGTACTTAGCCAGCAGACATGCTACTCTTCCACCTAACTTTTGTCTAGGAATTAAACATTATTACTAGACGCTGGTAGGAGGGGCATCTCCTTGTTACACCTCCATTTTATCTTGAAAGAGGCCTTTCAAGCATTTGGTTTTATAAACCTTGACTGAGTCTGTCAGACTCTCCCCTTCCCATTCGTTTCAGGATATATAACTTACAGAATGCCTGGAAGCTGATACAATAAACCAGTGTTTCTCAACCTTAGCAGCTTTAAGATGTGTGGATTTCAATTCCCAGAATGCTGGCTGGGGAATTCTGGGAGTTGAAATCCACACATCTTAAAGCTGCCAAGGTTGAGAAACACTGCAGTAAACAGTTAGCATATTGTTGTTGTTATCGCCATATACAAAAACTCAGGCCACCACAAGATGACATCAAAGAGATTAAACAGAAACTTCTAACTCTCTGCTACCATCTAATATTTGTTTATAATTTTGCAGCCCAGATCTGGCAGCCCTAATTATATATTTTGCTTTTATTATTGATTATTAGCCCACTAATTGAAGATACTCAGTAAACTATACTTCAACTACATGATAAATTTATATTTACTGGGCTTTTACTGCCAGCGACCTCCTCTTACTGACTTACTTTGAACCTTCAAAATGTAAACAATTGGTAAAAAATAATTTGGAGAGTAATGGCTGTAGCAGAAATCCCTTCTAACTCACTGAGAAATAGTATTAGCTTTATTTAAGTCACTCAGTTTCCCTCAGAATTCCTCAAATATTTCACCTGGAATAGGAGGAAAATCCAGTATGTTAAAGGGCTGTGATAAGAACAATTGAAGATATGGCTTGACTCTGAATTATAAAGTTGGTCTAGGTGAGCTTGACTCTTGGAACATGCTTCCATTTGGTTTTCTTGGCAAAGTTGTTGAAGTGGTTTGCAGCTGCCTTGTTCTCTGTGTGTGTGTGTGTGTTTTACTTCCCATACAACTTTAATTTAATAAGGTTAAGAGAAGGAAAGTTTGTTGTTCACCTTTAGGTTTACATCTTTCCGTACTTCACAATTGCTCATACATGCCTATGCACTTCTGCGGTAAAATGTATTTCAGAAAAGTTGACGGCTTGCAAACAACTGACAGAGTTGTATTTTATAGATGCTATTAGAATATTAATATTAATTTAGTATTAGCACCAGCACTACCATCTCTAGTATTATGTCTAGGGTTACATAAATATTTTTACATTAAAATGGCAGTCTTTATGTCACAGAGCCCTATACAGCTTTTTGTTGTCTTTTATTGACACAATTTCACCCTAAAGGTAATAAAATATTGTTCCTAATGCATGTGAAAGAATTTGTTCTGGCAGGTAAAGGTTTCCATTCTGCCAGCTTAGAATTGCAGGTTCAAGAGAAGCTTCTCTTGTTGAAATCAGACTGTCAGAGAACTTGATAACAGCAATAATTCACTATTGGCTCTGGCACTTTGCTGGTTGTGAACCCAGAGATTTAGCCCCCAAAAAGCAACAGGGAATGTTCAAAACAAAAAGGAACATCTAATATATCAGTGGAGTTCAAAATAAATTTCTTTGTTTCTATTTTAGAAAGGATGGCAGCTTCACTTAGATCTCAAGATATCCTTAGATCTCAGTGAAAGGTGATGTTAACAGAAAACCAGGAAGACCTATGAATTGTAGACAGTACAGTTTTTCACAACTGCAGGATAACCTACTGCATTTCAACTTTTGGAAAATCCCCTGTGTGCTTGTGTTGCAACTCATATGTGCTTAAAGTAAGTTTCTATGTGTTATGCACATAAACATGAATTAGAAAAATGTAGGTAATAAATATAAAATACCAATTGATAGAAAGATGACTTCCTTCCAGGAAAGTATGTAAGACTGGGTTGCAAATCCTGACTGATTTTAGTGAGTCTTAGTCCTTATTATGGTTTCACCCCAGTGCACGCTTGCTATGGAATAAGCTACACTGAACTTATCAGAAGTTATTTCTGAAAAATTACATATAAAACTGCACTTAATTCTACATGCCACTGCTGCCTTGAAAGACTTCCAGAGACAGGACGAGGATCCATGTTGCTCCTTTTTCTTCTTCAGCCTTGCAGAAACAGAGCAAAAAGTGTATGTGTGTGTGTTGTGCATCGTCTATATGGATTGTAGAATTCAACTTTTTTGACAAATATTTATTAAGCAAGGTCAGAATCTATAAAATTCTATTTGTCATACATAAGGAAATTTGGAAATACAGAATGCTTAAAGTCAAGTTGCATTGGATGGAATTTCCCCTGCTTGCATTAATGGATAATTTATTCCCAGTGCAAATAGCAGCATGAAAGGAATGAGTTTCTCCAGGACTCTAGTGAAGGACATAAGATTAAACTTTAGTTCCTTCCATGCGGCAGCAGTCCTCATAATGATTAACCCATGCCCAAGCTTTTATTTATATTGCTGAAAGACAGTTGATTGAGCTGTCAATGCCACAAAGGTAAGAGATTGAACATCAGAAGTACTAGAACCAGAAATGTTGTGAGCTTCCTTCTAAATTTTGCCAATTAGCCTCATTCTTGACCTGTAACACTGTTGCCATTCATATCTGTGGCCAGATTATGTGGTGGTTTTGAGATGCACACAAATAAATGATGACAGACTTCAGGACGTTTGCTCTGATTAGGTTGAAGTTAATGCATCAGATGATGCATCAGGGAAGAAAGTTTTCATTAAAAAGAGGGGGGGGGGGGGGAAGCACAAATGTGCTGCCCAAATTCCCTTGCAATGTATGAATCAGACAAAGAAGACAGAAGTATGATTGATTAAATATTATTTTCTTAAATTTGCAAACTCAAAGTCAAGTGGTTTGCTTCTGTAGCTACATTTGCTGTTCTTTGTTTAGAAATAACTAGCATCTATATTACACTTTTCTTAAGAACTCAAGGAATATCACAGAAATCCTTCCAACAATATGCAATATTGCTGCTGCTTTACTGCAGATGGAAGGCAGAAGTAGAGGCAAACTAGTTTCCCTAAACATGGTTAGATTTTTCAGAAAAGCCCCCACATGTGGATGCAGATTTAGAGATACTGAATTTTGGGCATTTGCTGTCACAGACCTTCTGTTTGAATGTTCACTCAACATGCAAAACAGACATGAAAAGCATTTCAGGTGGCATGAAAATATATCATTCAAGCCCCATCTCTAGGACCAGAGCTAGTGTCACAATGAGATCGCTAATAACGTTGTACGACTCATGGCCCCCAAGTCGTCCCCAGTAATTACCATTCAAGGAATGTGGCTTCACAAGGCCATTGATATTTGCATGAATTTGCCCAGTTCCATTTTTAATGCATTTAAATTGAAGGAAAGATGGGATATAAAACTATGAAATAATAAGAGCATTTCCTTGTATGGATCCCAATTTTCCTGCATTTAATTTCAGTTTATGACTCTGGTTTATATTGTGAAAGAGAAGGAAATCTCTCTCCCATTTTCCACACTGTGCATGACTTTATTACCTATCATATTCCCCAGCTATTTCCTTTCTAAGCTAAAGAGTTCTGCATTCCCTGGTTTTCCTTATAGGTTGTCCTTTTCTGTCACATGAGAATATAAGTTAAAATTCTTTGTTTAGAAACAGACAGAATTTATATTAAAATGTGCATGTTGCTAGAGCAGCCTTTTTTAAGTTAATCTCTTCTAGAAGGACTGGGTTACAACTCCATCATCCTATATGTTGACTGGAGGTCATGGGAATTATAATCCAACATACTCTTCCAGAGACCAAAATAGATATAGATGACAGACAGACAGACAGACAGACAGACAGACAGATAGATAGATAGATAGATAGATAGATAGATAGATAGATAGATAGAATAGCTTCCCCCCCCCCCCCCCATACTGCAATTGGTAGAGACTCCTTGCTTCTCCACTGTTCTTATCTTCACAGAGCCATTAACTGCATCCGTTGTATTAGTCTGATTTTTCTTCAAGGCTTCCCTTCATTTTATCATCTCCAGATAACAAAAATAGGGACCGCTTTTCTATGGAGCTTTGCCAAATCACCTCTTTGCTAGCAACTGAGGAAACTGCAACCTTTCACCGCTGAAAATGAGGACCCTCAATCTATAAAAAAATAAAATGGGGGGAAAGAAATAATGAAATTGCATGGCATTTTGAACAAAAATGGGGCTGCATATCGGGGTTTCTGTATTGCCCCTTCCTTAATTGGCTACACAAGCATTTCTCCAGTTCAGTGTTATAGCAGTACAGTGCCACAATCATTTCAAACTTTAAACCTTCAGGAAACAGTAGGTTTCCTGGCAGTTGCACAACTATGTGCCATGAAATTGTGTATTATTATTATGGTTGGTCGCACAGTCAGCCAGATGTTTAGACTGGATTTGGCATTTTAATCCACCTGTTGAGTCCTTCCCAAGGACCAGGGATAGGCAGATGTTGCTGTTTGATGGGGTTAAAGGTATCGTTACAGGATATAAGCTGTTCCAAGTAAAGATGCCGTTTACAATTGACTGATGGTGATTTTGTTATGATTATTATTTATTATTTGAAATTATTATTTGAAATTATTATCATTATTATTATTTGCAGCATTATCATTCCCTCTAAGTCCATTGGAAATTTTAACCATTTATGTCAATATTGATTTGAGATAAACATTTCAAAATATTTTTATCTACCAACAAATACATTTTCCTGGGAAAATTATTCCAAGATATTTTTAAAAATCCAAGCTTCAAATCAAACCCCAATTTTCATGGATTGTCATACATTACAGCATCCAGGAAGTACACAAGGCTTACTTCGATCAGTGGAGTAACCTGATAATTAACCCATTATTATTGGTTATGTACAATAGCAATGTATTTTTATGTGCATGATTCATAATTATGATAATCAGGCTTTAGGGAGGGGAGATCAACTACACACACACACACACACACACACACACATGCATATGTCAACTCAACAATCACTGCTTTAGCCCAAGTGGAATTCCATCCCCCTCCCACACACACACACTTAACAACAGACAGTTGGCCCTGCTCCTGCATGCTGATGATGGGTGATGATGCAACTGTTCACTTTCTCACTCAGGTCAGTCTTAGAAAAAGACTACAGGCCCCAGCTGATTATAGAGAAGAATTGCTTGCAATTAACTACCCCGAAACTAAAAATGATGGTCTTTTAAATGGAACTAAAACAATGTAAACATCGAAAGCAGATGGATAATAATACTCTAGACCAAGTTACTTATTTTAAATATCTCAGCATAGTATAACATTAGGTAATCTGGCAGGAACAAATTAAATCTATCTCTGATAAGGCCAATAATAGTGCTAAGGCTATACTCAGCTTCTCTCATACTAGAGGAGTTAAGAACATACCCTCTGCCATAACACTTTTTAAAGCTAAATCCAAATATTATAAGGCTCCTGTCTACAGGTGAAACTCGAAAAATTAGAATATCGTGCAAATGTTTATTTATGACAGTATGGCAACTCAAAAGGTGAAACCAATATATGAGATAGACACATTACATGCAAAGCAAGATATGTCAAGCCTTACTTTGGTATAATTGTGATGATTATGGCGTACAGCTTATGAAAACCCCAAATTCACAATCTCAGAAAATTAGAATAGTGTGAAAAGGTTCAATATTCTAGGCTCAAAGTGTCCCACTCTAATCAGCTAATGAATCCATAACACCTGCAAACGGTTCCTGAGCCTTTAAACGGTCTCTCAGGCTGGTTCAGTAGGAATCACAAGCATGGGAAAGACTGCTGACCTGACAGTTGTGCAGAAAACCATCATTGACACCCTCCATAAGGAGGGAAAGCCCCAAAAGGGAATTGCAAAAGAAGTTGGATGTTCCCAAAGTGCTGTATCAAAGCACATCAATAGAAGGTTATGTGGAAGGGAAAAGTGTGGTAGAAAAAGGTGCACAAGTAGCAGGGATGACCACAGCCTGGAGAGGATTGTCAGGAAAAGGCCATTCAAAAGTGTTGGGGACTTTCACAAGGAGTGGACTGAGGCTGGAGTTAGCGCATCAAGAGCCACCACACACAGACGGATCCTGGACATGGGCTTCAAATGTCGTATTCCTCTTGTCAAGCTGCTCCTGAACAACAAACAAGGTCAGAAGCGTCTTACCTGGGCTACAGAAAAAAAGAACTGGTCTGTTGCCCAGTGGTCCACAGTCCTCTTTTCTGATGAGAGCAACTTTTGCATCTCATTTGGGAACCAAGGACCCAGAGTCTGGAGGAAGAACGGAGAGGCACACAATACACGATGCTTGAAGTCCAGTGTGAAGTTTCCACAGTCTGTGTTGATCTGGGGAGCCATGTCATCTGCTGGTGTTGGTCCACTGTGCTTCATTAAGTCCAGGGTCAATGCAGCCGTCTACCAGGAGATTTTGGAGCACTCCATGCTTCCTTCTGCAGACGAGCTTTATGGGGATGCTGACTTCATTTTCCAGCAGGACGTGGCACCTGCCCACACTGCCAAAAGTACCAAAACCTGGTTGTGACCATGGGATTACTGTGCTTGATTGGCCAGCAAACTCGCCTGACCTGAACCCCATAGAGAATCTATGGGGCATTGCCAAGAGAAAGATGAGGGACATGAGACCGAACAATGCAGCAGAGCTGAAGGCCGCTATTGAAGCATCCTAGTCTTCCATAACACCTCAGCAGTGCCACAGGCTGATAGCATCCATGCCACGCTGCATTGCGGCAGTCATTGCTGCAAAAGGGGCCCACACCAAGTACTGAGTACATATGCATGCTTATACTTTGCAGAGGTCCGATATTGTTCTATTTCCAATCCTTGTGTTATTGATGTCATGTAATATTCTAATTTTCTGAGATTGTGAATTTGGGGTTTTCATAAGCTGTACGCCATAATCATCACAATTATACCAAAGTAAGGCTTGACATATCTCGCTTTGCATGTAATACGTCTATCTCATATATTGGTTTCACCTTCTGAGTTGCCATACTGACATAAATGAACATTTGCACGATATTCTAATTTTTCGAGTTTCACCTGTATGTACGTACAATAATCTAAAGACACTAGAGGCAATGCAATCCAAATTCTTAAGAGCACTATTTGGAGTACCCCACTGTGTTCCAAATGCAGCACTTCGCTCAGAAAATGGGCTGATTCCCTTGGATTTTAGGGCCCATGTATGCTGGCTCTATTTTTGACTTAAGCTTCACTTTTCCAGTAATTCTCTGGCTGCCATGCTTCTTTCTGATGATTGCCCTTCTTCCTGGAAAACTAGGATCCAAAGCAACTTATGTCAGTGGGATTTCTCAGGTAACAGCATCCCCAGGGTTCCCAAAAGCAAGAGTTGTAATAAAAAGTTGTGCCTGCAAACTGTTCATTCAACTCCCCCTGCCCATTATACCTCAGAGCTTCCTTTTTAGCCCACATTAATACCTTGCCCTCTGCATTATTGGAGGGAAAATTGAAAAATATACATTTTGCAGAAGAAATTTTTGGACCAAATTGCACTTTTGGAGAAACCTGATACCTAGCCCATTGCTCCTTCAACACCTTTTTATAGTAACTTACGTCCTCTCTAACGTTTTCATCTGCCAACAGAAGTCCCTCCTGCCTTGAGGACAATCTTATTTATTCCTTGCTGTCAGAACAGAAGCCTAACACCCCAGGAGAGTCACAAAAATCCTCTCAGCTGCCATTGCCCTACACAGGAAATTATTTTCCCAATTTTCTGATTGTATTAATGTACAATTTTACTTTGTTCTTTTAGGCTTCTTACATTACAACTAGGTTTTATCTCCTGTCATATCTCATTTGTCACTGACCAATATAGAATTTTATTCATACACACAACTCATGCTTGTATGTATTCACTTAAGAATATAATACTCAATAGGTAGAATTCTAGTATTTTACTCTTAAAGTAAATTGTATGAATTTAGTCACTTTGTTTTTATCACTACTTTTAATATCCTACTATCCAAACTTTCTATACTGTACTGATGTCATGTGCACTCCTGCTGATATCTTAGAAATGTTTTAGACTTTAAAGCATTTTTTATTGCTTTCTAGATAATGTCTAGTAGCTTCCCACACTTTGTTCTTTTATTCTTTTTATGATGTTGACTGTTGAATTCGCTGGTCAGTGACTATAGTAAAGATAATCCATCTAATCATCAAATAACAGCATTTTTGTTCATCTCCAATCACTTTTATGCCCAGAATGTCCTTTTATTATCTGATAAGCCAGACCAATGATTCCTATAGTGAATTAAATGTAAGAGGAGATAAAATATATCCTTCACAAGTGCCCCAACACTTCTTGATAAGATGATAAGGAAGTTGTAGCAAAGCTGGCCAAAGGATTAGAATAGCAATTTTAATATAATTGATTAATAAAAGAAGGAAACCCAATATTTGGCCAGAATTTACTTCAAAAATTTGAAACTCACTTATAGCGAGGTGCTAATTCTTTATTTTGGTTCTCTGCCAATTCATTGGACTGTCTCATCTTTTCATTGATTTTGCTTAATTGGTAAACAGAACATTCCTTCTGCCTTTTTCATTTAATGTATTGCACTGTGGTGATAAATCATGGGTCCTAAATCAGGAAGAGAGATTGAAAGCAGGATTCACCCTCCTCTGAAGGAGAAGTGTTTCTCAGAGGTCAAGCTGAAGAACAGCCAAAAGCTGAATTTCTTCCTGACCCAAAATAAAAGGTAGCAGAGGATATAAGACAAAATAACATTATGAAGAGTGATGAAGTTAAAAGGCTTATTCAGTCATATGAAGAAAGAATAATCCAGCTTGAACATTCTGCTAAAAATGTGCCACTGAGGTTGAAATGATGGTAAGAGTAAACAAAGATGTTCAAAATGAAGTTACTCATTTGTAGGGTGTGCTTTATAGAATTTTTAAACATTCCTTACACAATTGAACACTATCAGTGTATAATAATCTTTATTGAGAAATGTGGAGTATTTTTTTATGCAGCCACAATACAAGCTAGAAATTGAATCTGCTTAATGTGTGGGTTTTCATTTCCATTCAGTTTTGCTTCCATTCCACTCAGTCCTAGTGTGGTGAGATTTTAAGGTATATAATGCAGGATTATATCCTGCTTATTCTTAGCAAACAGGCTCTTTGGAACAGAATGCAAAGAAAATAATGTTTTTGTTTGTTTCCAGATTTGCCTCTACAAAGGTTCACAAATGCAAGCTACTCAGTAAAGCATCAAGCTCACTTTTGTCTGTGGTGGCATGTGACAAAACATGTATGTGAGCATAT
The DNA here is from genome assembly GCA_030867105.1 of Liasis olivaceus. Classification (NCBI taxonomy): domain Eukaryota; kingdom Metazoa; phylum Chordata; class Lepidosauria; order Squamata; family Pythonidae; genus Liasis; species Liasis olivaceus. The sequence continues at coordinate 23,115,685 of CM061352.1, forward strand.
GTATGGGTGTAATACATGGGAAATGAAAGATCATACTTTTGCTGGTAAAAGTATTGTTTCCTGTTTTCATTCAGAGGAAAATTCTCCTACTTTCCAATACCAGATTTTTTGGGGGGGAGGGGGGAGGGAAGATAGGGACAGCTGCAGTCAAGAGTTATTTCCATCAGAGTAGCATGCATGATAAAAACTAAAATCACCTTCGCCCTGTGTTACAGTTCTAATCAAACCCAGACAACTTTGAGACACAATAATATAGTTAATATAACTGTGTGGTTTCTCCCAGAATGTCGTTAAATTAAATGCACATATGGAACTGGTATGAGCAGGAGAGAAAAATGTTGTAATTTTTACCATTTAATGGTTGCAAATGACACCCACTCAACCACATGCCACATTACACTAATTAATATAACTGAAGCAATAGTTGACATATTGGAATAGAAATGTGGATTTTTGAGGCATCTGTTTTTACATTCATACACTTTTTGAGGGCTGAGAACACATTATTTACACATACAGTAACAATTCCTTGAGGAAATATATCTAGCTCCCCTCCTGCATCAAATTAAAAATGACTGCAGAAAATTAATGTTGGCATCAATGAGAAGCAAATAATTAATTATAGTTGGTTTTTTGTTGGAGGTAGGGGACAAAATATAGCTTATTCAAAGTTCAAAATTGGGAGAGATCAAGTTGTTAAACTTAGATATTCTTCTAGCTCACAGTCTATAAGTCCAATAAGTACCAAAGTGGTTACTTGGGCACAGCTTGGTGAGATAGTGGCAGTACCTTAAATAGTTATTATTAAGCGCAAATATATAATGATATTGAAATCAGTAGTTTCCTTCCTCCCTCCCCTCCCCTTCCCCCTCCCTCCCTCTCTCCCTCCCTTCCTTCTTTTCCCTTTTCCCTATTTCCTCTCCTTTTTCCTTTCCTTTCCTTTTTCTCCCCTGCTGCCTTTCTTTTTTCTTTGCCTTTCTGATACAGCTTGGTAAAAAAAAAAGTGACTGTCTGATGCTTGCAATATTAACCAATATAATACTATGAACTTTATGCCGTTTCTGCCTTAGTCACGTTCCTTCAATCCAGAAGGGAAACAAAAGACGACAGATTATAAAAGGGAAATAAAAGCTCCTATTTACAGCTACAAGTTAGGAAAGCTGTTTCGCCAATAAGTCATTCATTAAATGCTTATATAGCTGATTCCATGAAGGCTTCTTCTCTACAGAACAGATGACTAAAGCTTAATAAACTCATTATCCATTAGGTTGTCATCTGGATCCTCAGTAAGCAACTGGTTATTGTTGATCCTGTGTAAATATGTGGCAACTGTGCCCCCTCCCCCCAAAAAGTCCTTCTGTTTGCAGCCAAAAGACAAAATGCAGAGACACACAGATACTCACTACTTGTTCATTCAGCACCATTTCTAACAACTGTATTCTAATAAAATACAGACCAGCAGGTGCAAGAATAATTCCAGTAAAATTTTCCATACTGCCAACGGGTTATAGACATTAAAATACCAAATATATTAACTTTGAGAGACAGAAAGAGAATGGCTTACCTGGTTGTAAGTTCTAAGCCACATTACATTTGACAAATGTAAGGCATAAAATCAATAATCAAGAGTTGAAGTACACATTATTCTAAGATTGCAGTGCCTGCCTAAGATTCCTTCAGCGGTTTAGGCCTGGAGCATCTTTGCATATTCAGTAGGCCGTGCATAGGTGGAAGCTACAAGACCATATTGCTTCTTTTTTGACCCCCCCCCCCCCAGCCCCCTTTCTTTTAGTTATTACCAAAGAAATTAAGGGAAGAAAATCGTATAACTAAATTGGCATCCTCTTGTTCTTTATTGGCCAGTGCCAAGCTGAGTTTTGTTTTAAAAGGCAGGGTTCTTGCGCCTGTATAAGCTGTATGGCAGTAGGACCCATTTATGAACCATCATAATTAGTTGTGCAAGTTTAGATTTGATAGTAAATAGAACCAGCATATTTGGAATAAATCTACATGGGTGGCCGAAAAGGTACCAGAGTTTTCATGGCCTTATTTAACTCAGAACAGAAGAAAGCAGTTACAATTCTGCCAGTAATTTTTAAAAGGCTCAGGAGGGCTGCCAAAAGATAACCTTAGGCCTCTGTGAAATGTAACTCAGCATTCTTGTTGCTCCTTTTTTCATGCATGCTACTGCATTGTTTCGCAGCCCAGGTTCCCTTGTCTTATGCCCCAATTCCATCAGGCCCTCAGCTCACACCTTCTCTTGCCCAGTATCTCTTTCTCACCCTTCTCTAACAATATTCTGCTTCTCCTCCTACAGGAAAGTAAATATTCTGAGCCACTGTGGACTTCATGCTATGGTTCTTATCAGAGGAAACTGGGGAACAGATGGGGTGATGCATTGTTGTGTGAAATTCAGATTTATTTATGAAACCCTTTTTCGTGAGATGATTAGGGCCTCCTCATGTTGTGAACCTGTATGGTGGGTGCCAGCCGATCATGCCATACCAGGGAACACAGCCAAATTTCTTTGGAAGCTTATTTTATATTTTAAAAATCAAAAGGACACTGCCCGCGCATTGAATATAGGGAAATATTTTGTTCTGACTTGTCTAAAAACATCTTTACCTCTTGAAAATCCCACCTTCAATATTTTTGTTTCATTTTCAGCCCATTCCGAAGGTATGGGTTCTAGTAATCTGAGGGCAGAGCCACGTTGGGGTCTCCATGCTATTGTCAGATTTGGGGAAGACTTCTGCAGCTGAGTTACCTTACAGCCTAGCTGCTGCTCCTGAAGGAACAAGGAGAGTCTGCAAACATACTATAGCAGCATGTCCTTTGGAATGGCAAGAGAGGGCATTTCTTGTTGATGGGAACTTTGGCCTCGTCCTTCTGGCTTTTCAGAGCTCCCTCCCCACTCCTGGAACCATTTACTCATGATAATTGAATGAATGAATGAATGAATGAATGAATGAATGAATGAATGGAATGGAATGCTGTGGAATTCAAGGACAACTGTCTTACTCAGTTATACACACTCCCAAGTTCACTCATGCACCCACAGCCTGTTGAGGCATGTGGATCTCGTAATCCCCCCTTGCTTTCTACCCGGGTTTTTCAGATAGATGCAGCTAGAGCAGACAAAACAGACAGCCCTGGTAAACAACCAGGAAATAATTAGGAACACACACAAATCACTTTCAACCAAACACTGAGGCATATCAGGTTCTTTTGGAATACATGGGGACCCAGTTGATTTAAAGTAGCAGCAACTTTACTGGTTATAATGTACACTTGCTCTTTCTCATACGCAAACACACACTCATCCCCATTTACCCATGTCCTTCTCAACTAAGCTGCCAGGCACTAGCTAGAGGGACGGGAGCTGTTAAATCTGGATTCAGGATGACTCAGAGTGGGTAGGCTTCAGGATCCCTTTTATCCCCAAAAGTCGATGCTTTGTTGATTTACAAGTCTGGTAGCTGTCCACGGGATGTGTGCACGTGCACGTGGGCTTCTGTGCACTCAGGCCCAATCTCCTTTGTCTGCTTCAGGTGACATTTCTCCCTTGCTCCCTAATGTCTTTCTTCCTTTTTACCTACCTCCCCAAAGGGAACTTTTTGACAAGATTCCTGGGTATTGTCCTGTCTGCTTACATACCTGCCTTATCTTTAGATTATGGCAGCTTCAGTCTAGTCTCACAACTGCCCCCACCTTCTCCACTGTTTGAAATATAAGTGGGCCTGGAAACTGAAGGTACATGCTAGAGTGTGCGCCCTATGTACAGTGATCCTCTGGATAAATTCTAAAGTCACTTTTATCATCCTCATCACCACCACCAGTTAGCACTTCTACCGAGAAGCGTGAATGAATTATTGTGTGAACTGATGGAAGAACACAAAACATGGAAGTCTCCAAAGTGACCTCCTAGGAACTCTACCAATGGCCTCTGTGTAACGACAATCAGATTACAAAACAATAATGTTATTGGACTCAAAGGTCATTATGATATCTGGTTTATTGCTTTTGACTTATCCTGCTTATGTGGTGTTTAAATTATGGTTTTGGCTTATCTTTGTGTAGTTTAGTTAGTATTAAACCAATTGTGATTTATTTAAAACTGCAGTGAAACTATTTTAACAGTGTAAGAACCTAAATGACTTTTTCCTTTGTTTTGCTAGTATTTGCTTGACTATTCTTGTGAACCAGCACCACCAGCGGATAATGATTTTCTAAATTATCACAACCTACATTTTGCCAGAACACTTGGTCCAGGTTTGAGGACTGAAATTTTACAGCCAGAGTTCAGTGGTCGTAAGCAAAGTGTAGAGGAGCATGCAGGAGGATTTCAATGATTCTTAAGCAAACATTGGCTTAGCCTGGTTAGCGTAAGGAAAAAAACCCCAAAAAACTCAAGGTTGTGCTGCCTTGATTCTCTCTCCCAGGCTTCCAAGACTGCCATTATACCATAGCGATAGAGCTCCAATAGTTCAAGCAGTGTCTTTTTCCTAACCTGGTCAACTTTGAAGGTTTGATGTACAGATGATACAAACCAAGTTCCAGAAATACTTTTTACAGGTTAACTAACCTAATCCCAAATGGACGAGATACTGTTGGTAGGAACGGGGGTGAGAACACCAGAGTATGCTGTTGCCTACACACAAAACATCAAGATTTGGCCCTCTATCTTCTCCACATAGAGATAAGGGACCAATGCTACTTCTTACATGGAAAACTGAACCCATATTTGCAAATGTATAAAAGGACAACACAAACATGTTCACATTGATAGTGTCCCTCCCGTTCTGTTTTCTTGGTGGAAAAAAAATGATAAATTACAGCTTGTTTCACATCACAGCAAGACACTGGGAGTAGAAAACCTACTTATTTCTTCCCCTTTCCGGTTTTACTTGTTGGCAATAAGAGAAGACCTCAGCTCCTCAGAAAAAGCTTGCTCTGAAGCCAAGATACATACATAGGTCCAGTTGCTGAACATGCTTTTATTAGTGTGAGGGTACTGAAAGTCACTCAGTCCAGGTTTTCCTTAGTTGTTTATTTCCACTTATTTTTCAAGCTTGTTATAGTCTAAACCTTTCTTACAAAGCTGTACCTCCTAATATGTCATTCATATTAGGAGCTATGTATTTTGTAGCTGTACATTTTATACCTGAAAATAATCAAAGTCCCTTGATTCTACTTATTCTATCAACATTCCGACACATAAGCCACTTTTAAATGTTCTCCTTTAGTAGTAATTATTACATTTCAACCACTGCATGTTCCAGGCCCAGAGAGAAAATGAGAAGAGAAACAAATGAAGCAGCCTGAAGACAGAAAACCATGCACTTCAAAAATCAAGGAACTGAGGATTCCATGTAATCCCTGGGAAATTGTGACATTATTTTTTTAGAGTTCTCAATTACATACCAAAAAAAAAATAAATGTACATTTATATCTAGTTACACATGTCCAGAAACTCCATTTAAGTAAGATCAATACAAATGTGAAGACAGAATTAAATGTTTATTAGCATAATCTCTAAATAAAAAGATAACTTTTTGCATCATGGCTAGAACAATTTAATACACCCAGAAGTCATCAAAGGTTTGTAGTGTATTATCTTGACCTTGTTAATTTTTTCCCCAACTGTTTAAGTTATCTACTAATTTGGTTTTCACATTTGTCTGAATTGAGCTGAAACTGAACTTTAATTTGCAAAGCAAAATTTTATGAATGGGCTGTTTAAAACGTGTGCTATTTTAATCGCCAATACAGACGAGAATTTTGGATGAAGAACTCAAGGTTAGGCATTAAGGCCCTGCCTATAGCTGTGATAAAGCATCTAAAGGCATTTTGGTCCATCCACTTCTACAAATGGATGAAAGTCATGAAAACTAGAGAAAGATCAGGTTTACATGTTTGTGTAATGTTGCTGTTCTATTAAATGCCTGTTTTAAATTTAATCCATTTTTAAAATAAACTTGTTAAAATCTGTTCTTAAAATATCCTAAAACCAAGTCCATTGTCTTTTATCAGCCTTCATAAGAGAAATAATTGTTGGAAATAATATCCGATCATCATAAATTTGACATAAATCACACAATCTTGCGGCAAATTATTATTTACAGTACTACCAAACAGCACGGACATATATGTTGCTTCTCGCAAAGACAACATACTGCCTTAGTAGTACAGTATTGTTTTTTTGTTTTTTCTGAGAAATTAAATATATTTGCTTTAAAATAAATTCACTCTCAGTTTGAAGATTGAAAACTCCAACTACACTACTGCATGACTCATAGGCTTTAAAAAGTGGCTGGAGCTATTCTTTTACAGAAAAATGTGATTTCAGTTTCAGGGATGCGAAGTAGATATGAACATAATTTTGCATTCTTAATTGCCTATCGGAAGACGTAACTGTAGTGATAGAAAATTGCTTCACTGTTCACATTCCCGTCATGTTTACTGTTCCCGTTCTACTACTGTACTGTACATATAAACCTAAAGGTTTATCACAAAATGATTTATCTCCATATATACAGGCAATGACTACATTCTCCTTTTATATAATACCTGTATCTTTTGCTAGCTAGGGTGTATGTGTAATTTAATATGAAAACATGGTATGTAAAAGAACATTACATCTTTTTTACCAATGCATTACTCCAGTAACTGCTTCGAACTGAAACAAAATTGTCACATGAAATTGCCAAAAGGGACTGAAGGAAAGTGTTCAGCTGATTCACTGTTTTGTTTACATAAAAAGGTGTAGAAAAGTTTTTTTTAATGTAAAAACTGGAAGCCTTTATTCCAAAACCCAAATAAGATAAAATAAAATTTTTAAAAAAATTATGCAGAGGAGGGAGTGGGAAGGAAGGAAGGAATACTGAAGAATTCAGAAAAAAATACATAGGAACTTTTAACAGAATTTTGTTTTCATTCAAAGCAGGCATGGGCATTGCTCTCCAATCCTAGCATTTTTAAAATAATGCTAAAATATTAAAGAATATAAATTGTCAACCTTATGCATACAACGGGTACAAAAGTTAATAAAGAACTAAAGGAGGCAACACATATTTCCCCTATATGTTATATGAAAATGTAAGAGTGCAAGAATTCAAATTAAGAAATAAAGGTGCATTTCCCACTCCAAAAACACAGAGTGATTAGTGTTTGGCAGGAAATAGAGATGAGTCTTGTTACAACCATGAGAGTTCATCTCTCCCCATACCAGAGTGCTAGTCCCAGAGATGCTTAAGGAAGGTATAAATACATTTATTCCCACTGCCTTCCCATGGAGCCCTAGATATATGTTAATTCAAAAGAAACATTATTGTATGTGAATATCATAAGCACTAAATTGCTTACATTTCTGCAATCAGAAAAAAAGGAAGAAAGAAAGAAAGAAAGAAGCACCTTTTGAGAATTAACCTAAGCTGAACTTCATTGGCATGAAAAACAGAACAACTTTTTAAAGCTGCTTGGGCTATTCTTTAAATAATTATGTAAATGTCTTCACATAGCCTAACAACAATGCAAAATGATATTCCATGTTGAAAAACTACATTGTCCTTTCAACTGGGAATGGTGCAGATCTCCCTTATATCTTTCCTTTGCCAAAAGAAGACTGGCTGGAATGCTTAAAGAACATACATTCCTATTCTTCAGTTGTACGTTATGACTGTAGGAGGATGGGAAACAGTAAGGCAGAGATATATTTAGCAAGAAAAATGCAGAATCAGGCTAGCAACTCTTTATGCTAAACCTAATGAGATGACAAACATGAGAATGAATTTAGATTTTTCCACAGAAATGGGATCCAAATTCATCCTTCAGTCATGCACTTAGAATATATACTTGTTCAGACCCACATATAGCATTATAGATGTATGTTTAAAGCTTTCTTGTGGGGGCTTATATTAATCAAATTATCTGGCTGAATTACCCATATGCAGCTCAATTTATGAGAAGAGCTGTAATCTGTATACCTCTTTTCCCCAAATATCTGTAACCTGAACAGCTAGTATTCCAATGGGGCTTAAACCCACGTTTCTCTGTCAAGGCAAAAATGCATAAATAGTGTGGGAAGAACTAAAGAATAGAACTTTTCTCAAACTGAATGGGACTGAATCAGATGCAGTCACTCCCTTGTGATTTCACTTCTATTTGTTCTCTAGTTTCCTGCATTATGTAAGATGTTCGCAGGACAGCAGCAACCACTATGTTTTCATAACATAAGAACCAAACCAGTATTTATTAAACTGTACAATATCTGTAGCTTAACACTTTCTTCAAGAATCAGCTCCTACTGGATTTCAAAATGGCAGTGATTTAAAAGTCCAATATACCTTACGCCATCCTACTGCCAACATCTATGAAGAGGCTAGTTTATACAATTAAACCACTACAAAAAGGTGTACTGGGACAACCTTGTTCAACCCTCAGTAGAAAGCTTTTCAACATGGATTTATAGAGCTACAAATTGTATGATAAAAATGTTCCATGTGCATAATTGGATTTTTGTAATATACATCCCAGAAGAGTCCCGAACAGTTTGCCATTTCATACAAGTTGTCTGCATCCAACAAACCATTAGACCAACAAATGGATAGTACATAATACTGTGAAAAACGGTTACCCCTTAAAAATATTCCAGATTCAAACACGATTTAGTTAAGTCTAACTGTATTCAGCTGCTTAGCAGACTATATGCATGGATTTTATTCTTTTTAAAGTTCTTGCTGATTAGCACATATATTTATGTATATATGTGCAAGACAAAAGGCAATGCTTAATATAAATATTTACTAGAATGAACAGAACTGGCACTTAAGCATAAACCACTCTGTCATTCACTAAGCGGCAAAAAGGATCCTGCTTCAGATATAGTAGTCATCTTTCCCTATTCACTTGGAAGGTAACAGATTGGCTGGAAGTTCACATTGGTAAGAGAAAGGAATGTCTGGTTGGTGCAGTCTGCGAATGAAAAAGGAAGAGTTATATTTCAGCATACATGAACTGGACTGAGTGGATACACAAGAAGTTCTTAATATGCAGCTCAATTAATATGGACAGCATCCATACATGTTGTCATACACTGTAGTAATTAAAGATGCTACTTTATTATGCAAATTGTCAAATATACACAAAGAAGCTGGAAGCTATTTCAGGAAATTAGAGACTACTTCACCAGGTCTACAAATCAAAGAGCTGTATGTTTTTCATGCTCTACTTGTACTTCTGTGAGTCTTAAAATACATGAATTAAAAAAAAAATTCTTTTGGAAATACCGACACCATCAGAAGCTTGATCAGTTAGCACTGTAGTAAGTTTTCAGCAGCAGCTCAACTGGAACATCCATCTATCAAGCATGAGGAATTTTTCAGACTTTTCCAAAGTTCCACAAATCCCTCTGTTTAAACAAGCCTCTAGTGTTAAAATGCTAAGTGTTCCTTAAAATGCTAAGTGCTCTTTGGCATCTAGAAGTATACGCATACTTTTAATTTTTTTATAATGCATTTATATTGCAATGTTCATTTTTATCTACACCATGAAGTACTTTGAAGGCTGCTGTCACAATATTGGCTATTACAATAACTTTAAAAAGTTCACTGTAATTAATTAATGTGAAGCCATGATAAATTGGTGGACAAAATTTTTATCATCAAAATCCTCTTAGCTAATAATTGATAGGAAAATAAATTAATTTTAAACACTGATAACTGTTACATTTGGTAAGTTTGTCCATGGTTTTTCTCTGTTCCTTCAACTGATCTCCAGTTTTACAACTGTAGCCCACTGAAGGTCTTCTGTGACCTTAACTAACTGCCCTTTTTATCTTGATACAACTTCCAGTTGAACTATAGTCTTGAGTATGTACGTGGTATGCTAACCTCAGCCGCTTATAACCAAAGTTTTCCATACAATCTTTGGTTTATCTTCTCAATCTCCAATTATAACTAAACCTTAAGGATATGTAACAGCATTTGTTCCTTTCTTATTTCTCCTCTTTGCTTTTCTCTCCTCCATTATAGGATTTAAGCTCCTTGGGAGAATCATCTAAGTTGATTATTTAATTTGTTAAGACACCATACATTTAAATGTCACTAAAGTTATTATCTTGTTTTGGGCAGAAATAAAAGAGAAAGAGTTTAGAATAACCACTATTTTGATATGAAATAAAAACCAATGAGCCATGGCTGTTGTGAGAACTAGTAATAGCTGAGAATAATGTGCTTGAAATCTCACTCTGGCCTCACAATTTCTAGTTTACATTTATTAAAGCTGTTTTCAACCTATAATACATGCATCACAGGTTTGAAATAAGTGAATAATAATAATACTGGATTAATTTGTATTACTGTGTATCAGGGCCTTAAATGTCAAATGCTCTGAAATCTGTAAGAATATGTAAACACTTTTATAATGAATAAATTAAACTCTTAGAACTATCCATCAATTAAAACTCATTACCTTCTTTGTGATATGATAAGATACATACTTTAAACTTTTCAGATATTAAAAGGATATTTTAAGAGTCTGATTTACTCTCACTATGAAAATATGAAAGAAATTGTATGCAGGATGCTACAATCCCTTGTAATGACTAGGGGAAAAAATCAAGTCCTATTTCTGTATGTGAACCCAACAGAAAAACCACAAATTGCACATGCTACCAACTTTCTTTTCCACAACAGCCTTTACTGTAATAAAAACATTAAAATGTAAAATAGTCATATAGGTATTCATCTCTGCATCCACTTGAACAGAGCATGCCTAGACAATAGGCAGATGTAATAAATTAAAATGAAGGACTATAACAGAAAAATGAACCAGAACTTACTACTATGGAAAACCTAACTCCTACTGATGAATATATTTAGGGAAATTTTTGCGGGTGGTGGTGGGGTTATTGCCAAAGTACGCTTGAAAAATCAAGGATGAGAATTTTTAAGCAAATAAGGACAATGTTCATTTATCAGTACCTTTTTTTTTTCTGATGTTCAGCATGAAAACATCCCTTTCAATTCAGTGTTAATGTTTTCCTTCAGATGCATTTTAAGTATTTACTTATAAAGGGAACAACAGTGCTTACCTCTAATACAAGAAGAAAAATCTTGTTCTATGAGCAGCTGCCATAGTCTCAGACATATTTCTGACTTTCAGATAATTAACAAAACCTCGGAAAAATAGAAGGAGGCCTAAAACCAGAAACAGGGTATGGATTATTTAAAAACCTGAATTTGTAACAGGACACTATAAATATCAAATAAAGACGATAGACATATAGCCTGCCATTTTACACTTAGGTACTAATACACTTAAGAGTTTCATCAAAGAATCGTGGAAAATGAAATGAAAAGATGCTCTCTAAGTGGGAAGGACAAGACGAGTTAAAGACGATAACAATTCAGATGAAAGGTGAAAGGTCCTGTTCAGTAAAGTTTAGTCATCCTTAAAAATCTCTAAAAATGAAGTAATTTTCTGAAAAGTTTGAAACAAATACTTTAGTAATTAGACCAGTGATGAAATAAAGTGATCTGATTTGCATTTTATTAACTATTTCTGGTATGTTATTTTATAATTAAAGATTTAATTACAGGAACAAGAATTTTTCATCCAAACAGTGGAGCTCTTAGAAAACAAATGACAGGAGAAAAACCTAACTTTCATTGTGAAATTAAAATCAATCAATATCCTTTCCCATAATGAAAGAGGTTGTACCTGCTATCTTTAAGGAGGCAATGGTTCAGCTCCTTCAGAAAAAAAACTCCCGAGACTTTAGACAACTATCACCATCTTCCCAGCCCTCTTTTTTTATAGGGATGGTTGTTTAGAAAGTAGTGGGGGAAGGAGGTTATCTGGACCCCTTACAGTCAAGGTTCAGGTCTGGCCATGATATGGAAACAGCATTGGTGACTCTGGTGGTTGACCTTTGTTGGAACCTGGATGAGTGATGTGTGCCCCTCCTGGCCCTAATGCCCTCTCAGCGGCATCCAATTTCATCAAAATGGTATATTTCTGGACTGTGAGCAAGAGTTTTTCATGCAGTCCTTACATAAAGATATTAAGACTAAACAACCCATATACAACAGTACACATTTAATTTCAGAGTTTAAGCACTGGTAAGTAACCAAGATAAAATTAATTAATTTGAATTAATTTCAAAGTTTAATATCTGAAATTGTTTAACTGTTGCTGTCATCATATATTTTAGATACAATACATTCAATTAAAAAGATGTCAGGACAATAAAAAAGCATCAAGCCATTCAGAAAAAAAATCTAACCTCAACACAGTTTCTAACTAAGATCATAATAAAAGGAAGATAGTCAAACATGTAATAACAATGAAAGCCATAAATATTAATTAAAATTCAAATAAGATTTTTGATGATGCATATGGAATAAAATTTTTAGCATAAACATGTTAATTTTTTAAAAAGAATTAAATATTTCATGGTTCACATTTTGTATTAAAGGATTATTTTGCACATGCTGATAGCTCATACCTGAATATGTGAACAATCACTTTTGATAACTGTATAAAATAAGTAATATTTATTTAAAAGATTTATACACCCACTCCTTGTTTAGCAGCTACCTCAGTTAGAAACCATTCACAAATATGCTTGTAATAAAAAAATCATTTTCCGACCAATGCATACATTCACAACCAAATTTTGTGTGCCTGACAACAATGCACACCAGAGAGAGAGAAACACTGGCATAGCTGTATGAGAGAACTTCATCTGAACAGCAACAACCAGTGACCTCCACAGGTCTCTCTCTCTCTCTCCCTGTTATGTGCTCGCTCAGCAACCACCTCATCACTGAAACAGAACTTGGTCACTAAATAAGGAGTGGGTGTATATTGCTTTTCATAAAGTAGCTCTAAATGGATTACAATCCAACTGTTAAAACATATATATTAGAAACAGATGGGAAAGAAAAAAATAAAAACAAAACCTGTCCCTAGCAAGTTACAAGATGGATTTCAGAAGGAACTTATTATAATAGGAGGTGTTCTTGAGATAATATGGAAGACAGCTAAGGAAAGGGCATCTACAGTAGAACTTTCCTTCTGTTCTTAATAATCAAAGAAGTATGTCATCAGGAGGGTACTCTACAAGGCAACCTGGTTCCAAACTGTTTATGACTTTACACCCCAATTATAAAACCTTGAGCTGGCCAGTAGCTTATTAGCAGCCAGTGTAGTTCCTTCACCACAGGTATATTAGCATGGCTGGTGACTCTCTAAGGAATTTGGCCACTGTGTTTTACCAATTGCAGCTGCTAAATCAAATCAAATATAAGGATAGCCATGCATACTGTGCATTGCAGTAATCCTATATGAGGTTACTAGTACATGGACAATGTTAGCTAGAGTATCCTTGTCTAGGTAAGGATGTAGCTGGTAAACCATACTAAACTACTAATAGCCTTTTCTAGCCAAAGAGATTACTTGATGCTCTAATAAAATGATGACTTTAGGAGTATCTCCAAACTAAATAATGTTTCTTCTGAGGAAATGTAATCCCATTTCAGTCAAATTCCCCAAGTCCTATACCTGGGGAGCATGCACCCATAAGACCTCCATCTTTCGGGGATTCAGCATCAATCTATTGGTCCTCAATCCATTATTACATCCAGGCACTCACCCTAGACATGAAAAGACTTTTTCCCGATTCCAGTGTTATGGTACAGCTGAGTATCATAAACATACTCATGACAGCTAATCTCAAACTCCTAATGACTGCTCATGGTTTCTTCATATAAATGTTAAAAGGTATCTGCTGTAAGACATTGCTGCACAGCATCCACAGGATGCCAAGGTAGTTACTACTCTCTGAAATTATACTTGTAAGTAGCAATGAAACCATTACGGAATGGTGCCTCCAATCAACATCTCATGGAGATGATTCAGAAGAATGCTGTGACAACAAGCAGGGAAACAAGATCTTCCAGGCTTGAATCTGGATTAGAATAGATCAAAATAATGTTTCTTCTAAGAACAGCTGCAGTGCATCGACACCACTTCTCCAACACCTTGCCCCCAAAAGTTGGTAATCATAAGTATGTGATAATTATCATAAGCTTCTGGATCCAGAGAAAGTTTTTTAAGTAGTCATACCTCTACTTTTGAACCCCCATATCCAGGCATACAAAAATTAAGTCAAGAATGTATTCCACACAGCCTAAAGACAGCTTCAGATCATTCTATAACTACCATGGAGACTACAAAACCTTGTGTCACCCAGAGTATTGCACTTTCAGCATGGAAATCAAGTCCTCCGAAATGGAATTCTCAGGCATTTTACCACACTATAAAAATTCTACTTATAGTATTGGTTTGCGGCAGACCTTTCGGCCAGTTAGATCCACTCTTGATGCAGATAAATATATACACACACACATTCATAATACAGACACTCTTTTGAAAAAAAAATGGCTTTGGATTTTATATGGAATTAAAATTTAAAGCTTTTGATCAGCACTTACCAAGTACAAGAAATATCCACCAAAGCCAGTACTGTCCATTGAAATAGCCAGTAAAGTAATCTGAGAACTTATGAGAAAAAAGAAAAAAAGGCAAGATGTAAATTAAAGCAATGATTGAAAGATTACAGACATTACAAAGATACATTTTGGATATACAGAAATGCTAAAAGGAAGTACAGTTAATGAATTTAGGAAAGCAAAAAAAAAAAATTGTTCAAATACTACTGTTAGAATAGTAGAGAAAACTTTAGGCACTTTGTTACATGTACTTGCAAACAAAGAAATCTAAGGAATCTGTGGAGAAAGTGATACACTACTCTCTTTAGTGTTAGACATTCACCACCATAACAGTTCTCCTGGTATATAAAATCCCTCCCAGTATCTGCCATCCCAAACACAATATAACAGTCTGCTGTTTTGATATCAATGCCAAGTCACCAAGATGCTAATTTATGCACAATATAAGGAGCATATTACACACCTGTTGAAAAACCTGTAATGATTTCTAACTATTCTCCTCACTGGTCTAATTGACTGTAATAAAGTAAAATAAATAAAATAAAATAAATAAAATAAGTGTCAGTTTTAACTTTTAAAGCTTGGAAAGGACTATCTATTTGAATATGGTTCTATTTAGAAATTAAAGACAACAGCTTCACAAAGGTACCCTCATTCTCTGTGGTTTGTTTGATGGAGGATATTCTCCTATATTGTGCACAATGTAAGGAATGTGCTTTCTCAGAAGCTGCATTTGGTTCTTCTTCTTTTTGTGCATAAGCAAAGAGTAATGATATTCTTCAGCCAAGCCTTTTTCAAGTTGAATTAGTTGAAAGCTATTTTTTGCAAAAGAAACTTCAAATCAGGTAAAAACGGTTAATTGTATTTCCATAAGGCATCAAGAACAGAAACGGAAAATTCTGTAGGTGGCACTGTATACCACTAAAAGTACATTGTAACTTCCATACTTTTGAGATGGTATTGGTGAGTTGCAAACAAAGGTGGTACAGAATGCTGTTTTTTGTGGCAATACCCAGTTAGTGTGTCACTTTGGTCAAAGATTTTAGAAGAAATAAGAAAAATCACAGAACAATCTTTGACAATGAAATCTGTGGTTGATTTACTTTCCATATTCCTAAGGCCTATAACTCAATTCAGTGTAAGGAATTGATTAATTTCCGGTTATTAGCCAGTAGCTTTGTTATTCCAAAATACTGGAAAACTGAAGTATTCCTTTCTTTGAATCAACTGTATTTCAGTGTATGGAAAACACTTTTCGTTGAGTATTAATACAATAAAGAGCTTTGAAATTCATTCAAATATGGCCACCGTGCCTTAGTTAAATGAACAACATTTGTAATGTGTCATTCTGAATAGGAAGCTTAAAATATTTGCATTTTTCCTTAAAATGTATACAAGTACTAATATGTACACACTTTTTCAAATTTCTTTTCCTTTTCATTTGCTTAAAAGTTATGTGTTTATCTTTTGTTAAACCCTCTATTTTTGTTGTTTGTTTAGTAAAGAGCCACAACAATTATTTTTAACTGTTTCTTTTTTTTTTTTTTTTTTTTTAACTTTTAGCTAAGGAGAAGAAAACTGCCTCTTTGAAACACTACACTCTCAAATTTTAGGAAGATATCTTATGGCCAAATACTCATTTTTAAAGGATTAGCCAGATGACTAACTAATATAAAATATTTCATGGGGAATTGTCATTATGTAAACCCTAGTTTTAAGTTGTGCGTATTGACTTATGGTATATGCAAACCCAACCCAAAACATGCTCTAATAAAAACAAACAACTCAGTTCGCTTATTTTAATAAACAAAAAGACCACGTGCTATTCCCTGATTTTTATAAAAAGTTCTCAACCTGAGCTAACATTTATCCTAAAATGGATCATTTTTACTTTGGTTTATGCTTTGTTTTAGTGTTGTCTAGGACATGCCTTCTTGTCTAGTATCACCACGTAGATTAAGTAATTCTAGATTATTGTACGGAGAAGAAATTACAGCCATATTTTCTGGCAGCAGGGATTCTTCCCCCTGCCCCCACCCCTTCCACTCATACATCTATAAAATAAGAACTTAAAACCATCATTCTCTCTCCTACCAATGTATATGAATTGGTGAGCGGGGGGGGGGGGGACAACGAAAAGGGAAAATGATTGTAAGAGATCCATAGGACAGCACTTTGATATAAGCCCCTTTTGATACTAGAGCAAGCCCCGATCTTTCATAAAACATACATCTCCAGGCCACCAAAGATACCCTGTTCTTCTCCCGTTAAGATCTGTTTACTCAACACATGCATGGGGTCATTTTATAATGATTTATTTAATGACGGCAAGGATGCGAATGAGAACATTTTCAATATTTTTCACAATAATATACATTGATTGTAATATTGTATTATTTGATCAATGGAAATAAAGCCACAACATAGAACTCAAGTTAAGTAATTCATAACAAGTATCAAATCATATTTCAGTAAGAAAAAAAAAGGTATTCAGTGCTAATTAAGGACAAAAACAGGAAGTGTAAAGCTAGTAGTTCTAACAACGCCAAATAAAACAGCCATTTAAATTTTGTTGCAATTTACAATAGAATTTGTACTCCCATAAGTTGATTTTTTACTAGAATGGAACTAATAATCAGCCATAATACACTAAAGAATATACAATTAAAGACATTATGCTTGCACATTAAAACCAAAAAGCAAAATCCCAAAATACAAAAACTCACCCGAACAATAAGAATCCATTTGATCAAAGACAATCCAAACCCACAGATAGCACCGTACCTTCCTGCTATGGTGTTAGTTATACAGAATGATAAGCAAAATCCAATCCAGTTGAAAATGAATGCCACTAAAACAAAACACACATTTTTGTTAAAACTTGAATTAAGTGGAAAAGCAGTAACTCTTTTGTTAAATTTGGGTGTTTAAATGTTTTTCAAACTTAAGGCAATTATTAAAAATTAAACTACTTAGGACAGAGAACGGATATCAGGTGATGGCAAGGCAGATTCTTAACATCTCTAGATCTTGCCCATGGAAACCCAAAGTGAAATAAAAATTTAATTTTTAAAAAAAAAGGTCTTTATCTTACAAGATTTTGGCATTCTTGCATAAAATCAGATAAGAAATCTTCACGAAATTTTAGATGAGAATTGTAAGATTTGAAGCTTTTTATTGAGATGGCTATATATATATATATATATATGTATGTATGTATGTATGTATGTATGTATATGATTTTTGCCATTGTTAACGTTAATGCTTAAAAGTGTTGCTGGCTCCTAATCTGACATACAGTTGAACTGAGGTGAATGAGTTGGACATTTAAATGCATATAGAGAAAAATCTATAATATAAGCAAAAAATGTGCATCTTAATAATATACAAAAAAGAAAAAGGCAGGAATTACAACTGTATGTTGTAAGTATGGCTACTTTATACCTCTAATATAAAGAAAATACAAACAAGAAAAACAAGGATCTCCTTATCATTTCTAAATCCAACATTCTCACATGGTTCTATGAACCAATTCCTACAAGAATGCAATGTTCTGTCCACAAAGATGCATTTATCAAAGTATATTCTAAATTTAGTTGCAAAAGCTACTGTTTTAACAGAGATATTTTTTCCTCCTCCTTCTCTATCTACATAGAGAAAGTGAGATTATATCTTGTATCAGACCTGCCTGTGATACGGCTGAGCTCCAGAAACCAGTGGAAATGGCAGAGGTTGAATGGTTTGGGCACCCATATGTCAAAAAAAATGCTGCTGTGGTGGGTTTGGCAGGAGTTGTGAATTTAACTGCAATGAGCTTGTCCAAGGTTGGTAGCTCAGAGTTTGTGGGTAGCAAAAGAGAAGACTGGGCTAAGAGAATCAATCTCTTGGAACAGGAAGAGGCTGGCCTTGGTGTGTTGGCCTTTGGAGGGAACTGGAAGGCTGGGAGGCCTGAAGTAGAGACCAGAACATCCAGCCAGATGTATCCTGGTGAGATAATGGCATCAGTGGATTAGGACATGGAAACCTGTCCAGAAAGTCCCTGCTTGATTGCATAAGACTTGTGGCTTGAATGCCTGGTAAAAGACTGTTAGAGGATGAGTTCTGTTTGGATCCTGCTTGGTGCCAGAGTGTCACCGAAATAAACTGTGGAAATAATTGGAAAATACTGGTTTCTATCAACTTTACCCCATGTGAAAGATGGAAGGTTAAAAATGGACATCTTTCCTGTAATGATGAGATCAGGTAGGGGGATTCTTTTTCTTCAACTGGGATCGTGGTTTGTAAGGCTCTTGAGGAGGGGACTGGGTTGCTTTTGTGAATTTGGGTAAGCGATGGGATTGTTTTGATGACACACTGGCCCGGCTAGACAACTTCACTGGAGGTTGTGTGAGTGTGGGCGAGCAATAATTTGGGAGGAGATAGATGCTCTAAGTAAGAGATGTTAGTGAGTGCTGGGCAGGGAATTGGAGTGTTAGTATTAATTGCAGATTCATAGTAAGATATCCCTTTGGTTAGCTTGTCCTTTTATCTTAATCCAGATGCTTTTAACACTTGTGTTACCATAAGCCCAGTGGACCTATATGTAAGTTCATTCCTGATATACAATGCTACACCACTTTGTCTCTCGTGTTGCTTATTCCTCTGAAATATGTACCCATCAAGAAATATGGCACATTCCACCATATTTCTTGAATTCCTCATATATTATATGTGCCATTGTACTTTACCTAATGCATCTTGCTTGTTACCTATACTTTATGCATTAGCGTAGAGGCATCTCAAGCAGTGAATCAGATGCCCTGGGTTAACTCTCCCTTTTTCGTGCCTGTATTTCCCTTATTTCTTCATTAAACTAGTAATTTTTGACACACTTTGCTTTGCGGCTGTATCCAATCCATTATTCACAAATGGTTTTACAACTCCCTCTCCCTTGTATTCTAATTTAAAGGCCTCCTGAAATATGTACTTTCCCTCCTTACTGAGGTGAATTCCATCTCTGCAAAGCTGTTCATCCTTCCTGAGTTTGTAACACTGCTGAAAAACCCAAATCTCTGTTGCTTGCACCAACACTGGAACATCTGTTATTGTGCCTTAACAGCCACATTCACTTCCAATATACTAATATTTATCAAACTCTACAGCCTTAAAAATTTAGGAAATAGGTATCTCAAGGACTGTCTAGCCCACTCTTGTTTACCTTTGTATTAAAAAGAGAGCCAGTTTGGTGTAGTGGTTAAGGTGCTGGCCTAGAAAGCAGGAGACTGCGAGTTCTAGTCCCGCCTTAGGCATGAAAGCCGGCTGGGTGACTTTGGGCCAGTCACACCCTCTCAGCCCAACCCACCTCACAGGGTTGTTGTTCTGGGGAAAATAGGAGGAGGGA
Organism: Liasis olivaceus; assembly: GCA_030867105.1. Classification (NCBI taxonomy): domain Eukaryota; kingdom Metazoa; phylum Chordata; class Lepidosauria; order Squamata; family Pythonidae; genus Liasis; species Liasis olivaceus. The sequence goes on from CM061352.1 coordinate 23,135,581, forward strand.
GTATTATGTACGTTTACCACCTTGAGTTATTTATAAAAAATAATAAAGGCGGGATAAAAATCTAAAAAAAACACCAATATTTGATATCTTCCTTTCGGGGTTAGGCAGGTAATGACTGGAGAGTCTATGGTGTTAGCAGTTCTCTTTGTTCAGAGGACTTTCTGGTGCTGAGCTTATTGCCTTAATATCGGCCTTTCAATCTGTAATTTTAGGCCTGCCCCTAGGTGTCTTTGTAGCTGCCATGTTTTACATTTTGTGTTAATTTTTAAAATATGCTTTTCGCATGCCACTATGAGAATCTGAATTAAAATAAGGGCATCTGGTCTTTTTTTTTTTTTAAATAAAAAACATGTTCTTTATTAGTTTTTGTATGTATAAATTATGGGGAACAGGTACATCGCTGTATCCTCACTCCCAGTACAACATTGCTCAAAAAAGGTCTTTAAAAAAAATACTGAAAAAGCTACCTCAAATATTTCAGAGAGCATGTTTTATGCATTGCATAAACCAGGCTTTCTTTTAAGAGTCCATTTTTATCTTGTTAAGCTATTTTCATGATTTACTGTTTTTCCAGAATACGTACTAGTCAACTGGCATTTATAGAAATATTAACCAGTAATGTTAATACAAATTTATTCACCTACTACTTTATTTGACCTATGGTAAAATAACACTACAAGCCTCTTAGAACTTTAAAGTTGTATTGAACAGATGTGTCACAAGGTGGCAGTCACGTACCACAAAATGGATTACAACCTTTCACTACAAGCTACACTTCAAAATCAGAAAGCCATACACAGAGAAATACATATAGAAATAAAAGTTCTCTGTCAATCAGTAAGACACCATGTAAAGAACTTCAGTGACCAAAAGCAGCTTAGCCTGGGAATTTATGTCAATAAAAACTAAACTTATCTGAAAATATAAGCAACATAATTACCCAACTATTCTGCAGTAAGGAAAAAAAAATAAAAACTTTAGCGAAATTATTAAACTTAACTAAAAGCATACATTTGCAGCATTTACAGCGCAGACAACCGCATTTTCTCAAACCCACTGCCAATCCCATATCCTACCAGGAGTACGTCTGCCTTCTATCAGCAGTGCGTGTACATGTACCTCCAACAGAGAAATATCCTGCCTGAAATGAAAATAGCTTAAAGCGGTAATAAATAGAAAAATTACTGACTGAAAAAAGCCAACATAAAAATGCCATCGTTCCCCACACGGAGCTGGTCTGCATCACTGAAATCATCTCTTGGGGGGTACTCTTCTTCCTTTAAGGGGACAAGAAACACATTTTAACAGAACCAAAATAACTAAGATTTTGTAAATCACAGCTTTTTGCAGCAGCAAGAATCCATATATGAAATCAAGATTACTGAAGGGATGTATTTCAGTTGTCTATATTGTTGGACATAAATTATCATAAAACTTTATTAAAATCAATCAACAATACATCTTCAAAACGCAATTACATTGCATTTATCAGCAGTTGTACAGCCCAGCTTTAAAGTTACATTCTGGAATAAAAACGGTAGATGGCCTTTCTCTCAAGTCTACTTGACTAACCTAAAATTTGCTAGCAAATGGAATTCACATGCTTCCTGTTAGAGCATTTTAGCCTACTTTGCAAGGTACATGAAGCAGACAGCAGCACCTGGATACTAATAAGATCAGGTCTGTTCAGTCATGGAATTGGAGACCAGTACAAAAGACTGGGATTGAAGATTAATTTTTTAAAAACCCTGGAAAGGCAATAGGAAGCTACTTTTGTATTGCTGCCATGACCATGAAGTCTCCAGGAGTAGAACTTGACACAAAGGAGACTTTATCATATGAAATAAAGAGAGAGTGAGTGAGTGAGTGGGGGAGGGAGAGCGATAGATTGATTGATTTAGGGGATTCCTTAATCAGTCCTTGCCTACAGATCATTTCTATGACATGCAGCACTATTTACCAGTTATGTGCAAACCACAGTAATAATCGACAGCAGCCCTTGAGCCATTACCAAATGAGAAACATGAAGAGAAAATACATTTTATAATTAGGTTTTTATCCCACCTTTGTTTTTGGTCAACTCAAGGCTCCCAACTCTTAATTTTCCCACAAACTGCTGATTTATATTCAGTTTGTGATCAACTACAATCTGGGGATCTTTTTCACACATACTATAACTAAGCCATGTAACCCTCATCTAATGCTGATGTATTTGTTTTATGATTCCTATGTTTATTATTTTGAATTTGTCTTTATTAAATTTATTTGGTATGTTTGTGCCATTCCTTTATCCCATCATTTTGAATGTCGTTTTGAATCCTAGAATATTTGTTAACCTACAAAATTTTATGCCATCATCAAACTTGATATGCAATATAAATGGAATAAATGAGGCGGCTCAGAATTGTTAATGAAAGATTCTCAAGTGATCTCTATGCAACTTATTTTAAAAAGGTGTTTTGAGCAGATATTTCTATATTTTAATTAAATAGATATCAGGCTACTTTGAAGATTTATAATTAGTTTTTTTAGAGACTGAAAGTATTTCCTGGGCCAGTTCTATTCCAGCTTGTCTGTGTGTTTGATAGTGTCTCTTAGTAGCTAAGAAAGTAATTCTATTTCCAGAATTTTGTGAGATTCTCTGCAGCAATTATCTTTCATTTTCTATTATGTTTGCTTTCTTGGGACAGTTTCCTCAGGAATATTACATTGTAGGGAAAAAGAAAATATTCTGTTGATTTCCTCTTCCAATGGTAAGCCAGTCACTGGACCTTTAAAAACAACACACCTTAACTGTTCTCATTTTGTGACTTCGAACCTTTTCTTCTTTACATGTGAAAGCAAAAAGGAATGTCTAATTCATAGCATAAATATATCATGAGTTTCGTATACTCCATTCAAAAAGGCACACAGACTTATAGGTGCAGTGATTGGCTGCCATTTATAGTACATTGCTTTTTTTTTTTTTGTCCTACTGTATGTCCGTTGGCAGAGTATTTTGCTAGACATGTTGAACAGAAAGAATAGGGTTCTCTATGTATATTTAATAGAAAGCACATAAGAATATAAGAATATTCTTATTTGCTTTCTATTCAGATTGAAAGTTGTGTTTCTTAATACTTGATATTTATATTTTCTGATATTGTCCAATCAATGTATCCAAAGGAAGGCTTAGATCAGTCTTAACATTACAAAGAAAAAGATACTAGGATGACAAGATTATTGATCACTGAAGATACATTCATAATGCAAACCATTTAGGAACTCATCATGAAAGCCAAATGTTTTAACTACCCTATACAGGTAGTCCTCAACTTACGACCACAATTGGGACCAGAACTTCTGTTGCTAAGTGATGCAGTTGTTAAGTGAGTTGTGCCTGATTTTACAACCTTTTTTGCTGAAGTCATTAAGCAAATCACCGTGGTCATTAAGCGAATCTAGCTTCCCCCATTGACTTTACTTGTCGGAAGCCCCCAGGAAGGTCGCAAGTAGCAATCATGTGACTCCGGGATGCTACAACTGTTGTAAATACATGCCATTTGCCAAATGCCCAAATTTTGATCATGTGACCACAGGACGCTGTAATAGTCGTAAGCGCGAGGACCAGTCATAAGTCATTTTTTCAGTGCTGTTGTAACTTTGAATGGATGTTAAACAAATGGTCGTCAGTTGAGGACTACCTCTATGTTTGTATGGTGGGGGCTATGCAAATGATGCATGTGGGAAGGATGTGATTTTATACTCATTGCTTCAGAATTTCATAATGTTGATAAATTATAGAATATAGTAAGTATACAACTGATATTTCACTAACAGTTTCCAGCTCCAAATTTTGAAACTATTGAGACATGCAGCATATGGCCATGCAAACATGCAACAATAATAGTAATCTACATCAACATTCAATCCACAAGGTACTGAAAGCATTCCAAAATTAATGCTTTGGTGATATTCAAACGCCAGAGGGTGCTAACATTCTAAAAATTGTTACATGAAGTGGTCCAAGAGGAGTCCCCATAATTTTGTTTGCTTATAGCATTATAAGTTGTATCTGCATGCAATTTCAAAGAACTAAAAGTTACAGCATAGCATGGAAGTTGTCACTCTTCCCAAATAATCTCTCTCAGGCCTGTTTCATTTTGAAATACAAATATGCACATGAACACTTACCAGAATTATGCAAGCTAATTTAGAAAGCATGTGCTTATCCTTGGAAACAGGGTCAGTTGTTACATTATTTTAACTGTTACTTTTTTAAAAATCCACTCAGTGTATGTCTATTTTTTTAAGTGGGAATTATTCTTAAACTTTAGGTTTATTTCTTAAAAATACTTTCAATAAACTGAAGGATTATACTTTAAAGTATATTAAATTAATGCATCACTTTCTACACTCCCAAAATATTAAAACAAACAAAATTTACAGCTTTCAACTTGCTACTGAAAGCCTCATAATTAAAAGCTACTTGCCAAAATAAGCAATTAAACAGGCTATTTCCCGTTAAATAATTATAACCCTAGAACCCCTGAAGATTCATTTGAAGGGTGTAATTGTACAAGAGGTCACAAAAGCTGGGCTAAAGATACTATAACTCTAAGTCCAGGCAGTCAAAATCGCATGCCAATAAATGTTAATTCTGTTATAGAAAGAAACAAAGTGATTTGGCTAGGTTTTTAAAAAAATATTATTTTTAATAGTCACAGAATGGGTTAAAGCACTGAACTCTTTCTCCAATCACTGAAAATCATATCAAGTCCCATCTTGATATGTGACCCTTTAAATTTGCTAATTGTAATCATGTGAGAAATGTATGGATAGTGCACAGATATTACAAAAACATGAGAGAATGAGAAACACATATGTGAATTTTACATTCAGATATCCTAGGATACACTCGTTTATCATTGAGATTATTAAGTAACCAGTTGGGCATACATCATCATGAAAGCTAATCATAGTCTGACTATTTTTATATATAATTTAATTATATTACACTATTTTTCCTTGAATATTCCAGTGAGCAGACTCCAAGACAAACAAATATTTGATACATTAGCCTGAAGCATTTCAGAATGGTAGAAAACCATCACTGTTTATAAAAAGTATTGCACTAACTACTACCATCTCATGAATAAATACTATCAGCAGCGTTACCAGAGCATCTTATCCCTTGTTCTGGTAAACAACTGATAAGTTATTCACACAAACACAAAAAAGCTTTATTATAAAACAAAACAAAACAAAACAAAACAGAAGAATGTAATTCATTCTTCATATCATCTCCAACAAGAAAATTAATGTATCGGAAACCTTCTTTGCTTTCACAAACAATTTCTTTCCACAATTTCATCCAGAGTTCAATTGCCCCCTGTACTGGAAACAGCACCTAAACCCTAAAACTGAAACCTCTCCAGCCAGCACGGGTGCCACACAAGTGAATACTAGGGCTCTTCAGTACTTTAGATTAGATCTCCAAAGGGTACCTCAGGCATCATGTAATGTCTGTCTGAAACTTCTTAAAGCACCTGTGTGTTTTCCAAGAGTCACACAGTAGTTGCTGAAGGCAACCCTGTGATCTGAAAGAAAGTGTGGCTGCTTTATGGTGTTGCCATACGAACGCTCCAAAGTAATTCTGGGAGACCAAATCCAAAGCAATGCATATATAATAAATGAGTGCCTTGGCAGGCACTCCTGACTGCGGATGACCTAGTCAATCTGATTCATGCTATCTGGTCTTTTAAGCAAAATGCCTTCGTAATTAATCCCCATAATTATAAGTGCTGAACAAATTTCTTATTAACAAAATTTAATACATGCACAACTTGCTAAAAGTATGCCCTGATGTGCTCCATGAAGCTCATTTCTACATAAATCTATGTAGGCCATTTCATTTTATTGGGACCATGCAATAGGACACTTCCAAACAGAAATGAATAAAACTGCAAGGTAAATCACTTTCTTTTATGACAGTATTATAATTATTATAATTCATTTTGAGAGGGTAAGTTCATTTAGAGAAGAGGAAAAATAAAATAAAATATATGTCTGCTTGCCATTAATAAACTTCACTGCAAAATCTAAACTTCACAGAATGGAACCATACCTCTGGTGGACTCAGGAATATTTCATCAAACAGACTCCTAGACTCCCTAAATTGGCCGTGCTAAGCATGTAAAGAAAATAAGACAGAAGAACTAAACGTGTGTTAAATCATTCTGAACAAGTCAAACATTGAAATTCTATTTCTGTAAATTAATTTTTAGATAAAATTTAAGATACATTGAAATTAAATCAAGGACACAGAAATCCAATAATTCAAATACTGAAAAAAAAAATCAACAGGTAGTTATTTCTATTAAACACATACAAAATGAATTTTGCTCAAGCATTTGTAGCTGACACATTTCATTTTTTGTACCATAAAATTATCTTCTAATAACATCATATGAAATGCTCAACTGCTTACTGGTCTCCATACAAGATTGTATTATATCATTAAACATTTTCTTGGATTGCGTAGACAGTGCACAATATACAAGACTATCATCAAAATGATACTATTGGAACACAATATGCACAGTATTTACAGATTAGAACCTGGAAGTGTCATCAGAGCTGAAATAAAAGGGGTAATCCATGCAAATTCTACTACCAGCATAAGTTAAGCATGCGTAGGAAGCTGGGCACCTGACGTGGTACACTCTGCGGCACTGTAACTTGTGACACTACCATATTAAACGTGACCCACCGATATCTATAGAAATCTATCAGGAGTCAAGAAAAAAAAAGCTGCTTGTCAAAGTCGGAAAAAGCCATTATACTTACTGAGTTTCTAAATATATTGCACTTGCTTGGATAGTCATAGTCATGCAAGACTAGGCAAGTGATTATGCACCATCTGAGAACCACCTTGCAGTAGTCAAGTGGACAAGTCATTAAAAGACATCCACACTTAAATAAGAAATATGCACCTTTAAAAAATACGCAAACATTAAGACAGACTGGGAAATGATTTTATACAATAAACATAAAACACAGTCTTAACTACTGTAGTTTCCAAAGTGTGCTTTTACATAGCACAAACTGCTTACTCACTCTGTGGGCTGCTGCTTCTGCGGCAACGGCTGCCATTGCTGCAGCTTTAGCTTTCTCTGCCTCATCGTAAGTGGGAAGAGAGGTAGCTACGCTGTACGGAGGTGGCACTGGGTAAAATTCATTAGGCGATTCCATTTCTGTAAAAGAACAGAGACCCTTCTGGATGGAAATCCACAAGCTGAGGCTGAATCCAGATAAGATAAAGCTGCTGTTAGTTCAACATGGTTCTCTGCCAGCTCCAGTGTTGCCTCTAGAGGGGTGGTGCTGTCCTTGAGGAAGCAGGTCAGCGACCTGGGGCTGTCCTGGATTAACAGCTGCTCCTGGATGGGCGACTGGAGGCCATGCCTGAAGGAAACTTTGCCTAGCTGCAGCTGGTGCACCAGTTGTGGCCCTACCTGGCAGGGCAGGGCAGGGCCTTGCGACAATAACTCACGCTCTCATCATAACCAATTAGAGTACTGTAATGGGCATTACATGAAGCTGCTTTGAAACTGTTGTTGATTCAGAATATAGTAGTCCACGTTACCTGGCGCTAAATGCTATAAGCACAACACATCTGTGCTGTATGCCTTGCACTGGGTACCAATAGGTTTCTATGTACAATTTAATGTGCTGGATTTAACCTATAAAGTCCTGTATGGCAGGGTGCTGTGATATCTTCAGAACTATCTCTTTCAGCTAGAATCAACCATCTGGGAAAAAACTGCTTGTAATTCTCCAGTACTATAAAATTGGGGGTCAGGGCCAAGGTGAGGCACTATGATGTCCCCCATATTATGGAACAGTCTTCCCTTGAAAGCTAAGCTTGCTCCAGTGCTATTGGCCTTCCGAATGCAGGTCAAAATGGATCTTGCCTGGCGGGTTTTACTTCAAATGAGAAGACCATAGGAATGTTTCACATTGCTCCGATTAGGTTTTTGGCTGTTATTTCAATTTACGCAGTATATTTTTATTATTATTACAAGATTGATTTTTTTTGTTTATATTTATATCCTTGTTTTTAAACACTGGTGAGACACATGATCACAGCGATTAAAAATGCTAAAAAATAAATTAATTCATAATTTGAAGAGTAAATATCACCTAGAATCAGAGTATGTAATACTTAAAAGCACTATACCTAAATGAAGAACTATACTGACAAAATATATAAATATCCACCAAACATTCCATAAGGGAGCTTATATGCAATTCACTGCTTCTTTACAATTGTACATACCATATAATCGCCTTAATTTTGTGTTGATCACTAGGACAAGGGCTTCTCATTTAAGTAACAGAAAACCTTCCTAAAATAACTGTTCCTACTAATTGAGCACATAAAATATAGTAATTTTTAATGCCAATATTATGGGTAGAATTTAATGTGCACTTCTCTCAGAATAAACAGTTTTCACTGGTAGAACATGAGGAACAACCACCTCTTCTTAAAATGCCTTTTCCCCTGTCAAAGCCTGTACTGAAGCAGCATTTATTCTTCTGAACCACATTTTGGGGGCATGTAAGAGCTACAGATGGAAAGAAAGGTGCAAGTCTGCTAGAATGATACTAATTTCACTCTACTAGTCCAAGTATTATTTTGTGGCAGTTGTGTGGTATATTTCCCAAGAGGGGGGAAAAATGTTCAAAACACATAGAAAGATTTGATAGCTGATTTGTTGATATCTTTTTTTTTAAAGAATTGTTAAATAATGGTGCAACGCAGTTCTGTAAAACTGTTTTAAAACAACTATTAACAGGCTATACAGTGTTTAAAATTGATCTAGTATATGAGGTTTTTAATTTTATTTTAAGTATTACTATTTTGGTTCAGTCAGGTCAGAAGCTGGGCACTAGCTCAGCAACCAAATAAAATACATTCAATGCTCCTCTGCACTTGAGACTATCAGAAAACTGTATTGCTATAAACTGACCTTGATTACTTGAAAAATTATATTTAATTTATTGTGCTAACCTCGGATAGCGTGCTACGTGTTTTCAACTGTTTAATCTCAGAAGTTGCAATTTTCATTTTCTACCATACAAAAAAACCATGTCTTTTTAAAATGGTATGTACATATACGGATCACCTAAAACCAAGAAAACATACTTCCTTTCTATGTAATTATTCTTATATAAAATTAAATCAATTAAATCAATTTTTTTTAATCAGATGATTATCCTATTGGATTTTAATCCGAGTTCAATCAACATCAATGAAATAAAACATGCTAATCTCATCATGCATGGAGGTAGGCATGATCAGACAAATTAATTACATGAAAATCCAATTTAACTTGTTTGTATATATATGTGAAACAAAATCATTTGACTTCTGAATGAGAGAACTGAACAAAGCCTCTTTAAACAGGTCAGCAAAACAAGGCATAGAAGATGGTGGCACTGTTTCAGCACTGCTAAAAATACCTGGGGTGGTTATATAATCATGAGAAAGACAATACCTGTTGGTGCGGCTGCTTCTGCGGCAATGCTACAATAAGGTGGAGGGGAAGTATCCACTTCAGGTAAAGATGCCTCTGTTTGAATAGCTGGTGCAGTTTCCATAGAGGTGGATGGTTGTTCAGCTGATGATTCTGGAGGATCATCTTCATTATGAAACTTTTAAGAAAAATAAATGGAACTGCTTACTCTAATGTAATCTATTAGAGCACTATGATGGAAGGCAAATAGTAAAACTATTAAAATTCAGTGACATATTATGCATTCCAGTATGACATTGTGCCTGGCTAATCTCTACTAAAGTGTTTATAATACAGGTAAACAGGAGAGTAATACTTTATCTTTCAAGTACTCAAACATGTGTGTTTCTTCCTCTTGAGTTCTGTGTTGCTTTCATCTTGACTATGACGGAGATCAAAAGTGTTAAAAGTGACAGTTTTTCTCCCAGCCCTTCTCCATTCATTATGTTGGATGTTTTCCCTGACACTAATAAAGGTTTCAGCAATTGTACACTGGGATGTTCCACAATTAAATACAGAAAATATTTCAAAATGATTTCTCCAGTCAGAATCTGCCATTCTTCTTGCAACTGATTCCTGAATTTGATTACAGGTCACTAGAAGATGATTCCCTCTGAAAATACTATTGCTCAAATACTATTTGCCTTCCAGTAATTATGGTAGCAGTGGTATGAAAAAGAACAGTAGGGTGAAACTGTCTGAAAAACAGGTAACTTCTGTTGCTACCAAAGCAATGCAAAAAATAAGCCATACTAACTTGATGATTTTAACCATTTTTTTTTTACTTCAGAGTTTCTTAAGTGTATCGGTGTCAAAGATTCCAAGTAAGGAGACAATAAAATTAAAAACAAAACAAAACTGTTTCATTATCTGTACCCTAACAACTCATCTGTACCCTAACCATCATAGGTAACCAAGAACAGGCAAAAGTGTAAGCTGCTGCAGAGATTTTTTTTAAAAAAATTTCATAGTCTAGCCTAGAGCCCCGAGATACAATAAGAACATTAAGATACAACTCAAAATGGGCAATACAGAATTTCAGAATGTAAACAAGGAATTCATATGTTTGAGCGCTCCCTCATCTTTAGTGCACTTGATTACAAAGAGAGAGAAGGATGCTCATGCAGTCAACACTATGATTATACCTATAATATTGAGAAACTCGGTATTTTTTATAAATGGCAATTTATCTTGCCATTTGGAGGACTCTGCAGTCTTGTAGCTTAAATGTATTATCCTTTAACCCTGGAATGATAAAAGAGAATTTGGCCTTTTTCTGTGTTACTCCCTTCAGCTATTTGCAAAGTTCAACCATATTTCCATTTGGTTTTCTCTTCTCAAGGCTAAGTGTAACTGGTTACCTTAATCCCTCCTCATGGGATATAATTTCTGGCCTCATCACACTGGTCAACAATAATTTTGTATCATGGATTATAACAGGTGTTCTAAGCAGGCTGCTTTATGCTGAATTCAAACATGAAATCAGATTTTTTTTCCTACCAGACTGTTTTCTTGTGACTCCATCTTTGTTATTCTGTTCAATTAGTGACATCAGACTAGTATATTTTAACTATAGTAGCATAATTGTAACAATCACTGAGCAAAATCTAGTTACTTTGGTTCTCTAGCATAGATAACCTCAAGACAAAGGTAAAAGGCATGACAGCTAGAACAGAACTGCACTCTCTGCAGGTTGAGTCATGTTTGGACATGTTTACACATGAGCCCAGCCCTGCCTGGAGAGCAGTTCTTTGTCAGTCTGGTGTCAGCGCTCATAGCATAAACAATTTAAATGTATATTCTCTGTATTCAAGTTAAATATTAGATTGATTGTAATAGTATTGTGCATACCCACATACTATTAGTATGGCCACAAAATTCTGGAAATCATCCTGATACTTTCTGCTATTCGTATGGTGAGTTAACATTTAAATCTCAGAAACAAAACTTCACTCACTTGTCAAAAAAATGCTATGAACTTTATTTTGGTTGTGAAGTGGATGACCAAGGTAAGAAATGGGGCCCATCACATCCCCATTAGATTTCCAACAGGATGCTTAAAGGGTTCACGCCATTTGGCGCTTGCCATTCCTATGATTCGGAGAGAGCCAAAAGACTATTCATCAGATTGTTATTGCTATTTCTGCCTAACTACCACAATGGTAATGAACTTAATGAACTCTTCATCTAAGAAGATGAACTAGTGTTTTGTAAACATGTTAGTTTGATGAAGCATTAAGTGAAGCTGAAAAGGCTGCATGGCAATCATTCAAAAGTGTCTGCAAAAACGTTTTTGAGAAATCATAAAAAAATGAAACTATAGCAAAATAGTGAGTGATCTCCTGAAGTTGTACCAAGCTATGGGATATAACATGTTACTCTTAGACTCTCACTTGGATTTTTTTCCATGACAATCTTGGTGATGGGCACAGGGATCAATTTCACCAGCACATTTGAAAAACATGGAAAAGTGGTATCAAGGCAGGTGGAGTCCCAGTATATTGGCTAACTACTGCTGGACCCTTAAGAAAAATATTCCTGAAATGAAATTCAGCAGAAAATCAAACAATGCTTCCATTTAAGTAACACTTTTGTGCTTTAATTAACTTGTAAATATAGGCTACTATCAAAGTAAAGCTGTATGTCACTCAGTCTAGCCTGATAGACAAATTCTGAAAACATATTCAAATTCAGCATAAAAATTATGAGATAAATAATTTTATGTGACACTTTTTTGGGTGGGTGGGGGGGAGAATCCCCAGTGTTACCATTCTCACTAATTTTTACAGAATCTGTTCGAAGCATCATGCTTCTCCCTAGCCCAATGAGTTGAAATTATACAGGCAAGAATCCAGGAATTTCTGATAAGCAATTTATTGCAGAAAAAAGACCACTATTAAAAAAAAAAAAGCAGCAATTGCTGAGAACCAATTTTAAGTTTTATTTATAATACCCAATGTTTGCATTTTTTGCATAACGTCTGCACTATGCTAGAAGTTATTTTTCTTTGGACAGAGATATAATTTCCCTCTGTTCCTGGTTTTGGTAATAGCCTCAAAATTTAACCCAATATTCCTGCTATTTCTACTTCATCAAGTAAGACTTTCCTAATGGTTAATATTAAATTAAGAATAGACAATACTCTTGTTCCTGCTTTCATTCTGTGAAGAAAAGCTGTCAGCCAGACCAGAATTTATTGAAGGGATCATGTTTGGCAGATGTTGGATAATTAAAATATCACAACACTACTATTTAATATCTTCTTGAAAGATCTGCAAGCTGTTTTCAGAAAGCTTAATTCTTATCTTCTCCTAGGTTGGGTGATTGATGGCAGGATTATGGAAAGCATTCAGAAGAGATGCTTTTAGCTGCCTTGCTTAGAAGGCTCAGCTGTTCCCACATGTGTCTATGTGCATAATAATTCTGCTTTGTGCTTTACATTTTTATGTACAATTTTCAACCCCACATCACTGATTATGCACATTTCCCTATATAAATTATGGTAATTTGCAGAATGCTATTTCTACAGCCACATCCAGGCATCCTGGAACTCAGATTGAAAGGGAGTGAGGGTGAAGATCCTAGAGAAGTTTCTAGTAGACTGGTGTACGCGTTTGCGATGGACATCCTATGAGCATGACTTTTAAGCCAATTTCTTTGGCTTAAAATAGGCGTAGCTACATCTACCCCCTTATTTCTTCCTTCATTCTACAAGTCTGAGGTCCTTACTACTGAATTTTCAACAAAGGATTGAATTTAAAGCTCTTATGTACTATAAAATAAATACCGAACAAAGAGAATTCTTCACTATCCTAAACATACTGACATTCACACAGAATTCTAAATAATGACGGACACATCCAGATGTGTTGTGACAGTGCTACATGTACTCTCTACTTTGTTCCTTTGTTCCATTCATCTCTGTTCCTCTTATTGGCATAACCAGGTAAACAACTGCTTAGTATAATCTCCAAACTGGGGGAGTAATGGAGGATTGAAGAGGGCTCTATTTTTGCAAAGCCAACAACCATGGCAGTTAAGAGGACCAGAGAAAGGACCAGCTCTTCAAAACCATCTCTGGACAAAGGAGATGACCGGATCACCCATAAGTATTCCTTACAGAGGCTCCCTGTGAAGAGATCACAATTTAGAGATCTCCAACAGGTTGAGTGCTCTGGGAGTCATGGGAAATTATTAAGCCCAAGCTGCGGTTTGGAGCCTCCAAAGAGAATCTAGATTTCCTTTCACTTCCTCTTTTAATTATCATTGGAAATTACTTATTAGCAATTTACTTGGAAATTAAAAACTTCTGAAAGGCAAGTACTGTACGCTGGGAATTTGTATTTGGGAACAATGTGTTCAGGATTTATTTTTAAAACTGGATCTCTAACAGAGGTTATAGAAGAAAAGATTCTACTGGATAAAACTGAAGCTGAGGATGATTTGAATATGGATTTTAAAAATGGACTGTAAAGAATTGCCAGACTATAAAAGAGATATGGAACATATAGAAAAAGATGTGGATTTGAAAATGGACTTAAAAATATTTGACTACAAGAGTGACATGGAAAAAAAAAGTTGTAATGGATATACAAACTATGCTGGCTGATGGATTAACAATTAAAAGGGATATCCTGATTATAAATCAGAAGAGTGACTTGGAGAGTTATCTTATTTTGGATCCACAGAGGGGAAGTACTAAATCTCTAAACTTGCTACTGAAAACAGACAGGGAGAAAATGATACGAAATCACTATGTGGGACTTTATTTGAAGCAACTGAAGACTAAGCTTCTTAAGAAGAAGAAAAAGAAGTTCAAAGTAGAGTTATTTGACCAGGGTTAAATTGTATAAATTTTGATTTTGGGTTATTATTGGAATTTTTTTATTTTTTTTTAACCAGGACTGCAAGAGGATATAAATATTTTTTCATATGGGGATAAATTTTTACCTCCTACTTGTTAGAGAAAGTTATGGGTTAGAATGTAAAAGGGACCTATTGGATCTAGTTTAAAATATGTTACTATTATTGATATTCTTTATACATATGGGGATAAATCTTTTATGTCTTACTTATTAGAGAAAGTATTGTTAATGATGAGAAATGGGAAGAAGAGGGGTTTTTTTTTCTAATTTCTGTAATATTAGAGAAGGTGTTAAGTTTCTGTAAATGCTTATACTTGTTTGAAGGGAGAGGGAGTAATTTTTTATATGTCTTTTTCTTTTTTCTTTCTCTTGTTCTCTCTTTTTTTGTTTGTATATCTTTTCTAATTCTGTATTAGCTTTTAACTATGTAAAAGTCTAATAAAAATATTATTTTAAAAAAGTACAATAAACCAAGCCTTTCATTTTGATGCTCCCAGGTAAACTAAGCTATAAGCCAGTAAAAAATCAGGGTATTTTCTTGGTTTACTCCTAAGCTTGGATTGTTTGCTTGTTTCAAATTATGATCACAGATTTAGCCTCAGATCATTACCAACTTTACTCACTTGTATACATAGGAAGAACAGGTAGATTATATGCAGTCCATTTACAATGAACCAGAATTTGCCAATAGTACAGGTTTATCATTATGTGCAAATTTAGCCATTACATCAAAACAAACAAACTCCTGAGTAGCAAATTATCTAAATAGTGCAAGGTAAAACACAATTTTGTACTAAAAATATTTAATCTGAAAACTTTTGCAGATAATTCATAATATGCACATAAGGTGGAAGAACAGCTGAAAAATGTTTTAAAAATGGAATAATTGAATGCATTCTAAGGATGAGTATATTCCTCTGCTCATTATGCTTTGATTGATACTGCTTCCTAATAAAGAAAATACTGAAATATTGGCAAAATATTCCTCATGTGCAATAAAAGGGTTATGCTTCTTCAGAGGAGAAAATTATTTCTCTGTTGTACTCTGTAGAAGCTCTATAGAGTACTTTTAGATTTGTACTGGTGCTACAAATTAAAATGTATTATGTAGCTTTTCTATCCTTTCATTGATGTTGAGATAATAATTTATAAAATTTATATGTTGTCTGACTAAAAACAAGCAACAGTACAAAAAACACACAAAACAAAGGAACAGAGATGGCAGAGAAAACAAAACTGAATGGGAACAAGGAAAAGGAAGAAAAGGGGTATCAATCACCTTCAACAAAGTCCTGGGCAAAGAGCCATGTCTTCAGGGCTCTTTGAAATACCGGTAAGGTGGGGGCCGTTCAAATCTTGGGGGGCTCATTCCAGAAGGCAGAGAAGGTATGTTCCTGGGGTACTGATAGATAGCATTGTTTAATCAATGGAACCAGGAGGGTGACAAGCCCGCCAGATCGAACGGGCCAGGCAAATACTATGGAAGACAGCTGGTCCCTCAAATGAACAGGCCCTATGCCACATAGGGCTTTATAGGTAGCAACCAGCACCCAGAACTTGGCAATCAGTAAAGCTCATGAAGCAGAGGTTTTACATGGGCATACTGAAGCATGCCCGTTACCTCCTGTGCTGCTGCATTCTGGTCCAGCTGAAGCTTCCAGGTGGTCTTCAAGGGCAGTCCCTTTAGAGTGCATTGCAGTAGTCAAGCCATGAGGTGCCCAGCGTATGAGTGACTATCTGAAGGGCTCCCCAATCTAGGAAGGTAACAGATAATTCTAGTGAAGCCTTTACTAGCAGCTTACCATATTGTTGTTTAATTATGTTAGACTGAAACTGGCACATAAATGTACAAAATCCGTAACCCCTGCCAATAATTAGAGAGTTATCAATTCTCTCCACTCACAAAAATTAGGTTATTGCTCACAGTTGCACTATTAAATAAAAACACACGATATTTTAGCACTTTCCTAATAAAAGTCTTATGACAGGCAAGCAGAAGTCTACAAGGGTTTCTGCTATGATTAAGAGTGAATAGAAACTTGACTCTAAAGCTTGGCATGGTATGTTTGCTTAAAAAAGATCTTAATTAGATATAAAACAAATTTAATGAAGTACAAAATAGATTTCACTTGACAGCAAGAGCTGATAGGGCAAATATTAAACAGCTATACTACAGGGTGGGCAAGCTTTTTTGGCAGCTGGGGACCATATTAAATATATTTTGGAAGGGAAAAGGGCAAAATGGGCAGGGCCAGGTAACACACACAATAGGAGACTATTAATTTTTACCATTTGAAATGATCATTTTACATAACTAAGGAGCTGTTTCTAATCTCACATATTTTCCTTCTCTTTTCCTATGAAGTCCTCACAATATATGAGCTCAGATTTTGGTAATGGATCTGGGGAACTTCAAAACACATAGAATGAAAACAAACAAGATATAAATATCATGCAAAGTTTGCATTCTGGAATTCTTACCACTCACTTTACCAGCAGTAGCCATAGTACACATATTTTCCTCTGTGCAACAAATAGCATGTGTGTGTGTGTGCACACGTGCGTGCGCATATGCACACCAGGGTAGCATAGGTTTGGCTGCATATATTCTACTCTGGGTAATTTGACTAGGAGAGAGAAAGGAGGGGAACTTAGAAAAGAGCAGTCAGCAACATGCTGAATTGCAGACCAATTGCCTCTCCTATAGGGATACACAGGGGCATTTTTCTTTCCTGGAATTGTTTCCCCTATAGCTCTCAGCCTGATCCAGGCTACTTTTAAACTCCATTTTCTTTTGCCAAATTGTCTGTCTACACAAAATTGTGTCCATTCTGTTATTTTCAGAGACTTATCCTGATAAGGGGCAGACAGACAGATGGATTCTCAAACCCCTTTAAAATAGGTTCTTTCCAACATTCTACTGGGTTAGAAGAAAGAACCAGGGATGCCTAACCCATTCTACTTAGTTAACCACTAACAAGCAAATGCAAAGTACCTCAAATTATGATCTTCTATTAAGATTACAGGTATCAATTATAGCAAACTAATGAAATGCAATACACATTTTTAAGAAGAATAAACACAGCAAATGAAACAATAATCTTTAAATAAGAGTTCCTTGCAATTAAATATATTGAATAAGACTAACTTACAGTAAAGTTGATTAGTAAGAGACAGGCAGAGAATAAAATAAAATTCAAAATAATGTATTTTTGTAACTTGGAATGGTCAGCATCCTTGCTAACAGATTGCAATTAAAGATATTTAAGAAACAAAAGAATTATTTTAAGTTCCTAAGTCAGAGGTTCTCGAATGGTAATTTGTGATCCTTGAAAACTTCTTCTAATGATCCTCAGGAAATACTGCAGAGCAGAAGAGTTACTGTATCAGTCCTGTACTTGATTTAGTTTTTCCTAATATGAGAAATCAAAGCTGCTTTGACCAGAATAATTTTGTCAAGCTTGTTAATAACGCCTAAGATCTGTGATTTTCATGACATATTATTCTGCAATAACTAAGAGAGAGGAATACTAAGAACAGGACTTGCAACCCTAGCCAGGACAACCCAAACCTGCTGTATTTAAGTTCAGCTTCGGGAGTACCACACCTCTCAGCCCTGCTGTATAAAACAAAAACTGCTTGTAGTGGAACAGCTGAGCCCATAGATTGGATGGGTGGAGGTCTCAAACCTCCCCTCCCAAAAGCCATCTGGATTTTCATAACCTTTGGAAGTTCCTTCTCCACCACCTATCTTCCAGGGAATGCCTTACTCTGCAACTTCCCCCAAACTCCAGAGTGTTTGAGAGGGATAGAATTCTTGTATCCTGAGATGCCTTTCTGAAAATTAAAAGATGGGGAGAATAAAATTTATATAACGCAGCTTCCTAACTGGGTAGGATGTGCCTAGAGGATTCACCTCTTTCTTGGGAGATAGACGCTATTTCATGAGTGAAAAAAATCAGATCTTTTTTAATTAAAAAAAAAAAGTAAAATATGAACTTCTCTTTAACTTTATAGAGTAAAATGCAAGTTGTCAACATTAGTAAAGGTAAATGAACACTCTTCCAATCAGACAGCAACTTAAAAGAGAAGCCTTTGCTTTAAAAGGACCCAATTTTTTTCTTTATCTGGGAGTAGTAAGGACTGCAGTACCAAACTCTCTGAGTGCATGCCAAAGTGCATTTTTTTTCTGAAGTTGTGAATTGTAGTTGAAATGAGGACATGTGTATTCTATGTCTCAGTTAGAACAGTCTTCTATAAACTCAAGTATTTAATGATTTATACTTTACAATGAAACATCTACTAGGTAACATTTAATTTTTTTAAAAAAAGAAGTATTCTTCCATGAATGAAAAAAAAAATCCTGCAAAGAACTTCAGCTAGTGTTTTAATATCATCCTCTTCTGCTACATTAGCATTAGTTTTTAAATGCAAGACCTACAGTAGAAAGCCGCTTGGATTATTCTAAACTTGAAGAAGCCTGTTAATTCAAACAGCACTATTTAGATTATACAGTTGACAAATTTTACCATGTCTGTTTTCAAATTTAGATTACTTTAACATGCTTTACATGGGGATATCTTTGAATACTGTTTGGAAACTGAAGTTCATGGTAATGGGAAAATGGACTGCCCCAACTGCTTTTTGGGTGTGTGTGTGTGTGTGTGTGTGTGTGTGTGAGAGAGAGAGAGAGAGAGAGAGAGGGAGAGGGAGAGGGAGAGGGAGAGGGAGAGGGAGAGGGAGAGAGAATGAATATATATCACTCACTATGTTACATCAATCTTGTCTCAGATGTAATTGCTAATTTATTTCCATATACATTTCAAGGTGCTGGTTCTACCCTGTATAGCAAAGATGAATCACTACAATTTCTCTATAGTAATTTACATCTCCCAGCATCCTCACCAAACATGACCAATGGCCAGAGATGCTGGAGGTATAATTTTGTAATTTTTTATGTCCCATATGGTTTTTACGTTATTTTTATTTAATTATTTCTATTCTTTTTTTTTAAAAAAAATGGTTTCTCTTCCATTGCTGATTTTGTTGAATGTTTTCTGCTTTTTAAAGTGCTTTGGTTTTACATTTAATGTCATTTGGCAATTCGATTCTGAACAAAATCTGACTCATAAGTACTGTAAAAAGTAAATAAAAACAACACATTGCTTGAATGACTAACCAGCTGTCTCAAACCCTCCTTACTTTGTGTACCGATATTCTACAAAGTATCTAGAACATTATAATAAAAGGAAAAGGCAACACAGATTACCGTCTGCACCATTTGACAATTATTGCTGTAGCCATAGAAACCAATCAAAGCTTCAAAAATATAGCTGATAGGAAGGAACTTAGCCTTCTGGGAAGCCTGGCAAAACAAGGCCTTTGCTTCTTTCTCATAGCAACTTAATCCACTATTTAAGATTAAAATGTTTGCTTATAAACATAAGGAAAAATTAATGGAAGTCTGGTTGATGATGGTACATTTAAAGAACTCACTGGGTTACAAGAACATATACAATCAGAACATAGAATAAGCATGAACCAAATAAAACTTTAAACAAAATGGATATAAAGTGTACCAAACTGGATATTTTAGGAACAAGTGAATTTAGGTGGGCTAGAATAAATCACATAATCTCAAATGATAAGATGAACTATCCAAGGTATGAGTATGAAGGAACAGAGTTACAATGACACTAAAAAAAATTGTTAAATATGTACTTGATTAAAATTCAGTAAACAGGATATCTATTGGAAATAAAGGATGTCCATTAAATGTCAACATTAGGCAACTATAATTGCCAGTTATGGATTCAATAGAAGACAATATTGACAATTTCTGTGGCAAATTTCAATAGGTGATACATACAACAACATGAGACTGGAATGCAAGAGTTGGAGAAATGGAAGATCTTAGAATGGCAGGACTATTTGGATTAGTAGTGCCAAGGATACATTAGTACAGTCATGTGTAGAAAGTTCCTGTGTCTTACCAACACCTAATTAAACCTACAAAAAATGCAGACTGCATCAAAATAATCAATGAGATATCTATTTTATTCCGATGCTGTCTAATAGGAAACAGAAGATGGGAAAGTACTAAGTGTACTATCAGCACACTTCCAGGCACATATTCTGAAAGTTGGTGAAGTATTGCTATCAAAAAGGCAGGTTACATTTAGAAAATTAAGGAAAGCAGGAGGGCCAGCACGATATCAAAATGTCAAAGATGAAAAGATTCAAGTGACTTTCAGAATAAGTTATTATCACAGGGAGAGAAAGAGCAAGGATGAAAACCTTAAGCTACATTGACATGAGATAAGCAAACATACACCTCCAATATCAAGCAAGAAAGGGCAAGAAAAGATTTCTATCACAGGTATCTTCAAATGGAGGAATATAACCAGATGAAGAAAATGAAAACTATTTTAAATAAGGTCAGAGTAATCTCAGGATTCACAGCTAGGTAGAATCTGAACGGTTATCACAGATGACATCCATGCCCACATTGGAAGATTGGTTGGTGAAGATGACAGAACTACCAGAGATGGCAAAATTTACTTTTTTCATTAAAGATCAATAACTACATTTATTAGTGCCTGGAAACTCCTAATGGACTTTTTGCTGAAAAACAGGGAAAAATGAACTTGTGATTTATGGGTTTGAAGATTGGAAAGTGTTGTTTATGGAAAGAAGGAAATTATGATGTAACCTTAGAGCAGGTAAAATATAAATGTATCTATAAACACTGTCAAGAAGATTGGAAGTCAGTTCTTTAGAATATTTATTTTCTTTTCTATTTCTTATTCTATATTTCTTTTTTATATTACTGTTCTTTATTCTTCTTTAATTCAAAATTTTACTGTTTTTAATTCTGTTGAAAAACCTCTTCAATAAAAATTATTTAAAAACACAAAAAACAGATGACATCCAATGGAGGCAAATTAGATTATAAGAAGATAGAAAGATTATACCGAAACTATTTACAAACAGGATTACAGAAGGACTAAAATATCTGTACAAAGGTAATATATTCAGGAAGTTAACTCTAATAGAAAGGGAGGTACTACCAAACTGCTGCACTAATTGCTCATACAGACAAAGTTTTGCTTAGGATCTTACAAAAAGTAGTGCCATACATGTAGACAGAAATGCCAAAATGAATGGGCAACTTTCTGTGTTAGTTGTAAGTGAAGAAGATTTAAAAGAGCTGGTAAAAAGTGAAATGGAAAGAAAAAAGCCAGGGTAATGGTGAATACAAAGATAGTGTTAACCTGCATGCTTTACTGAACCTGGAGTGGACAATGAAGTGAAAGTGGTCAGTAGTGATATGATGCAAGAAGATGCCGGACTGGAAAAAATTACACTTTGCAAGACTGAGAGAAGTTGAAATCATTAAGTCAGTCAGATAGATGGGATCAAATAAATTACTGGAAGACCCTGGATAAGTTACAAGTTATTACTGTACTAAGGGCAAGTCAAGACAATAAGCATTTGTGCACACAGTCACCAGGAGTCAACTGAATTAGATTCATAACCTAGCTCAAATAGATGCATCAAAATATACTTCGAAGGAAAAAAAGGATCAGAGGAATATATTAGTCCTTTTGAAGACCTCCTTAGTGTATACCCCATAAACACAATCTCCCAATTAGCCTGCATAATCTTAAAAAAGAACTACTGATTACTGTTATCCATATACATCCAATACTAAAACATTAATATAATTATAAAACCAATTCCAATACTTCTTAAATGGATACAAGCAAATAATTAAAATTTGTGAAGAGGTCTGTGGAGTATTTATATTAATAAATCCTAATCCCTTACAATCTTCAATTGTCCTCATTCTTCCTGTCTGTGCCAGACCTGAATAATAGAATACCACAATCCTTGGCTTTGATAAACTTTTTCAAATTTATCTGAATCTGCTTATAGTATATTTGTTAGGCATCTGTAAGATTTACCACGTAAACACTAGTTTTATCATAGATGTAAAAAAAAATTCAAATTGTTTTCTCTAAAATATTTAAACATGCAATGACCTTATGAATTAAATATTGTTGTTTATGTTATATAACACATATTCATCTATTTTATTTATATCTATAATATTTATTTATATCCCTAAATAAAAGCCTAGAATCATGAACCAGTTCTGCAGGAATCAGAGTGTCCCAGTATGGAAAAGCAGTAGATACAGGTGGGGGAACAATACACAATACACAATGAGCCAGAGGTTAGTGTAACTGAATATACACCCTTCAATTTTTATTGTTTTTGTATTAAAGGTGTGAGGCAAGCAAACCATTAGGCCACAATCTCAAATTTAGGTAGCTGCTCATTTTTAAATATGAAAATATTCAACTCATGTTTGACTTTTGCCTTATTTTGTTTGCATGTCTCATCGTTTTTATTTTTTATCACAACTAATGGCGTCAAATGTTGCATGGACCATGGATATCTGTGGATCTCTGAGAATCTCTGAGTACAGAAATATACAAAATGTACAGCATCAAATGTTTAGAAATACATAATTTCCTTACAGGAGGACAGAAGCATTTTCAGTTTTCATATCTTGGGTTTGTAGGGGAGTATTTTGCTCATGTAAAGGTGTTTTGTGAAACACCTCTTCCAAATGCTTTGCATAGCTATAGTAATTCATAATCATTCATATCCACTGCATAGAATGATATGTAGTAACGTAAGACAGTTTAAATATACTGATTATGTTTAACTACAGTTTATTAAATAAACTCAGAAATCTGATTTTGTATGCAGGCCTAGTCATCTCTTCCTCATGATAACTGCTGAAATCTTGTAAGAACTTTAATGGAATACCGTAATATCATGAGACCTTATACAAGAACCCAAATATTTTTAGATTCTAACCATTTTAATGTTTATGTAAATGGAGCTATAATCATTTATCACAATAAAGACTGTCTTGTAAACACTACAATAATATGACATGGACATCCTGGCCGCAGTTGGTATGGTGTTGTTAATTGATACCATAAACTATAAGTTACAAACTTAATCTGCCTGGTACAATACAAGTAATTTGTTTAGTTTTGGCTTTAGAGTATTATATGAACCAAGTTGGTAATCATTTTGCTTTCTTATCATGACAGCGCTCAGCCAAAATGAAATAGAAATTTGGGGTAAAGCTTATACAAACTCTTAATATAGCAGTAAGAATAAATTTGTTGGTAGCACAATATCGACCAATCATTCACAAATATCTTTTATCCAGTACAAGATGGAAGCAGTGGAAGTCTTATTTACATTCACTCAAAGCCCTGTGTGCAGTATGTCCTCAATTTGAAATTTGTGAGAGAAGTTAAGTGAGTCAAAGCGTTTTCCTCTTATAATAGACTGAACATTCCAGATATATAACATTCTTAATGGAAGACTTTAGAAGATGTGATTATGTTGGGTGGTGAAAGCCAATATGAGATTCAAAGTCAGGTATATGCACCATGAGAGGAACAGTCTTCCAACTTGTACTAGATGAAAAGTATTTGTGAATGCTTAGGACAGATCTTGGGAACAGAACTTGTTCTTAAACTGGGGCTACTTTAAATGCTCCTTCCTGTTTTTAAGGTAACCAGCTGAACATTCTATATATATGACTTTTAACGGTAGACTTCAGAAGATTTCATTATGTTGTGTGGTGAAAGTTAATATAGGATTCAAAGTCATGTATAATACTGTATAAGTAATATTGTGTAATTAACTCAAACCATTGTGTATTTAACTTGAATTTTGCTACAATAGGCTCCATTCTTAACTATGGGTAGTCCATAAACCAGGCGTTCTTAACCTGGGGACTACCTGTAAGTGTTAATCTGTTTGGAGTTCTTTTAACTTAAAATAAAGCTGCAGACTGAACAGGACTTAAAGTGGCTTGACAATTTTATTAAGGGTCAGTCCAATCAGTACTGTGCATAAGCTGATCCTACCGGAAAGATTTAGATGATCTTACCCTAGATTTCGTTAAATGAAATATTAACAAATGCACTTTTATCTTCCAAGCTATGAAGAGCCATGTCCCATTTGAATAAAACATTTATTTTCTTTACAATTAATCTTTTCTGTGTACTGTGCATGAGCCATAGGATTTTAAACCATGTCAGCATATCATCAACATATCTAGTTTATTTTCAGTGAACTATAACCCAAGATAAGCAAATGAAATGGAAATATGACATATAAAATCAGACATGGAGAAATTTTCAAACTTCCTTTCCCTACTTCCTATTGAAATGAGGAATTATAAACCATTATTTAGGGGGGTTGATTTTAGGTCCCTATGGAAGCATTACAAGGTCAGTTTGGGGAAAAAATGAGTACTGAACTCCTTTTCTTTCTACCCAAAAAGCAAAAAGGACTAAGGTGTTCACTTTCAGGTGTACTCAATAATTAAAAACTAGTCATCTGATAAAGCAAATTAAAAAATACTATATATTTCTTAGCATGTTCTATCAGTATCCCATCCCCCTTTCCTTTTTCTTTTCTTTTTTTTCTTTTTGGGGGGAAGCACCTGTGATGTAACTAAAATTGTCCCAGCTGAATCAGGAAATTACCACCTACATATTCCCAGCAAAAACAAATATTATCTGTTCACAGCAGCAGTTCATTGGGGATGAAAAAATGTATTTCAACAAGCACTAAATGTATTCTTTCTATTTATAAAATAGAAATATGATGTGATAGATGTTCAGGTTCCAAATCTATATAAACAGAGGACCTACTTTAAGCATGTTAAATTACACACATGTACTGTTCAATATGTGTAAACAGTAAATGTATTACATTTCACACATTTTGATCGCGTCCCGAATCAAATATATATATATATATATATATATATATATCATGTACTCTCATTGTCCCAGACCTTGTATATATATACATATGTGAACGTTTAAAAGAATGAAACTTATAAAGAAAGTGTCAGCAGGCACTTATATGGTAGCAGTTCTATGCATTAAAGAACTTATGTTTTATTACTAAGCATGATGATAGACAATCGTTGGATTCAAACACTGTCCTAAAAATAATTTGGTTTGATTCTGGTTTAGCACAATATGTGAATTATAGTTTAGCATAATCAAGCTCCTATGGCTTGTTCAGCAAACCATACCTAACATATGAACACTGCCACAAAGTGAACCAGCAAATACACATTGGTAAGAATTAAATGGACCTCATGGCTTGTAGTTTCAAAGAGTAAGACTAATAAAACATAGTAATTTACTTTGTTCAGGAAAGGGGGGGGGACCCAACCCAAACCCACACTTCTTTGCAGTCCAGGATACAACTTTTGTGGTGAGCATTTATGCTACTTTACAGATTTTTCTCAAGAAAAAAAAAGTAGAGAAAAAAAATACTTCTGTTCCTTAAGGAGTTTAGCTGGAATCTTATACAATATAAATTATTTATGGACATTCTTCTCCACTATAGAATGCTCCTTCAAATACAGAAATGCCAAAATCCTAACTAGCATTGGGCTACCTGGACCTTTTTAAGAGGACAAAAAAACACTACACATCTGTGGACTTGTTTTGAGTTACCAAATACAGTGGTACCTCGGTTCATGAACTTAATTCGTTCCGCGACTCTGGTCGCGAACCGAATTGGTCGTGAATCGAATCAAATTTTCCCATAAAGTTCAATGTAAATATGGTTAATCCGTTCTGACCCCTATGAATTTGGTCGCCAACCGATTTTTGATCGCGTCCCGAATCAAATTTCTCTATAAGGTTCAATGTAATTACGGTTAATCCGTTCTGAACCATATTTTTTTTTTTTTAAACTGCAAAAATATGACACAAAGTACAGTACCAAGAGAGAGAAAGCTAACCTTGCTCGATGCGACTTCTGGCATGGAGGACAGGAAGGCGGGTGGGGAGGCGGTTACTGCTTGGAGGGAGAGTCCCCCTCCCTACAAGAAGCCGCGACGTGTCACGGGAGGGAAAATGGCCGCGGATCCTGTTCGTAACCCGATGCGGAGTTCGCGAACAGAGGCAAAATTTTGCGACCGGAGCTGTTCGTGAACTGAATTGTTCGTGAACAGAAGAGTTCGTGAACCGAGGTACCACTAATGTAAGCCAGTGGATGTTCCTTGAAACAGAACATTCACAAGGCTCAAGTTGCAGTTGACGGTCAATATATCAGCCACATATTGTTGAAATACATTGTATTCGTCAAACTTTCAAATTAAAATAAACCTTCTCATACTTTTCTCATAAAGCTATCTGTGATTCTACAACAAGAAATAGAAGTATTGATGATGGTCATCTCAGAGAGTCACCACTTGCTGGATTCTCTCATTTTTCCTTCAACTCAAAATAGGCTTCCACACTGAGGCTTTGCTGGTAGTATCTGGTTTTCCTAAATCAACTGCACAAATACTCCATAAAACTCACGCAATTAATCAACTGGTTATTATCCAAACCTAACTCCGCAGGAGCTGATAATAGGTGTGCCTGCGTGGCACTTTTTTTTTTTTTAAGATTGTATGACACTGACCCATCAGTTAGCAACAGAAGTAGGTTTGCACAACACCCCAGGCTAGATCACGGGTAGTTAATAGACGGTTCACCGGGTTCAGCGACAATGCGAACGTATCCGGCAGTCCTACGCAAATTCACCCAGTTCAGCGGCAATTGCTTGCAAGCAAGCGGACGGGAGCTGTAATTAACTACCGTCCCGTGTAATTGAAAGGGAAGGGCCGAAGCAAGCAGAGCACAGGCGTAAGAAGCCTAAGTCGGGGCGGGGGGATCCTAGAGCCCGCGCCGCAGCTTTTGACGCTCGCGGGGGGCTGGGAAGGAAGGAAGGAAGGAAGGAGACCCACCCCGCGCTGAGTCCTCTCCCTCGACCGACGAACAAAGCAGGGCCTTTGCGAGCGGCGCTTCGCCAGCAGGCCTCGGCCGCGCAGGGCCCGCGCCCCGGCCAACCGCCCGCCCTCGGCCCACCTCTACCCCGGGGAGAGTAGCTCACCACTTGGTACCGACTAACAGGCTGTTGCTGATGGTCCATCTCGGCAGCAGTGGCCGAGTGCGGCCTGGCAGCCTCGGCGCTCCCCTTCAGCTCCGGGCCTGCTGCGCTCCTCCCGTCCGGGTCTGCCTCTTTCTCCTGCTTCCTCGCTCCTGCTGTCCGGCTAGCTCCTCCCCTCGGCGGCCGCCTCCTCCGAGTCCTGGGCGCTCGCTTCCAGCGGCCGGGCGGGAGAGCGGCGGTGCGGCTTGGCCGGCAGGCTGCGGGGCGCGGCGGGGGTGAGGCGCGCGGCGGGCTGGCCGGCCGCACATCAGCGGCGAGGGCGCAGGTGAAAGTTCAGAGCGGTCTGCGGTGGGTTGAGGCGCCTCCCGCTCAGCAGCTGACGGGGAGGGGGCTTCTTTTCTTTCTCCTCCTCTTCCTTTACAGCCCTGGCCTCGTCTCCGCGCTGAGCATAAGGTCGCGTAAAATCCTGGAAAAGAGGAGGTGCAGGGGACGATCCCACTCCAGTCTCTGGAGCAGGGAAAGAGTTTTAATGCTGCCCTAAGTAGGTCTCCGTACCTAGCAGTAACTACAGTAGTCGGCCTTGGCTGGGCAGAGTTAGTTCTGGTTAGGGGGTTGGAAGGGATTCCTCCAATACTAGGGCTAAGGAAGAGGTTGGGAAATTGAAAAACCATCCAGGAAGGCAATGGTAAACCACTTCTGTATTGCTGTGAAGTAAACTGCTTGGATATGTCTCTCTAGTCACCAAAAGTTGAGCTGATTTATAGGATATTTTTTATTTATTATTTATTTATTTATTCAACTTGTATGCCGCCCATCTCCCCCAACGGGTGACTCTGGGCGGCTCACAATAAAAACACAGCTCTCACCGAGATGGCTAAAAACTATAAATAATTAAAAACTTATTAAAAAACCCTAAAAAACCTCCTCTGGTTTATGGCCTTAAAAAACCTGTAAGATGCTGGGGGGGGGGGGAGAGACATTATTATTATTAGATTAAAGATTAAATGGCCCAATCCCCTTTTTAAAAAGTCTTGAAATCCAAATAATTGAATCCTACAAGTTGTTGCACATCGGAACAAATTAAAAACAGCAACACCTGATTCTAATCAGACTGGGTGTTAGGACATTAGGTGTGGTTTGCTAACCATGATTCATGGAGTAAAGCACAACTGGGTAGGTTTGCTCAACTTGCTAAACCAAAATAAAGGAAGCTGCATGCATTTATGTGAGATGTTGACACTACCGGTTAACTTAATCAGCTTCCCCAAACCAATTTTCCATATGGTTCAAGTGAATCATTGGCTAACTGTAAGGGTTAGGGTCATGAACACAAGAAACTAAAATGTGGTTGGATAGTATGTGACTCAGTGTGGCTGCAAATATAGTCACTAGCCCCGCACAACCTATTTAACTGGACATGTGATCTGGCAGGCAGGGAAAGTTAGTTTTCTTGGAAGGCATTCCAACTACCTTTGTGATTGTCATTGGGGGGAGGCAGTTGATAATTTGAAGGGGGGAAAAATTACTTCTGGCCCTTTTTTGTCACTCATCCACAGGCAAGTGAAGGATGAACAAGAAGAATATTCTACAAATAGCATGGTTTGGGTTCAGAAAGAGTATTAATCTTATTTCAACCATTTCTGGGTTTGGATGACACTACAAGATACCCACAAGGTAAATTACTCAACGCTTAACTTTGAAAACCCAGTCCTAGATCAAGGATAATGTTTGTTTCTGAATTTGCATGACATGCTGGCTCTTTAAATGACATTTGTTTTAGAATGTACAGGTTGCCTAAGTCCCAATGACTCCGGATAGCTTACAATTAAAAAGTAAGAAAAATACTAACTCCCCCTCCCAAAAGAAAGAATAAGCAGCCCAAAGACAAACATACAAACAGAAACACCCCATCCAATAGGAGCTCAACCATCACTCTGAACCAAATCTTAGGCGGGTTTATGTGTGTGTGTGTGTGTGCGCACCTTTGAGTCAGTATTGATTCCTGGCGACTGCCTGAATAAGTCCCTGCAGTTTTCTTGGCAAGGTTTCAGAAATGGTTTGCCATTGCCTCCTTCCAATGGCTGAGAGGTACCAGCCCAAGGTCACCCAACTGGCTTTGTGACTAAAGCGGAACTAGAACTGTTTCCTGGTTTCTAGCCTGTTGCCTTAACCACTACAGCAAACTGGCTATTCTTAGGAGAATAGCCAGATCTTTAGTAGCTTCCTGAACATCATCAGGGTGAGAGCCACCCAGCTGTCTGGGGGGAATATTCTAGAGGACAGGTGCTGCAACAGAGAAAGCATGCTTCCTCAGTCCCACCAGATGATACTGCCTAATCAACAGGGCCCAAAGTACACCCACTCTGCCTGATCTCACCAGATGGAAAGAAACAACTAGAGACAAGGAGTCCTTTAAATAACCACACCTTATGGCATGAAGGTCTTTATAGGTGATAACCACTACCTTGACTTGCCCCAGGAAGCCAACCAGTAACCAGTGCAGCTCACTGAACAGTGGAGTCATATGGCATTGACAAAGCATGCCTGGTACCACTGCATTCTGGACCAGCTGTAGCTTCAACAGCAGCCCCATGCAGAGTACATTACAGTAACCCATTTGTGAGGTGACTTAATGTGTGTGAATGGGCTCTTGGCCTAGGAAAGGATGCAGCTGGCACACTAGATGTACTTGTGCAATGGCCCTTTTGGCCACAACTACTATCTGCTCTTTGAGCAAGAAGTATGAATCCAAGGCAACCTCCAAACTGTGCATCACTCTTGAATGAGGAAGTATAACCCCAACCATGACCAAAGATGGAAGTTCCCCAGACGTCCCCAGCTATTCAGTCTTGTCAGGATTAAACCTGAATCTGCCCCTCTACATCTAGAACCACAGAGCCACCAAACACTGGAATAGCACTTCAACAGTATCACTTGGGTGAAGTCAGTCAAAGCATACTATGACAAATTTACAACAAATGCTTTAAAAAAGGGGGGGGGGAATTGACTCATAATGAGCATGGACTGGGTTGTTCATACAAAGGAAGTGAGGGAAAAAGAAAAGGCTGGGGGACCCATTTTATAATATAAGGACAATGGTGGAAAAATACAATATATATTTTTTCACTAATAATCATCATTCAGTACCCATTAAACCTACTTACTCTTTACTTTTTGAAGTCCCTCTTTCTCTTACAATTTAGGACTTTCCCAAATCCTCTGCTGTTTTCTCTGAGAATGTGGTGTCATTTGGCTGCATAAGATTTATATAAACTTACATTGGGGCTCAAAACATATTTATACTGTATTCCTATGTCTTTTAAAGGAACTAGGAGCAAGAGGTCCAGCCCGCAGCCCCTCCATTGTGGGGTGCTGCAGGGTTTGGTACTTTCTCTGATCCTTTTTAACATCTACATGAAACCACTGGGTGAGATCATCCGCCACCATGGGATGAGGTATGATCAATATGCAGATGATACCCAGCTATACATCTCCGTCCCGGGTGACCTGAGTGAAGCCTTGACCACCCTGTCACAGTGCCTGGAGGCTGTGGGGGTCTGGATGGGGTGCAACAGGTTCAGCTGAACCCTGGTAAGACAGAGTGGCTGTGGATTGGAGGCCCATCTGTATCCAAGGATTTGCCATCTTTGGTTTTGGATGGGGTTGCAGTGCCCCAGAGAGACCCAGTGTCTAATCTGGGCGTCCTCATGGACTCATAACTCCTGCTGGAGAAGCAGGTGGCAGTCGTGGCCAGGAGGGCCCATGTTCAACTTTGTGTGGTGCACCAGTTATGCCCTTTCCTGGATCAGGAAGCTCTCCAGTCAGTTACTCATGCCCTGGTCATCTCATTTAGACTATTGCAATGCGCTCTACATGGGACTACCCTTGAAGAGTAACTGGAAGCTACAGCTGATTCAAAATGTGGCCGCACGAACAATCTTGGGTGCCCCTAGGATGGCACATATAACACCTTTGTTTTGGGAGCTGCATTGGGTGCCAGTTTGCTTCCAGGTCCAATTCAAGGTGTTGGTTATCACCTTTAAAGCCCTATATAGCATGGGTCCAGGTACCTGACGGACCATCTCACCCCCATTACATCAACCCATCCCATTAGGTCAGGCAGAGAGGGCATGTAGCGGACCCCATCAGTGAGAGAATGTCAGCTGGTGGGGCCCAGGAGGAGACCACCTCTGCCGTTGCCACCACCCTTTGGAATATTCTCCCCCCAGAGATGCGGTGGGCCCCTACTCTCCCAGTTTTCCGGAAAGGACTTAAGACCTGGCTCTGCCAGCTTGCATGGGGCGATAAGAGTTTTAATTAATCCTGGGGTGGCTGGTGCCCGGATGTCACTCTTGAATTATTTGCCAAATCCATCATTCTTGGAATTTATTATTTTTAAGATTGTTTTTATATTGTATTTTAATTTATTTTATCTCCTTTGTAAACTGCCCAGAGTCGCTTTTCAATGAGATGGGCAATGACAATTGTGTGTGTGTGTGTGTGTGTGTGTGTGTGTAAATAAAATAAACTAATTTAGCTTTTATATTTCATGTCTATTGTGATTTTTCACTGGATATTTTTACTTTAATCTATAAGTGCCCAGAATAGACAGTGTATAAACTATGTAAATAGATAAACATTCATAGTCTTAATGTTGGAAATATAGGAAAGTGGTGTTGGGGTTCTGAAATGTTACTACAAAAACTATGAGGAGGAGAGAGGATTCATTCCTACCTCATGGAGAGCCATGAGAAGAGAAGAAAATGAGGGAAACAGGAAAAAAGGCGGGATCCAAGCCCCTCCCACACAAAGCAGCAAAGCTAGGCTGCAGCGAAGCCGCCCCTCCCTTTGTGCTCGTGTGAGACAGGCTTGGTTGAAACCCCATATTTTCCAACACCCCTTCTTTTCAACCTTGCAGGTCTTCGTGTCCTACAATATTTAATTTTTCTCTTAGTTCCTGATAATTGGATCTCGACAACGGCTTTGTGAAGATGTCCACTGCCATGTTTCCTGTGGGACGGTAGTCTAGTTTGATTAACCCTTGTTGTTGCAACTCTTTTACCACATGATACTTTACATCAATGTGCTTAGTTCTCCCACCTACTTTCTCTGACTGTGAAAGTCTGATGCAAATCTGATTATCTTCAAAGATTTGTATAGGGGTTGGTTCATCTATATCCATGTCTGCAAGCAATAATCTAAGCCACATACTCTGCTTCTGCAGAGGACTGTGCTATTGTGCTTTGCTTGTGACTTCCCCAGCTCACTGTTCCACCCCCATAGAAAAATACATAACCACTAGTGGACTTATGGTCAGCAATGTTTTCTGCCCAGTCTGCATCTATGAATCCCACTAGTCTAGGATTCTCAGTGGCAGGCAGTTTTAGTTTTAGGTGTGTGGTCCCCTTTAGGTACCTTCCACCCTCTTGACACCAGTCCAGTCTCTCTGTGTGGGCGTGCTTGTCTTTCTGCTTAGAATGCCCACTGCAGCTGCGATGTCTGGTCTAGTGGTGGTGGCTAGATACAACAATTTTCCTATGGCATGTCTATATTCATTGTTCTCTGGTAGGAGGTTGCTGGGTTCTTGTTACTTGTGGAAAGCTGTCTCCATCGGTGTAGGTGCAGGATTGGCATTTTGCAATCCTAAGCTTTCCAACAGTTCTAGAATCTTTTGGTTCTGACTTAGAAGAAAGCCCCCATCTTCTTCTCTCTCAATCTGTATTCCTAAGTAGTAACTGGCATTGCCCAGATGCTTCACTTCTACTTCTCTATTTAGTTGAGAAACAATATCATTAAAGTCCCTCTTGTTATTGTGGCAAACCATTAAATCATCCACATAACAAAGTTTATACACATCCCTCCCATTTCTGTGTCTTGTGTATAGGCAGGGATCAGCTTTTCCTTGAACAAAACCCTGGTCAAGAAGTATTTGGTTTAACTTCTTGTTACACGCTCTGGCCGCCTGCTTCAGGCCATAAATCCCCTTCTGAAGCTTGCAAACAAGATGCTTGGTATTGGGATTAGTGAAGCCTGGATGCTGTGTCATGTAAAGTTCTGCTATCTCCCCATGTAAAAATGCAGTTTTAACATCTAAGTGTTTGACATCCATGTTCCTGGATGCTGCTAGCCTTAGAAGCATTCTAATTGTGCTGTGTTTCACAACAGGAGCAAAACATTCATCACAGTCCTGTCCATATTCCTGTGAGTAGCCTTTTGCTACCAATCTGGTCTTGTACCTTTGTACTTCGCCATTCTCATCTTGTTTTGCCTTGAACACCCACTTACAACCTATGGCCTTCTTGCCTTTTGGTAGTTTAGTTAAAGTCCATGTTTTGTTTTTGTACAGAGCATCTAGCTCCTCCTGTGCTGCCCCTTTCCACGTACTTGCATCATCTGCTGGCATTTGCAGCACCTCATTCCACAATGCAGGTTCGCTTAGTAGCAATGACCTTGCAAGGTAGGTAAGTCTGTCAGCTGGAACTCCTTTGTTGGGTCGTGATGAGCGTCTCAGAGCAGGTTCAGGAGCGACGACTGGTGATTCACCCTCTTCTGCATCCTCGGCTGCCTCATCTGTCTCTGGTGGAGTCTCTTCCTGGACTTCCATCTCCCTCTCGGTTGGTGTGGTTGTGTTTTCTGGTGTCAGACTGAACATCTCAGGCTGGTAACTGCTGCTGCTGGTTTCTCCACAGTCATTATCCATTTGAGTGCAGCAGCCTCTCCCCCTCTCATCAAAGTATACCACTCTGCATATGCTGACTCTTCCCGTCTTTGGGTTCAGGATTCTGTATCCCTTGCTTCCTGGAGCATAGCCAATCACGACGCCTTCTTAAGCTCTAGGGTCTAGTTTGGATCTCCTTTCTTTTGGTACGTGGGCATAGGCTTTAGATCCAAATACTCTTAAATGTTTGACACTTGGTTTTTGCCCATGCCAAAGCTCAAAAGGTGTTACCTTATTGGCTCTGGTTGGCAATGTATTTTGCAAGTATGTGGCTGTGATAATAGGATCTGCCCAGTATTTGTCAGGTAGATCTGCCTCTAACAGCATACACCTTACCATGTCCATCAATGATCTGTTCTTTCGTTCTGAGACTCCATTACTCTCTGGCATGTAAGGAGTGGTTAATCTGTGCTCTGTGCCTAATTCTGTTAGGTATGTCTGCATGGTGTTAGAAATGAACTCACCACCTCTGTCACTTTGAAGGGCTTGAGGGGTCCGGTTGAATTTATTCCTTACCATAGCAACGTATGTCTTCAGCATATCCCTAGTTTGGGACTTTTCCTTAATCAGGTAGGTTACACGATACCTGGAAAAATCATGTATAAAATATATTATGTATTTGTTTCCACCTGCTTATCCTCAAAGAGGTCCACATAAATCAGTGTGGATAAGCTGAAGTGGTTTAGTTGCACACCTTTCACTTTGTTTGGGTATGGCAGGCCTTGTTGCCTTTGTTCTGATGCAAACTACACACTTTGACTGGTATTTTTCACGATTGCTTAGTTCAAGGTCTCTTACCATATTTTCCTTCTTCATTCTAAAAACTGCATCAAAGTCCCTGTGTGCAAACTGCTTGTGTTATATGGTGGCGCTGATGTCCTCCTTTCTCTGCTGCTGTTGGCAGGTGAGGCTGATATCTGAGGGCGGCTGTTCACAGTTTACCTGGTACACTCAATTGTTCTCAAAGCCTGTAACATAAATCTGGCTACCACTGGTTACTTCACATGTTCTATTGGCTTTAAACATTACATTGAAACCTTTTCTGTTTAATGATTGCACACTCAGCAAATTGGTTGTCAATCATGGTACATAATATGCATCTGTCACTCTGAGGTCTTTGTATTTTTCTCCATTAAAACATCTCAAGGGTATTTTGCCTTTTCCTCTTATTGAGATGGAATTCCCATGAGCAAGAGCAATGTTCCCTTGTGGCTCTTCATTCAGTTCACTAAAGTTATCTCTTCCCACAAAGATATTGGCTTGCACCTGAATCTAAGATCCATTGACTTTTGATTTCATTATAATTAGCTGCAAGAGCATTTTCTGCTCTGAAAGCTATATGCAAAGCTAATTTTTCTTTGGAATGCCTTCCTTTTGAAAAATCCTTTTTGTCTCTGCTTTTACAAAATCTAGCTATGTGCCCTGGTTTGTTGCAGGAATGACAAACAATGGGCTTATTGTTGTGCTGATGAGCAATCAATGGCTTCTGCTCACATTTTCCTTTTTCTGCCAGGTAACCCATGTCTTTTGTTGACTTTTTATGGAAATACAAACAATTTTTCTGTTTCCTCTCTTCACTTCTAATTGCTCCAAACAATTGAGACAAATTCATCCCTTGTAAATTCTGCGCTGGTAATATTTGTCAGGTAATAAGCTTAATAGAAAAGCCATTTTTAGTCTTTCATTCATGAGATTTTGAATTGCCCTCAGCCTTTCAAAGATAGACTGCATTCTCAATAAATACTCGTTAATACCCTCATCTTCTAAAAAACTAGACGCAATCAGTTCCCTCAGTAACGAAATGATCTTCTGATCATCATTTTCCAAATATAATGTCCTCAGGTTCTCAATCATTTCTTTGGCAGTGGGAAGAGCTTTTATTTCTGCCAGTCTGTGATCAGGTAGTGAACTAGAAATTAAAATCATGGCCCTTTTGTTTTTTTGTTCCCGTAATCTCTTGGCCTCCTCAGAATCCCCTGGTTGTGGTTGAGGGGAATCTAAACAATCTAGGCTGTCCCGAAAGTCCAATCGTAGCCTTAGTCTGTATAGCCAAGCTGAAAAATTATCTTCATTCAACTTTGGGATGGGGGGAAGCCCCCTCTCCCTCTCCATTGTTAAGAGGAGAGAAAAAGGAAAAAAAAAAAAATCTGAACTGAGCCTTTTTAAAAATGTGCAAGCAGTTTCTTGGCTGTAAGACCAAAGAAACCTCCTGGGCTGATACGCTGGGCCCATAACCCAATGTTGGGGTTCCTCATGGAGAGCCATGAGGAGAAGAGAAGGAAAATGAGGGAAACTGGAAAAAAGGTGGGATCCAAGCCCCGCCCACACAAAGCAGCAAAGCTAGGCTGCAGCGAAGCCGCCCCTCCCTTTGTGCTTGTGTGAGACAAGCTATTTTCCAACAAGTAGCACCCATAGAAAACACGTGCAGGTAGAAAATTCTGCTGTTCAGGATTCCTTTTATTTTATTCCATGGATTAACAATCTGGTTCCAATAAGTAATAGTTTCCCTACTGCATCTATAGGCTTCCTGCTCCATCTGACTTTAACATTTTGTGTGTGTGTGTATATATATTTATTTAAGTAAAACAAATCAGGAGGCTACAATGTTTGATCTGTATTTCCCTAAATGCCTATAGCTCCCTTTAGATGCAAGTAGCATCCAGACACCTGATTACATATTGCTTTGAGATAGTTTAACCATGGTTTATTAATATTTCCTACAGGGGAATAAAGCCCAGAAGAGTTAAAGATGCAAAGTGGGTAGGGCTGTCATTGATGACACATTTGGGACTGTCCCCCCGCCCCCACCTTGGGTTCCTGCAGGAGAATTTAGAATCATTTCTTTCATTTTTATATTTCTACTCCAGTTTGGGTCTGATTCCTGCTTGAAAATGGCAAACAACCTTGCTGGTGGATACTTCTAAATGAGCTTCAGGAGCTATACAATTTTAGGATTGGAGGTTCCCAAGCATGCTCTAAATCTGAAGCCCTAAGGTCTCATGGGCCTGTCAGAATAGGGGAAGGCTGGAAATCTGAATAGTTTGTTCATTCCAAGAATCAGTTATACTTAATGCTGCTGCTGTGCTTTGACGTGAATAGTTGTTTATACCAGCTGCTGTCTCTCCTAACTGTGGGGCTAATGGAGTTAATTCTCTTCTCCATCTAACTTCAGAAATCCTTATTTACACCTAGCAACACTCTGTTTACCATAGTTCCAAAGGTCTGTACTCATGGAAGCAGCTATTTTATAGTCACTTATAAGTAACTATTTGAGGTAGGAGGTGATGGAAAATTGTTAGGTCACCTCTCAGAGAAAAGGGTTTTGTTTTTTTTTGCCACCCACTCCACTGTCCTACACATTTGCTTTGTTCAAGGCTGCAAAGCACATTCATTTAGTTCTTCCTTTGTAATGTAGGCATGGATATTTCCTCCAGTTGCTTGCTGGCTTCAGTGACATTTGAATGTTAAGACCTGAGTTGTTTTTTTTTTAAACTATACTGCTAGAATGGACCAATTGAAAGGTTTTTAGTGTAGGAAACAATATAATCCCTTTTAATTATCTAAGCAGATAATGGTGCTCAAAGCTAAAGAATAGAGGAGAGCTATTTTCACTATATATCTGTATGGGGTCACCAATTACACCTCCAGTTCCTTCACAGGTACAAATGAAATTTTCAGCCATATATAAGGTACATAGAATTATATAAATAGTTCAGAAATTACAAGTCTGCCATGATAATCTGTGGAAAGGCTACAGATTACTGATTGAAGTTCATATTTGCATCAGAAGGCCCAAGGTTTAATCCCTGATATCTCCAGGTAGGACTGGGAAAGTTTTTAATATACAACAGTTTTCCTCCTTTTCTAAGCAGTGACCTGGTTCATGTAACATATTATGTCATGATGTCTAGCATACTGTATAGACCAGTCCTAGAACATAGGTTAAGTTATTCAACTTTGTACCCATGATTTGTTTTAAGTTAATTATTATCCAGCATGTTATCTGAATCTGGACTAATGGGTCTAATTCACAAGGAGAGAAAGAGGGGGAACAAAATTGTGATTGCAAAGCATTCATTCCTGCAGCAGCATCTCTTTTCTTCCCACTTGTTTGTCATAGAAAAACAAAACAATACAAAACAGGTAATGCTGACCAACTCAGCAAAGGTAGTAAACCAGCAAACATACAGCTTAGCATGCAAACATATTCTGTGGTTCGATTGACACATCATACTAAGCTGCCATTTGATAACCATCATTTATTACCACATTCTAAGCCATAAACTATGGTTTATAAAACACAGTAGCTGAACTGTACCACCCACTCAGCCCAAACTAAACAAATCACATCGTACCTCATTTTTCCCCACAGCCATTTGACATACAGAACCTGATCAGATGGGCAGACTGTATTTCACTTCAATAGTAGCAGCTTCCTTGATGCATCTAAGATGAAAACCAACCATAAAATTTGTATATTGCCCTACAACATCTTTCAGTTATGTCCTTCCTGTGCCTGAAACAAATCCAAGATACCAAAGTAATGCATGCTGTGATGTGATGCCTCTAGCTTGGCCCTGTTGCATAGTCTTTCTCAATCTCAATGGCTTACAAGAAGTTGAGAAAAAGAGGTTAAGTGAACTAGCCAGCCCTCACACCCAGGAAGTAAGTCATGTGGATGAGTGACTCAAAAGTATGGAAATGGCTAAAACATTAGAAGAAATGGCAGAACAGTTACTGCCCTTTTCCTGCCCTACCATTAAGCCTGAGAAGTTCTCTCTCACACACACGCTTGCTCTCATTCATTCATTCATTCGACTGGTTACGGGAGGCATAAGCATCTCTTCCTAACCATGATGATGCCAAAATAATGAAATGTGCATTCTAACAGCATGATTCAACCTCTGCTCTTTCATTGTGCATGTGTCATCTACACACAAGAGTTGAAGCTTGCATTGTGATATTTTGACAGACCTTTTACATACCAACCCCTTCCTGCCCCCGCCACAGGAGAGGAACATATTATGTGGCATTAGGTAATGGGTAAATATCCTTGAATAACAGAAAAAGAAATACTTGACATTTGTATTAATCTGAAATTCTGTGTTTCTGAGCATTCGTTAATGGATCAAGGATGTTTTATCAGCATTGTTGTGGTACCTATCTGTGTATTTAACAGTAGAGAGTTTTTGATAGATGAAGTATGTATGTATGTATGTATTTATTTATACAATTTATACAGAAGTAGCTGAAACCATAACATATCCTGAAATGTAATGGGAAGCACCATAGTAATCAGACTGGCTTCCTAAAGTTCTCATCTCTAGATAATGGATAAGTCAGCTGTGTTTCTGGAAAACTACTAAACATGTTTTTTTTAAAAAAATAAAAACCCATTTTTTATAAATACTGAAGAATTAGTCCAAACTCTTACAACTGAACGTATATTTTAACTACATTGCTTTTTTCTGCCTTAGATAATAGTGCCAATCCATTTTGAAGGATGAAACTACACCTACTTTACTGCTAATACATAACTACTACAGATGTTACCCAACTAAGGCTACATTATGGTGATGATACTAAATGAACAGCTATGTTACATCGGTTTAAATGAGAATCTCCTGCTGCATGTTTATGTTACTTCTGCAATTTGTGTATCTGTTGTGACTTTTACAAAAACGAAATCAATATTTTAAAAATCATATGGATTTCATATAGGTTCTTTGATATAGCAGTTGAACCAAACACTTAAGCATATTTGTTTTGAAATATACGCACAGTAGGGTTACATGAAAGGGCAAATCAGACACTGGTTAGATATAGCAAAACTTTATGGTTGACAGCAGACAGCTGGGTAGGCATCTAATTACCAAGCAACTCTGTCCTTGAAGCCTGTACAGCTGTTTTCATATAAACAGAAAAGAGAGGTCTTTAACAGTACTACTGAAGATAATTTGTGTGGAGGTTTTTTCAGCTAGGATATAGTTCCCTTGCAAACATTGATATTTTGTGTGTTAATGCTCAGCTCCTTCCCAAATAGAAGATTCAATATTCTTGATAAATTGTGCCTTGCTTACAGTACATTTGAAGTTCTTTCTTGTAGTACTCAAGGCAGCCTAATTTTGTTTCTGAAACCAACTGCATCACATCAGTACCACAGTTGTGGGGGGGGGGGGGACACCAGAAAGTATATTTATACTGGAAAAAACATAGAACACATTGAAATATTAAAATACATAAAAATGCAACCATCCTCTTCAATGAAAATTTTAGAATTCACAAATACCTAAAAGTATCAGGTTAAAATAATGGAGAAGGGATGAAACAGCCGTTGAGATAGAAATTTTGAAATCTATTTCTCCTTTCCTGGCATTAAAAATTTGGTAGTCTTTTTGTGGAATGTATTTTGCAGATTGTAAAAGAAGGTATTAAACTGTAAATTATGGCAGGGCATTTTATTAGATGGTGATTGTAAAAGAGCAAATTGAAAATCAATCAGTGCCAATATGCCCTTTAAGAATGTCATTAATATATGTGAGAAGAGCTCCGCCCTCCCTTGTATGTAACAGCAAGCTTGCTGTGTCATACATTTAGTGTGGACAAAAGAAAAAAAAATGACTTGGTTTTCATTCAACACTTTGCACTAGAAATTACACAGCTAACTGAAGAGATGCATTCCATAACAGCATGTATTTTATACGGAGGGCACATTCCCAATCAAGTTCAATTTCTGACATCTCCAAGGACAGCTGGAGTCCTATCCCTTACCTATAATTCTGAGAATTGCTGCAAATAAGAATTACGAAATTATGCCAGTATTCAGGTCAAGTATAAGGTGGATTCCTACTTTCCTTTCTGATTCCAAAGTTATAAGAAGCTCCAGACAAATCAAAGGGCTATTTTACAAGGTGTGTTTAAAGTTTTTTGTAGCCATTCTACTACTTCTAGAAAATGTAGTGTCAGAAGCTTACTACAAATGTTAAACTTGAAAAAAATAAATAAAACAAGACCTTCCAGGTAGCTCACTTAATGTGTGCCTTCTGTCTAGGAGTGCAATTGCTTTCAGATAAGGGGGAAGGAGGAATTTAGTATTGTTGGGTAACTCTTGAGTACTAGCTTTTTTAAAGCTGAGTTTGCATTCTATTTCTGGGTATCCACATAAATGAGTGCCCAGATAGGGCTGGAAATATCTGGAAGAATATCATTTTTCCTAAAAATCTCTAGGTTTCAGTGTCTGCTGATATTAGTAGGCTTCTTTTTGCTCTTCAGGATAGATCAGGTTCTCCCACTGGTAAGTTCACAGATCAATGCTGGAATGAATTCTCTCATCTCTGGAGAAAACAGGTGACATTCACCTTCAAAATCTTAAAACAAAATAAAAACAAATGTAAACACCAGTTGTAATAAGGGCATGCTTATTTATTACTCAGATTATCACAGAGAGGATTCTGTATAAAGAGCAGAGCGCAACAAGCCTTCAACATGCAGTATATGGTATATGCTCTTTTATCTCATTCATATACCAATTACAAGAGCACTGAATATATAAATCTTTGTTGTAGTTTTTGCAATATTCTTCCTTTGTTTTGGTCTGAGATAGAAATCAGTTTGTGTTCTGAGAACGATCTTGGAATGATGTATTATAAAACTAAGTAAGCCAGGGGTCTACGTCTACTGTTTTGTACCGGTCCTATGATCATTGTTATTGCCTTGGTAATTAACATCTGTTGTAAAAAAATTGTTTATTGAAAATGACATGGACAGGTCAAAAAATTGATATTGAGAAGTACTGATAAGTTGTTGGTGAATTCCAGTTGATAAATGTTAGTGAAGGACATCCGAGAATCTGATCTGTAGCTAAGGAATGCTAAGCACAAATGGGAACAAGCTCCCTAAGTGGACTATTAATGATAAAAGACCTACAAATGAGAAAACTGTACTGAACTAGTGAGATCTTGAGAAGCAGCAGGCCCCAACACTAGAAGGGTCTTGATAATAAGGAATTTCAGCACAGCCCCAGAAATGGAATAATCTTGGAAGCCAGAGGCAACAGGAAGAAGGAAGACCGTTGCACAACGTCTTTTTTAAATGTGTGGGATTTGACTGGGTTGAGAAATCTTAATTGCTAGAAAAGGGAATCTTAAGTGAAACAAGCTATAACCAAGAATATATGCTCTACCTCCCACTGGCCTTTCACAAAGCACTGATGTTCTGGTTGGTCCCTTGGGCATCAG
The DNA here is from genome assembly GCA_030867105.1 of Liasis olivaceus. Lineage (NCBI taxonomy): Eukaryota > Metazoa > Chordata > Lepidosauria > Squamata > Pythonidae > Liasis > Liasis olivaceus. The sequence continues at coordinate 23,177,963 of CM061352.1, forward strand.
GAAGCCAGGTGAGCCCATCTTTAGGGGCTTTGATAGGTATCTGATGTGATGCATTTTGTAGACTTTTGTTCCAATAATTTTGTATGTTGTTTTTAATTCTGACTTTAGCCACCCAAGATTGCATTTGCAAGCTAAGAACCATATAAATTGAGTGTCTGAATAAATGAATAAATTATTCCAGGTTCTTTTGAAAAACTAATGCTTTATTCTCTCAAAAAAATAATTCTAAGTAGTATCTAATTCTGTTCACCTAGAAAAGTTGTCCTTCCGGTTAAAGAAGATTATAAACACAGTTGCATTTGAAGATTTATTTTTCTCTTCAGAAGTTGTATTAAAACCAGTAATAACAGGTTAGCCTTAACATTTAAGCAAACCTCAGGAACATAAGGCTGGTATTAGCAGAGGGATAATCTAGCAGTGGATAGATAGGACGGTGCTACAAAAGCATACTTAACCATATATTTCCAAAGACATATGAACAGCACCTCACATCACACAATGCAAAGCTACATTATTATTCTGTAGCAAACTGGTTTGCTGTGATTTTATTCTTTTATTCTTTAAACTATTATTTTTTTCTACTCTACCCTGCCTTGAGAGCTTCCAAAACCAAAGGAAGAAGACCAATAAAGGAGTGTGACTTGAAAATACAAGGGCGATGAACTCATTAAGTTGAAAGATATTCACATTCCAGTTTTCCCCACCTCCACCCCCACCCCAAAAGACAACTTTTGGTCAAGGATCCGCTAAGATTCTAATTGAGGGGAGAAGGAAACATATTAGACTGTTTTCTTTTGCCATTCAGTTACAAAAACCTATAAACATGAATCATTAACTATGCTCTCCACTCTGAACTGGATTAACAGGAAAAGGAAGCTGCAATGATCTTTGCTGAAGAGATATCTTTGGACAGTTCTGATTTCCTCAGTTGAAATCTCTGTGCTATGACACATGAAAGGAAGCTAATGCCAACAGTAATTGGGTAGGGCTGTAGCTTAGTAAACTGAAGGGGAACTGCCACTTTGGCAGCTCTAACTATTACAGATGGTTAGTGCTTTTGTTGAGTGTACATGTACCAACATGAGACAAGATATTTTGAAAGCTAGAAAACTTGTAAATTTATATGTAAGTGTTCTTTAAATTCATTACCACATTCGGTTAACAATGAAATATTGAACTCACTTAATCTAAAAAGTAGCAGTTTGATTTGCCTAGCTACTTTGTGACATTTTTGATAGACTTACTTGCTTACTTGGAATCACGGAGTATCTCTGAATGTAATGTTATCTCCTCACAGAAACTAAAGTTCTATAATTAGCTGAACTGCATGTTTAGTTCACTGTAACCCAAGAGTTCTTATTTCAGATTACAGTGCAGAAGATTTTTCAATAAGCATTAACTGCTGGGACTGATAATCATTGGCTTCCTATGATAATTAAACAAACAGGGTGTGAGTTCATGGTTATGTCATCTAAACATAAGCACAGGATACAAGCATAGGAAACTGATGGTAACACATACAGGTCAACCTTGAATTTTGCAGATCCTGAAACATTATTTAATTTGCAAGTCCAAAAGTAATTGAAGAATACTTCAAGAATATTACAGAATGTCCAGAGACTTAAAAAGTGTTAGTCGTATAGAAGAGTTGTAGAATAGCTCACTGCAGTTGGAAAGGTTGACCATGGGTCTGGTAAAGGACAAAGATGAATCTTGCTGTTTAATCAGTTCCTGATTAAAAGTTAAAATCTCCTAAGGAATATAACTGGGAATTTTTCATAAAAATCAATACAACTTTTCTACCTAAACTTTAATCAAATGGTTGCCTAATGAGGGCTGTGCACACGTGAATATGAAACAAAGAGTTGAGATCTGTAGTGCGCTGGCAAATGTTTAAGAAACGGCTCTGCTGGCTCCATTGCCACCACTTCACTGCACTGCTAGCTATGGAAAAGCAGATCAGCACACTGGGCATAGTGGGTCAACTCTGCTCTCAACCAGCTTGCAGAATTTAATAACTGGCTAACACAAACTGGTGTGAACCAACTCTAGAACACCACTGGTTGAGAGGGACAGAAAACAGGGCCAGGACAGTGGAAATTAGAATTAAGTGTTCAGAATGAAGAGCAAAATCAATGTTCATGTAATATTGTTGCCCCCCAGTTGTGATAGAGACATGTATTCTGATCTTTGTATTGCATATTTGCATCATTCAAGGATTTTTATGGTGAAATCTTACTTTATAGCTTAGTCCCCAATGCTCACCTATGGATACCAATATATCTCCTGACAGTTCCTTTGACACTAGAAAGATTCAATTCCCTACCTGATTTTAAAAAAGAAAAGAAAAGAATGCAATAACAGGCTGCAAAACAAAGCTCCAGCCCCAAATATTTATTTCTAAAAAGAAGTGCTTTATTTAGAAATATACCCACCTGATCTAAAACTTTTAGGAAAGAAGGAGGAGCCAGAAGGCTCCTTTCTCCCAAAAGATACAACATTTTGATGTGTTATTGCTGTTGCTTTACAACTATCACCATGACTGTTAAGATTTCAGAATTAATATTTCCTCAGAGATTCTTGAAAGAATCAGAATGAACTGGCAATAGCACATTCTTCATACAGGAAGTCATTAGTCATGAATGACACACGCAATTATTCCTTTTTTTTTTTAAATTAAAATGCCCTAATTTTCTTAAATTGTTTTAGCATTTTATTAACTACTTGAAGTACTCCTTGGCTCCTGCTCTTTCTCTCTCTTCCTGTAGCCTAGTTTCCATTATATTCTTTGAAAGACAGATTTATCTATATATCCAGCCTGGGCCAATTTCTTAGTTATGCCTAATGACTAAGACAAGTATGATATTACTGTATCCTGAGAAGTTGCACTATTTCCTTGTTGCTCATTCATTTCAAAAATGTATCTTATTACGAATATTTATCAAAAATATAGGCCAATCATAGTTAAGGCATACACTGAATAACAATGTTTGAGCTCCCTCTTGTGGAAGTATAGGAATATAAGCTAACACAATCCCCACAATTTCTATAGACCAGTGTTGTCCAAACTTGGCCATGGCTGGCTGGGGAATTCTGGGAGTTGAAGTCCACTCATCTTAAAGTGGCCAAGTTTGGACAACACTGCTATAGACCATATCATAAGGAGTTAAATACAAGAGTAAATTTATGTACATATACTTAGATTTTTTCTTTCATAATCACAAAACTAAGTTTAATTCAGTCAATAACATTAAAATCACCACTCTGTGCAAACAATGACATTGAGGATTGCTGAAGAATATAAACCCTGAGAATGTTCTCAAAAGCATACCATGTAATCAACAAGGACAAATAGTAAGAAAATAAATTCCCTTGCATTTTCCAATAAAATTAGCTTTTTAAGGATATATTACTCCTATCACACAATGAGAGTTAAAATCACTTGTTCTCATGCCAATCATAACATAAGTTATCAGTTGAAAGATAAGGGATGAATGAGTTTATACATTACAAAACATGCTTAAAAAAATGACTTGCAAACCCAGCCATTGTCTGTAAATCACATTTATAGCTTAGCATGTTGCACACATTCAATCAAAATCAATTATAAAAACTACCAATATCTTGTTAGATTTGTGTAGGCTTATAATAGCATCACCCCTTCATGGATCACTGCCTTGTCGTGGCGAAGGGGCTTGTGTAACTCAGTGAAGCCATGAGCTATACCGTGCAGGGCCACCCAAGACGGACAGGTCATGACAGAGAGTTCTGACAAAATGTGGTCCACTGGAGAAGGAAATGGCAACCCACTCCAGTATCCTTGCCAAGAAAACCCCATGGACAATGTTAAAAGGCTAAAAGATATGACGCCGGAAGATGAGCCCCTCAGGTCGGAAGGTGTCCAATATGCTACTGGGGAAGAGCGGAGGGCAATTCCAAGTAGCTCCAGAAAGAGTGAAGCGGCTGGGCCAAAGCCGAAAGGACGTTCAGCTGTGGATGTATCTGGAAGCGAAAAGAAGGTCCGATGCTGTAAAGAACAATATTGTATAGGTACGTGGAATGTAAGATCCATGAACCAAGGCAAGCTGGATGTGGTCAAACATGAGATGACAAGATTGAACGTCGACATCGTGGGAATCAGCGAATTGAAATGGACGGGAATGGGTGAATTTAATTCAGGTGACCACTATATCTACTACTGTGGGCAAGAAACCCTTAGAAGAAATGGAGTTGCACTCATAGTCAATAAGAGAGTGGGAAAGGCAGTAATGGGGTACAACCTCAAAAACGACAGAATGATCTCAGTGCGTATCCAAGGAAAACCATTCAACATCACGGTAATCCAAGTCTATGCCCCAACCACTGATGCCGAAGAAGCTGAAGTTGACCAGTTCTATGAAGACCTACAAGACCTTCTAGAACTAGCACCAAAAAAAGATGTCCTTTTCATCATAGGGGATTGGAATGCTAAAGTAGGAAGTCAAGGAGTAATCGGAATAACAGGCAAGTTTGGCCTTGGAGTACAAAATGAAGCAGGGCAAAGGCTAATAGAGTTCTGTCAAGAGAACAAGCTAGTCATAGCAAACACTCTTTTCCAACAACACAAGAGACGACTCTACACATGGACATCACCAGATGGTCAATACCGAAACCAGATAGATTACATACTTTGCAGCCAAAGATGGAGAAGCTCTATACAGACGGCAAAAACAAGACCAGGAGCTGACTGTGGCTCAGATCATGAGCTTCTTACTGCAAAATTTAGGCTTAAATTGAAGAATGTAGGGAAAACCACTAGACCACTCAGGTATGACTTAGATCATATTCCATGTGAGTACACAGTGAAGGTGATGAATAGATTTAGAGGATTAGATTTGGTAGACAGAGTGCCTGAAGAACTATGGACGGAGGTCTGTAACATTGTACAAGAGGCAGCATCTAAAACCATCCCAAAGAAAAAGAAATGCAAGAAAGCAAAATGGCTGTCTGATGAGGCTTTACAAATAGCTGTGGAAAGAAGGAATGCAAAAAGCAAGGGTGAAAGGGAAAGATATAAGCAACTGAATGCAGATTTCCAGAGAATAGCAAGGAGAGATAAGAAGGCCTTCTTAAATGAACAATGCAAAGAAATTGAAGAAAACAATAGAATGGGGAAGACTAGAGATCTCTTCAAGAAAATTGGAGATATCAAAGGAACGTTTAGTGCAAAGATGGGCATGATAAAGGACAAAAAAGGCAGGGACCTAACAGAAGCAGAAGAGATTAAGAAGAGGTGGCAAGAATACACAGAAGAACTATACAAGAAAGATCTTAATGTCCCTGATGTCCATGCTGGTGTGGTCACTGACCCTGAGCCAGACATCCTAGAGAGTGAAGTCAAGTGGGCCTTAGGAAGCATTGCTAACAACAAAGCTAGTGGAGATGACAGTATTCCAGCTGAGTTATTTAAAATACTAAAAGACGATGCTGTTAAAGTGCTGCACTCAATATGCCAGCAAGTTTGGAAAACGCAACAGTGGCCACGGGATTGGAAAAGGTCAGTTTACGTTCCAATTCCAAAGAAGGGCAATGCCAAAGAATGCTCAAACTATCGCACAATTGCACTCATTTCACATGCTAGCAAGGTTATGCTCAAAATCCTACAAGCTAGGCTTCAGCAGTATGTGAACCGAGAACTACCGGATGTACAAGCTGGGTTTCGAAGAGGCAGAGGAACTAGAGATCAAATTGCCAACATTCGCTGGATCATGGAGAAAGCACGAGAGTTCCAGAAAAGCATCTACTTCTGCTTCATTGACTATGCAAAAGCCTTTGATTGTGTGGATCACAACAAACTGTGGCAAATTCTTAAAGAGATGGGGATACCAGACCACCTTACCTGTCTCCTGAGAAATCTGTATGCGGGCCAAGAAGCAAGAGTTAGAACCGGTCATGGAACAACCGATTGGTTCAAAATAGGGAAAGGAGTACGACAAGGCTGTATACTGTCACCCTGCTTATTTAACCTATATGCAGAGTACATCATGAGAAATGCCAGGCTGGAAGAATCACAAGCCGGAATTAAGATTGCAGGGAGAAACATCAATAACCTCAGATATGCAGACGATACCACCCTAATGGCAGAAAGTGAAGAAGAACTAAAGAGCCTCTTGATGAGGGTGAAAGAGGAGAGTGCGAAAGCTGGCTTGAAACTCAACATTAAAAAAACGAAGATCATGGCATCTGGACCCATCAATCCCTGGCAAATAGAAGGGGTAGAAATGGAAGCAGTAACAGACTTCATTTATTTGGGCTCCAAGATCACCGCAGACGGAGACTGCAGCCATGAAATTAAAGACGCTTGCTCCTTGGGAAGAAAGCTATGGCAAACCTGGATAGCATATTAAAAAGCAGAGACGTCACCTTGCCGACAAAGATCCGCATAGTCAAAGCTATGGTTTTTCCAGTAGTAATGTATGGCTGTGAGAGCTGGACCATAAAGAAGGCTGAACGCCGAAGAATTGATGCCTTTGAACTGGGGTGCTGGAGAAGACTCTTAAGAGTCCCCTGGACTGCTAGGAGGTCAAACCAGTCAATCTTAAAGGAAATCAACTCTGATTGCTCATTGGAAGGATTGATAATGAAGCTCAAGCTCAGATACTTTGGTCACCTAATGCGAAGAGAGGACTCTTTGGAAAAGACCCTGATGCTGGGAAAGATGGAAGGCAAAAGGAGAAGAGGATGGCAGAGGATGAGATGGCTAGATAGCATCACTGAAGCAATGAGCATGAAATTGAGCAAACTGAGGGAGGCAGTGAAAGATAGGAAGGCCTGGCGCAATATGGTTCATGGGGTCACGAAGAGTCGGACACGACTTAACGACTAAACAACAACAACACACACACAGAGACGCATATATTGTAAACCAGAGAGTCTACCTAATGTTTAATGCATGATATGTGATACATTTAGATGTTGAGTAATGTTTTTCTTTTGCTCTGTCTAGATTTTATTAGTTCTGTGTTTTCACTATTTGTTTACCTTTTGCAATTCTGTTTATTTTTTGTAATTTTCTTATACATTAAAATTTAAAAAAATAAAAATAAAAAAACAGGATTTTGAATAAGCCTTGGCTTTTGTTTCATAGAAGATTATGATCTGCTGCAATATTCTGTTACATGATGTACTTGTACAGAATTATATTTAGTATTTCTAAGTAAATATTTAAAATAAATTAAGACTCAATTAGTTAATTAAGATAGTTAATATTTGCTGCTGAAATGTATATAACAGTATTGTATTGCAGATCAGTGCAATTATTTTTCTAATGCATGCCTTTGCTTAAGTTAGCACTGATTCACTAATTCATACCTCAGATTCAGAAACCTAGTTAAGAATGTTACTGTGTCATTAGAAGGAAACAGAAGTGAACCAAAGGTAAGCTGCTAAAATGCTAGGAGAGAGGAAAGCAAGACAGTCAGTTTACTCTCTCTTTATAAACAAGTATCTTTTCAGTCTAGAAGTGCTGAAGTAAAAGGAATTTTGTCAAAGAGTGAGTAATTGCTAAATTATAATAACCCAAATATGCATTTGGTATTTGAAAGTAAGCAATATCATGTTAATATATCAGCAGTGCTATGAAGAGCCTTTTCAAGTATCTGGACTTCAAACATAACCTTAATTCTATCTAGATTTCCAACTTCAAAATTCAGAATTAAGCATTTTTACTTTGAAATTTAAATACTGAAATATTTGTTTTCTGATCCCCCAAAATCATTAAGCTTTGTTGAATAAAGTTTAACCAATATTACATTTGCTTATAATGTTACTAAAATTACAAATTTCTATTTAAACCTGCAGCAAACAAAGAAATATTTTTAATAGTATTTTCTCCTAATGCATGTAGTTTTTGTATGATCTCTTTTCCCCCTTTTTACAATTATGGGACTCATGGGAGATGCCTTACCTGCCATCCACTCTGTCTGTATGTTATGCCAGATGCTGATGTTCCTATGTCCATTTCTATGCTTCATGGGCATAAAAATATCTGGCTAAGAGTGTCAAATCTTAGTCTTTACACCCCAGCCACCCCATCAGATCCATAGCTTGAACCTGATGTCACCAAGTTCTAAGCTCTGTCACTATATTCTAAACAATTGTTTAGCAGCTATTTGTTGCCAAGGATATTGATGCATTCCAGAAACATGGAGAATTTCAGCCTGAGATCTTCAGTTCAGCTCCATCCCCGGTATGTCTTTAACTCTCTGAGGATTTGCTTCACATGATTTTAGTAGTTTCACATATTACACAATAGGATTCTTTTTATTCCACTTAACAAGTGGATCACTTATATTGATTATAGTAATAATGCCTCATAAATGTGTGTAGAAATCCATGGAGAAGTTGGCATACAGGAAGCAGACAAGAGCCAAATTGAAAGTGATCAAATACCACCAACAGTTCTCTCCTTAAATACATCCCTCCAGAGAGAGCTGTTGTTTTTAATTAAGAACAACAAAAATTTAATGATACACCAGACAAAGACTAACAAACCCAAGAACTCTTCATATTATATATTTTGGAAAAAATACAAATCACAGCTTATAAAGTGGTATGCATGCACAACCACTGAGAAGTAATAGGTATTTGATACTGTATCCATCATGAGTATTGATACTAGTTTAGGTAAAAGCATACTACCTTATAATATATGAATAGAATGACAAATGTTTTGCCTGCCTTCCTTTAGTGTTACTATCAGGAAGTTAATTCTTTCTATAATTCTGATGAGTCTTGCTTAGTATTCTTTATTAGAATATTCATTACCACTTAACATAATTGTGTTTACTAATTTTTTCATTATCCCATTCATCAGCTAAAAAGACTTCCAAGCTCTTTACAAACTTAAAATCACATCATAAAAAGAAAACGGAAGGGGAGGGAAAGCAATAGAAAAGCCAACTTAGACACTAGTTCTTAAAGTCACAATTCATTTAGCAAGTAAGGAAGGAATAATTTGGGTAATTCAATAGAATGGATATGCCCTGTGTCATGAGAATGGTGTAATCAAAGGTAGTTGGTCTCAGTACAGTAGGAGCAATAGAATACATCTGCAGCCCAGCCTGATAGTATTACTGCTACAAGATGATGATTAATAAACAGCTAGAAGCATTTTTTCACTTATCAGGGCTCCATTTTTTTCCTGAAGCCTAACAGAATTAATAAGTATATGCTGCCCCATTCTCAATGGCTCTGGGTGGCTTACAGGCATTAAAACATTTAAAAACGAGGAACAATTTAGTTATTTAACTCTTTACAATCAATTACACCTAGTTACAGGGTAAGCAAAAATTAGCATTAGAATGGATTTTTCCAATAACTTGAAATATGTAAATGATTTAAATACAAGATAAATACAGAGAGGAGATTATTAGTAGCTTTAATATTTTAGACTATCTCCAGGATCAAAAATAACCTTCTTTTAAATATTAGATGTATCAAAAAGAAAAGTGGAAGTGGTCACCATGTGATAAAAAATGGTGATTAGGGCCTTGGCCTGTTTCAGCAAGTCTTTTATAGGTTCTTAAATTAATAATTTCTTTCAGTTATTAATAATTTGTGATCACAGTTCTTTATGAACTAAGGTCAAGTGTAAGTATATGACTGGCAATGTGATTTGTGTGTAAACTACTTGCAAGTGCTTCTCTTTAGGACTTAATCTGATTTCAGAATGTTTCAATAAGAGGAGTAAGTCCATGAAATGTCTCTTAAGAAAACCACTACCTTTGGCTTATTAATTATGCAATCTTTTATACTTATTCCCTAGCATAGAAGTAGGCCCACTGGACTCAGTAAGGTTTCCTTCTGAACTGTGTAAAATATATTCATAGTCTTGTTCTGTAAATCTTTGGTCTTTGCACTGAGATGTGAAACATATTGCCTGTGAACATCATCATAATGTATATAAAAATATTTTATAAACTTTGCATTATACCAACATTACATAAACACTGTATAAAATAAGTGTTGAGGGAGGTATTTTAAATGGAGAATAGGTGGGAGAAACCATGTTACACTAGGTAGGAAAGAAGCACTTTGCAGATAAATCAGCACTTCTCAAGTTGTATCATTTCTGGGAGAGACTTCTAGGGATCTAGGTCACTATTTTGTGGCAGATTTATGCTTAGAAAAAGATTAGCATCATCCATCACCAGATGAAATTGTAAACCCAGTCACATTTTGTGTGTATACATCAGTTTTACTGTATATTCCACTCCATAGAAGTGCACTTTTATTTGCTTTAACAACTGTCGAGCCAGAAGTATCTGCTCTGAATGAAATAATCTTAAAAATTATTCTTTGTGTGAAAACACTAAATAAAAAGGACAAAAGTTTGTAAAATATCCAACTGCACTTGTACTAAAAGCTTACTGCTCAATTACAAATGAGTTTTGTTTAAATTAACACATTTTAAATTAACAAATGGTCTATTTGAGAAGCATGTTTAACAATGCAATCTCATGCAGTTTAATCTGAGGACCCTTTTGACTTTGCATACTTCACTGGAGCAGCAACATTTCTAATAAAAACAGCCAAAACTTTACTGCATTATAATCCCAATAACCAGATTTTATATGCATTTTGGTGTCAACTCTCCCCAAGTACAGTACCAGAGTTTGCTCCCATTAAATTGGGTCATTGCCCACAAGAGAGAGCTAGAGACAACGGTGATTAACCCTTAATGTTATGTTAATTAAGTTTTGCAAACTGGTCTAATGAAATGTAAGAATCTAAAGATTTAGATTTGGACCAGAGCTCATTTCATCGAACCCATGAGGAGAGGGTGCACGTGTGTAATTATATCATGTACAATAATAGAATAAAATGTGACTGTGAGATGTCAGGCTATGAAGGCCAGGTAATGGACTAGTGCTCTTTTCAGCAGACACGTGAAGCTTCTGCGTATTTATTTACGCATAAGAATTACACAGAGGGGAAAAAAGGTCAGGTTTTAAAACAAGCAGAATACTTTTCAGGCTACCTGTTTTCCCCTGGCTTTCTTTGTTTGCCAAGAATGGTATTAAGTCTAAAAGGCCATTAGTCGCTCTTCTGGGGAAGGCCTGAGGGGACCCTTTATGCGGCTGCACCTTCCCTCCAGAGCATCCCGGAGCGGGGAGCAGAAGGGACCACCCCCGCCCACTGAGCAAAGGCCCGCCGGGCGCCCCCCCTTCGCCCTCCCCGCGCGATTTCCCCGCTTCCTCCCGCCGGCCTCTCATCCCGTCTCTTCCTCGCGAGGTTTCCCTAAGTCTCGCGACAGCTCTGGGTCGCCATCTTAGTTGTTCTGGCGCGGTGGTCTCCGTAGTCGCTGCCGCCGCCGCCGCTGCCGCACGGGAAAAAAGCGCAAGCGGCGACCTTGGCGAGCAGGGGCGCTCGGGCGGCTGCATTGGCCTGGACTGTGAGCGGAATCCCCGGCCGGGTTGCGCGCTTAGCGCCGGACCCTGCGGTCGGCCCGCTTGCGGAGGAGTGTCGTGTCAACTGTCGTTCCTGGTCCCGCCCCTTTCTTGGCTGGGGCCCCGGGCCCTCGCGGCCACCTCTGCCATTGCTGCCTGGGGAGGCGGGGCTCGGGCCGCTCTGGATGGTGGTTAAAATGATCATAGAAAACTTCGAGGCGCTGAAATCCTGGCTCAGCAAAACATTGGAGCCCATGTGAGTAACCGAGCCACTCCCCTTTAGCCCCTTATAAGGGCTCACATGTGCACACCCCGACCCACATGTGTAGGTCTGGGGCTGGGGGGCGTCCATGGAGATGCACGCTGGGATTCGTGCACGCAGTGTGAAATCTAATTGGAGACCTATTCCTGGATATAAACAGAGCCCTAAATGACCCCTATTTTCCAGTGAGGAAGTTCACCTCCAGAGTGCAGCGTTTGTATTAAAACATGGTGATGTGTAACTCAATTTTTCTCTCCCTTTAGATTTAGTTTCATATGGATACATGCGTGTAAGGGGGTGGGAAGGTGATGTATGGAGGGAGGTTTTAGATACCCACCGCGGTCTGTAGCAATACAGCTCATTCAAAGCTTAACCTAGCTATATCAAAACTAGATTGTACAGATTAATTTACAGTACCGGATTGGAGATATGCAAGAAAATCCTTTTGTTAATCTTTTAGATATTTGTGCATAGCATGCAAATACCCAGTGGGTTCTGTAGTTTTGACACCATGGTACTGATTGATTCCCATTACATCTAGATTTTGCTGCTACTTATTTGTGAAACTGCATTAGTTTGCAAAGATCCATGCTGCTGTCAATACATAGAAATAATGTTCAAAATAGCAGTAAGTGAGTTCTTGTCTGATATCATTCCTTTGAGCAACCCTGCTTCTGCCACTTAGGTGATCCAGGAGTGAAGGAACCATGTCATCTTTTTGGGCTCTTGCTGGCATTGTGGTAATAAGGGAAGAGTTTGAGATAAAACATAAGTCAATCAGTATGTTTTGCTTTTTCAGCTGGCTTTCCCAGTGTTCCTTACCTTTATTCTATTAGTTTTGGTGGATCAGAGTTACTGGCTCTCTGGTAACTTTGCCAGAGCCTCATAAAATCACTTTCCTTCCACTCCTCAATGGCAAAAATAGTGAAGTACCAGCTGTAGAGATTTATTTCTATAGGACTAGAAAAATGTATATGTGTAAGACTGGTTCTTGTTGTTCAAGTGGAATCTAGATTGATTTATGGCTCCAGGGAGGATTTTCCAAGGACCATCAAACTAGAGCTTAAGCTGTTAATTAATACAATTATTTACTTCACTCTTTGGTTCTTTGATTAATAAGATACATAGTAAAATCTGACTGCTTACAATTATTTGGCTTACAATTTGTTTTCAACAGCAGCTCTTAACTGAGGTTACTTTTACTTTGAATAATACAAGGAGTCTTTTTGGACCTTAAAGAGAATTATTGCCTGTATATTTGTGAGATCAAAATCCATTTAATCAAAAATACTGTTACAGCATTCAGAACCTCATATGCAAAAATACAAGATGCAATGTGCAGTAAAGGATGGTGGGAACTTAGCTATGTTAATTGCTGTTTCTCCCATTTTAACTTAACTGCTGCACAAAAGCTGTATGGAAGAATCATGGCTGCATTAATGCTCGCTCCACTGTTTTAGAAACTGGAGGATACTTTTTGATACACTGTATATTTGATACAGTTTGTACAAACTCATCAATTAAGTATAGAACAGTTAATATTCTGCTCAATTTGTGAACTGATTTTTCCTCCATTCCTGAAAATTTTATTACAACACCAGAGGTGTGACAATTATGGACAAAACATATTACTACGGTTCTTTTTTTCTTGAGAAAACCATGACTTTCTATAAATAGAAGTTATTTATCATGTATGCCCTGGATGAGCTGGCAACTTGATTCTAAATGTGTGACATTGAATGTGGGATCAATATTGAAAATATTAAGGGCATATTAAATTATTGTGGGTACCTAGGGAACCCCTTCTCCACCAACCCATTACTACAGTGGCAAAGCACTAGAGTAGGAAAATGCATACATTATGGCAGCATCTGCTCTAGGCACATGTACATACATGATAATTGCTTTCAAGAACACAGGTCTAACCTCTGTATGTAGTAGAATTTCAGCATATAATGGAGTTGCATATCCAGAATGAGTTTCTTATGCAGCCTGTTTTTTTTAAATTGCATTAGAAATTTGCATTAGGGAAATATTAGTACACTTTTTTGTGACAGAGAAACATTCAAAATGTGATTTTTCATCCTCCTCCTACACCAATATTTTGATATACAGTAGTTGAGTCTGTTTCTCCTTTCTCCTTCAGAATTCACTTTCAAACATGACTTGATCAGACTTTTAGGAGGCAGGGCATATATGTGGATTTAGGAAGCTTTAATTTGCTCATTTTATATATTTGTTAGTATCCAGTATATTAAGATGACCTTTTTAAGTATCTCACATATCAAGATGACTTTTTTGTTATTGGTCTTTCTTCACAACTGTTCTATGAGGCTGCCCTAATGCCATTTGTCTTTTATTAGGCTGAAGGTTTTCTTGGTACATCAGCAGTAAATAAGCTACACTTACTGCAAAAATAATGTATTTGATGTATTATTCTGAACAATCTTTCCTATTGTTTTCTTTTCTATCTTTCTCCCAAGTTGGAAATGTCCCTGGAGATATTATCCATGCAGACTGGGCAAACACTTTTAGTCTTGTTACAAGTGTTGATTTACTGCACTGCTCCTTGGGGTGTTTAATTTGTATCTCATTTGAACTTGTTGCTTTGGCTTTTCTTAATTTTTTTTTTTTTTAGGATTTTCAAACTGCCTTACCTCTTTTGGCATTATGTTCTTTACACAAGTTATTTGCTAATATTGGATAGTTGAACATTTTGATTATACTGTATATAGATATTGTGGAAACATAAGCTCATTAAAATACAGTGCTCTTTATGCTTGTTAAATACCCTGGGATTTTGTGAATCATAAAGGGAATATGAGTAAGAAGATGGTTTAATTGTAACTCCTCTTGTATCTTCTGTGGCAAATAAGATTTGTATAGGTGAAATCTATAGCAAAGAAAGGAAAAGCCAGCAACATTTGAATCAAAATGACACTGAAAATATAAGAAGGTATTTAAATAAATAAAAAACAGGGAACCATCAAAGATGAGAATATAGCAAGCAAAAATGCTTAAAAGTAATACCTAGAGATCTCCCAAAAGATCAGGAATGGAGTTGAAATTAAGGATAAAATGGCAAGACATCAGAATGAAGTTTAGATCATTATTAGAAAGATATACCTTCAGTTGTCATCTTTATGGACAAAGAGTGCTATTTTTTGTTGACTGATTCAAAGCACGTTAATATAGCATATTCCCATTTTCAGAAAATATTCTATATCTATACTCCAAGAGTGGTGTTAAGGCCAAATGCTTAGATACAGCATTTACTCATTTGGAGGTTCTAGCAGGGGAGCACAGCTATTGTTGACTGAAGATTGATATACTACTGTCTGAGATGGTCCCCTCTTCTATTAAGCATGCAACTTTGGGAAGGATGCACATGGAACAGTGAGGAAGGAAGGTGACACCCGTCTAGTCAGCCACATAGCCAAATCAACCCTGGCAATCAGTAGGGTAACAGATGTTGCAGTCAGATCATTCTCACATCAGCTTTTATTTTCATTTATAAGGAAATTGTATGGCTGCTTCATTCAGAATAATTTTTGTATGCTTTAGGATCCCTGAAATCACAAGAATGATCATTAGTAACTGGATTGGTTCCTTGATATTGCCAACATTTACATTTATTGTTATCAGATGTAAAAAGTATGTAGACCAGAATATTGGGTACAAATACAGCAATTAGAGCCAGGAATTGAGTTGTACAACTGTTGCCTATTTTGCTTCTGACACTTAATTTCTGCAGCTTTTTATTCGGTTTATTAGGAGAAGCAAGTTGTCAATGAATCAGTAAAGATACTTTTCATGTAAATAGGCTTCTGGGTTGATTTCTTACATCAGGAATAAACTCATTTTCAATGTACACATCAATTCACAAACTTCAGAACTGATGGAGTGATGTACTGTGGCTGCTAAGCTGCAATGTGGTTAATAAATGACCTCCAGATCTTGCTGAATTACAGTGTCCAGTATACCTAGCTAGTGATACAAGATGTTCTAATCTGTAGTTCAGCAAGACTTGAAGGACCACAGATTTACTAATCATTACTTAGATGAAATGATATATGTAATTGAGAGACCCTTAGTTTTGAATTTATTTCATGAGGCTTTTTTCTAATGATGTAACTATGTTAATAGTTTAGATTTCAAAGAAGATTGTAACAGCATACAGTACAGTCTTTTCTTGTTATACATGTTAGAATTTATCAGACACAAACTAACATTGTTACTTTTGAATTAAAGTACATATTAGAAATGTAAGAAACTGCAAATGTTAGTTTTAAGGGGTAGGTAGTATGACATTTGAAAATGAAGTCATTTATAAACTAAAAACAAAGGTTTTTTTCCTTTTTTTGTTTTCAGCTGAAATCAGTCCTATATTCATACATCATGCTATGGTTGGCTATACTTATGGCTTTGCATGACTAAATTGATTTAAAATTCACTTTGAAAATAAAGAGAGGATTTATTACTAATTTAGTTGCATTATAATGTGATTGAGATATACACACACACATACATACAGACACACACATATATACACTTACATGCACTGTATATATACAGTGCGTTCGGAAAGTATTCAGACCACTTTCACTTTTTTCAATTTTGTTATGTTGCATCCTGATATTACAATCATTCAAATTCTTTTTTTTTTCTCATTAATCTACACTCAGTACCCCATAATGACAAAGTGAAAACAGAATTTTAGAAATGTCTGTAAATTTATTAAAAAGGAAAAACTGAAATATCACATTGGCATAAGTATTCAAACCCTTTGCAATAACACGTGAAATTTAGCTTAGGTGCCTCCCACTTCTCTTGATTGTTGCTGAGCTGTTTCTACACCTTGATTGGAGTTTACCTGTGGTAAATTAAATTGATTGGACATGATTTGGAAAGGCACACACCTCTCTGTAGAAGGCCTCACAGCTGACAATGCATACTGTATCGGAGCAAAAGCCATGAGGTCAAAGGAACTGCCTGCGAAGCTCAGAGACAGGATTATTGCAAGGCATAGATCTGGGGAAGGCTACAGAAAAATTTCTGCTGCACTGAAGGTTCCCAAGAGCACAGTGCCCTCCATAATTCTCAAATGGAAGAAGTCTGGCACAACCAGGACTCTTCCAAGAGCTGGTCGCCCGGCCAAACTGAGCAATCGGGGGAGAAGAGACTCAGTAAGAGAGGTGACCAAGAACCCGATGGTCACTCTGACTGAGCTCCAGAGATCCTGTGTGGAGATGGGACAAAGTTCCAGAAGGACAACCATCACTGCAGCCCTCCACCGATCTGGGCTTTATGGCAGAGTGGCTAGACGGAAGCCTCTCCTCAGTGCAAAACACATGAAAGCCCGCTTGGAGTTTGCAAAAGAGCACCTGAAGGACTCTCAGACTTTGAGGAACAAGATTCTCTGGTCTGATGAAACCAAGATTGAACTGCTTGGCCTCAATTCTAAACATTATGTCTGGAGGAAACCAGGCACCACTCATCACCTCTCCCAATACCATCCCCACAGTGAAGAATGGTGGTGGCAGCATCATGCTGTGGGGGTGTTTTTCAGCAACAGGGACTGGGAGACTGGTCAGGGTTGAGGGAAAGCTGAATGGAGCAAAGTACAGAGATATCCTCAATGAAAACCTGTTCCACAGTGCTCAGGACCTCAAACTGGGCCGAAGGTTCCCCTTCCAGCATGACAACGATCCTAAGCACACAGCCATGACAACACAGGAGTGGCTTAGGGACAACTCTGTGAATGTCCTAGAGTGGCCCAGCCAGAGCCCTGACTTGAACCCTATTGAACATCTCTGGAGAGATCTGAAAATGGCTGTCCACCAACAGTCCCCATCCAACCTGATTGACCTTGAGAGGATTTGCAAAGAAGGGCAGAAAATCCCCCAATCCAGGTGCACAAAGCTTGTCGCGTCATACCAAAAAAGACTTGAGGCTGTAATTGCTGCCAAAGGTGCTTCAACAAAGTACTGAGTAAACGGTCTGAATACTTAAGTATATGTGATATTTCAGTTTTTCCTTTTTAATAAATTTACAGACATTTCTAAAATTCTGTTTTCACTTTATCATTATGGGGTACTGAGTGTAGATTAATGAGAAAAAAATTAATTTGAACGATTTTGGTATCAGGCTGCAACATAACAAAATTGAAAAAAGTGAAGGGGGTCTGAATACTTTCCGAATGCACTGTATATATACTCTGTGTGTGTGTGTGTGTGTGTGTGTGTGTGTGTGAGTGAGATACGTTGGCCCCTTGCCCATAAAAGCTTCATTAGTATGATTTTTTTTAAAAAACTAACAACCTAGAAACTTTAAGATCTGCAAGCTCCTGTTCTGTGGTTCTTAATTCAGTTCCAAATTAAAGAAAAAAAGGCCCTGAAGAGTATTTTTGTCATTTAGATATAGAAGGAACGTATACTAAAACCTTATGTTAAATATTTAACATAAATCTTTTGTGAAATATTTAACATAAATCTTTTGTGAAATATTTAACATAAATCTTTGTTAAATATTGCTTCTTTGGAGGTAACTGTTTTTTTGCTGAAGGATATGGTTCATGAGATATCAGTAACGTATTGTAAAGTTAATTTTTAATTTAGAAGAACATCCAGCCTTCCAGAGATCTCTGATATTGGAAAGTGTTTCCACCATTTTTTGGAAATCACCTTTGAAGCCTGCTTACTCATGACTTATGTTAATGGATTAATAGAATCCCTGTAATGTAGATTGAGATCTTTCTGTTACTCGATAGAATTAATATAAAACAAGATTGTTTAATCTAAACTAGGTGCTGTTATAACTATCCCATCAATATTTAAAGGAATTTCCAGTTAGGAAAAATATCTTGACATACTGTATTCTGAGAAGGCTAAACTCTTTATCATCATGATTAGACAAATTATGCTGCCTTTCAAATATCACTAAAGAGGTGATATTACTTGGATAAAAATCCTCTCCATAATTCAGCATCCTAAAATAATATTTAATTGTACATCTCTTGTAAAACCTTACAACTTTCTTCAAGAAGTAAAATAGGATTTTCTTTTGGGAACTTTTGATGAAAAGCTTTTATTTTTAGTACTAGTGTTTTTCTCTTTTTCTACTGCTTTAAGATTTTACTCACTATATCTGCAGAAATAATTGCTAGATATATAATGATAATACATACTGGTAAAATCAATTCTGTAGTAGCGTTCAGTTGAAAGGAATTCAATTTAAAAAACAGAGTTTTTTAATATAGCCTGAGCGTAATTTAAAGGGGTAGGAAAAAGTAAGCTGTAGCTGGATATATTTGGAATAAAATTTTATGCAAGTAACAACTATGTTATTATTATAAATTAAACTTGAGTTTGTTAGGTATAATTTACATCAAATAAAAGAGTACGTATATGGGACATGTTAGACATAATATATTACCTGGAAGTGAGGTTTAAAAATACCTTTATGAATAAGTTGTGTTCCTCTTCATTTGTAGATGTGATGCAGATCCATCAGCCCTTGCTAAGTATGTTCTTGCTTTGGTGAAAAAAGATAAAAGTGAGAAAGAACTTAAAGCACTATGTGTCGATCAACTGGATGTGTTTCTTCAGAAGGGTAAGGTCTTGTAAATTTAAAGCTTCAGCATCTTATTTCAAATTCTAATCTCATTTAAAATTTAATCCATTTGATTTTAATTACAAATTGGAAATGACTTTACCAATGCCTTTACTCCCCATAGAAACATAAAAATATAATACAACATCTAGCATAAACTTTGACTGATATTCGAATGCTGTTGTTGCAGATAAGGTCACCATGAATTTTGCTTTTGGAGTCTCTGAATAATATGTTTTCAAAAGTTACTAGACAACTTCCTAGAATGAAATATCAATCAACTTTCAGACAGTTAGCATGTGCTTCTTTTTCCCCTTGATTGTTTGAAACAATCCTCTTTCCCCATCTAAGCATTCTAAAAGCTTGAAAACATCAGTGCCTGAGCAGCTGAATGTGTGGTTGTTGTTGTTATTTTGTTATTACCATAGTCAGTTAATGTCTCATTGCAGAACCAACATAAGGCTATGTATGTTGTTTCCATAGCTGGAAATCCTAGAATTGGTGCCTGAAAATAGAATTGTCCCAATGATGAGCAAGTATAAAACTGCCATTTTTCCAAGTAATAATAGCCATTAAAACTACTCCTCACCTGCCAGTTTGTGCACTATATACTGTTTGGATTTCATTTCAGAGACACAGATATTTGTAGAAAAATTATTTGATGCTGTAAATACCAAGAGTTACCTACCTCCACCAGAGCAGCCATCCTCAGGAAGCCTGAAATCAGACTTCTTTCAGCATCAAGAAAAAGAAGCAAAAAAAGAAGAGGTAGTAATCAGTCATATTTTTTCTTAAGCTTATGTTATATCTTTTAGCCTGATTTACATATTTCATTGCTATTTTTACTTTCAGTACATTTAAATGCCAGTTTGTTAAAACTATGATATTTCTGATGGATAGACTTCAGTCATAATTAATCCTAGCAACATGTATGGTAGAGATATAAAACTTAGAGTATCAGATTACCTAATACTATGAGAAACAGGTGGTAAAGGGTATGAATAGAGCAAAGTAGCACAAAATATCTCTAATACTTTATTTTTATGTTAATGTTGTGGCATATTATTTTCTGTAATATAAATAAGTTGAGATGTGTAAGGTTTGAAAAAAAACTCAGGAGAACTTTGTAAAGGTTCTTTTTTGGGAGTTGTTAGAAAAAAGATCTGTTTCATATTCCTTTTTATCAAGGTAATTAAAGAGGAAGAACGAGAGAAAAAATTCTCTAGAAGGCTTAATCATAGTCCTCCTCAGTCAAGTTCACGATACCGAGAAACCAGGTAATGCCTGTTTTTTCTTATTCTTGCAACTGATAAATGTTTCTGATTTTAGGACTCTTTTCCTATATAAATGCTATTTCACTATCGCAAAGTTCAAAGGCATGAATTATCAAGTGTACGTAGAATGTGTTTTAAACAAAAATTTAAAAATCTAAGTTTTATTTTGAATTTAACTATGTTTGTAATAGACATACAAGCAAGTGCTTTTCTTGAGCTGCCTTCACCCTTTATATCTGAAATATACAGTAGCTTATTTACAGTAGAATAATTACATTTTAGAAAATTGCCAGTATCTGGACTTTTCTCTTTTCTGCTTCTGAATAATTAACAGAATTAGCCAATACTATATATGTCAAGGCTGTTCAGGCACTAAATTTGCAGGTTAGTTACTTTTATAGTTTTGTCGTAGCCAATATATAGTGCTGGTTTTTGATATTTACATTGACCTGGTAATTAGGGATGAGCATAACTCATCAGTCCAAAATAGAACATTGCAAAGAATGTACATCTGTGAGACCTTGAACCACTTCTGGTTTGAAGGAATTACTTCCAGAAATTGCTGAACCCTCATTGGCATAGCATGGTCCAGAGTTGGAATGGAATATTCCAGAGTTGTTTGGAAAGTTCCATTCCCAAATTGATGAATTTTGCATTCCTACCCGTAACCTTTTTTTGCAATATTTTCTGTGATTATCTTAATTTTTTGCTAAATATTTCTACTAATTTGGATGCAAAGAGTCTTTTTTTGTCTTTTGTATGAATTACAGGTTCCATTTTCCATGTAGGATATAAAATTTAGTCCTATAATTTTTTCTTGTCCAAAATATTTAGAAGCAGAGATGAAAGGAAGAAAGAAGAGCGTTCTCGCAAGAGAGATTATGATCGGAATCCTCCACGAAGAGAATCCTATAGAGACCGCTACAATAGAAGAAGGGGAAGGAGCCGGAGCTACAGCAGGAGCCGTAGTCGAAGCTGGAGTAAAGAAAGGTTGCGGGATCGAGATAGAGACAGAAGTAGGAGCCGCACTAGAAGTAGAACAAGAAGCAGAGGTAACTAATTACCTTAAGTATTAGTGAGCACAGTACATTTCATTTAAATAAATGGGATTTTGTATAGTAGCCTATCTCGAACAAGTGACTCAAGATTATCGATGTAGTATTTAGGGAATTGTACTCAGACCTTCTTTGCCCTCATAGGAGAGATATAGAGCAGATTTTTGGCTTTTAGCTTTCCCCTCCATGCTTTTTCCTTACCCTGCATATTACAAGTAGAAGGGAATTATCTGAAATTGTAAGTCCAACATGTATTTGAATGCCCTGTGTTCTGGCTCTATTGTCCAGAGCACTATCTGTTCTTGGCTGCAATTAAAAATATCTGTCTATCTTAGGACAAATATTTGTGCAGTCTTCAAATTACTAAAAGCTGGAGATGCCCACTCAAAAGAATGTATACATATTTCAGAATTTATTATATTATTTGAAATGGTCACAGTTGTATTGTCTGATATTTTTTGTTACATTAGTTGGATTTTGGAAGGGGGGTTTTTTTGTATGAGAAATTGATTAGCCTGCATAATTGTTGATGTTTTCCTTATATTACCTTGTCACCTTGCACACTTCTCAAATGTTCTTTTATAGAAAGAGATCTGGGGAAGCCAAAGTATGACTTGGACAGAACAGAGCCATTAGAAAATAATTACACTCCTGTTTCTTCTGTAACAAATATTTCATCTGGCCACTATCCTGTCCCTACGCTAAGTAGCACTATAACTGTTATTGCTCCCACTCATCATGGAAATAGTACTACTGAAAGTTGGTCAGAATTTCATGAAGAACAGTTGGACCACAATTCCTATGGAAGACCTCCACTACCAAAGAAACGGTGCAGAGACTATGATGGTAAGCCCAGAAAATTAGACCCAAATATTGAAGTTAAGATCCATATGTTATTTTTATATTTGTAAGTTTTTTTCCTTGAGCTCCTCAGGTATTGATGATCAAAGATCTTAAATATTCTCATTAAATTATTTTGTTTTTAGTATTTTATATACTATTGTGTAAAAGTATGAAAAATAAAAGTTATTACATTGTAATATGTTTAATTATTGAATAGCTACATTGTTAATGTTTATTGCTCCGAATGCTACAGGTTCCTAATTTTATTTTGCTTTAACTTTTCAGAAAAAGGTTTTTGTATGAGAGGAGACATGTGTCCTTTTGATCATGGAAGTGACCCTGTAGTTGTAGAAGATGTGAACCTTCCAGGCATGCTGCCTTTTCCAGCACAGCCTCCAGTTGTTGAAGGACCTCCTCCTCCAGGACTTCCTCCTCCACCACCTATTCTTACTCCTCCGCCTGTCAATCTTAGACCACCTGTTCCACCTCCAGGCCCTTTACCTCCCAGTCTTCCACCTGTGACAGGTAGGTTCTATTAATTGTAAATCTATGACTTGGCTGCAAATATTATACATTGTGCATTCAGGTAGAGTTTATTAATCATAGTTGGGTTTTTTAAAATCAGTGTGATTTCTGGTAGATACCAGATCTGTGTGAAATAAGTTCTGTTTTCTCTATAATGTGGTAGTGGACAAACATATGGATCTCACTTGTCTTATGGAAATTTTATTGGGCAAAGATAGCATAGCTCTTCTGAAATTTGCCCACTGGATTTCTAGATGCCCCAGCAGTCCTAATGCCATGGTTGGGAAGGAGGTAAAGCGGTGATTTTTTCTTGAGACCTCGGCTAAGACCAGATGTGCTTGCTTTGCACATGGATGAGTGAGAGTGCCTATATGTTACATTGGGCCTTAGGGAGAGGTTGAGGCTGGTCAGTTCACTTTCTGATTTACAACCATTTAGTTGGTGCTGAACCTCTGTAGGGCAAGGGACTGGTTAAGAACATCCATCCTGATACCAATCTCTAAGCTTCCCTTTTCAGGGAAGGTATGGGGCTTCAGTTGTAGATAATCCTGTAGGAAAAAGATTTTCTGAACCCTTTTCAGTCAGGTTTCAGATCAGGGTGTGAGATGGAAATAATGTTGTTTGTTCTGCTGGATGACTTTTGTCAGGACCTGAATGGAAGTAGTGTGTTCCCCCAGTCTTCTTAATATTCAGATGGTGTGCCACTTGCAGGCCTACCTGGATCAGGAAACCTTAACAACAGTGAGCTATTCCATGTCACCTTGTGGTTAGATTTTTACAATGGATTCTGTGTGGGACTGTCTTTGAAGGCAACTTGGAAGCTTAGTTGGTCCAGAACAGCTAACTGGTGCTAATAAATTCTGTGGTGTGGCTGCTCTACTGTTGCTAATTTGTTATGGGCCCCATTCAAAGTGTTGGTTATTATCCTTCAAGCTTTATGTAGCTTGGCTCCCAGCTAGTTACAGGACCATCTCTCCTGGCAAGATGTGATTTATTCCATCCATTCTTGCTGGGAAGGCTTAGTGAGGATCTTAACCACATGAAGTGAAATTGCTGGGGCCCCAATAGCATACCTTATGTGGACACTTTGCCTCCTGAGGAATAGAATGCCCTCAATGTCCTAGGCTTTTGGAAATTTCTTAACACTTACCTGTTTACTATGCTTTTGGGACCTAATGATGTTTCAGCTACTTTATGGATAATTATTTAGTATTAATTACTCCTGGTTTTATGAATGTATTTTTCCTAGTGTTTTGTAAATTGCCTTGAATATGCAGAAGTTGGCAGTCTATAAAAATGTCTACATTTTATAACCATTTGTTTCTCTTTAAACAGTGGAGCTTCCTCCAAAACAATCTAACATATTTTCATTATGAAAATATATAGAAGGAGATATCCTTTTAGATATGCAGGATCCAGACTAAGCTTTAAAAAATTAAGAGATTGATTGCAAAGCACACTTCAGTATATTTTTATTTAAAAATGTGTCATATGATCTCTGTTGTTTCCTTTAGTTACAGTTCTGACACTTGTACTATAAAATAGTTGTACATCAAGCAACAAGTTGGAATTTGCAGTGAGAATAATTTGTAGTTAGAACTACTTCAACTATTTCTTCTTTTCCACATTTTACATTACAAGAATAAATACGAAAATAATTCTGTTTTATGGTGCACTAACATGATATAACAGGTATTTCTCCTAGTGATTGTAGACATTTTTTCTTGATAAATGACTTATATCTATCCTGAAACTATTGCCCTCTCAAGGAAATGTTAGCCATTATTTACTTCATATTGCTATCTATTTCTAAAGATGCAGAATATATTCAAAGACAAGATGTGCAGGCCTTTTATTTTGTGCAGTACATGGTTGGTTTTTCTTCATTTTTGTAACCCCATTATTTCTCATTTTGGTAGGACCACCACCTCCACTACCACCTTTGCAGCCCTCTGGTATGGATGCTCCCCCGAATTCTGCTACCAGCTCTGTTCCTACAGTTGTAACAACGGGGATTCATCACCAACCACCACCTGCTCCACCCTCTCTCTTTACAGGTGTAGTACTGGAATTTTTTTTTAACCAATGAAAGGGGAGACATGATTTCTACACATAATGTGCAGTGGACTACTAGAATATTGGAAGGGAAAAAAAAAGTCATGTGAGGAGTACTCCACCCTTACATAGTGAAACTTCTCATTTCTTCATTTTCTCTACAGTCTCCTTTCCCCTGTTATACTGGTCCTAAAATATCCCCATACTTTTACAGCAGATTTTGAATTTATGGAGGGAGGTAAAAGATTAGGGACTGAATGTACCTTAATTGGCTGCCATCATACAGTTTACTAAAAAGAAGACACTTGTGAAGGCAAAAAGAATAATTAAACTAAAATAGAATAGCTGCCTGTATTTTTAATAAGCCTCTGTGTGAGACGTAGTTTTTGTAATCAAAGACAAGATCAAAAGAATTGTGAAAACTAGGTTTCCAGACTTAATGGAACATTAAGTGTGTGTGTATCTGTGTGTGTGTGTGTATGTATGTATGTGTGCGTGTGCGTAAATATATGTATGTATGTATGTATGTTTTAACAAAGGGTCAAAAGCTTAAGAAAGCTCCCAAACTAGTTTATTATAAGTTACAAAGTTTAAAGAAAAAATGTTTTTAAAAAACTGGGGTAGAAAAAGTTGCATGAGGAAAAAAAGTTACATTATTTTGTGTTCTGATTAGAATTTATCACCAGAAAACAAATTTTTGTTTTGTCCTATATAAATTGTATTAAGCTTATATCTACAATTAAAGTGTGGAAGGTTGATTTGTGTACACTGTTAGCACACATCTGTTTAGTAGGGTAATCGTTCAATCTTTCAAAATGATTCAGTTCAGCAATCCAGCTACTTTTGCATATGTGCCAAATTACCTTTTTTTCCCAAATCATATTGGTGATTTGAATCATTTAAGGGTTGATTTGCATGCCTGTACTATATGGTTTAAGTTTCTCTATTATTGTGTAATTAGATACTGTCTTTTTTGCCAGAAACATATGACACAGATGGCTATAATCCTGAAGCACCAAGTATAACCAGCACTTCAAGACCTATGTATAGACACAGAGTCCATGCCCAAAGACCAAATTTGATAGGACTTACCTCAGGTGATATGGACCTGCCCCCAAGAGGTAATATGAAATATTTCTTGCTTTAAAATATAGATGGATAGTAGCACATGATTCTTGGAGGCCTTACGTTTAGTCTATTCACACAAAGCTTGAATCATCTCCCACCATATGCTCACCTTTATGTTATTCCATCTTGCTAATTGGGAAATATGATAGGAACAAGAGTTGCAACGATCATTTCTATTGGTGACATCACAATTACACTTTTCCCAGTCAAGCAAACACCTACTTGCAAGTCATTATAGAGTATGATTTAATGGAAAAACAATCCATTCACACTGTACTCTCTATTAGAATCATGCACCTTCCATTTCTCTCCACACATGCACTGTCTCCATTTTATTATAAAACATTTAAAATTATATATGTTTGCTGCTTTGTTTAAAAGTTAAACAAGCTCAGACTAACAGGCACAGTAGTTTCATGAAGTTATGAAACCAAAGGAAAGAATAATGATGGGGTGGACAAAATAATATTTTAAGTTTTGTATGATAAGGTGACCCAGAGTTCTGATCATCTCAGGGAGAGCTTGCATGTTTAGGAAAATCAGAAGATTTCTGTACTTGGCAGTCAGAAAAGCTTGATATAATACTATGATGTCTGCAGAAATATTCCCAAATTATTTTCCCTCATTACTAAAGCTTTTGATTTTGAATAGTCCTTTACTAATTATCTTTCCAGAATCCTTCTAGGAATTATGATCTTCAATTAAAGTAACCTATTTATTAGAGATTGGATTTCTAGTCTCATTGTTTGTCTTGCCTGTCTGCAAACTATTGTATTATGATATCTTTCTCCAACTGGATGCTATCCACATATGTAAGACTTCAATTTGCAACTTCCCTAGGCAGCATAAGGAAGACTATATTTTAACATTTCCGCAATCCTTGTTATAGATACCCATCTGTCTGGCTTTTTCTCTGTATTACTCCAGTTCTAAAATTATTACAACTTATTGTGGTACTCTCAGTAGTTTGCAAGTTACCTAGAAAATGATTAAAACACCCACAGTAAATCCAGTTAAAAACATCTAAAGTCAATAAAAGCACAAAACAAGCAGAATGGACCAGAAACATATAGCATCATATTGAATCATGTGTATACATTGATGACTACTTTTAAGTTATAAATGCTGTATGAAAGAGCCTAGTTTTTAACATTTTCCTAAATACAATCTGATTTCCACTGGAAGGCTATTCCAAAGAACTAATGCTGCTACTGGAAAGCAGAGTTTTTAGCTGCATTTCTTCCCAGAATTGGGAGGCTATTTGTTTTTTCTTGCTTGATTACCTTGCACCCAGAAATAGATGGGGATTAAGATAGGTGTGAAAAAGAGGTTAGTAGAAACTTGTTTCAACCTTATTGGGGAGTCATAAAATCAAAATGGAAAGAAAAAAAAAAAGGAAATGAAATGCACATGCAGGTAATTCAGAGAGAAAGTATGCCCTGAGAGACACTGCTGATCTCATATTAAACTTCACTGTTTCTCCATGACATGCCCCTTTCCCATTCTTTATTTTTTCCTCCAAAATGTTGGCAACTATCAAATCCCTCTCAGGCTTCAGGTTGTAAGTCATTTGCCAAATGTCTATAGTTGAAAGGAAATTTTATTTTCTAAGCAGTGTATTCTATAGTTGCCCTGTGGGGTTTCATGCATTTCCTTTTGAAGCATCTGGTTTTAGTATATGTTGGACTAATACTGAATCAAAGGGACTTGGGTTTAAAGAAGTACAGCATTTCATATGCTGCAAAAATGCAGTAAGTCAGTTGATGGTAATAAGGAGAGAAAATTCTACTATAAAATGCACAAACACCCTTTAAAAATTAATCAGTGTACTCTTTTCTTCCACACAGAAAAACCTCCAAATAAAAGTAGCATGAGGATTGTAGTGGATTCAGAGTCCAGAAAGAGAACTATTGGTGCAGGTGATGGAGTTCCAGCAAAGAAGAATTGGTTTGACAAGTAAGCAATTGTTAGCTCTAGTAACAGCAGAGTGAGCAGAGTAATCAAGAGTGAACTGCTATGTCCTCTGCTGTGCTCAAAAGACCTCTCACCCTAAAAAACCCCACATATTTTGACTTTAAAAGAGTGGAATTTAGATACAGTACAAAAATATTGCCTACACTTGATTTAAAGTTTGAAGATCAGAAAGGTCAAGATAGCAGCTGCTGCAGCAGCATAATCAAAGTCTTTATGTGTCTTTATGTCACGTACTCATGTAGAACAGCAGGGCTTTGATCACACTACTGCAACCATATCTTGACTTTTTTGATGGATGCTGTTGGTGCAGATCATATGAATAATGTTTTCAGTTATTTTTGTATGGACCCTATAACACTCAACACTTGTCTGTGTACCTGTATTAAAAGATAGTATAACTTCAGTGATATAGGCCTCTCTGTTACTGCATGGTTAATACTGCTTTCCAAATCAGGAACAGTTTTAATACACATGTTAATAACTTCCTCATTCCAAGTTGAATTAAGCATAGTTATTCAATTTGCAATATACACTACAAGATTAAATCTGGGAGAGTTTAGTATGGATTCAAATTACAATTCTGATCAATCTGTGATAAACCGAAGATATTCTGACATTTGAAGGGCAAGTCATAGAAGACTGAATTATACGTATCTTGTATATAATCTTTGGGGAACTCTGTATGTTCACACAAGTTGTGGAAATTCATGCATTTGTTAAAGTTTAAACTCTAGAGTGGTTAAATGGACAGTGCTGATTACACAGGTTCACATTTCATTCAGTACTTTCATTCAAGATCTCCTCTCCCTGAAGTTCTAGATTGCTGCTTTTTCCTAGGTAAGATGACTTGATGTAAAAGCTAGTTGAAGGGTCCAGCTATCAGAAAACTTGGGGGAGGGGGTGATAAAACATTGCAGAAAATCTTCAAACTCTTTTTTAAACATAAGTGAATTTTTAAAAAAGCACTGTAGAGGTTTCTGCAGAGGGAAATGTGGGAATCTAGAGGAATGTTATTTATGAGCATGGATATAGTATATATAGACATATATTATAGATTCTGGCATGTGGTGATGAACTGATCTTTGGTTTTTCCTACTTAGGTAGCTGCTTAGTGATACTGAGACTTTTCTTGTTTCCCAACAATGTTTAAAAGAAATGCTTCCTAGAATTTAGTTTTAGATTATCATTTAATTCCAGATTTTAGCTATTCTCTTGTGAATTAAATTCTACTAATAGCTTTAGGCATTTTATTATTTTATTTCAGACAAAATTTTAATAGAACAAACAGTCCAGCTTTCCAGAAGAAGTTGCAATTTGGGAATGAAAATACAAAACTTGAATTGAGGAGAGTTCCTCCAGAACTTAATAATATTAGCAAACTAAATGAACACTTCAGCAAATTTGGAAATTTAGTGAATTTGCAGGTAGGTGATATTGTAAACCTTTTACTGTATTGTTAAAACAATATATGAGAAGTTGCAACATGGCATTTTTCTAATAAATAAGGCTTGAAAATTTACTCCATTTTAGCATGAGTATATCAGCTGTTTAAATAGGGAGCTTTAATCACAAGTTAAATATTGGCATGTAATTAATCCATTGCAGTTAGTCTAAGGCAAGAATTAGCAACATTGTTCCTTCCAGATATTTTGGCCTACATATTCCACAGTCCTTTGCAATTGTCCCTGCTGATGGGATCTGATGGGAATTTTAATCCCAAACATTTGGAAGGCATTAGATTGCCTATCTCTTGATTTGTAAGTTGACACAAGTAGTAATTCCTTTCTTCTCAAATAATCTATATTACAGTTTGCTATACTGCAGTTTAAAAAAAATAAAAGGGATATTTAGACCAGTTTGTACCCACTTATAAGTTTATGGGGGATTTTTTTGGTGGATTTAACAAAGACGTAGAGGGCATATATCACATACATACGTATATACATACATACATACAAAACATATATAAAGTTTTACAAGAAATATTTCAGTTTTATAGGAATGGGAGCCATAATTTGTTAGAATCATTCATAGCTCATATGTATTGATTATTTGTGCAGATGAAGTCTGAGTATTTTGATAATAGAACTTCAAGCCCTTAGCAGGCTTCATGTTAGTTCAGAACATTTAGAATAGTACTATGATTGAATAGAATTTGTTGATGTAAATAATATTCGCTAGTTGTGCCAAGCACGCTGATGCTACTGAATGATAATTATAGGTCCGTATCCTCTTGTTTCTAATGTTCAGTTTATCATTTCAGCAGAAATTATTATAATTCTTTGTCAACCTTTTGAGGTAAGCCTGATCAGAGAATAGACTATGCGAGGACTACTGGAACTCTCTTTATTGCTATAGGATATAATAACAGAATTCCAAACAGAATCAGGGTGTGATTATCTTGAGTGTCTTTCTTATGCTACCTCTTTTTCCAGGAGTGTGTTGTTGTTTATTTTCTCTGAATGGTTTTCCTAAAGACTCTTGTGCTCTTTTGAGAAGGCTATCTCTGCACTCCTCTACATTGTGTTTGGCTTTCCTTGAAAATCATAGGTTGCCTACCAGGGAGATCCAGAAGGTGCTCTCATCCAGTTTGCTACCCATGAGGAGGCTAAAAAAGCGATCTCGAGTACAGAAGCAGTCTTAAATAATCGATTTATCAAAGTCTATTGGCATAGAGAAGGCGGTACTCCACCAATGACAACTTCAGTGCAGAAGGTAGAGGAATAAAATTTGGTTAATTTGGATAGCTCTTTTAAGCTAAATATCTACTTTAGCTTGGTTTTCAGGGAATTGTTTGAATCTTGCATCTTCCAAGTACTAAGAAGTCAAGATTATTTATTTTAATAATTTTGCTTATTAGGAATATAGTTCAATATTTCATTTCACATATTTGAATATTTTTAATGTAGGAAAAGTCATGGATCAGAGCCGATACAGCATTTCAGTACTGACTGTTCTCCTTGTAAGGTTATCTTTATTCTTACTAGTTTCATTTCGAAAAATGAGGTTGTGCACATTTCAGAAATAATTCAGAGTGCTTCCAGTCTTATGAGAAAGCATCTATGCTATTCATTAAAGCATACCCCCCCTTTTTTTTTTGTAGTATGAGCCTGAAGAAGATGATAGGATTGCTTTATTTAATGAATATTAGAAAGGTGTTTCATGAGGTTCAACCACTTCTGTGGAATAAACTTTGAAGCATGCATGGCCCTGAAAATAATATTTTCAAGTATGTTTTGAGTATGTTTTTGTGATAACCTGCAGTGCTCATCTCCAGATCACTACCTGAAGTATTACGCAGAAACATATAAATGTTTACTGAAAAGATAATCTGAGGATATTAATAAATTCACTGCAAAAAATGGAATTGTGAAACAGTGGGTCACATATTGTGACACTGAAAACATTTTAAAGGAATTTCCAATCAATCTATTTCAAAAACCACTATGAAATTTTGAGACAAATTAGAACCTGTGGTACAAAAAAATATTATTTTATAAATAGTTCCAAGAGTTCTTTTAGTAATTATGTTATAAAATGGCCCGGAAGCCTGGTTCAGATAAAGCTAAATGGTACCAAAGCAAACTTAGAGGAGCTTCAAACTCTCCTCCTTCAGTTAAAGAGATCAAAGGGTTTCATTTCAAAATTAACCAAAGTTCTCTCTGATGTCAAAAATCTGAGAACTATGGTTTATTCTATTTATTGTTAGCAAAAACAAGGAAGGTGAAAGAATACCTATTCTTAAAATGTTCAAGTAGCTTGTTTCTAGATTTAAAATTTAAATAATCTGAGTAGTTTGAGGACTATGGCCTTATAAATCATACTGAAAATATAATTATGCTAAAATAGCAATCAGGTTAGACACATCAGGAAAAATGGAATAATGATTAAATGTCTAGAAGCCAGTCATACTTTGAGTTAAAATATTTATGAACTATTATGAAGATTTTATTTATTTATTTATTTTAAGGTAATACAGCCTTTAGCCCAGCAACCCATTTTACCAGTTGTGAAGCAGTCAGTCAAAGAAAGATTAGGCCCAGTACCTGCCAGTAACATTGAGCCTGCTGAAGCTCAGAGTGCCAGTGCAGAAGCCGTTCAGGTAATTATGACTTTAATGTTGCTGAACTTCCTCGATCTGTAAAACCAAATTACAGTTCTTCTTTGTCAGAGGCATATATTCAATAGAAATGGTAACAGAACCTTTTAAAATGATTGAAATTAACTTTACATTTAATTTGCATATGGTACATTTGAATTTATGAGGCCACGTTACAGATTCATTACAGTTCTTTCTAATTAATAGCCAAAAATGGTTAAAAGGATTAATTCTTCTGCCTCAAAAGAATTAAAGTGTTCTAATACACAAGTATGATTTTTTATTTATCTATTAAAAAGTATTATCATACTGATTCCTGTTGCAAAAAAGCTGAAATGGTTTACAAGCTCAATAAGTGCATAATTAAAACCAGTTCATTAGTAAAACAAAGACTGTAGGAATTTGTGGCTGGGGAAGGCCAACCTAGAAAGTTGGGTTTGTAAAAGAAACTTCCACAAGAGGAGCTGTATAAGAACATTATTCAAACAAGCACAAACGCACTGCAGCAACCCAGAAAAGCAGAAAAAGGAAACACACTACCTATACAACATCTTCCAACAAAATGGATATCCACGCAACTTTATCAAAAAGTGCCTGACCACTCAACCTGCTACAACACAAGCTATGAAAAGGATAACACTGCCATACATCAGAAACGTCTCAGAAACTACCAACAGAGTATTACAACCACATGGCATCTTAAGCAAACCAAAAGATCCATTAGCCCAAGAAGAAAAAACAGGAGTCATCTACAACATACAGTGTATAAGGACTGTAACAACCACTATGTAGGACAGACAGGCAAAAGGCTAGCAGAGCGCATCTATGAACACCAACTAGCAGTCAGAAGACAAGATGAAAACTCCTTAATCTCACAACACATGGACAGACTTAACCATAGTTTCAACTGGGAAACTCTCAGCATCTTAGACCAAGCTAAATCCAAAAATGCGAGGGAATTCCTGGAAGCTTGGTATTCAGACAAGGCAGCCATCAACAGGCACATAGAGATAAACAACATCTACACACTATTCAAAAGAAACAATAAAAAGGAAAACAAAAGACTAGAACATCTCACCAGCAATCATCACCCAGATAAGCAGCGATTAACATCAGAATTATCACCAGACATACAGTCAAGCAGTAAACAATACCCTAATCGAACTACCAGAGGACTGGAGGGACATGACTTGCTATTGGGATGGCATGCTTTTCTCTGGTATGGGAAAAACACTGCACATAGATATTTCCAAAGACACTACGTGAGAAATGCTTTACTTGGGACTTGGGAAAAAATAAAGGTAAGAAACTATAGGAAAATACCAATTTGGCTATCGACTATGGAAGCGTTAACACATCCAAACCTGGTTAATTTGGAAAGAATTGTAATATACAAGGATATTTTGAATGAGATAGGGGAATTAAAAAACAGACAGGAATTACAAAACCAAGGGGTAAACTTAGCATGGTGGCCATATGCGCAGATACAATCTAGATATGTGAAAGATGCAAAGGAATGGGGTTTCTATAAGGAGCTAACACCACTTGATCAAATTTTACTGGCCACAGAAGAAAAACTGATCAAGAAGCTATATGGCTATTTGTTAAACATTAAAATGGAAGATGAACAAGTGAAAGAAACAATGATTGTCTGGGCTAAAAACTTTGGTCATAATATTGAGTTAGATAATTGGCAAAACCTTTGGGAGAGAAACCAGAAATTAATGATGGCCACGGCATATAAAGAGAACTTATATAAAATGTTTTATAGGTGGCACTTGCCACCGGCAAGACTGGCAAAGATGTTCAAAGACATGTCCGCCAAGTGCTGGAAATGCAAGCAAATACCAGGTACTTATTATCATATGTGGTGGACATGTGCCAAAGCAAAAAGGTTTTGGACAAATATACATATTTGGCTAGAAAAAAAGGATAGAGCAATATATAGACTTAAAACCAGAGACATTTTTACTGGGCGTAATCCCGGAAAATTATGACAAAGCAATTGTATATTTAATATTGCACATATTGACAGCAGCAAGTATTGTATTCGCGCAATATCGGAAAAATGAGGATACTCCTACAGATGGAAGTGTTATTCAGAAAATATTGGACTGTGAGGAGATGGATAGATTGACTTTAAAAATAAAAGATAAAGATGATACAGAATATTATCTGATATGGGATAGATTCTATCAATGGCTTGATAAAAGAGGTGGGAGTTAGAAAATTACAGGAACTGTCTTCATAGTTTAAGTCATTATTATTATTGTGGTTAAAAGATGGTAAACGATCTATATTGATAGATGAGCTGGTAGGATTATTAATTATAGAAGCATTACTAGATTATATTAATATTATTGTTATGAGTTGATCAATGATTTATACGAAGAATTACTTTGACACTTTAAATATTGTAAGTAAAAGATGAACCGCTATGATGTGAGATAAATCAATGTTAGGAGTAATACTCTGACATACTATTATTATTGTTGTTGTTGTTGTTGTTGTTGTTAAAACAGGGTGAATGATTTATGTACCTGAGAAGGGAACCAGCTGACACGATGTTTTTCTGAGCATTGATATATAATAATAATAATAAAAAAGGAGCTACCAGAGAAAAAATAAAACAAAACCCCCACCCCCACTGGCAGGGCATGCCACTGTGTATAAACAGAGAGCAAACCCCATCCCATTCTAGCACTGAAGATGTTACCTAGCTGCGTAACGAAACGTTTGCAAGAAAACAGTCAAACTTAGAGAACCCTAAGGACTCCACAAAGAAACTTAAAACATGTCAGTCTGGGATATAGCATGTCATAAAAGAGAACCCATTCTGCAAGATAGGTCCTACCACAAAGCAGGTCATCTTCTGCGATGCCACCAAGTAGCAGTCTATGAGCTGTAGCTCCTTAGTCAAGCATGAGGTCTTTCTTCATACCATATTAGTTGATATTAAAAGGCTATATGTTGCATTCAGTATTGCCAAAGCTTTTGTAGATGATAGACTTCCAAAACTTTGTTCTGAGCAGCGGTCATGAGAATTAATTAATCACTGCTTTTTGCTCTTCTTTTTTGCATAGCAAAAGGGAATGGTATATCCGAATAGGCCCTTTCCCATTATTTGTTACATAATGTGCTCACTAGTTTTTAAATCAGCTTGCAGCTTATTTTCCTCCAATTTTGATATTTTATCCAGCAGAAAGTTACATCATATTTTGAAGTTAGGCCCAAAAATCCTATAGTTGAAGCGAAAGGGATTTACCATATTTTACATAACCCTTCTGCAGTCTTTTATTTATCTTAGCAGAATTGGCTGGTTTTTACATAGCTACCTTAAAAGTGAAAAAATATATTTAAAAATACATATTGCAAACATTTTTAAAAATCTCATTTTTTTCTTCATCTAGAATGTAACCAAACTATCTGTTAAGGATAGACTTGGGTTTGTGCCTAAACCACCTACTCCAACTACAGAAAAGGTAAGAAAACTATAATGGTTTTTATAATTATATAAAAACTGTTATATAATTAACATGAGTAAGCTTCAATGCAGGTGTTCACATGTTTTAAATGCAAAATAGTTATATGCTTCTTTAAAACCAATTACAGAGCTCTGAAATGAAGTCAGTTGAAATGCTGCTAACCAGGCTGTTTTCACATAGGCATCTTCAGTGAAACCTAAATCGTTGCTGTTCAGGCATGAGTTTGCATGCCCGGGTAGTGGTTAGGAAAACCAGATTGAATTTGATGCAGCATCTGTAAGTGCGGAGCAAACCAAATTACTAGACATTAGAAAATGACTTTTGGTATGGTAATGCAGATAGTGGCAGGCAATTGCTGAAGTGTGCTGTCTCATTCCTAAAGCTCTTGGCAAGAACAACCCTTTTGGATTAACATTTTAATAAGCCTCTGTCAGTATTGCTAGTAGTAAGAGATTATGGGAGTTCTAGTACAAAGCACCCAGATGATGCCTGCTAGGCTAGGCTATATTTTGCTTTGATGATTCCAGCTCTTTGCTTAGCATCTGTGGTTATGTGACTTGCGCTATTGGGATGATAATCCTACTCAGTATAATTTTATTTTACCTAGTGGAATTGCATATTGGAAAATAGAGGAGGTAGAGACTGAATAGTGGGTGTATAGTTGTAAACTGCAAATTAAAAGCTTCCTGCCTTTTATTATGAGTTTAGATTCTTTGATGAATACAATATGCATGTAGTGATCCAGGATAATTTAAGTTGGATAAAATGTCTATAGGCTTTAAACCTCATAAGTATTTGGGAAAAAGGAAGCAGGTAAAAAGAGAATCAGTATAGGAAAAATGAGAGAGAAAAGCAATAAACCAAAGCTAATCAAAACAAGCTTTTAAGGCCTTTCTTGAGAATGTTACCACTTATTTTGAAAACCTCCATTATTTGCCGTAACAAACCACAATTCGTAATCTCAATATACCATTTAATGTACAAAATTCATTAGCTCTTTCTTATACCACCTTCCATATATTATGATACCAAAGGTCACAAAGACTTAGTGGAAGATTACATGCCTGAGTATAAGACAAAAAGAATCTCTTTTTCAATTTCCATTTTTTGTATGTTTGAAGGGAACAGGGTTTCTATGAAAAGCATATATTGACTCAAGAGCACTCTGTAACTTCTGATTTTACAGTTTTAAAGTTATCCTTTTAGCTTTAACAGTTAAACTACCTTTAACTCCCAGTATTACTGCTTTTGAATTCAAAATAATTATTATAATAAACACTCTTTGACTACACAATATATTTTGAGACCTTGGCTGCTCCTTAAAAGAGGGCAAATCTAGTCTGTATTGGGATGGAAGACCACTAGGAAACTCCTGGACTGCAGGCTAGAGTGAGAAGTCCAAAATATATCTTTAGAAGAAGTTAATAGTGCTCTCTTGTATGTTATTGTTAGATGAGTCTATGTATCATCAGGAGTTGAGTTTGACTTGAGAGTGTTTTTACTTTTTTAAATTTAATATTTTAATCTGTTAATGAAATTAAATGCTTTTCTACTACAGGTGTTGTCTACTTCTACTGGCTTGACAAAAACGGTATATAATCCAGCTGCTTTGAAGGCAGCTCAGAAAACTTTGCCTGTAGTTAATACTAGCCTGTTAGATTCTACTGAAGTACAGAAGAAAAAGCAGGTACATTTAATG
The DNA here is from genome assembly GCA_030867105.1 of Liasis olivaceus. Classification (NCBI taxonomy): domain Eukaryota; kingdom Metazoa; phylum Chordata; class Lepidosauria; order Squamata; family Pythonidae; genus Liasis; species Liasis olivaceus. Next base: position 23,215,402 of record CM061352.1, read on the forward strand.
TGATTTTTGGATAAGGGTTATTTTTCTTGTTGCAGCATAATGTTTATGAACTTCTAACTATGATTAGGAAATTGAGAGCACTTGAAGATTTTTCTTCCTATCACTTTCCTGTTATATAAATATATGCTTATTTAAAATACATTTATTTGAAACTCTGTATGTGTATGTGCATTTGTGTTTTTTCCCAATCACAGTATGCAATCATGAGTACAAATAATTTACAAACTCTGGTTTAAGCTGTCATGCAGAATAAAAATACTGGTGTACATTTAAAGCTGCACCAGAATTTTGAAGCAAAGTCATGTAGGAAGCAGGAATTAGTGCAGAACAAGTAGTCTATCTCACAAATATGGTTAGAGTGTTAGATTTGCCTAAATGCATACCTTTCCATGTTGGTCAGGTAAAGGAAAAAAAGTAATTGTGGATCATGTCTGCACTGCTGAAGCCTTTTAATGAGCATTTTAATAATCAGGAGGGCCCAGAATGTGGTTTTCATGTGCAGATATGAAGATGTTCATTTTTACAAAAGATAAAATAAATAGCTTTCAGAATATAATCATCATGTTTTCAAGGTATAGTTTAATATCACTATGTAATTAACACCTCAGAGCTGAAATTTCTAAGCTTCCTTTATATTTACATTACAATCATACATAATGGCTGCATTTCTTTGTCATTTTTGAGCCATGGAGTTGTTGGTTAGTCTCACTAAGTTAATGATTAAAATATATAAGCAGCCAGATTATATAACCATGGCTTGTTTTTGGCATATGTGGCAGGGCTTTTGCATAAATGCAAGCTCATACTTAACAGCTAGTTCAGTCTTCGAGGAGTGGCCATAAATTGTTCCATTTGTAATACAAGATTTGCAAATACTTTTCCCAATGGTAACTTACTGTCAGAGATTCTGTGGTGCATAGGAGATTAATTTTTCCAAATGCAGTAGCTGACCGAAAGTTTACTCTTTTCCCATCTTGTACGAGCGAATCCTATTATAGAAGGGATCTCTGTTTTGGTTAGAATTTAGCAGTAGAGAACTAGACAGTACTCAAGACTCTTTCATATTTATCTAGCCAGTGGGAAGGTAACTAATAGTACTGCTAGTCACATTTTGAAGTCATATTAGAAGTTTATAAAGGAAGGCAAATAGGTATCTGATATCAATGGGAAGAGGAAGGGAGACATTTAACAAAAGAAATTAGAAAGCAACATTACAAATTATTGTTTATCAAGCATTATGGACATAGGAGATGAACTAGATCATTTAATCCTGCTTTTACTAAAGTACAGGATTTATTTATTTTTTTGACAGTTTTTTTTCCTGATTTACACTAATATAATTCTTTCTTCTGCATATTTAACCTTATTGCCTATCCCCCTTTAATTCACTTCTCTCTTTCAAATTTATAGTTCTGATCCTGCTACTACTTTTTCTAGGAACGATTTATCTATTTTTACATGTAGTTTTTCCTGAAATTATTGCATTTTTATTTGATTGATATGTATTTTTCCCATTTGTACCTGGTTTGTGTGATAATGAAACACTGTCAGAATTTTCCATTCAGGTTTTAGTTTTTTTACCACCTACAAACAGCAAATAGAATATAATTCTGCATAGTTTTAATCTAAATTATATTTAATAAGTTTCAAAAAGATATGTAAAGTTCTGGGAATTTTATTATCAAGCAAAAAATGGCTTATTAGTGTAGAGTAAAAGAAATTCGTTTTTAGAAGTTGCTAAGATAATGGAGAATAATCTGCTTAAGCATATTTTTTTTTCTAGAATAGGAATTAACAAAACAACAAAGATGCAAACATTTTTCATTTTTTCACAGAAAGCAGTTAACTGATACTAACAGTGCTCATATACATGTCCTTTTCTCCTTTTTTGAGTGATTGCTTTATATTTGCTACTTTTATTTATTTGCAAAAGCTTTTAATAAAAATTCCTTCCTCTTCTGCAAACTTTTTATTTTATTGGAAAATTGTCATCAATGAGAGAACAAATCAAATTTGTTGCAGCCTTTAGTCTTTGTTGTTCAGTCGTTAAGTCGTGTCCGATTCGTCATGACCCCATGAACCATATTGCACCAGGCCTTCCTGTCCTTCACTGCCTCCCTGAGTTGGCTCAGTTTCATGCTCATTGCTTCAGTGATGCTGTCTAACCATCTCATCCTCTGCCATCCTCTTCTCCTTTTGCCTTCAATCTTTCCCAGCATCAGGGTCTTTTCCAAAGAGTCCTCTCTTCGCATTAGGTGGCCAAAGTATCTGAGCTTGAGCTTCATTATCAATCCTTCCAATGAACAATCAGGGTTGATTTCCTTTAAGATTGATTGGTTTGACCTCCTAGCAGTCCAGGGGACTCTTAAGAGTCTTCTCCAGCACCACAGTTCAAAGGCATCAATTCTTCGGCAGTCAGCCTTCTTCATGGTCCAGCTCTCACAGCCATACATTACTAGTGGAAAAACCATAGCTTTGACTATGCGGATCTTTGTCGGCAAGGTGACATCTCTGCTTTTTAATATGCTATCTAGGTTTGCCATAGCTTTCCTCCCAAGGAGCAAGCGTCTCTTAATTTCATGGCTGCAGTCTCCATCTGCGATGATCTTGGAGCCCAAATAAATGAAGTCTGTTACTGCTTCCATTTCTACCCCTTCTATTTGCCAGGGATTGATGGGTCCAGATGCCATGATCTTAGTTTTTTTAATGTTGAGTTTCAAGCCAGCTTTCGCACTCTCCTCTTTCACCCTCATCAAGAGGCTCTTTAGTTCTTCTTCACTTTCTGCCATTAGGGTGGTATCGTCTGCATATCTGAGGTTATTGATGTTTCTCCCTGCAATCTTAATTCCGGCTTGTGATTCTTCCAGCCTGGCATTTTTCATGATGTACTCTGCATATAGGTTAAATAAGCAGGGTGACAGTATACAGCCTTGTCATACTCCTTTCCCTATTTTGAACCAATTGGTTGTTCCATGACCGGTTCTAACTGTTGCTTCTTGGCCTGCATACAGATTTCTCAGGAGACAGGTAAGGTGGTCTGGTACCCCCATCTCTTTAAGAATTTGCCACAGTTTGTTGTGATCCACACAATCAAAGGCTTTTGCATAGTCAATGAAGCAGAAGTAGATGTTTTTCTGGAACTCTCGTGCTTTCTCCATGATCCAGCGAATGTTGGCAATTTGATCTCTAGTTCCTCTGCCTCTTCGAAACCCAGCTTGTACATCCGGTAGTTCTCGGTTCACGTACTGCTGAAGCCTAGCTTGTAGGATTTTGAGCATAACCTTGTTAGCATGTGAAATGAGTGCAATTGTGCGATAGTTTGAGCATTCTTTGGCATTGCCCTTCTTTGGAATTGGAATTAAATTAGTCTTTACAACCACAGAATAACCAGATAAAATAATTAGCATTCCACTTATATGTAAAATAAAGTCCTCTTTATTAAGTCATATTTCTGCAAGAGTATAATTTAGATATGAATGGAATTAAACAATTTCTTAACCTCCACTTGTACTGTATGGACTTTAACTCTCATAAGTGGTGAATTGTGAATTCTGGCAACTGGTATCCACACTTTTGAGAGCTGATCATTACATCTGGAAGGGTCGAAATATTGGAGAAGGCTGGCATTGACCTTCATTTACAAATGTCTGGATTTAGCTAGTGTTTTGTATGTGTATTTAATCATATCTGGAGACCAAATATTTACTGTTTTTATCAGAGTGCAGCAAGCCATATTAACCTGTTTGCATATCATCTTGTTTTTATGCATTGTTAATATCATTTGACAGGAATTCATTTAATTACCTAGTATGCCTTTTATCTCTGATACTTACCAGATAAATTCTTATATAGTTATAGATGAGTGCATTAATAGTGTTCTTATTTAAATCAGAATATGTATAACAGGCACAGGAAAAAGAAAGCACTTTAGATTTACTGAACAGCAGTCTTGCTGTTTAATTTTTCTTTCTCTTGGGCTATGTATATAAATTGAAAATCCAATATATTTGGAAAAACATTAATTTTGCAGTATTTCAAGATTAATTTTTATCCACCCAGTAAGTTATAATTGAACTATAACATTTATATATTCTCTAGATCCCAAACAATGGGGAATACTCTAAAAACATCTGAGATATAAGAAAGCATTAAATATACTTACAATACCACAATGATACTACCTGATGGCAACCCCATGTTGAAGAATGCATCTTTGAATTATGGACATTTTTTTTTCTTTTGTCAGATTTTCAGGGGTTTTTTAATTAAATTATGGATTCTAAATATAATAATAGCACTTGAATATAGTTGATATGGTTCAGTGAATTGACAAACCTACTTTCCTCCAATGATGCCTTTAAATTAGTCTGTTTCTGCATATAAATTGAACAAATATCCATACATTGTCCAGAAGAGACAGTCTAGTACTAGTATCTGGTTCAGATATGGTGATTGTTAGATAATTATTATACATATTAATTTAGTGAAAATATAGTAGGATGGTTTTGGCTTCTTTTCCATATATAATGGTAATTTCTTCAAATAGAAAAGAATACATGCTTTAATGAATTAATATTTTCACTTTGTGTGTGTATGTACATGTATGTATAGTTGGAGGCATTTTAGTTTTTATAAGGTATTGAGATGCTTACTAGAATTTTTATATTTTTAGGAGGCACTGAGACTTCAGCAAGATGTGAGGAAGAAAAAACAAGAGATCCTAGAAAAACATATTGAAACACAAAAGGTAATTGAACTGCAACATGAGTCAGATATGAAACTTTAAGATATAAAGATAGTTTTATGTCGGGGGGGGAACTGTATTGTGTAAGCAGTTAAATGGAGGATCAGAGGAGAGGGAGACAAAGAGAGAGTCAGTGTCAGTCCTTGTTTAGTGACTGTAATTGGTCATTAAGCAAAGCAGTTACTGAATGAAAAATCATGTGACCACAACTTTGCTTACTATTTTACTTTAGCTTTCCTTTGCTATACAGCATCCAAAGGATACAACCCCAAACAGCCAGGTGAGCCCAAACAGCGGGGAAGGTTTCCAGAACTTGACTCAAAGGAAGCCGGATAAAAGGGCAAATCTTATAGCTGTTTTTCCCCACTCCCCCGCCCTTTGGAATGCTCTCCCCAGCCCTGCGATAATTAGCAAGAAAGGAATTGATATTCATATTGAAATTCATTGGATAGGAAGTGATTACAAGAGAGTAAGCAGGCACACAATAAGAAATACAGATGTAAAGGAATGTGCTAGTGCATGCTCTGCCTAGTGCACTCCAGCTGCAAGCCACCAGCTGTTTAGGAGGCAAAAAAACCCTTCAGTGTGAAATTGATTAGGGTCTTGTCAGTGTCAGGCAGCATCACAGCTGAATGGTTCCAATCAACGAATTAATGTCACAGGGCTGAGCTTGTTAACTTGTGGTGAGCACTTGTTAGGGATGTGTTGTGCTGTGGAGAAAAGCAGCTCAGGAAGAGATAGCTTATTTAGGCAATCTCTCCCCTCTGTGAGGGGAACAAAAAGAAAAAAAAATAGGTCAGACACAGGACAACACATACTAACTGACTAATGGCAAATACATGAGAGAGAGAGAGACAAAGGTCATAAATGCAGACATTGGCTGCGAAGTTACTTTTTCATCACCATCATAACTATAAACAGTCACTGTCCAAGACAGTTGCTCAACAAGGACTGCCTGTGTTCATATTCAGTAAGATACTATGTATTTTTTCAGTATGGGTAAGGATCTAACAAAGCTTTATAAGTTTGGGAGAACGTTTCATTTCCTTTCTTGGGAATGAATTTTTCAAACAGAATATTTGAGAAAGTGGGCCAGTAAAATAGATCTTGGTAAGTACTGTAGGTGGGCTCTTCCTCTCTTCTTTGTTGTTGATCAGTGTGAATTTTACATGGAAACGTTTTTGTTGTTGTTGTTGTTAAAGCATGGAATTGGATCCAGGATTTCAGTTTGAAAAACTTATAGAACATAGATATTAGAATGAATATAATCTTCATCTTTTATGATTTCATGGATTAGTGTGGAAAATACTTGTAAAGTGGAAAATACTTGTAAAGAATTCCTGTTACTAAAATGATAATTCCACTAGATGCTGATTTCAAAACTGGAAAAAAATAAAACGATGAAGTCAGAAGACAAAGCTGAAATCATGAAAACTCTGGAGACATTAACCAACAGTATCACCAAGTTAAAGGATGAATTAAAAGGAGTTTCCTCAGCAAGCAATCCACTAAAAAACATGAAAACAAAGACACAGGTATTCAGATTTTATTCTTTTCAGATCTCTTTCATCTCTTTTATTATTTAATTAGTTTTGTTTTTAACGTCTACAATTGTGTCTATATATGTGTGTGTGTTTACAGTCCATTCTTGCCTTCAGAGAAACAGTGGGGAAAAAATCCCCTTTTATTCCAGTGTAAATATTTGAATAGAGTTTCAACCCACTAGCTTTCCCATACTGGTCCAGTGCTTTATGGACTTATAATTGAATAATTCTGCATCATAAACAAATTGCCATAATTTGCTTTTTTAATCAGTTTTAAATGAAGAAAATATTTGTAGGCTTCCAGATTCTGAATTATGTTTTTATGCTGAAAATTATCTTTTCAGACAAATCTTTTGTTTGTTTAGCAGTATTACTTCACTTAGAGACCTGCTAATGTGTGTGATCTCTGGTGGGAGCTTCTCTTTCTATCTATCTACCTTCTTATGCCCTGTGGGATCTAGTTATTTCATCTCATGTTTCTATGTGAGTTAGAAAATGCAAACCAAATTGCTTCCATAACTTTTTAGATGCAGAAAGAACTACTGGATACAGAGTTGGACTTATATAAGAAAATGCAGGCTGGAGAAGAAGTTACTGAATTAAGGAGAAAGTATACTGAACTGCAGCTTGAAGTAAGTATATTTCACTGTTGATGGTTAACATTGCAGATGTTTCACTCCTTGTCAGTGTGATGCAGAAATTGTTTTAAATGGAAATAAACTTAAAGTGTCTCCAAGCTGAGGTCTTGACCCTACACACTTTTATTCACTTGTCTTTCAGCAGTTTTATCTGTAAACCTAAGTAAGTAAAATGAGCAGCAGGCATTTTTACTGTGTACCCATAGATGGTGCTATTGGTGTTTAGAACTGGAACTATTGTATTGAAATGTCTCTACCCTATCCCTCCACCTTTAAGATTCACTACCCCTTTTTCTTACTAATAATATATTAACACAAATTGTTCTTTGTTAAATGTAGCTTGATGTGGGTTCTGTTGATACATAAAAGGAATCTAAGTGACAAATAACAGCACAGTTGGGTGATTCTTTCATTGATTTCATAAACCATCCAGTGTGCAGGAGACAAGTGTGAAAAAATTAACACGCACACACACACACGCACACCCTTGCAGTTCATTCAGTTGAATTTTGGGCCAGTCTATAGTATGTATATTTGGGCACGTATATTTTGAATATGTTAGCTTTAGTTTCATTTTCTTTTAAGAAAACCTGTGTAATGTAGTGATCAAGGAACAAACTATGAATTACAAAGCATGTGGTTAGACTTAGATCCTTTTTTTCCTTCAATGTGGTATACTTAGCATTCTCTCCTCTAATTTTTCCCACATCAAGAAACCTCTGGGAGGGTTCAGCTGAGACAGAATGAGTGACCCAAAGTCACCCAGTGAACAGGGTCACCTTTGCCTTAATTTCATCAGCTAACCTTACAGCATCCTTCTGTAAAAACCATATACAATTTAAAGATAATAATACTACATTTATCATTATACATGTTGGAATGTAGAGAATTGTTTTAAGGTTGTAAATACAGATAGAGTATATAACACACTTGCGCCTCTATGAACACTTTTTATTATTGCTAGGCAGCAAAGCGAGGAATTCTTTCCTCTGGACGTGGGAGAGGAATGCATACACGAGGTCGGGGTGTCTCTCGTGGGAGAGGTAGGGGAGTACGAGGCCGGGGTCGAGGAAGAGGTGTATCTGTTCATGCTGTGGTGGATCATCGTCCTCGGGCACTTGAAATCTCAGCTTTTACAGAGAATGACAGGGAAGATCTCCTTCCTCATTTTGCGGTATGTACCTGCCTAACTGTTCTAATCTTAATGAGATACATATTTGTCTTCTTACCTCCCTTGACATTTTCATTGTGACTGATGAAATACTCAGGCCAAGTTAAATATCTTGAACTTCTTCAGATATTCCTTAGATTAGACAACTATTGTAGAATTTTTCTGCAGGTGTGAAAAAAATACAGGGCAGGATAGAAAATGGCAAATTTGCATGGTTATCAGCCATGGAGGAAAGGGTGAAAATAATGAAGTGTGTCTGGGTCGCTGACTTCTAATGTTGGGTTGGGTTGGGTTGGGTTGACACTCTATGATATAAAGTCTGTGCCTTTGGTACATACATCATGATATCACACATACCAGAGGTGAATCTTGCATCATAATATCATAGTGCTTGTTTGATCATTCTGATAAAACCTTTGGATTCATTAGGTAGTTCTGAAGGTTTGTTCTGCAATTGTGTTTTGCTCTCTTTGAAACCCTGTCATTTTTTTAAGGTAAAAAGTAGTCCTTCAAACTGACATGTCTAGCAGGTATTGCTCCATGAAGTATCTCAGTTTAAGGGAATGAATATATGCCATTATGTGCAATATGTTGCAACATTGTGTGCAGCTGCAAATAAATCAGTTTGCAAGCTGGTATACATATTTCTGGCCTTTATAAAGCACAGTGCCTCGATTTTCTAGATAGTTCTAGATGATGTACTCTGAGGGTATCTTGTCTTTTGATCAAAATCCATATCATGAAATTTTCTAGATTAGATGTTAGGTACATCTAATTTATTAAATTCTTTAGATTACTCTAGTTCTTATATTCAGAAATGGAATCTATAATGTGTTAAAAATCTAAATTATTTTTCCTCGATTTATTTAAATGTGCTTAAAATTCTCTGCCTTCTATTCAGTTTCCTTTCAGACCATTTTTAAGCTTTACTTTTTTTAAAGGTGGTTCTATAGTTATTTTAGATTTCGAATAATTAAACATTGTCAGTGGAGACTATTAAATTGTATCTAAATGTTCAAAGTTTAAAGTTAGCACAGAGAAGAAATATTTTGCCTAGTTGAGATTTTTTTTCTTCTTAAAAGCAATATGGTGAAATTGAAGACTGCCAGATAGATGATTCTTCCCTCCATGCAGTGATTACTTTCAAGACAAGAGCAGAAGCGGAAGCAGTAAGTATATCCTCTTTTCTTTTCTTTTTTTTCTTCAAATAGGCTTTTATATTTGAAGGTAAAATATGTTCAAATATCCCATTTTTGGAGCACTTTATCTCCCATGGTCTGATTAGCTCCCATCCTTTTCAGCTTTAGGAAAGCTATTAAAACTTTTCAAGAGAGCTCTGCAAATATATCTGCTTTGTGTCACTTATCATGGGTGTTTTATACTAAGCTGCATGTTTTATACTCTGTGGGTGGATGGATGGGTGGATGGATGGAATTATGTAATGCCTTTTTGTTTCAGGCAATTGTGTTTGCGATATTTGTTGTAATGAATATTATTATCCTAGTTTAAATTATTTAATTAAATACAGCAGATCAAGTGTTCCTGGGAAGTCTCAGATGCTTGCATCACAATCTGAGATACCAGAGGAGAGGTATAATGGCTGTTGGCTATGAACATTGTCTGAATATATAATTTCCAGCGTTCATTTAGCTGTTTCCTAGAGCACTGGCCGTGGAAACAGACTCTAGGAAGAGTATGGAACTATCTTTTTATTTTATTTTCTCCTTTTATTTTAATTGAAGGTCAAGAATCGAGAATGTTTAATATGAAACTTAAACAGTTCCAGGACAGCTCATGCAAGATATTTTTGTTACATTGTTCTCCAATTTGTAAATATTCTAAAATTGGAATATCTTAAAATGTCATTAATTTTAATAGTATTTAATCACTTAATGCCCAAAGTTCTGTTAAAAATACTGTGGAAAAGAAATCTCAATTTGGGAACATTTGTACCCTAAAGTTGGAACTGTAAAAGCACAGCATATGCTCATATGAATGTAATAATTCATTTCCTAGTGTCAAATCACAGTTTGCTCAAATTTTGAACATGTGCAAGTTTATTATACCACAGGTAAAATCCTACAGACAGGGTAGCTTGATTAAAAATGAAGGCTAATATGTATAAATAGAATTTATACAAATCAACTCTCTACTTGTCAGTAAACCAATACTGTACATTATATATGTATAAATTAAAATAACACCCTATAGAAGTTCATTTCTCAATTAGTTTCAGGTTCATAAGATTTCTTTGAAGGAAGGGTAGCTAATATTTTATTGCCTTGAATGAAAAAAGGTTACATTTTATGATCACATACATTTGGGTTTGGGATGATTCCCTAGTCATGAAATGTTACATTTTTATGTTGCTGTAATTTCTTTCAGAGATTACCAGGTTTTTTTAAACTCAAATGTCATATATACTCATTCTTTAAAATCCCACTTTGTGATGTTGTGACAAGACCATGTACAAAAAACTCTCCTGAGTTGCATTTTAATAGGTTTGTGGTATCTTTTAAAATTTATCATAAATTTATATGTACAGATTTAAAATTTATACCTGAGGACTTTAATATCACACAATTCATGTTCAGACGTCATTGGACATGTAATTGTTTCCACATTTCACATTATGCTGTACTTTCAGATTATACTATAAATCTTCTTTGACCATGGCAGTTATTATTTCAGAATGATGCTAACACTGATTTATGCTAGTTCATGTTACTTTAATTTGAAGGTACTATTTCCAAAGCAAGCACTTAATGTATCTGATGCTTATGAAGGCATGAATATCCCATAGGTTTATTTTTTTTTTAACAATTCAATTACCAGGCCTTTGCTGAAAATAGAATGTTTTACAGCAAGATAAATTAGATTCATGTAGTTTATTTTTTATTTATTTATTGACCCATTGTATTATCAGGATCCCATGTTTTGGATTATAAGCATATTGATACTAACAAATATCAATATTTCTGAAGCAAAACACAAATAAGGAAATTGTTCAGTAACAGTTGGCTGTTAATATGGTATGATGCAGGTTTGAGAACTTCAACTTGACGTTTATTTATATATATATAGAGAGAGAGAGAGAGAGAGCAAGCATTGCTACAAAAGTGGGGGGTTGTAAAAGTGGAAAGTACTTTCATACACTTGATTATAAACCCTGAAATAATTTAATGGAATATTAAGCCTATGTTACATTTAAGGAACCTCTGCAATCAGAGACTAGGGCTTATTTTAAGCTCTGTTGATAACTGGTAATGGAAATCATAAAGCTACTAGAAGTATGCCAAAGAGCTGCATTTGCTCCCTGGGTTTCTTACTATTTTTCCTTGGAACAACAAGACTCCATGATATACCATAAGGTGCTTGATATTTCACTTTATTTAAAAATGTCTTGCCATGTAGCATGCTAAATTGCAGTCCAATGGACACAAGAATATTTGGGAGCTGTTTTTGCTCACAGTTCATCTGGTCTTTGGTTCTGTTCCCTTTGCACAGTGAATTCAGCAATTGATTATAGCAGGCATATATTTTTTTCTAAAAATGTTGTTGCCTCTAGGCTGCTATCCATGGATCTCGATTTAAAGGGCAAGACCTGAAGTTGGCCTGGAACAAGCCAGTAACAAATATGTCAACTGTGGAAACAGAAGAGACTGAGCCTGATGAAGAAGAAGTAAGTGTATAAAGGAGGGGAAGGAGTATAAACTTTTATCACTTTCTTTGTTCTGGGACACCCTACATCTTTTTTCAATCAGGATTGTTTGGAGGAGACAACTACTGATTAATTTAAGAGAGGTGCTCACCCTTTTTACATTTAAGAATGCAGTATCTCTTAAAGAAAATTGATTGCAAATGGAGATGGGAAACAATGAAAAGACAGCACCAGTTAGAAAGTAATTAAAAACACCCTCTTAAAAACAAGAGTCAACTTTATCTTTCAGACTTGTTTAATGCCAACTTGTCTCAAGGCTTCCATCATGCTAGAGAGAGAAGTAAAAATACTATTTTATTTCATCATTTTGCAAATGTCAGGTAGCCTCTATTTTGAGGAGTATATTTTTGTCCAGGTAGTAAGAATGGCTTCTGAAATTCATTGATACCCCATGTACTGTGCATTGGAATGGCATACTCTTCATACTTCTCACCTGCATCTTTGCTACTAACAGAGTTAAGCAGTTATTCTTTAAAAGACCTAAGGCTGATTCAGTGGTTTGCCCATAGCCTTTTGAGTAAAAAGATACTTCAACTTGATTCTTCCAAACCATAATACTAAATTGATGGTCTCAAAAATAGAAGGCTTCCATAATATTGCTAATTTAGTGCTAAATACTCATAGAAAGCTGATACCCAGATCTTACGGTTCGTAATTTTTGTCTTTGGATAGTGTAAATATAGCTTTTTTTCATTGTAGTATGACCTTACCATCTAGGATTGTAAGTTGTGGTGCATATATAGCATTTATTGAAGTGATGACTTCACATTGATAGTTTCCAAATCCCTAAATAAACCTCTGTCCTGCATATTCCTATCCTACATATATTGGTTCCTTATAGTTTACTTAACAAGTTGTATTAATATACATTCTCATAAAATATTACTAAAGTAGACTTTTCCTCTCTTCAATAAATTTGCATACATAATAGATTTCCAAAGTGTCTTCAAGCATTTAGTATGTCTTGAATGTGAGTTTTTTCAAAGATAAAAATTCACCACTGCTGCTCATGCAGATACTTGTGAGTGTTGAAATAAAATATATATAATAAACAGATCCTAGAAATATCAGTTGTAGGGTAAATTATGAGTGCAGAAATATACTGATTTCACCATAAATTTTATCAGAGTTGCTGTTCCATTGTCAGGTCATTTATTTCATTATTTATGGTCTTCATTTCTGACCTTTGTATAAGCACCTCCTAGAAGATACATATTTCATCTGGAAATTACTTGAATAACTTTTTCTCTAAAATTGATTATTTCCAAACTAGCATTTCATATGAATTGCAGGAAGTTTACATGTATTTATTTAAATAGTTTTTAAAGTTTATTTTTTGTGGTAAAGGATATTTTGGTACATTAACACACCATTCAAGATCCAGTTTTCAGACAATTCAGCTTTTCTTCTGCCTTATCCTTGCCTGAGATAGTGAATGTACTTTCGTAGATCAATCCTTGTACCTCAAGGGCATAGTCATAAAAACAAAGAGATAGTTAGGCAGTGTGTCTTCCAAAGATATGCAGCAATATGGCTGTGAAGATATAAATGTTGGGGAGTTTTGCAAAAAATAAAATCTAGGTAGTCTCAGGAATGCTATATTGCTTTATGCTAAGGACTGATAAACATGGGTGAGACCCCATGTGAATTTATATAATTTAGTGTTCTGTAAAGAATTGGAAGTTTTAATCCCTTGTTCAACTATGATTTCTTATATACTATGATAAATGTTAACTGGGTTTTCTGAACAAGCCAAGATTGTTAACATAAGTTTGAAGTAAATTTTAGACACATGATGATTAATATAGTTGTTTGCCATGTTTACAGATAATGATGGGATTTATGATAGGATTTATGCTGCTTCTTTATAAAAATCTAAATAAATGTAATCATTTGCTAAACAAGCCATAAATAAACCCTGGTTTGTTTTGCTAGTCATTTAAAATGCCAACTCATGGTTTATATACAAGTAAAGACCTGGAATTCACTAACTGAAACTACAGGTAAGGCAGTAGAGAGAACACAGTCTAGAAGCTTCACATAGGTTTGTGGGTAGTTTGCCTGATATGCCCTTCTGCTTTGAGTCAAATCTATGGAAGTAATTTTAGATATCAGCTGTTTGACTGGGAAAACCTAAGTAATTTGGTCATTTGTGTAAATTCTGTGCTAGAAACTGAATTGTTTTTCAAATTTTGTTACTCCATTTACAGCAGCATAACAGTTTGACACAAATAATTGAACCTCATCCAGAAGTATTTTGGTCTTTAAAGATCCTTTTCATTTTGGTATCACTATATTGAATAAAGTAAATATTAATGATGGACAATAATGTTTTTTAATTTTCCTTTCAAAGTGCAGATTTGCATAGTCTTAAAAATGGCCAAATTCTAGTGGATGCATTTCTTCAATTTTTCAAGCAGAGTCTTATTAAAAATTTCTTTTAGTTTCAGGAAGAATCCTTGGTAGATGACTCATTGCTTCAAGATGATGATGAAGATGATGATGACAATGAATCTCGTTCTTGGAGAAGATGATTCATCTGATTACAGACAGCGCTAGAGATTTACCTATGTTGCATTAACATTTCCTAATGTACTTTTGCATATTTGTACTACAAGGAAATTGGATGAAAGAGATGGATTTCAGATAAGAAACAAGCAGCTGATTGATCCTGTATTTTGAGTGATTGATGTTCAAGTTGCATTTACATTTCGGTAAATGATTGCTACAGACATCATATTAGGAACATATGCAATGTTTTTATTCTATGGAAACATTATAGAATTCTTTGGATTCTTTGTAATTTAAAATAATTGGTCACACACCAAAATGACCAAGTGTTGTTACAACATAGATTATTCTTTGTTTGTTTGTTTTATTCCAAGTATGGAATGAAAATTTGCATTTAAGATCTTTGTGAATGTTTTCAGAAATGATAGATAACAGTACTAAACTGAAGTCTCTAAAGTTATGTATTCATAATATTGCATAGTAGTATGCTTAGGCTTTACTATGTACTAGCCTTTTGTTGGATTTGTGTACGTATTTTACGTATGAGTTTTAATGATACAGTGTATGACTGCTTTGCATATATCTCTTTATCACCTTAAGATGTTTAAAAAATAAAGAAATGGAATGGTCTTGAAAAAAAAAAGAAAAAAGCAATAATGAAGTTATACCCGTGGCCCATGATAATGGAGAAAAAATTAAAAAGATTAAAAAAAAAGAGAGAGACCATTCCAAGTGGCAATCCCAACCCCCCAATATTCAAGAAAAGAGCTGAATCACTGTCATTTTTCTACTTCATAATGAATAAAACAATATAGAAAACAAGGCATTGAAGCCATATGCTTAGTTTACATATATACAGTGCACTAAAATCTTTTGAAACACACTTTAAATGGCTAAACTGGCAACCTAACCTCAGATGAAGTTCATGCATTGAAACAAATGTTCTCAAGCCTGGGGAATCGAAGAGGACTTTCTCGTGAGATCAAGGCTCAAGTTTAAAGATATGTAGCAAAATGAGTTTCAAAACTGGTAGGTATTTTATTAGTTATTAAGCATTTAAAATAGTTCAAAGAATCCAAATAGAGTTTCCTATCAAAGTGATATATAAGTTCTTTAGACCAAGTAAATATACTTCCTCCTAATTCTGTTAAATGTTGTGTTTGTTAAAACAGTTTAAGCAGATGATTAAGAAAAAGCAGGAAGTTGCTCTCTTTTGTTCTTTAATAAGCCTTTTTGATTTGTATTTTATATTACAATGGCACTGATATATGTCTTATTAGAAAGACATGTCAGCCTGGATATCCAAAGATCAGGTGACTTGACTTTGTTTGGTCTGTTTTTTACCTGCAACTTCCTGTCCTTTTCCTACCTTCTTCATAGAAGGTGCCAAATTATACAGCGTAAAATACAGGGGTAGGAGGGATGGTATCATCCAATATTGTATTAAGACCCTCACACAGATTAGAGAAGTTTATTAAAAGAAAGTTTTTCTGCTGCAATTTCTGTGTCCTCTTTCATGTAGTTCAGGAATATTTCCTGACTTATAGCACTTTTTCTAAAGATCAGAAGTAACTAAACTGGAAGGAATGGCATATACTTCCATTAATTTTCTTAAATTATTTTACTTAGATTCCAAGCCATTGAATTTTATCCTAGAATAGTATTTGGTATATCCAAAGATTAGAATTTCAAAGTGCCAAATTGGTGTCACTAATACAGTGACCTTCATGAAGCTAAACAAGAATGGTTCTGATTTGATAGGAGATTTAACCTTGCCTATGCCTATGTTTTAAGAAAAGTTGGCTATAACCAATAACTATAATTAGAAAAAAATGTGTTTCATAGAATACATTGAGCGTTTCATTACAATAGAAGACTCTTTGTTTTCATTTAGGCAAAACAAAAAAAATAACTAAATATAAGCTTTAATATTTCAAGATTTACAGTGAAGACTGAAATACTTAGAAGTACTGAATTCTTAATGGAAGTAGAATCTAGAATCTCTTAAATGAGTGTTTATGGAGGCTGACCCATAGATCACTGATAACCAAGGATGTTATATTGTTATGTAGTTTAGCAGATCCTAAGTTATCTCTTGGAAAGTATTTCATTCTGCCAAGAGATGAAAATAATTTGACTACAATTCTATAAAATTTCAGAAAGTAGGAAACATATTGTCTCTTTATAGAGCAATGAAAAAACACACCATGATAAATGACTACTTGGACAATGATAACCTGAACCTGACTCTATGTTTGTTTCTTGGTGAAGTTCTGAATGCTTTTAGAAGCCAGATTGGATGCATTTTGTTGCAAACAACACTGAAATAAATGAGACATCAATATCAGATGTTTTTGTTCTTCAGGTAATTTCAGCACAGAAGTACTAGAAAGATTCAACTGCAAAAATTTCTCATACTTTGAATCTTCCCTAAGCAATGTTGGGAAAATGGAAAGACCTCTCATAGTCACTGCAGTTTACCGTGGATAATTCAGGCTATATTATCTGAGAAATGCTGAACGAAGTATTGCTTCAACATTGCAAACAATATTTTAAAGTTTCTAAACAAATGGATGGCCATGTAATGCTCCTGGAAAAAAACTATATGAAGGTAGGCTTAATTTTTAATTAATCAAGTATGTATAATTAATAATATATTTTTGTGAGAAAAATGGATTATTTTGAAAGAACAGTAATATTAAGCAGCATCTCTTGACAGTATACTGTATATGATTCATGTCTAGGGCAAATAACACATGTTCAGCATCACACCAGAAACAGCATTGTGAGCTAAAGCATCATAGGTGATTTGCTCACTTCATAATTTTTTAATGCATTGTTGGTTTAGATCCTAACAGTTTCTCATCCCCTCTTCCCTCCTGCAGCAGCCATTCTAGAGGATCAGGACTGTTCTCAAAATCATGCAGGAAGTTGCAGATTGCTGATGGAGGAGGAACAAATGCTGAAAGAAGTTTCATGATTCTTTAAGATCCTTGAAGAAAGCATAGGAAATTTTACTTTCATGAACTTCTTTCAATTCAGTGTCTTAGTAACTAAACCAAAGAGTTGAACAGAATCCTCAATTCATAACTCAAAGGGTTGGGGTTGTTTTTTTTTTTAGTCTTCTTTGAGACATCAGACTGTAGCACTGCTAGATCCAAATAATGAAAATGTGTACCATGATCTCTTAAAATCATGAGCTGAACATTAAACACTGAGGTGTAAAAATGAAGTTGACATCTGGCTATTTCAAATAACACTCTTACAGGACAGTAAATTTGAACTTGTTCAAAAGTTATCCTGTATACAGCTGAGTAGTATCACTCAGTAGCATTATGCATTTATAATGTCAGCATTAAATTATATAGGTTTGGATTAACATTTGCAATTGTTTTTGGGAGAGAACTGTGATCCAAAAGAGACTTCCCACTTTGGGGAAAAGATAGGGCAGTGATTTTCCCTGATAAATTACTGGAACTTTAATGTCGGTTCCTATGTTCTACAAACGTCTGTTTACTTCAGAGAGCGCTCTTCACTGCAAAACAAATGGAATGGAGAAAATTGTCATTCTTCCCTTTTTTTGTACAGCAAGTATTTTCTAAATGCAATGCTGTATTCAAACCATTCATTGTGGGTTTTTTTTTTTTAATTATATAGCTTTCCTGTATTTGAATATAGAATGTTAACAGCAACACAGCGACAAATGAGGATGAAAGGCAGTAGAAGCAGAGCCAATAAACTTCAGGTATGTGTGCTTTACAGAAACTGGTAAGGAGCAATACCTGTAGCTTCTAATGTCTGTATGCTAATACACAGCATATGGGAAACTAGATTTTTTTGAATTGCCTAAATTTTTCTACAGACCTAGGATTTCCTACCCATATGTTAACTGCATCTGACCTCACTTAGCTTTCTCAAGAGCATTCAAGATCAGCTTGATTCTGCCCCATGCTATGATGGGCCTGGAATAAGTATGATTAAGTCTAGTTTATTGCCCAATATAAATATATTAATCTCTGTACAGTATAAATCTGTATATTGTCCACCTAAATTGATAGTTTGTAAAATTGAGGCCTAACCTTGAGTTCTCCAATATGAGCACAAATAATCAGTCAGAGTTCCTGGGCAGGATGAAAGAAAGCTATTGCTCTTGTCAATGTTATCCATCAACATTGTTTGTTCCCAAATATTCATTTGCGGAACTCTTAGTCATAATATTCATACATTCTTTTTATTGAATACACCACTCCGTTGAGACCTTCTATAAAGTAAATTAGGTCTGATCTGATTGCATACTTTTGCTCTATTTAGAAAGATGAACTTTGTTTTCTGGTCGTTTTATGTGGCGGCAGAGCAGAGCATGGGATAAGTTTCTGTATTTTGTTTTGATATTTTGCCATAAACTCATAAATGTATAAATACATAAACAAACAAACAAAACCTGAACAAGAAACAATACAGGTTTCTGTTTTCGAATTTTCCTAAAGTTCAAAAATATTATTAGTGCTATTTCTTCTCAGGTTCGTAGTATCCAGTAAAACATCCAAATGAGAACAAATACGTACCCTTGAAAATAGCAATTTGTTAAAAGTTGTGAACCCCAATTGGATTTTTTGGGATCTATTAACTGCAAAAATATTTCTGGTACCTCTTATTTCCTTTAATAGTGATGAAGTCAATCAAAAAACTTAGGCAGGTTCATTTGAGACCTCAGATAGACCTCGACTTACAACAGCAATTGAGACCAGAATTTCTATCACTAAGAGATGCGGTTTGTAAAGCACGATCACATCACTTATTGAAGGCAATCCCTGCAGTTCTGGTTGCCATTGTTAACCAGATCCCACAGTCATTAGGCAAGGCAACTTCCTGCCAGCTTCCCACAGCCAAAGTCAGTGCGGAAGCTGTCAGGAAGTTGCAAGTCCCAAGTCGGCAGGCAGGTAAATGGCTGCTGCTGGATGAGAGAGGGTGCAAGGGGCTCTGCAAGAGAGGTGGCATGGGAAGGGGTGCAAGGGGGTGCACGAGAGGTGCGGGTCAAGAAGGGTTCATGAAGGGGTGCACAAGAGATATGGTGTGGGTTGGTGAGGGTGTGAGGGATTGCACACGTGGCCAGCACTGCGCAAACACAGAGGGGCTGGGGGAGGGTGCGCAGGTGGAGGAGACTTACCCTGCAACTTGCGACCTTCCCTGCTGGGTTCCCCACTGACTTTCTGGGGAAGCTGGCAGGGAAGTTTGCAAATGGCAATCACATGATCATGGGGCACTGCAATCAGTCATAAGTTCAAACCAATTGCCAAGCACCCAGATCGCTATCCCGTGACTGCAGGGGTGCTGGGACAGCCGGAACTCTGAGGACTGGTCATAACCACCATTAGTACAACACTGTTATAACTTTGAATGGTCACTGAACGAATGGTCATAAGTTGAGGACTGCCTATAATAGTAATAATAATCAGCACTCAGGGTCATCAACTGATCAGGGCTATGCAGTGTTTCAGATTTGGAGGAAAGAAAGATCCTTCAGAAAGATGTGTTTATTTTTAAATTGGAGAAAAAAGATCCTTCACAAAGATAGATTTATTTAGTTATTTATAAATTGGAGGAAAAAAGCTCCTTCAGATATAGATATAGATACACACACATATACTGTGTGTATCACCATTCTTTTTATTTATTTAAAATATTTATATACCAGTTGGCAGTTTCTTAATTGTCTTTTTCCATGAATGCACTGCAGCTGTGGAGGGTACCCATGTGATCCCAGGAAAAGAAATAGCTCCTTTAAGGAGTTGCTGATAAGTAGCCATCTTGCTCCCTATGTGCACCAAAGCTCTTTCTCCCCTTTGAATCCAAAGCATGGCACAATCCTGATGCTAAGATCTGAAAGATTAGTAATAGAAGTTCACCAACTTTAAACATTATTGTGATATAAAAACAAAAGTTTAATTTATGTTATAAATTTATAGAGAGTTGGAATCATATGGGCTGATTGTATATGACCTCTAGTAAAAATCTTAACATACCACATTTGGAATCAGATGGTTTCTGATCCATCTTTAAAGATATGAGAAGCATGATTAATCAAGTCCAGTTACAATTTATTAGGAAAGGTGTTATTAGCAATCTGGTGAAGTTTCTTCTTTTGAATTCTTGGGAACCACATTTTTGGTTTTGGTTTTTTAATGCTAATTTACCTTACTCGCAGAGTTTCTTGTTTTAATTCTATTAATCTTCTGTTGTGTTATTTTCTTTAAAAATATTCAGTTGTTGTTCAACACACAAAAGACTCGACTATCCTTGTCCATAAACCTTTTCACAATATCTTTAAGGGGAGAAAAAGGTAAACGCACAACGTTACATATCTGACGATTGCATTTTACTAGCTTAATATAAAAATGCATATATTGAATGAAATGTGTGAAATTGATCTAAAAGTATATATTTTTGTATTACTGAAGCAGTATTTTTTTTTAAAAAAATATGTTTTTATCTTTTCAGCTTGCTGCCAAACTTTTGTGTGCCTGGCAGAAACATTCAAAAACGTTTTTAAAAATGCAAACATAAGATGAAGGGTTATCTACTCTCAGTATATTTCTGGATTAAAGCATAAAACAAATTATTTACTCCCAGTCTATTTTGAAGTTAAGGGCATAAGAATGATAAATATATTATTTGCAGAATTGTGCCTAGTGTGAAAAAGGTATGGCATTGCTACACAGCTATTGAATCTGAGAGATACACTGTTGAGTGATGATTTTTCTGTCTCTTAGTGTCACACAGTTTATACTGATATTAGAGAAAAAATAAATTGCTAAAGGTTATTGACAACTAAATGGAAAGATCTTAATTTTTAAAGACATCCTCAGTTCTCCTTTGCATGACAGATTTCAAAAATGGAACTCAAAATATATTTGAATGATAAAGTCATATTGATGCATCTAGTAATAGATTTTCATATAAACAATATTTTTCCTAAATGAAAGTTTTAATTACCAGATAATATATACCTTTTATGCAGGTTGTACAAAAATAGAAAAGGATGTAAGAATACTTAATTTCAGTAATTTCCATCTTTCCATGTCTTTTGTAATTAGGGGGAAAAAAGCCTTTCTGTTATAGCAAAAATAATTATTTTTAGCAATATATTTGAGAATGAAGTAAAAAGTCTATACTTTATAAATACTACATGTATTTTTTTTTAACAAATACTACATGTTGAAGGCTAGGGGGCACTCTGTCTACATAACTGAAACTGATTTCATTTTCTTGTGTGTATCAATTTATCATCAGACCTTTGTAATCTAACAAATGAATGTTTATGTTTTGCTATGCAAAATACTGTGCACATTCCTACAAAAGACTCATTTAAAAACTGTTTTTATCTAAACTAGTGTATTCCTCTCAGGGATCCATAATTGGTTATGATCATGATCACGCAATCATTAACAGAATTCATACTAATGTCCCATAGCAAGGTCTACGACCCCTGCATTATATCATGTACATTACTCTTCATACATGTTAATTAGTGAAAGAAGTACAGAACCGAAAAACAATTTAGTGAATAGTAGAAAAACATTTCATTCTAGAAACAGTCCACAACTACTTTTCTTTTTTTTTTTAAAAAGTTTTCCAATTAATCTTAACAGTTTTATTGTTCACAATCTCCTGATTACCACAAACCTGTCTTTCTCTCTTACCAGCTGCTCATAATCTTTTACTCCTTTTTCCTGCTTTTTCTACATAAACCATATGGAAACTTCTTCCATATTTTTGGATGTTCATATTAACATCTTAGAAAATAAGAGCTGCACAGAATGGTTACCAGCATGCAGGTCAAATTGTGATGCAGTTGAATTGAAAATAAGGAAAACAAAGAAAATGTGTATTTTCATGTTTTGAGGGGAAATGACACAAATTTAACAGTCAAAAGAATTTCTCTCTAATCTGCAAAATTACATGTGATAGTCCATATGTTTTCTGGCTAAATTTACCACAGAATGCTTTCTTGTTTGGTTGCAATAGATTAATATGGTTACCTCTCTTCTGATTAAAAAGATTTCCCTGTACCCTTAGCATCCAGCATTTTCATTCCATGTAACCATAAGAAAATCCCATAGTTGCCAACATTTGGCAATAAAGATTAGTTACTTATGTTCAATGCTCTTTAAATATTTTTTTATTTTAAGTTAAAGATTTCTTTTTTAAGAGTATGCTATAACATTTTTCTACTTGTTAATATATAGTACAATTTGCTATATATTGCTTCTTTCTATTATTTTATCTGGTATAGTAATGCTTTCAACATCCAACTTTAACAGAACTTTGGCATACTTACAACATAAAGTTAAATATAAACTCTGTAATCTGAGAGGTTAAATATTAAAATCTCAGGCATAAATATGTTGACTAATTTTTGAAGGTGCATTCTTGTCTTAGGTTTAGTTCCTAATTTTTGCTTCATTATTCTACTTGCTTCATTATTCTAATTCTACTTTCTCATTTAATATTTCCACTTCCAGTTTCTTCTTTTCCTTTTTAGAAAAGTAGAAATCTTTGCTGTAAGTTTCAGCTTGACATAAGGGAAAACTCTATTCCCGGTATATAATGTATATATATTTGTGGCTGTAACAAGGAACAATACAACTAATATCATGTAATCATTTCTCTTGAAACCACACTTGATAAGATGTGAACAAATAAGAATAATATTGATACTGAACAAAAATAACTATTTTAAGGTGGTAAAATGTGGGCCAGGGATAGTGTGTTGCTGAAAGGTGTCTGCAAACTTCCAACATTCTTTTTTTGGCTGGGGGGGGGGGGGGAGTTCAGTTAGGCAAACCAAATCAGTGTTCAGTCAATTTAGAAATAGTAGTTTAAACCTAATTTAGGTGGTAACAAATACAGAAGAAGGGATAGTTCAGTGCACATAAAATTAGAAATTGCCATATTTTAAAAATTACATAAGGTACACCTGTGGGAATCTTGGATGTGACCAAAATATGACACTTTTATTTAAAAGGTAACTGTTTATCTCCCTCTGAATTCTAAAACTGGGCAGCAAGAGAAAATCCCTCTCGATTCTAGAAGTCAGGAAAAGATCAGTATGCATTGTTAAAAGAAATACTATTTCTGCCAAAGAAAAAATCTAGATTGAATGTGTGTGGCTTACTAACTACCTGACTGTTTGCAAACATAGCCCAAGATGATATACCTAGCTGATTTGCTTTATCAGTACCCTCTCTCCCACCCCACCTCCAGTCATGAGCAAATCAGAGGTGCATTTTACAGCAAATGGTCCAATCAAGCTAAGGCTAAGGACCTTTTAAATAATTCTTTTTATTACACACACACCCACACCACATCCTTTTTCCAGGAAGTTTCTGTGTCTTATCAAACCAAACCCAATTAAACATACATTGATATTTGTCACCCATGGTTTGTTTACCATGTCATTTCAGGAGCAGAATCATCTTTATTTTGTTTCATCAAAGCCAACTAAACATATCCAAACCTTTGTTTTCTTTGTTTGGAAACACTGCAACCAAAAGTAGAATTTTATTATTCTGTGACCATTCCAAAACTTTTGAAGTTCTAAGATCATTTTTGAGCCTTTGAGAGATACTGTAACCTTGTGAAATAGTACAAAATATTGTTTATTGTATCCTTTGTGATGCAGTGAGAACTACCTCACTGGTTAGCTCTACAGGAAATTCTCCGTATGTTTTTTTTTTTTAATCATTTAAAATCTTAGCTGCTTCCTGCCCAAGAGGAATAAATAAATGATAAAGTTGATGGGAAATTTCTCAAAAGCTACCATACAATGCTTGCTGTTGCAGTGAAGTCTCCCATCCCAGCTGACAGACTGGGCATAGCCATGGTCACTTCATTTTAAACTTTTCTAAATTTTGTGAACTAGACTCAGGATGCCTCTACTCTCCAGATATGCTCTAGTTATTCCATTGGATCTTTTGGTAGATTGATTTATTTTGATTGATTGATTGATTGATTGATTGATTATGTGCCATCAAATCAATGTCAGCTTTTAGCAACCACAGAAATAGATTACCTCCAGGATGATCTGTCCCAACATAGTCCCTCCAATTTTCTCATGGTGTAATCATCACTGCTGTAATTGAGTCCATCAACCTAACTGTTGTCCTTCCATTTTTCTCAGCATTATAGGCTTCTCAGAAGAGCTAGGTCTTTGTACAGTGTGTCCAAAATATGATAATTGAGCCTGGTGATTTGTGTTTCAAGTGAGAACTTTGGATTGATTTGTTATATGAGCCATTTGTTTGTTTATTGGCTATGCATTGTTATTCTCAGGAGTATTCTCCAAATCCAAAGTTCAAAAGCATCAATATTCTTTCTGTCCTCCTTCAAATTCCAATTTTCACTTCCATAGAGTGTCATAGGTAAAACTATTCCCTGCATGATTCTAATCTTTGTAGGTATAGATACATCATGGCATTTGAATATCTTTTCAAGATCTTCATTACTGCTCTATCAAATGCTAATCTAAATCTAAATTTCACTGTACTGTTGACCATCATTCCTAAAAGACAGATATCAATATCTTCATTGTCAGTTGTAAGGCTGCTTGCTGTACCTGTTGTCGTTAGTTTGGTCTTCTTAATCTTTAATCTTAATCCCATTTTTCAATGTGTTCCTGGATTTCATTACCAGATCTTGCAGAGCATTTGCATTATCAGCTATCAGAACAGTGTCATCAGCATAGTACCGGTTATTGATGTTTCTTCCTCCAATTTCAAAACCACACTAATCTTCCAAACCAGTTCTCCTCATAAATTGAGTATGTAGATTGAGTAAATGAAGGGAGAGTATATACCTTGTCTCACCCCTTTGCAAACCTGGAGACAGTTTGCTTTGTCTGGGCTGTGGCTTCCTGTTCTGTGTGAAGGCAATGAAATGTTCCAGGATTCTTATTTTCCTAAGCACGTTCTACAGCTTGACTTGGTTAACACAATCAAAATCCTTTCTATGATCAATTAGGGTATAGTGGAGTATAGAGATGGCTTTAAAAAAAATAGTGCAGCAACTGTTGAGAAAACATGAATTTAGCCCCGGAAAAGAGAAAGGCATGAGAAAAAAACTCAGGATCACTCCACCAATTATCCAGTGTGCATCAGTCTTTGTTCCTTGGCCCTTTCTAAAGCCAGCTTGAAGGTTCGCATCTCCATTTCCATGTACAGCTGTATTCCTAAGCATTATTTTGCTAGCATGTGAAAGTAAGAATATTGTGTGATAGTTTACACACTCTGTTAAGGCTTCTTTCTTTGGTATCGATATGTAGACTGACCTCTTCTAGTTTGTTGGCAATTGTGTCATTCTTCAGGTTTGCTGGCATAAGTTTAGTTAGAACTTTCACTTATTCTTCTTTTGTTGCTTGCCATATTTCTGTAGATATTCCATCAATCCCTGTCTTTTTCTGACTTGGTAGTGACTAGGGTGATGAGAGGTTCTTGTAAATAGGGAATATCTTCTAAGATATCTTGTATGTTGATATCTTTACCGTACAGAATTTCAGTATACTCTTTCCATTTTTCTTTTATTGTCTTTAAATCAGTTACTATTTGTTCATTGGTGTTGTTTAGGATACCAGTTTGAGGTTAAAACCTCCTCCTGAGTTTGGAGATTTTTAGAAATCTTCCCTTGTTTTTCCATGTCTTTACAGATGTCATTGTAATACTGCTTCTTGTCTTTTCTAAGTTGTCTGAAATTCTTGTTCAGCTCCTTCCTGAGAACATTGTCTTTCTTTATATGAGCTGAAGAGAGACCATTGTCTTCTTGGCAATGTCCACAGTTAGTTATGATACTCAGTTTGTTCCCACTGTAATTCTGTCTTTACAGGTTTGGATTGTGTCTTTTCCTACACAGCAATGTCAGTAACTAGCTGTCCCAAAGGCTTTAATCTAGCCACATCATAAACTCCTTTAGTGTTCCAAAGGGTCCTCAGCTCTTTCTCAGCATCATGATGAATGGAGTCTGACTTGAGGGGCCCAGCATCTGGAGCTATAACATCAATTATGTTATATTGTCTACCCATGTGGTTTTCTTGGTAAAATATAGGAGTGGTTTAACATTTCCTTCTCCCACACAGCATGAAATGATGACTTTGCTCTTGTCACTAAAGTGATCATTAGCCCCAAGCATCTTCTTATATCTCTGCTACCTGATATAGATGTCTGCTTTCTTCAGCTTGACATCTGGGATTACCTTTTGTCTTGGGTGACCCTGTTACAATTATAAATTCTTGTACACATTTCCGGTGTTCTTCACTCATCCCTCCCAGGAACATGTCCCACCACAATGAGGCAGCATAGCAGGATTTTTGACATATAATCTCCAAATTAGAGCCTTCTCATTTGGCCCTATTTTTTTTGTACTGAGTATATGTGTACATTATTTCTAAACGTTATTTTGACCAAGTAGAACAAGACCAATAAATGCAGTCTTGCCTAGTGTTCCAGCAGCAAGGATCTATTTGGGATCTATTCTCTGTCTCTCTCCCTCTCCCCCTCCCTCCCTCCTCACTGTAGACAAGCTTCAACTCTAAAACACATTCTTTGGCTGGTTATATTTTAAACTGCTTGACTTGAATGTTACTTGTTACAGTATATTTGGTATATTGAATTGGATTCTAATCATAATTTATATTCCTGCTGTATCTGTATTCCTGAAAGAAATTACATGTACTTCAATTTTTTATATAAATACTTTATGGGTATTATCAGTATTTTCAGTTGAAAATATTAGTACTGTTATATATGTGAAAACTGTGTTTAATTTGGCACTCATGACATTATTTAAAATACTCTTAGTGTGTAAGTATTAGGTAATGGTCTCAATTTTGAGTCATATTCCTGTACCTATCTGATAGAAACAGCTTCTCTTTCACAAATGTTATTTCAATGACACACAATAAGACTATGCAAAAGTATCTGTTATGCATGAAGGCAAACATTAACTTATACTTTCAGTTAGCATGATATGTGACTAAGCTATGGGATGTTTTGCTCTTCCTCTCTGTGCTGGGATTAATTCCCTGGTTTGCAACAAGACAGTTAAGAACTTTGACTTGTAAGACCAGCTAATATCATGGAAGAAGGAGAAATGTCATGGTGTAGAAGAGTCACCCTCTGGGGGAGATGGGCAGCATACAAATTTAATAAATAAATAAAATAAATAAGGGGGGGGGGGGAAACAAGCATGAGAAGTTAATCACAGTAATGCAGTTCATGTAATAACAAACCAAGATTTGCTATTATAACCACATATTTTGTAATTCTTCCTATAGTCAGTCACTCCTGCTCCAATCTTTTCTAGATCAACATCAATTGCAACTTTCCTATTACAAAGGTTTGAATTTTTTAGTTACATGACTAATGTGCAATTATATGAAGTAATGGATTTGTGATAATTTTTATATTAAATATAGCCTTTCTAACAGTTGAAATTCCAAGATGTAGGCATGTTTGGGTACTAAAGTCAACTCTGATGTTTTAAGGACAATTTGGTAATGTCTTAAGCTGTGAATTGATTCTGTCTCTACTTTTGATAGAAATTATCCAGTGAATGCTTAGAATGTATCATATTGCTATGAATTATACTCTTCCCACTGTCCTTTCTAAACAAAGCAACCTGCTTTTTGTAAAATAAACACATTGATAAGTTCTAATAATTGATATTTATGGTTATGTTGCTTGCCTAGATCTTTTCCTATCTGAGTCTTCTCTTCATTTAAAATAATTGCATACCATTTTCTCCTTTCCATAAATAGTGCTTATATTGCTGGTCTTTTGTCTTTAAGGATGCTATAGTTATATTTGCCCAGCAAATAACAATAAATGTAAAATTCAGCCACTCTTTCTTCCTTTGTTTAATTATTTTGAACATGAGGCACAACTCCCAGATGATTCAAGAGCAGTCAGGTAGTTGTGGTTTTGCTTACCTACTGTTTTCCTACAGAATAATTTATATTAAATGGTTGCTCAGGATGATGAGGTCCAAAACCTGGTGTGTAAACAAATGGTAATACATTTTTTTCTTTGTAAATTGGTAAATGTCATTCAATTTTTGATAAAGGAATTGTTAGTATTTATGTATATTCACCTATCCAGATTAATACCTTTGGGTTAGTAGTTATCACTGTCTTACTTGTGTAGCTGATTATGGTTAAAGTAAGATAGGCAATCTCACCTATCTATGGAAGACTCCTTATGTAGAAATTATTTAAATGCTATGTGTTTTTAAAAAGTAATTATAGGCATTCACATCCTATTGCTGTTGACTTCCAGAAATCAAAGAGAAGCCAAAATTTGATTGAATTAACATAAGTTTGTATTTTGCAGATGAACACATAGAGATTCTGTCCTACCCAGCAACATTAGATGACTTCTCATTCCTCACTCTGAACCTCTCTGATTAGTTATCATTGTTCTAATCACACCGCTACAATCCTTTTGATTGATGGACTGGGGCATAAAGTGTAATCATTTTTATTCCTTCTTAACTAACTGAAAAGAAACACTTTTTAGTACACTCCAAAACTCTATGGATGATCATAGAAGATGCTCTTCTTTTCTTCCTCTGAAACTTCCCTTGATAACCATGCTGCTGAAAGATAAAGTGTCACTTAATCTGACCCTGAAAAAACATACTTACTAGAAGAAGAAGAAATTAACTTTTAGGTGATGGCGGAGTTGTTTATTCATTCTCATGAGACAGATTATCATCTCAATATTGGAAGAAATTAGTATCTGTGGTAGAAAATGGCGTAAAAAGGCAGAGTTGTACAAAAATTGCTCAGATTCATTAAAGGAAAACATAGATTAATCAAGTACCAAAAAATAACCATAAACATGTAGCAATATAGTGGTACCTCGAGTTACGAACACCCCTCCTTATGAAAATTTCGCGATACGACCAGCTCCGGCTGCAAAAATTTGCCTCGCCATGCGACCTCCACCTCGCACTACGAACCGGATCCGCGGCCATTTGCCCTGCTGCCACGTGGTCGCAGCTTCCCGTGGGCGAGATCGCGGTAGCAAGGAGACATTCGGTGAGGCTTGTGGTGTGTTTTGTGGCGTTTGGAAGGTTTTTGGTGTGCTTGTCAGCATGGCTCCAAAGAAAATGCAGAGCGGGCTTGGCAAGAATAAGGGTTTGAAGAAGAAAGTGACGATAGAACTGAAGAAGGAGATTATAGAAAAGCACGATCGTGGTGTTCGTGTGACTGATCTGGCCGCGGAGTACAAGATGGCGAAGTCGACCATCTCGACTATTTTGAAGAATAAAGATGCCATCAGAGAAGCTGATGTGGCAAAAGAAGTAACGATGTTAACGAGGAGGAGGACACAAGTGCTGGAAGAGGTGGAAAAACTGTTGTTAGTGTGGCTGAATGAGAAACAGCTGGCAGGTGATAGTGTGAGTAAAGCTATCATCTGTGAAAAAGCCAGGAAACTGCACAGTGATTTACTGCAGAAAAACCCCTCTACCAGCGCAGCAAGTGAGGAATTTAAAGCCAGCAAAGGCTGGTTTGAGAAATTCCGCAGGAGAAGTGGCATCCACAATGTGGCAAGACATGGAGAGGCTTCCAGTTCTGACAAGGCTGCTGCAGAAGCCTACAAGGAAGAATTTGAGGACTTCATGAAGGCGGAAGGATACGTCCCTCAGCAAGTGTTCAACTGCGACGAGACAGGGCTCTTCTGGAAGAAGATGCCACACAGAACCTACGTCACGCAGGAGGAAAAGGCACTGCCAGGGCACAAGCCCATGAAGGACAGACTGACCCTTTTGCTGTGTGCGAACGCAAGCGGCGACCTGAAGATTAAGCTGCTACTGCTGTACCATTCCCAGATCCCGCGTGTGTTCAGGGAACACAATGTGAACAAGGCCAGACTGCCTGTCATGTGCAGGGCCAATGCGAGAGCGTGGGTCACAAGGCAGTTCATGGAATGGCTGCACGAGGTGTTCGCACCTAGCATTAAAAAATATCTTTCTGAGAACCAGCTGCCTGAAAGGTACCTTCTTCTGATGGACAATGCCCCGGCACACCCTTCATCCTTGGTGGATGATATGGACGCTGAGTATGACTTTATAAAGGTCAAGTTCCTCCCCCCCAACACGACACCTCTTCTGCAGCCCATGGACCAGCAAGTGATCTGCAATTTTAAGAAGCTCTACACAAAGGTGCTCTTCACCAGGTGTTTCAATGTCACTGAGGAAACATCCTTGACTCTGGCAGAGTTTTGGAAGAAACATTTCAATGTCCTCCACTGCATCAGCCTCATTGACAAAGCCTGGGAAGATGTCACCTGCCGGACCTTAAACTCAGCCTGCAGGAAACTGTGGCCAGAATGTGTCGCTGAACGTGACCGTGAAGGGTCTGATGCAGAGGTAGTGGAGGAGATTGTGTCCATGGGCAAGAGCATGGGTCTGGTTGTCGATGGTGCAGACATAGAGGAGCTTGTTGAGGACCATGAGGAGGAGCTGACCACGGAAGAACTTGCTGAGCTCCAGAGTGAGCAACAGAAAGCGCTTGGTGAGGAGCATTCCACTGAGGAAGAGGAAGACAGGGAGGAGGTGAGCAGTGCTGAGATTAAATCCATTATGAAACAATGGAATGCGTGCCAGGACTTCTTTGAGAAGCACCACCCCAACATAACTGTAACGAACAGAGCATTGAACATGATGAACGATAACGTGGTCTCTCATTTCCGGAGGGTTATGCAGCGCAGGAAAAAACAACTGACTTTAGACAGGTTTTTCCCCAGAACTGAGCCTGCAGCTAAGAGGCAAAGAAGAGAGGACTCTCCCTCCAAACAATAACTGCCTCCCCACCCCATTCTCCCTCATCATACTGTGCTGTATGTACTTTTTTTCATGTTTTTGTGGTTTAAAAATAAAATGCATATGTTTCAGAACTGTTTGTATTTACACTGAACCTTATGGGGAAATTTGCCTTGCGGCGCGACCAAATTCGGAGGGCGGAATGGATTAACCGTATTTACATTGAACCTTATGGGAAAATTTGCCTTGCGGTGCGACCAAATCGAGTTGCGATCAGAGTCACGGAACAGATTAAATTTGTAACGCGAGGTACCACTGTACATTGAATAACTCAAAGTTTGTGTGTTTAAATATTTGTTTCTAATGTGCCTTGGATTTTCCTTAGGGAAATGTTAAAACATGTTCCCTTCTCTTCTAGGGAAAGAAATAGCAAGGGTCAGAACTTAATTGTACTTTGGCTTGATTTTTGCAATGTAGGAAAATTACTGATCCCAATTTTATGGGCTATTACTTCAAGTCAGTATATCTTCAGATTATTTTTCATTTTTAAGACAAGTGCAATAGAAGAATATTTTATGTAATTTTAAAAAATGAACATGGGCAGACGCAAGCATCCTTTCATTCTCATTTCTGCCAGTAATTTCAAGCTCAAAGAATTATACTGTCCTTGGCTTAGATATGGAAATGTTGCTTCAGATCCTTACTCACTGTCAAAATCACAGGATACTTCTCATCTGAAAATTTTCATTGTTTCCGTTACCTAAGTTACTTTTCTAGTTATGGGAAAGCTAGATTATTTAGGTGTCCAGTAGGGAAAAATGTTTCTGAGCTAAGAAGAAGAAAAGGTTCATAGTAACATAGAAAGACCAGTGTCTTTCAATATCTGTCATATTATTGATTTCACAAGTATAATCAATCTGCTTGTTCTTCTGTAGACACTACTTGAGTCTGTCCTAGAAATGGCTCAATAGTTTCATTTAAATACAAAACTCTTTAAATTGATTTTATATTATTTTATAAAACTACTCTTCTGATAATGTTTGCGCCAAACAGACACACACATATGCATATGCACACACACACACACACACTATTGGTTATAATAGCAAACACTGTTTTCCAATGAATTATTAAAAACAACGTATTAAATTAAATCAAACTTGTCTGTGTTGTCCTAATTTGGATTTTGTAATTATTCTTAAGGCAAGCTCAGGGTCAGAAAACAGCATGCAAGGTTTTGAATTGTCAGTTCTCCAGACAATTCTCGAGTGATGATAAACAAACCAAAGTGTTGGAGACATAATGGTAGAAGTAAAGGGTTGTTTGTACTCAAACCAATGTCTTAACAGTGAATATGGGAGCAATCGTGAGATGCACCTAGAACTCCCAAAGCTTCTCTGCTGGAGAAACGGGTAGTGGTTGGTCACCCATTTTTGAAGATGGATCTGCCCCAGTAATATTGCACCATCTGAAACTGTCAGTTCCTCTCTTTAGAACACATTTGAGTTGGTGGCTACATGGAAAGATATGTAAAGTGATACTGACAAATAGAATTCTTCTGCATTCCCAGAGAGAATTTGTTATTAAATAAAAGAATACAACTAATAAGCCTATAATCTGCAAACAAAATTACATCAGCTTTTCTAAGCAAAAAGAAAGAAAGAAAGAAAGAAAGAAAGAAAGAAAGAAAGAAAGAAAGAAAGAAGGAAAAGAAAGAAAGAAAGAAAGAAAGAAAGAAAGAAAGAAAGAAAGAAAGAAAAAGAAAGAAAGAAAGAAAGAAAGAAAGAAAAAGAAAGAAAGAAAGAAAGAAAGATAGATAGATAGATAGATAGATAGATAGATAGATAGATAGATAGATAGATAGATAGATTCCCCACCCTCCCCTTATGGTAAATGTTGCAGTTCTTAGCTACATTCCTGGGCTTAATTTCTGAATAGAGGTTTCAGACCGGAAGTATAATTCCCAGCTTAATTGGATCTTGCAGCAACTGCATTCTCTTGAGTGCTATTAAGATTTATTTGGCAAATTCTATTTGTATATACATGGAGGAAAGTTTTAAATCTTAAAGTGAATTGCTCTACAAGTTATAGTTCAGAAAATCTTGAGTTCTTATGTTTTTCTTTGTTCACAATCTTTTTTTTCCCACTCATCCTCCATTTTTTAGACATTGATACATAATTCCACTCTTAAAGCAATGCATAACCCAATTATTATAATTTTTTATTACAATGCATTGGGTTTAATGAAGAACATACATGAACTGATACTTATTTGCTTCTTACCTTTCTGTTTTTGACATACTAGGATACAAATGTAAAAGATTATAATTGTAGGTTCTGTATTTTTTTTTTTTTCTTTTTCTTTTGAGAAGTTTTAAATTATTTCATGAGATTTCCAGGACTGTTTCTTGTCACTCCTCCATCAGCTCTCAGTCCATTTAATCCCAGCTTCTCAGCTGTATGGCTCCTGCTCCTGTTGTGAGTGATCGGCCTGCTTGAGTGCTCTCAGCTTCTCCTGTCACATCACATTTGCATAAAAGAGGACAGATAACCAAATTTGAGTGCACAAATGAAAATGCTAAGCGCCAAACCTGTCACAGTTGTTGTTCAACTAATTGTGAAAAATTTGATTTGCTAGCTTTTTGCTGTTTATCATGCAGGCCCCCATCTCAAATTTGCTGTAGCTTTCTGCTCCTGTGCCTGTACCTTCTAAACTATACGCGCAAGCTGGCCACCCAAGGGATTACTTACCTCTCCTACCAGCTTTTAATGTTGCCTCATCTACTTGACTAAATTAGGCCACCATGGCAAACAAACACATAATTAAAAACCTGGTAAGACAACTGCAGTCACATCCCCCTAAATTGATTTTTTTTTTCTTTTGCAGTTGTGTGCTGAAATCCAACTGCTTCTCTACCTCCACCCCTCCCATATCTTACATTATTTTGATATAAATAGAATGCTTTTCCTCTATGAATTTATTTTCTATTCAAATTGGGTTGACATTATAGATTATTTTCTATATAAATGTGACAGATCTTTTTAAAGCTTTAAGTCTCTTATCTCCAAAATGTTTTGCTGTAAAAAATACAGCATGAAAATTGCTGATGAGACGGTAAATTTCCATACATCCTATTTTATTGATATATTAGTGGCTCTTTCACTCATATTAAGTTAAAAGGAATCACTGCCAATCTGCTTTCTTGAGCAAACTTTAAAGAATGCTGTTTTCCATCCATGACTTCATATTCCTCTGTTCCATACCTAGAGTACTCTTTACACCTTTCTCAGAAAACGTAATAAAGCAGCATTCACAAGCCCAAGAAGGCTTGTATGTATGTTCAACTGAATGCAAGTTGAAACTCTTGTCTTGATTATCTTACATTTTAATTGAGCTCAATATGTCAACAGAATCCATTGGACATATATGTATGAAACATGTATGAAAACATTGAAACATGTATGAAAAATATTATTCTATCTGTAATTACTGATGGTTATTCACAAGTGCAAGTTTTCACTTTTGGGTACAATTGGCATATAATGGACGGCACACTAGCTATAAGAAGCAGGTTACATCCTGTCCCTTTTTTTATCTTGTATCTTGAGATCCTGTCCATCACATTTATTCTTTTTCTCAATTATTCTGGTCTTTATTCTTCTTTTTAAAGAAGCATATACATTATATAATCAAGGCATTTCCCCTGCCAGGTTGTATACCATTACAAAATAAATAAATAAATAAATAAATATATATATATATATATATATATATATATATATATATATAAATAAAAAATAAAAAATAAAAAAAATACTTCAGTATACTATTTAATTAATTATTATTTAATGTTTCAGTAATGTGAGTTGAGTTCACCTTTCTTTTTTCATCAACTGCTTATTTGTATTATGTTTTTCCAAAAAGTTGTACCCAAAGCATTTGACAAAAATAGCAATAAATAATAATTTTTAAAAAGCTACTTAATATTGCTAATCAGAGCTGCAGTGTCAATAAATAATCATAAAGAATCCATAGAGCATCAAATAAAATAAGGTAAATAAACTGCCTTAATCTAACAGTTTAACATTAAGCAGGAATAAGAATAAATCTTAATATTGAAATATAAATATATCACATACAGCCCAAATAAATCTCAATTCCCTAAAGGCAATTGAGGGCTTCCAAATTAACCTCTAAACACAGATTTGCAGCTACATTTCTTACAGAAATCTCCTTTCTACCATTCACTTAGAATTGGTTTGTAAATGAAATGAGACAAATTACTACTTGTTTTTAATCATCTCAAAGCTGTATTACCAATCTGGTAACCTTAAGGTATTTCTGGCCTATTCCATATAGCCAGAAAGTTCTAACAACTTCTCACAATTTTTGCCGCCTCCTGCTGAATACATTTTAAAAGGGAAAGATAATTGGATCTTAACCTCTGGTTTCAGTAATAACAGATGCTGGGTTGTGTTTTCACTGGCTTGAAAATCATGTGTGGAGAAATTTCATAATTACTGTATACCACATAAGGATCCAGAAGGCACAAGTGCTACTTACACAAATTCAAAGTGGTTGGGAAAAACATCTTAGCAGATAAATGACAAATCAGTCTTCAGGATCTATGAGAAGATCCTGAAATCTGAAGTTCTAGGAATAACTATATTTGTGGTCCATATCACTTTCCAAATTATTCACCCATCTGTTTATTTTGTCCTTCTCTACAGTCATCTGTAATTATAAAACCATCTCCATCTAATTTTGCATTTAAATACATATTTTGATGTTTTGAATTTGGAATTACAACAAAATATTACAGAAATATAGAACTGAATGGAAAGTTAAGCTCCAATCCCTGCATTCAGAAGGCATGGATTATGTCTGTTTGATTCACAAGAAACATTGCCTTAATCATATTACAGTATCTCTTACTTTGACTGATACTGGTAATATCTCTGCCTGCAGATTTCATTAAAGCAGAATAGTATGTATTAAATGAAATAGATGATAAATCCCTAATTTGCTTTTCCTTTACTGAATTTTTGCAGCAGCTTCTATTTTTGACAAAATTGAGTTTATTTGGGGTATTTTAATAATAATATAATCGTATATTATTTATTTGGTTTAATTTATATAATTTCTTCCTGTATCCAAACACAATATCTGTTTTTAACCATATAACATACTATAAAGCAATGATTCTCAAACATTTTGGTCTCAAGACCCCTTTACATTGTTAAAAATGATCGACCCCAAAGAGCTTTGGTTTATGTGGGTTATATCTATCAATATTTACTATATTACAAATTAAAATTGAGAATTTAAAAAAATATTTATTTTACATTGTGGATCCCCTGAAAGGGTAACTTGGGGAACCCCAGGGACTGCCAGACCACACTAAACAGTGTTAGAAGAAATTTGTCTCTTCTCTATTAGTCCAAAACCCATAATTAAATGACAGATGGTATACCTATAAGTATTTAATTTTTAACTCTGTTTTTCAGAGACAGGTGATGACATCATTTAAGTTGTATGTGCATCTACTTTCCAGCTCAGATAGTAGGATTTTAGTTCCTATAATGAACTGAGTTTCTGAATGCTAATGAGTCAGGTTTACCTTTAGATGGGATCTTTTTTCTTGCCCAGATTGTGAAATTGTGTGACACAGTGTTTGTACAGAAGTGACATAAGATATGTACCAAGTCTAGCAATCTATTTAATTTTTGAACAAATATTAGTGGGAAACTGTTTTGTTCAGTTCCCTTAGGTCTCAGGCATGCAGCTTCCTCTTATCCTCCTATTAGACAACTATTGACATTTGATTAACAGCAGTCCTTTCTCTCGCTTCCATTAGTACCTCTGTGCATTGTGCTGGGATTTTTCTCATTTTCCCCTGTCCACTTGGGCAAATATTCTCCCTCCCCAATGCTTACTCTCTCTGACTGTGTATGGAAATGGAAAGCCTCCACACACATGCAGCTTGATTGCTACAAACCATGAATGATTCTTTGCTAGAAATCTATTCAGTGGTTAAAAACTTGAAGTTCTACCAAGTTACATTAAAGTTTTTGCTTGCTTGCTTCCTTGCTTGCTAATAGCTGCTAGTTAACCCGTTGTTAATATCAGTGAAAAACTTGGTCCAACTGACCAGATAAAAATGGTAATTTGACATTTTTGCTATGAAGTACATAGCAGGCCTGTTTACAAAATATGGCTGCATCTGGAAGCACCTGCTTAGATTTTTCATAATGCATCAGAGTGAATAGAATGTTTATTACAGTCACTGACCAGAATGCATCAGAGTGTCATTGTGCTGGTGTTCCACTTTGCCATGTCCATCCTGCTATAACCCTGTGTGCTTGATATGCTATACTTAATGTTTGGATAATTCCAGAAGACTGAAATTGTGATGAATACTGTAACTTGGGGGAGGGGGTTGGTGGAAATACAAAAAGACCAAGTGAAAGTGGTTTTGCTTACATTAATGCTCAGATGAATCCATAATCCACCTGGCATGCTGAGTATCTATTACAGCATAAGAAGTCTTTAGCCAACCATAGACTGAGTTCTAAGGGTTGAATTTAGATTAACTGTCTTAAATTAGAATTAACAACTCATGACAATCTTGCCCTATTTATTCAAAGGAATCCGTATTCAAATAACTTAGACTACAGCAGGTGTCTATTGATGTGCTGTCAAGAACTAACCCTAACTCAAGAAAGATGTTTCTGAACAAGAAGGCTTCTACAGACAATCACATTCCCATTAGAGGTTCTGAGTCCTTAGCACTCCAAAAACTGTCAGATCTCCCACTTCAGGAAGTCTCACTGGGATGATGTTTTTAATAACTCTTCAGACTCATCTGAGTTGGCTGGTTTTGTTTCCTCATCCTACAACTCTCCAGACAGCAGTGGATCTGATGGGAATCTCTGCTGTCATAGGAACAGCCAGCTGGTTGCTAGAAAACCTTATTGTGAAGGATATACACATGGTAAAGAATCTACTCAAAAACCAGGAAGAGACCCAATTAGAAACAGTAAAGCACCAAAAAAGTGAAAGAGGAAGGAGTGTTGTGTCTTCTCTGACATTTTGTGGAGGTAATAGTGCTAACTCATTAGCTCACTTTGGGTCCTGGAAAATGTGGCATAACCCAGATACCAACATTATGAAGGTTATAATCCAGTTATTGGATAAGTCACAAAATCTTTACACATTTAATTTAGCACACACATTCATGGATGTTGCTATCACAAAGATTTATATAAAAACGTATATGATGATCTGGGCTTGCACAGTAAATTTATTTGAAGAGAGAATTTTATGCACCCTGTTTGAAGGGATATTGAAGAAACTAACTGCAAAAGTTGTATTCATAACAAGCATCCTTTTATAAATGTTTGACTTGGCTTGACTTTCTTTTTTCAAGTTTTGCTAAAATACTCCCATTTTTTAAACATTCAGAATGTCTCTAAAAATCTTGAAATAACTTCATGATTTCCTTGTTAACCACAGCTGTCAATTCGATGCTAGACTGGCAAGAATAAGGGCAGTAAAACTGATTTCTCTTTATTTGAATCAGTTCCATTCTGTCAATTGGGAGAGCTAGGTGATAGGCCACAGACCCAAAACTTTCCATTTTCACAAAATACAATTCAAAAGTGAATGAGACTAAAGCTAAAAAATAAAAGATTGCATTTGTGCTCTTAATTGAGACCAGTGGGTTCATTCCTTGGAGTTTAATATGTGCATAGATTGGGATGAATTCTAACAGCATCTCAAGATGGTTTGGTAGTAGTCAAGCTTTTTACAGTGGACTTTATCAGGTGGTTGGATCACAGAGACACCCAGTAATAAAATAATGTTCTCCTTGAGAAGTAGTGACCTTATCAGAGGATTTTAATCAAAATACAAACAGATGAGGAAGGGGCATCTGAACACCCAGAGCTCAGTTGAGTCACTTCCAATAAATGATTCAAAGTTTTCATTTGTAGAGAGTATTATTGTAGCTGCCCTGGAGAGCAGAAGGGAAGCACACCCGCTGTTGCTGACCAAGAGGATCCAGCACTTACACCCTCTGTCTTCTAAAAGAACACTGGATCAAAAGAGAGATCATTATGACCTCATCCAGATCAAAGAAACGTTCCCTTCCTTTCCAGAAAACACTCTCCCAGCTGCCCTCTAACTGCAGAACCAGAAGGTAGCTCACCCTGATCCCATCCATCCGGCAGAGATCTTATGGTTGATTGGTTTGTGTGAGATAGAGATGACCATGGCTTATACACTACAGTAATCTGCAGTTTAATCATAGTTTGTTGAATAACCTGCAGTTGGCTGCCTTCATGATCATAATCTATAAATGATTATTTGAAATGATTATTTGAAATTATAATGCATAGATTCACAGCAGACTAAGCCAAACCAAAACAAGCTATGTAAGTGCAATGTGTGAACCCAAATGTGTGTATGTGTGTGTGAAGCTTAGTATTATCTTTCCCTTGGCTAGCCATGTTGAGAATAATTTATTCAAAGACAGAATATACATCTTCAAAATAAACTATGATTGCCGTTTAGAAAAATTCCAAATTCTATCAGTCACTCTCGGATACTAGGAAGTATATAAAGATTATGGACAAGAAAGGTGGGGATAAAAACCCAAACTGTTACTTCTGGCAGCCTCACTCGCAGTGAAGCGGAAGAATATGGGGCTGTTTTGGAGGCTATGGTAGTGGATGGAAGCCTTCATTAACCTAGATATTAATTCAAGGCAGAAAAGTGAAGGCACCAGACTGAGGCTGAAATAGCATGTTAAATTTCTCTCTCTCTCTCTCCCTCTCTCTCTCTCTCACACACACACACACACCTTTCATAGGTGATTGAGTTCATAACACAAGCTTCCACCGGCAATTAGTGCAGTTCTGCAAGGACTGTATCGTATAGTTCAAATGTAGAAAGGTATTCCTTCCTTGAGTCAGAAGCAATCCAATAGATGATTGATGGACTCTGTCTGGAATAGCAGCCTAGATTTGAATCCAGCAATGCTGAAGGCAAAGAAGCTCCAGCACTATACTCAGGTTTGGGCCACAGTGTAAGCCCAGAAGAGCAGGGACTGAGGAACCTCATCATCTGATCCATCCTTATGGAACCGGCTTGGTGTCCTGAGGAATCAACCCCCTGCATGACATAGATTTGCAAGCTTGTGTAACCTCAGTAACTTAAGCAACCTTCTCAGAGGGACCTCTCAAAAGGGAGAGGGCTTCATGCTATCATAATGTGAACTGTTAAAAGGAAGAAATATTCTGGTTTTTTTTTTTCCTGTTCAGTGAAAGATGTCAGGTTGGTCTTCCATTTGACATCATGTTCTTGGGAGTGAGAGGTTGTAGCCTCCTAGGCCCCTTACTCTTTAGGCCAGAATGTTAGTTAGGTGAGCTTTAAGACTTTCTTTGAAAAGCTAGCCAGTTACAATAGAGGTGTCATGTGAGGAGGGATAAAGAGACCAATTAACCAATTTTTCTTGTCTATTCTCACATACCCAGACATGTTCTGAACAATCCCCAGTTTTGATGTATTATTTTAATTAATCCAAGTCTCTGATTTCTGGGGGGAGAAAAAGCAGGTTAGCAAATGTAACAATGCTCGGGAGTTTCTTTATCGTAAAAGACACATAATTTCAACCATTTAATAAGGTAGATTTATTCTGGGTAGTTTAGTTTGCCCATGCACTCAAGCAACCCTCCCCAAAGACAACATTAAAAATGTGATTAGTTAGCTGCCATCAATAACACAAAATAGAAAAACACTCTCTGAAGGGACAGCTTTGTGGAGGGCACTGCACAGTGTGTAGTAAAAATATATGGCCTAATAAGTTTACATTTGCAGGCTCATTTGTTAAAACTCTTGAATTTCTAATTTGTGTCGGAAAGATAAATGGATGGCGCCTCAGTAAAGTGTGAGATTAATACTGATAGATGGGGATTCAGTTTTTTGCTAGGCTCTGACTTCCATGCAACCCAGTAGGCAGTTTAAGGGGGAAACCAGATGTAAATAAAAAGGATGGGCATTATTTACATTGGTCAAGACCAATTACTTGGGATATTTTCTTTGCAACTTTACAATGGTAATGTAAATTA
The DNA here is from genome assembly GCA_030867105.1 of Liasis olivaceus. Lineage (NCBI taxonomy): Eukaryota > Metazoa > Chordata > Lepidosauria > Squamata > Pythonidae > Liasis > Liasis olivaceus. The sequence continues at coordinate 23,256,677 of CM061352.1, forward strand.
CCCTTATCTAATTTATATTTCAGAGCATTTGGCTGATATAAAGTCCACTAAAAGGTTTGGCAGTCAACAGGTTGTTGTTGTTGTTGTTATTAGGGCAAAATACTCTTTTTGGGGTACTTTTGGGGGGGAAGATATAGAGCGGGACAAGAAAGATAAAGCCTTTAAAATCAGCCCAGTTATGTTTAATCCCTTGATCAATAGGTGTAACTAAAAAGGATATGTGGTAACATAATCAAAACCTTTAAAGAATGCATGCGAAGTTTGCCTTTTAAACAACTGTAAATTAGGAAATACTCTAAATGAAGAAATACATACAGCTTTTATAGAAAAAGCCATATGTCAGAATATTATTATGAATACATGTAGTCCTCAACCACAACTGGGACCACATTTGGGTTGTTAAGTGGAGCAGTTGCTAAGTGAAACCGCAGCTGTGCTTACAATCTTACTTCAGCTTTCCTTTGCTTTACAGATCTATGAAGGTGGTAAATGTGAGGATTGGTTGTAAAGTTACTTTTTCATCACCATGGAAACTTTGAACAGTCGCTAAAGGAGGCGGTCACTAAAGGAGGACTACCTGTACTGGTATCCTAGTCTTTTTCTCTTGGGTTCTGGATGTCAGCCTCATACCATTGAAGGTACATTAAACTGAGAATAAATTATTCAACAAGATTAACAGATTAATGGGGATTTGAATTTATGTCTCTCCAATCTAAAACCAGTGTCCTGTGTTATATTGGTTTTCTAGAGAAAACTATGGAAAGGAAGCTACATCTGTATTTTATATTTTAGACGAATGATAATCTGCTTATGGGATGCTGGGTTATGCAGTTAAAGTTTAAACTTTTCTAACAAACCAGTTTGAAGAATTCTGAATCTTTGAGCCACACTTCGTACTTATCTCTTGTGTCTCATCCATAGATCATGACTCTAAGGGTCAGAATTCTGCCACCTTATCTAGGGCAACTCAAACACTGATGTTCTTGTTACAAATTGCCTTGAAGACAGAATCACTCCTAATGTAAGCTGTCAGAAAGCAGCCTGAGTTCTTAAGGTTTAATTTCTCAGACCAGTGCCCCTAACTTTTATTTTACAGTACTTGGGAAACATGATGGATTCAGGCAATCTGATTAAAATGTTCCAACTTCTTATGGCATATATTTTGAATATTGCTCTTCATTTTTGCATTGCACTGCAAAACGCATTTGCATTTTGCATTGCATTCAGCGCATTGCATTCAGCACTGCACCGATATTCCCTGGAAAATAATTTCTTCTTAATTAAGAAAGCACTAACATGAACAAGCAAGAGGAATTGTATGGTGGCCATTAATAAATGGTGAACAATTGTAATTATACAAAAGAGAGAATGAAGGAATTTTATTTCATATCTTGAAGCTGCTTACAGATTTCTGATAGCTGCATCACTCATCAAGAGAGATTTGGTTAAGTACTTTGTGTGCTTCGAGGCAAGGCTGCTTTATACTGTACTCACTCTACTTCCTTCACAGAATGTTATGCATGGTCCAGTTAACATTTTATACTCATGATCCATATGACAATCTTATATTCATATTTCTTTGATTTTTCTTTCAGAGAGGAAGACTGTATCACAGTATGTGGAAGCACTCATTTTTCTGTATAAGAATTCCCACTAGTTTTAGGTCATCCTGCACTGGCAAAACAAAATTTATGGGTATTTTTATTTAAATATTTCCATTCAAAATACCAGAAGGCATTGTGCAAATGTTTATGGCATCCATGTTTCAGAATAAAACATTTAAGTTTGCTGAGGGGGGGACAAACTTTTAGATTTCAGATTGTGAAGGCGGATTTATTCCCGATGTAACTACATCAGGTTTGCCTATTTAAAGCAGTATAGTATAAAATCCTTTTCCCTGGTGCAACAAAAGTATACTTAATTTTCATGATTTGCCTTCTGAAACAAAATATCATTATTGAACTGGTTTTTGTTCTTGTGGTTATTGTTGTAAAGGAATAGGTCAGGATTTTTTTCCTCCCAAATTAAAATTGATTCAAGGAGTGGTTTGTAGCAAAGTTTTCTGAATCCACCACATTTTGTTTCAGAAAGAACATTTATGAGTTACAACATATTACAGCAATGTTTTGGATTATGACCTCAGTTTTATCAACATGAACTATATGTCACACTGCTCTTTAAACTTAAAAAAAGTATTTTTCCTTCAACTTATTGACCTTTGTTTTAAAATTAAATTGCCTAAATATTTCAGTATATTAAAAGTTTGATTCAGTTGTGTGGATGACACTCAACTGGATGAAGGCCTAATTTAACTCTCTTGAATGAATGTACAAGGCAGGATTTCTCACCCACATTTTTTTTTAATGTATATTTGATAGAATATGTGATTTCTGTGCCACCGTCTGTTGCAAAGCAATGTGATATCTGGGCACAAAGTGCAGTATGTGATTAAGGATGCTTAGGTGTTAGAGAAGGGCCTATCCTTGTAATGGAAAAGGCAAATTGACTCCATAACTGACCATTGGATCAAGAGCCACATGGCAATAGCACAACTTTTCTTTCAGCAAAAACAGAAAGAAGGAATACTCTGATCTCAGGCAGGACCAAAAACAACTCATCTCTTCATCATTTGCTTTGTGAGTGTATGTGTGTGAGCTATAAGCCTAGGGACAAAGCCTGCATTTATATGTTGAATTATGTATAGCACTTATTCTATCTAAATGCTCTAGCCAAAAAAAAAAAAGTCTTTCTGCCTTTGTTTAATACTGTTATCAAACAACACAGGATCAGAGATATAGGTTCAAATCTAGCTGTATCAGTCTTTTATATATATGGGTGCCATGACTCTTGACACATCCTCTATCTAAAAATTAGCAGTAAATATATATTGGGTGACTTTATGGGTGCTGTATGGTTTGGAGAAAAGGCAAAAATCTCAGATCTGCATATGTAAGAGATCCAAGAGATCCAATCATTCCTGTGATGCAACAGCGGAAATGGAAAATAGGCATTTCAGGAAAACAGATTCGAACATGCCTCCTTTGCTGTAGTATTGTTTGTCTCCTTACTCATTTGGTTTAGTGATTTTATACTCCACATTAGAAAGCAAGAAATTTAAACAACTGAGAAGTACTTTCCAAAAATTCGTATAAAAACAAGGAAACCTCATAGGTGTATTGGCTGTTATCTGTAAATGGGTCTTGCAATCTATAGATAATTAAGGTGGGATGAACATACTATATAACTGGAGTTCCATCTGAAGTTATTCCTGAACTCCATTTTGAAAAGGAAATTAATTGCCAAGCCTTTCTTTGTGGAGGTCTTCTGTAATAAGCATAATTGACTTTGCCTGGTAATCAATAAAACAATTAGCAAGCAAATAGAATCATTAAGTAGCAATTCCTCCATTTGCACCTGAAGGCCCATTCACAGGCCTAATATTGCTACCTCCAGTATGCATTTGAAAAAGCCCTACTGTTAGGTTTATATTCCTAAAAATGCTGAATGGAGATGTTGTTATCCTTCAGGCAATGGTCACATATGACCTCTTCTTGAAGAGTGCCACAGAATCTTCCCTAACATATTCTCCAGCTGCCTCACCATAGACTAGAATATTGGCCATAAAGCTGAGAGACTTCACAAAGAAGAGAAGCATTCAGCATTTATTAAGTTAGTGGCTTCAAGGAATAGACCGAGAATCAATACAATCTGAAATATGGGGGCCTGTTGAGTGGCACGCTGATATTAATCTTTCCATGTAAGGCCAACTAATGGATTGTCTGTTGTTTGTTGTTTAACTTTCAGGTATCCAATGTGGAGTTCTACCAAGTCATGACATCCTGAAAGAATCTGTCTGCAGAAGGCCCATTGCCACCATGTCTCCTGTAGCAGCTTACTGCCTCCATCAGAGTGAATGGAATTAAAAATAAAAATGGGATGAAACTAAAATGTGGGAATTTCTGAGAATTGTATGGGAATAATAGTGATACACCAAGGAGTGCAATAAAATTAATCTTTTAAATGTTAGTGTCTATGCAAAAAAAAAAAGAGAAGTCATAAATACTGTGGGAATGTTGGAAAAAGGTAAGACTGGGGTTGTAAGTGGAGAAACAAAGTGTTGTAACTGGAATAATTGGGAAAAAAGTCATTATTGTCCCCCTCTACAGTGAAAAAGTAATATATGGACTTCCAAATTTAGGATTGCATCCAAAATCCCCCCACCTGCCATGCAAAGCAAGAAACCCTAAGCTGGGGGGAAGGGAGAGAGAGACAAGACGAGGCAAGACAAGACAAGAGGAAACAAAGACAAAAGAATGTCCCATGCCAAAAGAGCCCTAGCAGACCACGTTTAATGAGCTGCAGTATCCTAAGAAGCAGCTGCCAAACAGAGTAAACAGTACTGGGCTCTAGGGATAAATAACCTGAGATGGCATTAAGAAGCTTCCTGTTTAAATTGTTCAAAACAGTAGTCCATGACTTTGACCATCCAAGAAAGAGGCATTTCTATGGAGATAAATAGCTTTCTTCCCACTCACAAAAACCCAATATGGCCTTGAGAAATCTCTTTGTTCCCCTTTTTCTGATGATGATGATTTCTCCTAGAACAGCTTATTTTACTTAGCTAATGTAGTAATGTGAGAGCCAGTTTGGTGTGGTAGTTAAGGCATCAGGCTAGAAACTGGGAGACCCTGGGCCAGTCCCTCTCTCTCAGCCCTAGGAAGAAGGCGGTGGTAAACCACTTCTGAAATCTTGCCAAGAAAACTGCAGGGACTGACTTGAAGGCACCAAAGGAAAAAAAAAACAAACCAAAAACCCACCACCAATGTAGTCATGTAGCTAATGTAATCATTGGGAAAAGATTTCTCCAGTGGGTTCCGAAGGAAGCATGTAGATAACATCTTCACTTGTTTCTTTCTTCAATTATGATTGAAGATGAGATACATATCCGAGTAATCATGATAATATGCTTACATAATTCTTATACAACTTTACATACAACGTTATTTCTGATCAATGTAAATTATGCAATAGATGCACAATATGCTATAGAAATAACTCACTAGAAGGATGTATATCTCTGAACATGGCATAGATCCTAAATTAAATAAATCCACAGAAGAATAAATGATTCCAATTTCCTCCTCCTTGTGCCTACTGCCCCTTGCTCTCCAACCCTTTTTGGCCAGTTAAGAAGCTTTGGAAGGATAAGGAGAATGTACATAATATAAAATGTGATGACAAAACTTCCCAGTGATGAACTTTCTCAAATTAATTTATCCTAGGACACATAACCAATTTTGATTGATCTCCCACCTTTATACCCATCTCATGCCAGGGAAAATTCCTGATATTGTACCAGTACATTTGGGGAAAAGCACAAATACCTGCAGGAAAGCAGAGAAGATCCAAGGCATGTAATTTGAGAGATACTCCATTTGTCTCTTCAAAGTAAATAACTACCATTTGAATTTTACCATATTATAACTTGCTGAACATAAATTGTGCAAGGAAACATATCAGAAATTAGTCATGCCTGAAAAATAAGAATGCCATAAGAAAAATAAGAAAGCCACCTAACCTAGCAATGAGATTGTGGAGACTCATGAATGAACCAAGTACATTAATTTCCATTTTAAACTTTACATTTGGAGTCCCAGTAGGGATCAAAGACATTCTTTAGTTTGACGTAAAGACTTGGTACCAATGAATCTTTTATTCACAAGATAATGGTTACTAATTAAAGAGTTTTATTTTAAGCTGCCTCCAAAAATAGTTCACTTTATCATCTCAAGACACAATTACTTCCAGTAAATATATATTGTCACAGGTTAGTACAGTGGGAATGTCGCTCTCTAATTGACTCCTCAACTTTTGGGGAGTTATAAATTGTGGTTTGTTTCTTGCTTAGTAATTATGCTTAAGCCTATTCATATTTCACCAAAGCAGGGTAGCACACAAAGCATGCTGAACTGAATGGAATGTTGATTATGCTACTGTAAAAGAACACGGGGGAAAATTGGTGGCTGGATATTCTACATTTATAAAAGAGCAGGCATAGTGATATAAACCTTTCCCCCCCATTCCTGTGGCACATCAGGAAAGGGTTTTAACCTTTTGTCCCTATCAGGTTTTTCTAATTGGAATCACCATTTGTGGTGCAGTTTGCAGGGCAAAAATACAGATGCCCTATGGAGCAGCAGACAGCGACAGCTGTTTTATTATGGTTCACCTTTTCTGTAACTGTTACATATATAAAACATAGGCAGAAGCATAAATGAAGTAGGAGGTTGACAATGAGCTTCTGATAAAACCTAAATGATTTTTATTATTATTATTATTATTTTAAGGTTGGTTAATTAACGTCATTATAGTCACGGACCAGCATTTTCTGCCATTATTATAAGTTGTCACAAAGTACAGATGAAAAAGCATGGACACTTTCTAAAATCAATAGAAACAAGTGAAATCACTGTAATGCTATAAATGCAGATAAGATACAAAGGAATGTAAATGTTAAAGCTAATTAATCCGATTATAGAATTACTTGGCAATAGAAGACTAAAATGCTTATGTCTAAATACTAAGGTGCTGAGCAAGTATGTATGTGCATATCTATCTATCTATCTATCTATCTATCTATCTATCTATCTATCTATCATCTATCTGGGGTCAGTGACTGGTTAATATACAACAGACACCTAAAACAAAACAGCATAAAAGACCTTTTGGGGGGGAAAATGAATTGCATATTAATAGGATCCTAAAGTTAAGGGAAATGGCAACTGAAAGAAATTTTGCAGTTCTGTCCTAAACATGGATATAGTCACTAAGACTTGAGCTAGACTTGAGGGCATCTTTACATTATTTTTATAGCTTTTATAGGTCTCTGGCTTGCTCCCATCTAGTGTCCAATGTCAAACTCTTTTTACCACACCAATATTTCAGCCATCCTCCCACTTTGGCTGCATGTGTATAATATACTAATGAATTAATTCAAGTGACTAATGCTAGCACAGTTAAAAGCTAACTGCGCTAGCCAGCCAAAAAATCAACTAATCATAGACCACAAATTAGTGGCATTATCAAACTGTTGTGAATCGCGTGTATTTGAATTTGGTTTAAAGGCCTTTTTTCCCATCTATCTATGATTACTGGAGAACAAACTCTATTGAGTAAAAGCACGTAATCAACTAAGATTAACATAGCAACACTACACATGAAGACTCCGAAGTAAATCGGGGCATGCTCTCATATAAATGAATATAGGATTCTAGCTAAACTGAATGTGAGAATTTAGTCTAATTGAACTCATTGGTCCTTACATCATTACTAATCTTCCAGTGATTTCAGCTAACAAACTACTAGCCATGGAGCAAGGAATCCTGTGTATTAACACTGGGTATCCAGAACTATTTCATAGAACCAAATTAGCTTGTTGATGATCGGGGTGGATGGAGCCAGGCATCATTTGGCAAGGAATAAAATTTTGGCTACCATTTCTGGGCTGAAAAACTCTAGATAGCCAGTTTTCTGTATCTTTTGCTGCCATCTCAAATATTTTTGGAGGCCAGGTGTAGAAGGCTTAGATAAAATGGTTAGGGCCGTCACATTATCATGTGGGCTGACACACATACATTTGTCCTAGTACCTTTTAACTTGCCATGATAAAGCAACAGAGTATAATTGTTGTTGTTGTCGTTATTCCAAACATCAGAAGTCAAAGCAGAATTTTTTCTCCTAGAAAGCAAGTTTCATGGAGTAAAAGGTACAGTTACCTAAGGCTTACTTGCAAGAATTGGTAAGGGCTGCACTAGCTGATTTTCCTGTTAGTTAATTAGTCAATCAGTTTGTTAGTTGCTTGCTTGATATTCTACCTTTCTGCTTAAAGTCACTTTTTGTTTAGGCAAATGAATACCATAAGCCATTCGATTGGAGTTTAGAGTGAGTAAATATCTTTAATAGATACACTCAACTAATATTACCATCATACAAGTATAAATACTGTATGTATTTGGCTTCATACATTCCAAAATCTATAGTGGATTCATATTGCTTCCAATGCCCACAACAGCCATGCAGCCTGAGCCAGAATTAATTATGACTGGTGATTCTAAATTATCCATGGAAAGGTACATGCTCAGATCCTGGCTGCTCTCAATAAATGAATGAATGAATAAATAAATAAATAATTTTTAGTGAACAATTTGATGCAATAATAAAAATTAAGCATTTGGGGTCACGCACACCAAATAGGATTACAATATTACATACACAATGGGAGACGGGTATAGAAATTGAAATGCAGTTGTCTAATTAAACACACAACACAGAGGGGGAGAGAGAAACAGACATGAGTATCAGTGAAAATAAAATACCATAAATCCATCATACGGTATGTGTTAGGAGAAATATATACAACATTTGTAACAAAATACTTGTGCAGATAGTTTTTAAAGTCTGATTCACTGATAGAAGAAGGTTAGGTCTCAGATTTAAGGCTGAGAAAGGGAGAAGTGCAGACAAATGGAATGAACATGTTTGTCCACTTGAATATACAAGTAGAAAAGAAGGAATTCGCAAATAAATTGACCCATCTCCCACCTTCCTATTCACTCAAATGCTCAAGACAACTGAAAACTAAAATACAAAATATACTTTTACAAAATGTAGTACAACAAAGAATAATACCATTGCTGATGCTTACACTCAGTGATAGTTTTTGTGCGGCAGAATCATTTTCCATTTTGAGCACATACAGCCTACTTTAATTTTCTTACCATTTTTACCATCTCTTCCCCCCTCGCCCACCCCCCGTTTTTTTCTTTTTTCCTTTTTTTTTGCAAAGGCAGGAGTCGTATGTAACCAAAATGTAAGAACACCAGACCTTTATTATCTTCTATATGTGTGTGTTCTTATGTTGATCTGTTTTGTTTGCACAGTTGGCTGCTTGAATAACTTTTGCCAGCAACAATTTACCAGCACTTTTAAACTTTTCCTATTGTTGTACACAGTTTAATCAGGAGCTGTAAAAACCTCCCAATTAAGCTTTCTGAATAAAATATAAACATCTAAAAGCAGCTCTCATGGAGTGCTAGTGAAACAAAGCACACTGGAGACCTTAATGATGCCTTTACTTGCCTGTTCAAAGTGCTTCCCTGCTCACTTGGTGGGGTTATGTGAAGGAAGTGGGGCCAAGGAAGGATATTAAAAAGAACCACTGCAAACATTCCTTCCAAATTCTGTTTATTTCCACCACTGCTGCTTCCCTGAAATTTCTGAATTAGTCTCAGCATTTGTTCTGAATTCTTCATACCCAACTCTGTGTGCTCGCTTGTACTGGCCTGTCCCAACATTTTCTAACTTACGGTTTCTCACTGATGTCCTGGCAACCTCCTTTTTCTCCCCAGGCAATTTTCATGATGTTGCTTTCCTCTCATCCTCAGTCCATACCACAGGGAACAGCCGTACATTATCCCTAGCTGTTCTGTTTTTTAGAGTAGCATTTTCCCCCTTAAGCAGGCAACAAGTTGTGGTGGTTTTGCCATGGTTAAAATCGAATGCCCTTGACCATTAGCATTTCACTCCCTCCCTTCCCATCCCAGGCACAGTCCTCCAGGGGCATTCTGCTTTGGGCAGTGGGAGAATCTAGATCTTTCAGACAAGGTCTTTTTCGTACCTGCCAAGTATTTTAGTTGCTCTCCAGCTGGGATACCTGGACCCACCCAAATAACAACTGCATAGAGGGCTGTGTGACTTTGCTTATCAGCGGTTATTTGGGCTGCTTTCGAACATGGGTTTACCACACTTTCAGACTGCCAAACCTAAAAATAACTGACTTACAGGTGGATGGGGAAGATCTGAGGTAAAGTAAGAGGGAGATCTACCTTTGCACTATTCTATCCTCTAGCTACCACTGTTGAATGGAGCCTTAGCATACATTTAGCACTCTTTCAGGCTTTTAACCCATGTTCAAAAGTAACTTGAAAAGCAACTGACAGGTGTGGGGTTGGTGGGGCCTTCAGTGAGCAACTTCACTGCTCAGCTCTGCTCCATACTTGTCAGTTGACCTTTGATCCCCAGGCTGTGAGAAAAGTCAGATGAAGTGGGCAGAACCAGCTTTTTATCTGTCTGATCTCTGATCCTATGACTTCCCCCTGCCTTCTCTTGCCACCTCTCCCAGCTGCCAGGTGAAAAGCTGGAGTGAAACTTTTGACAGATGACTGAACTTGGCAGTCTAGTCATCAGTCAAAACTCATCTCCTCCCCATCTCCAACCCAGTTAAGGAGAGAGATTGGTGGATGTTTTCATGCCAGCTGCTGCCATTTGGTAGGAGAGGAGGGAAACAAAACCATCCCTTTCCTTAATTTCTCTGGACACAGTAAATAAGGACACCACCACCTGACCACATACTTCCTGTGGAAGGACTGAGATTGGCAGTTGAGGCAGCAAAATTTGTATCAGTATAGTTTTCTGCTAGCTGCAGGACTGATGGGAACACTGTAATTCAGCTGTGGGGAAGAACTCTACAGCACCATTGTCATGCTATTTAAGAAAAAAAAAAAAGATTGTTATACTATGTTTTTAAAGACATACAATTACTGAAACATTGCAGAGAGCCCTGCCCATTCCATAGGGGGAAAGAGATAAACCCCATCAGATTTCATAATCAATTATGTTATGTTCCAGGTTTCACTTAAACTGTGCTTTGATTTTACAATTGCCCGGATAAAATTTTCATTGCTGGGGTTGGCTAATGCTATTAGTGTTTTATGTTTTATTAATTTATTATCTTTATTATATGGGATTGTATTATTCTGAGTCCCTTTGGGAGAGTTTCTGTCTTTAAAAACAACTAAGATATGTTTTAAATAAATAACAGTGTAATCCAATGGTCTCTCTCTCCGTATCCAGGAGGGGACGGGGAATCCAATATCATATTCCTACTCCCACTTGTCTCCTGATGTCCAAATCTAACTCTGAACTTGGAAAGTCCCAAAAGGGTTTGTAGCAAAGGCAATTCCAGACACAGCCAAGGATCTTCTGAATTCTGAACTCCTCTCCCATTCCCAGTTTGTGATGTCCATTTAAGCCAGCTCAAAAACTGGTCCATTCCCTCCCATGCCACAATAGGAAGGATTCCTCCCTCCCATAGAGAAGTGAATTGTGCCCCTGCCTGCTTCAGCTGTGCTAGTCTATTGATAAACAGCATCTCAGTAAGGTCTTTTCTTGAATATATTTAAGATTAAGAATAACAACAATGATAATAAACCATTGAGTACTTTGTGTGATTGTCATGTTAATAAGCCAATGGTGAGATTAGCAACAAAGGTAAGAAACCTGTTCAAACATTGCAGGATAGGAGAGAGGGCAGTTTGGCAGCATTGCAGCCCTCAATTATCTTCAGCCTCATCTAGAAATAACTTCTGGTCCATGTTACTATTTTAGTACCCTGGTGAACCCACCAAGTCTTTATCAAGACCAGGTTTGCTCAGAGCTTCACTCATGGAAGGATAAAATATTAAGAAAATTGTTGATGTTTTATTTTTTACCTTTCACCTGTCTGCTCCATACCTCCAGAGCTCTGACTTTCAGACAGCACTATCTTCTTTAGAAACTCAACTGGTTGTTTTGAGCACACCCAGGGTTCCTAGATTAGCCATCTTCAGTATTTGGAGATATACTTTCCCTGTGCATTTCTCTACTTCCCAGAAATTCCACTCTTTCTTCTAATGGTGTTACTGGCCTGCTCCTTGTCATTGCATCAAGGCATTTAGTCACTGGCCAGACTCATAACAGTAACTGGCAGGTGCCAGTTGAAGTGGACTTTCTATCTGATGCACTATAGATGCTGAGCTTGGCTAGTTGCACTGTGTGAAATTGGCAGGATAATAATCCCTCCCTTTTTTTCTTCATTTTATGCCACCATTAAAACTATCCATGACCAAATCAGAAACAGCACAGCTGTTTCAATAGCAGCAGAAATGCTTCGAACCAGGAGCCCCAAGTGTAGGGAAAGAGGCCTTGGTGTATTGAACGCTCTCTCAACTAACTTGTTTGTGAAGCCCATGTATAATTAAAAAGCCTCTTGTTAGTGAACAAAGCCATGGTTATATATTCACAATGTACATTTTTGTTGTTATTGTTGATGATGATGCTTTTCCAGCTCACATCTTTTCCAGCACTCTTGCCCAATGATTGGCATTACCATGCGCCCGTTACTATAGCACAAAAATATGATTATGGCTGAAAACATTTGGACTCCCTCCTATACTTTCCTAAAAAATTATTTCATGGCAAGGTAGAATTTAGCTGATCTCCAAATGGAAATCCAAGTAACATTCTTCTTCAGGAATGTTCCTCTCCTAATAAAATATTGTATTCCTATTTACTGTGATCCAAACTGAATTATAACACTGCACCCCAAGTTATTTATGGTTACAGATTTTGAAATCCAGGCTTTATACCTGGCATTTCCCAGAACAATCAAAATAAAATTTATTTAATGAACCACTTACTTAGTATCTAATTAACTTCTGCATCATGAATAACATCAATTTCTATAGCATTGTGCATAAGGAGTCAATAAAGCCAGCAATTAAAACACCAAGGTTATTTTTAAGTCTTTGGGGGTAAAATCCATCAGAGAACTTTTTAAAATTATTTTTAGAAATTGGGTATCAATATTTTCTGCTGCTGTCTCATGTTATTATCAGGCAGAAGTGGAGGAAAACGTAAAATGAAGGTCCTATATCTTTATGGAAACATTCCTTTTTTATGTAAATGAAAAAAGAAATATTAATCTATGTCTTCAAGTATTATATATTTGGTTCACTACTGACAAGCCCCTACACTGTGATGTAGCTCAATAGTGGTTCCTGGAGAGTCTAATAAATTGACCTGTGTATGTTGTGCTGGCCAAACCTTACTTTTTCTTCCTGATACACAACTAAAACACAAGCTCTTGTATACAGCAGCTTGTCCAATTACAATTCGCTAGCTCTTTTATAATTCAACTGTAGAAACATTATTAATTCAACTGAAGGGATACTATTTGCTGGCCAGGATCCTGAAATAAGAACTGGGGGGAAAAAATCAGTTCTTGGTCTCAGATTCCTTTATCCAACTCCCTAACAATATCTGATCAGGATGTCAGAATGCTCTTTTTCAGACCATTCTTTCTGCAATGAACTCTGTATATGATCTGAAATCCAGGGTCCTAAGAAACAGGTAGTATCTATATAAATAAGTTAGTCTGTTTTCATTGTTTGATTGGAATTATGTTTTTGTGATTGTCTCCTGTTCTGAATTTTTGTATCCCCATTCCAATAATCTATTTTAACAAGGACAATTTAATAGTATTGTTCCAAACAGAAATTTCTCCCTCAACTTTTCTCATGTGCAGAATAACACCATTCCTTAAGGTTTGTAAAGTTTTTATGAAGCTTTAAGTTTTAAGAATGCTATGCTTCTGGTCTTGGAGGAAGGACATCTGAAGGGATCTTTTTGTTTGCTCTAAGAGCCAGACTGAAGGAAATGGTATTTGGCAGAAGGTCTTAGAACCCTAAATGGAAGGTGGACACTAAGCAGAAGGTGACACAAAGTGTGGCAGAAATTCATCTTAACCAACAATACCTGATTCCCCCCTTCCAGATTGATAAGAAATGGGAAATAAAACTGTATCTGAAATCACATTATGCTTCTCTTTGAATACATACAGTAGATGCAATTTCCTATTTATCAAAATTGTCATTATTACAATCTACTTTGAATGCTATGCTATGCCATGCTATGATTTTGTTTTTGTTTTAAAATGAAAAAGCAAAATGTCTAACATCACATATGTGCTAACTGGATTGTATCCTGCATTTCACTTTCAACCTGTGTATGGAAATGGATGAATAGGTGGCTGGATATATAGGTAGTCCCCAGTTTAAGAATGAGTTCTGTTCCCAAGGTCTGTCCTTAAGTCAAATCTGTATGTAACCCGGAACAGTATTATTGTATAATACTGTATAAGTAGTATTGTGTAATTAACTCAAACCATTGTGTATTTAAATCGAACCATTGTATATTTAATTCAAATTTTGCTACAGTAGGCTCTGTGCTAAACTATGGGTCATCTGTAGCCGGGTGTTCTTAACCTGGGGACTACCTGTATATGACATAGATTAGATAGATAGATAGATAGATAGATAGATAGATAGATAGATAGATGGATGGATGGATGGATGGATGGATGGAAATGGATGAATATAAGAAGGGTTGCTTGCATCTCTCCATACTGCATTTTTTTTAAAATTAGCAAATACTTATTTTTTAGCAAAAACAAAAAGCATGAGAATTAGATTGAATATAGACCATGGTGGGATCACCACAGGGTTTATTTTATTTTATTTTATTTTATTTTATTTATTTTTTGCTGTCATAAGGCACTCACATTTAACAATCATGATTCAAACACTGTGAGTCTCCAAATCACACAGAGACTCACATATTTTTCATTGCAGCAAGAGGCTGTTCTGTTTGCTTGATAACAATGGGAACTATGCAATACTCGAAACAAAGAATGTAGACTATAAAATGTCAGAATCATTCCTTGGAATGCATCTGCAGCTGCCAATCAAAGGGAAAGTTACATAAAAATCAGACTGAAAGCATTGCAATGTACTAATTCAGTAAGGGAAAATCTGCTTTCCTATTTTTGAATTGGCATTTCTCCTCTCTCTTATGTGCTAAGAAGCAGTTTGCTAGGTTAAACATATTGTCTGCTGAATGCTTAGAATCAATCCTCAAAACAAACCATAATAAAACAGGATTGTTATCCAGCCAAATTGGCTGGTTCTCAAGAATCACTTGTTAAATTCTTCCTCTTCCCCCAAGGAAGAGACAGAAACTAAGCAGGATCAGGCTGAGTAGAGAGGTCATGATCTCCAGCAGCAGACCTTGACTGCTCACCTCCATGCTGTTACTGCCCCCACTACAGCCATGGACCCTATTGGCATATGTGCTGCTGCAGCTTGGGAACAAACCTAGTTATGTTTCCCACTAAGAAAGAACCAAGACAAGGGTCCAGCTCGCCAACCAAGATGGAGGAAAAGAACCTGGAGTGGAACCAATTGTTGCTTAATGTAGATACTACTGCTGAAAAATGTATATGATCTATAAGCATATTCATACACACACCCATACCCATATCTACACCCCCACCCCGTAATATCTGCTTTCTTATTGGTGCATCCGTAATTATTTGTATTATGTATGCAGTAACATTTCCAACCTGGATTCCAGCTGCCACTTATTTAGAATGATAGAACTGTAGATTCAAAGGGACTTTTAAAGCTATTGAGTCCAATGTTTTGTTCAATACAGGAATTCAAATAAAAGCATCCATACCCATAGGCTGTCTAGCCTTTGCTTAAGTATATCTAGTAAAAGGGAATTTGCTTTCCTTAATTTAAAGCCATTATTCCGTGTCCTTCTCTTGGGAATGATAAAGAAAGGCCTTAATCTCTTTAATATAATACCATTAAAAGTACTTGTAGAATGCTATTTTATCCCCCCCCCCCCCCCAGCCATTTCCTTCATTCTTTCTCCACAGGTCTGACTTTCTATCCCTTGATCATCCACCTTGACCTTCTCTAAAACTGATTTCAGTTTGCACCCTTTCTAAAGTGTGGGACTCAGAATTGGACATCATATTTGAGATAGGGTTGGATCAATGCAGAATGAAGTGGAGCTGGTACTCTCTTTGATCTGGAAACTAAAACTGCCTTTGATTTTTATGTATTTATATTTTTTTGCAGCTCCATCATATTCCTATAACTGTAATCTTTTAATTTCACAAGAAGTATTGTTCCAAGATGTTACTTGTTTTTTTGCAAGTAACAAGTATTCCTTATTGTATTCTTGTGCATTTGGTATCTGATTCCTGATTGAAGAACTTTGCATTTGGCTGTATTAAATATCATTATGTGTTACCAGCCCATTTCTCTAATTTACCAACACATTTTGAATTTTATTTCTGTTTCCTAGCTATTAGCTGTCCCACCCAACTTTGTTTCCTATTCAGATGAAATTAGTATTCCCTGCCTTCTTCATCAAAATCATTAATTAAAAAAAATTGAAAAATACAGGATCGGGGTTGAACCTTTGGGAGTTCACCTGATATCTCACTTCAGCTTGATGAGAAACTATTAATAAACATAATTTAAGTATAATTTTTTGAGTTAGATATGTATCCATTTAATAATCATGACATCCGGTCAGCCCCACATAATAGCTGTTGTTAAATGTATATTTGGTAGTGATACTATTTGATTACCATCTGATGAGTTTCAAGATTCAGTTATCTTAAAAACAGTAGAGTAAAAGGAAACAAGGATTTCCAGTTAACAAATATACAGAAGTGTGCATCATAAGTCAACTGCAAAATATATTTCTTTTAGATAATGTAACAATGTGTCTTGCTGACGTCTTTGTTGATCATCATTATATGTTTAGTGTAAAGGCTGGGGATTTTTTCATGGTTGTAGTTGTGGAGATCTGTGCAATGGGGCTATATGTTTGGACAGACTATTTCTGCATGTAAGGTTGTAAACATCTGACAATTGAATTTTGATTCAGAACTGGAATTCTATTTCTGATTCCTCTGCAGAGGAATGGTAAGTTATAAAACGCAATTTTACTATAGTCATGGAATTTGGAAGTGTGTAATTCCAAGGATTTGAATTATGTCTGTAGGGTCAGTACTGCGATTCTTAATTGGAAGTAAAGAATAGTGAGACCTGCAAAGATCTGTATATGCAGTTATAAGTTTGGCCTTATAACTTTTCGCTTTTTGGCCAGGGCTGAAATGTGGCTCTTGATGTTCCCTGTCCCGTTTGTAGATAGATACAGATAGATAAAGAATTGCAACACAAGAAAAAGGCCAGTAGGTGAGGTAGAGAAGAATGTAATATGCACATGTCTTTCTTCCTTACTTTAATTGTAGTTATGGTCAAAGTCCATCAAACCACAAGATACAACCATGTAAGAGAAACAACAGCACTACAGTGCAGACAAAACTTCTTTAAAAAGAAAAAAATTATCCCCTTTAAACAACTCAGTGAATGTAGGTGAAAGATAATTGCAATTGCAAAAGGCTAATAACACTTAATAATTCTATCCTCCTGATCTAACAGTGATGTTTTATAATTTTTGTATGTATACATCATTAGACAGGTTGAACAAGGTTTGGTTTAGCATTAAGAGAAGGGGCTAAAGAAGAAGAAGCTGTTATAGGAGGAGAAAGATGTGATGGCAGAAGGACTGTGCCAAAGGATTTGGAAATTATATTCAAAAACCTGGAAAGACCCTCAAAAACCTGGAGTTGGTAATTTGCATTAACTGTCTAAAGGAAGTATCTATAAGAGTTCATGGTAGGGATATTATAAGAAATGTACTATAGATTTCCAGTGAAGTAAACCAGTGACTGCATTGTGGTGTGAATAGCAGCACTGAACAGAAAGAATTAGAATCTGTCAAAAATCTTACTCCAACATGTTTGTTAGTGGAAGATACATTTAAAAAATAAAAATAGTTTCCGAATGTTGTTAAGAAAATAGCTTCTATCAGGGAAATGTATATATTAGACTGTCAGTGTGGAAGTTTGCATTGAAAAGTTTTCCTGGGGAACTAATGTTAACAGGTGAAGCTTAAAAGGGGTTCTGTATGAAACCTTAATAATCTCTTAATATGTTAAGGAGAACTGTTAACAACAAAAAAAGCTGCAAGGATATTTATAATGGATTAAAAAAAAAGGAAAATCCATAAAGAAATTTAGCAGATTAGAATATTGACCTACTAATACAGGCTACATAAATGTATTTGATTTATAGTGATCTCTATATTCCTGATTCAGAGTCTAAAGTCACTCAATTGCATTACTGGACTGCTCTGATGGTTTATATTCCATTCTACTTTCTCCGGGAAAGTGAAGTGGGCAGTAATATGTCTTCACTTTTTTCTCCACTTTACACATCTGAAGTGCTTCAGGTAGGCATGCCTCTCTATGAACACCATGGCAATTCAAATGAAACACATAATTAAAAGATGTCACCATGCTTTAAACATCTAGCAGAACTTCCTACAGAAAATATCTCCCAGATAAGATATTCCTCACTGGGTAGCATGACAATTTTCTTCTTTTTGGTATGGCCCAACAGTGTTTTCCGAAACATCTGCCAAGCTGAATCCCTGCTGAGATACATAAATAGATGGAATTGATTTTTTTGTTTTTGCTGAAAGCCTTTCCCATTTAACCATTTTTATACAATTGTATAACTGATAAAACTAGTCAGGACCTTTATCATACAACCAAGGGTCATATGGAAAATAGTTGAGCAGCTAGATTTACAGGCTACACCTAGGATGACATAGATGGAGCACTTTCCTTGACTGAGTAAAGCGACCATCCCCCCAAACAGGCGGAGATGTTCATTTATACTCCATATTCTGTAAAGCTGGGGACAGGACACAAGAAGAAGAGGAAACAAGGTCTTGCCTAACAGTATCCAACCACATGATCTCTCTCTCTCGGCAGTATTTCTACAGTGAACTTTGTGAAGCCCAAGACTGTAGGCAAGCTGGTAATAAGTCCTTACACTACTGTGACTGTACTGATTTTATTTGGAAATCTGGGCTATTGTTGTGTTCCCTTGTTTTCCTATGTTCCCCCTTTCCTAACAAACTCCCTTTTGTAAAGAAAGATTTGGATTCATTGGTTTAATAAGGACACTTCTTAAAACTTCACCCATGTGCAAGACTGTATTGTTGCACAACTGTCCTTTGTGTTTCACAATTGGCATAACACATGTATTTGGGGGCTTTAAGTAAAAGGTTCTGAAGCCCCTTCATTTCTCTTTTTCCTAGGGCTGGGGTTAAAGATGATGTCTATGGCAGAAGAGTTAGCTAAGCAGATGTTGCAATGTAGTAATGCTGCAGGAGACCATTGTAATCTCAAGGAATGATAAAGGAATTGTGTTGCTACAAAGACTGTATGGCCTATATTACTTACACATTCTTATTTTAATTTAATTTATTTATAAACATTTCTATGCTGCCTACTTGCCAGAGTTTTCTCACTTCCTCAGTGGGACAGAAAACCCTAGTTTTGCTAGACAAAATCCCCCAAGGGTGGCACTTGAGTTCAGTATGCATAGGCTTGAGAAAATTTTAAGTGTATTAAGTAGGAGGACAGCTGGATTTTTCCTTGAGGTTCATCACAAGCCTAGATCTGAAAATGTGGAGAGATATTTGCCAGGGTCCATCCATTGCTGTTAGTTCTCAGCAACTGAAAGGATGATGGATTACTTGTTTTGATCTCCCCTTTTATTAAACTTTTAATGCCTCTGCCTTATATGACCTGTACTGTTAGCAATAAAATACATCACGTGCACTTTATCTTCAGTGGATTCTTTGAATTCTGGAACCTGTGTCATTACTGCTGAGAGTACAACAGGCTAGGGCATCAGGAGATTCACTCTGACTGGTGTTGATGAGTTTTGCCTAAGGAATCCTTGAAAGGAGAGATCTGCCAGTGATGGTTTAAATTATCATCCCTCTCAGCTCATAACATGTAGTATCCATATAGCAAACAGGGGCTAAAGTTCTATATAGATCTATCAGTGAGACAGGAACATTTTTTTTCTTGATCTTTATAGATGAGTATTGAATCTGACAGACTGACTTATTTTCTTTTAAAAATCTGCATCTGTCATGCCATCCCGGTTGTGCTTTTACATCAGTGACTTCAAAGCAAATGAAGAAAGGGGAAATTTTGCAGAGATTTTCTGTTTCAAAATTTCTGTTATTTTCTTCTTGGCAGCCTGCCAGTGAAAAGGTAAGCTTATGGTCACCAACTTTGTGGCAGTGTGGAAACCTGGCTCTGATCTGAAATCTCTTGCAGAGATGACAGTGATATATCAGGAGTACAAATTTACACATTTGTGTCTTCCCTCTGCTTGTTGCTGCAGCCAAGCATGCACTGATTAATTCAAATTGCAGTTGACTATCAGCAGTAGGCCACTAATGGGGATAATTCACATCTCTTTCCATTCACCTTACACAGCTGATGTTGAGGACTATTGTATGAAAAAGTGATAAAACAACAAAGGAAAGGGCAGGGAAAGCAATGTAATAGGGGATTATCTCCAACTCTGTTTCTAATATTAAATGTGGGGGATGAATGCGAAAAAGAACTGATGTCTTTGTTCTGCCTGGCTATTAGTTGCAAAGTTGTGTCAGACCTTTGATCCTTTTAGATCAGTATTACTTATACTAACTGATACTTATGTGGAGTTTTAAAAAGTTGTTTTTATCAGCCCTATCTGTCAGAGTGATGGCTTAAGGAAGTCTTCTCCAACCTGATGTCCTACAGAAGTATAGCACTAAAACTCCCAGCATCTCCACATAGCACATATGGGCTGGAAATATCTAGCAGATCAGTTCTACATTCTTGCTGACTTTGGGGGCATGCATGAAAGAGTTGTGCACTGGGAAATTAGTATCCTCACTGAACCACTTTTTTTTTTTTTAAATAACTTTGGTCATCATACTTCCTTGTATAATCTTGGTCCTACCTTAGAGTGGTGTAATATGGATAGATTTGGAACCCTGATTTAGCCATGTTCATTGAAAGACCTGGACCATGTTTTTTTTTTTTCTGATGGAGATAACTTCCAGGCATTAGTATTAGAAATTCAACATTTTTTATTCCTTAGGCCAGACCAATACAGGTTGATTAAGCATCTTCTAATTTCAGTCAAGGCTCTTAGTTATCATAGGCCAACAAATCTCATTAATAAAATAAATACATAAACATTGGCTTTTCTCACTAATGTATGTGTGTGTGTCTGGGTATGTATGTATGAACATTGGTCTGTTCTCAGGGACATTTATGTTCTGCCACGAATACCAGGAACAAAATGTTTCTTCTTACATTACCAGATCTTGGGAATATTTCAATAGTGGCAGGCATGAATGTGTGAATATTTATATCAACAAGAAAGAGTGAATTCAAGATGATAACTAAATAAAATAAATGATGACATGGTGTAATATGTCATGTGTTGTTGTTCATCTGAGGTTGAATTTACCTACTTTTGAGAACTGCTAAGGACCAGATGAGTTTTATTATGTCCTGATATGTAGAACCATAGAACTCAAAGAGGGTGTACTTTCTTTTTCACACGACTGTAGATATAGATAGATACAGATGTAGATATAGATATACAGTAGATGCACACATGCACACACACACACATATATAATTTTATTAAATATTTTTAAAAGAAGATAATTGCCAAATCAAATTAATATAAAGCAAGAGAAAGAACAGAAAAAGGAAGAAATCAAAGAGAAAGCTAAACAGTTCAAGAAAGGGGGGAAAAGTAGAAAAGAAAGAAAAAAGATATAAAGAAGTAGCTTCCGATCTTCTTTACAGCAGTTATAAGTACAACTATAAATTTACCTCTTATGTTCTTTCTATAATCTATCTTGTCTAATCATCAACACCATGAATCATATATTCATTTTGTTCTGTTTCACACAAGAAGTCTATAAGGGGTTTCCAGTCAGCAATAAATGTAGATATTGTCTTTTCTCTCATCAAAGAAGTCAGTTTAGCCATCTCAGCAAGTTCCATTAACTTTACCATTCCTCCATTGTGGGTAATGCTGAATCTTTCCATCTTTGTGTGTACAATAATCTCTTTCTTTCTGCTTTCTGTGAAGTGTAAATTGATCTTACCCATTTCATGAAGTTCTCTCCAAAGTTCCTATCTTCCAAAACTTTGAACAGGAAAGCCTAGTTCAAATTGTCAAAGGCCTCCTCTGCATCTAAGAAGATCAATGCAGCTTATTTTTCATTATGTTGCTCCAAATATTCCAGAATGTCCAACACATTTCTAACATCGTCCTTTAACTGTCTTTTAGGTAAAACCTACATTAATCCTCATGAATAAATTCTTGCAAAATTATTTTCAGTCTGTCAACTAAAATCATTGTGAACAACTTGTAGCTATTATTCAATAATAATATTGGCCTATAGTTTCTTGTTAAAGTCAAACCTTGTCCCTCTTTGGGTATTAATGCTGTACTGGCCTCTTTTCAACTCTTTGGTATCTTTCCTCCTTGTAGGATAGAGTTCATTGTGTTTTGTAAATGTTGTAAAAGTTCATCCAAAACATTTATGATAGGAACCAGATAATCCATCTGGTCTAGGTACCTCCTAGTTTAATCTTTTTTATAGCTTCAGAAACTTCCCTTATTATTATAGGTCCATTCATAATCTGTCCCTGTTCCTCTGTAATCCTCAGTAAATTTTGTTTCTTTGGATATTCATCTGTTTTCTCCAGAAGGATATCACTTCCTTTATATAAATTGGAATAATATTGATGAAGCGCTTTTCGCATGGCAGCATTGTCCATTAATACAGTATCTCGCTCTTGTAATTTCAATATCATTTTATTTGGATGAAATAAAGAGAAAAGAAGAAGAATCAAAGATAAGCATTTCTCAACAAATTAAGTTTTTACAACAGCAATTATCTATGCTAACTGTAAGAGAAATGGAAATAAAAATGAATTATGTAAAGCAAAAAAAATTGAGTTTGCAAATAAACCAGGGAAGTGGCTAGCATATAAATTACGAAAAGTAAAAAAAAAACACATTGTAAAGTGCCTTCTGAAGCTTTCTGCTTTGCGACCTCTTGCCTGCTTTCACTGTTCGCCATTAAATTTTTTATACTGTCTTGAACATCTCTGAAAGAATTCAAATTCCAGATAGGGCATGATTAATTTAGTGCTGTCGTTTTCTACAATATAGCATACAGCTGTCCTTTTCCTCTGCTGTGCTACATCTGATCTCCACTCTTAGTGGAGAAGTAAATTAAAGCAAAAGCTTGAGTCACTGTTGTGTGCCACTGTTAAAATTAATTTTTCCTGACAGTGCCACAGAGTTGGAAGCTTGGAATGGCATTATAAAAGGCAAAAACAACAGATTAAAATATGCGTATATGGGTTAGATGGTGGAAACAAATCCATCGCTCTTTTTACATTAGCTTGTTTCCCTATGGATACTGGCACTTTTCTGTGGGGAAAAATGCAGAAACAAACTTTAGCTTTCACGTTCTCCTTTGACATAATACTCTTTTTTAAAATTAGCTAGAGTGCTCTCTCTCTCTCTGTGTGTCTCTCTCTCTCTCAACTCCTTTGAGTTAATGTCAATTTCATGGAAACCTCTACAGCTGCATGCAAAAATCTAAGCAACCCTGATCAAATTGCATCTTTCAAGGAATTCTCAAGTAAACAAGCTGATACAACTACTATATGGTACAAAATTAATCTTTCTGTAAATTCAGATCAGGTTTACTATATATGTGCAATTCTTTGCAGATTCAAAATAAGTGATATCGCCTATTTAATTTAGCGGTGATAGCCAATTTTGATCTGGCGTAGTGAGAGGACTATCCATCTAGAAGTCTTTGTAGTGGAGTTTTGTTTTTCGTTTCTTTATTCTCCTTTTTAGTGCTTATCTTTTTTCTTAGATTCCTTCTTACTCTTTTATATTTAATTTTCTTTCTTTTTCTTTGTCCTTTTATTTATTTGTAAGTTATGTTTTTCTTTTCCATTTTTAAAGCTTGACTTAGCTAAATGGAAAAATCTTATGGCATTTCCCCCCTGATTTGCATATTTGTAAAATTGTTATTATTATTTTCATTAAAAAAGTTAAATGCCTTTGTCTTAAAAAATGTAAAATATATGTCCTTACTGACTGTAAATTCAGTCAATTTAAAAGTTTAAGTTGCTTTTTTACAAGACACTCATATTCTCCCATATGAAAAATATTTTCTATCCAGAAGAGACTTTGGTCAAGTATACATTAATAGAAATTGAAACTCTTTTAGGGTGCAGTGATTAATAATCTTCAAAATTCCTTGTGGAACCCCCACCCCCCAAAAAAACAAAATCCTGAAAAATATTTTTTTAATGTTGGTAATTAAATGCTCTAATAATCAAACTGTATTCAAATAATCAAAACTCATACAAAATATATAATAGTTAATAAAATTTTGCCTATCTTCTTACTATAGCCATGGATCATTAATTATAGGTAGACTTTAATCAAGTTTCAGATGCTTTGTTACACCATTTGTTATTTTTGTTGTTATTTTTGCACCTTTTTTAATTTTAAAAAAATTAACCTTGTAAGTCCCCCAGAGTTACAGCAATGAGATGGCTGGCCATATAAATTTAATAATAAATAAATTGAATACATAATACTGTTTCTGCTAAATTTAATCCTTGTACCTGGAAAGTGCTACAAGCTTATATTTCACAGTTTAATTTGGTAGACATATGTTGAGTTTTAAACTTTTCACTGTAACTTGTTCTTGATTTTATTACTTTTTAGTAGCATGATATTTAATTGAATAAATAGATATTTCTATTCATAAACTTTATACAACTGTTCATCTTAAATATATAACACTGGGCAGTGAACAAACAGGTGCTAGTAAAACACCTGACCAGTCATCTTATTTTTTTACAATGGTATTTAAATGCATCACTATGGAAGGCCTTATTTTTTATAAAATAAAACAAGATTTGGAAACTGTTTGTTTGTGTTGTAGTCTTAAATAACCATTCTGCATACTGGGGACAGACTTGGAATACATTTAAGGGATATTTCTGTGGTAGCATTATTGAAAGAACCCCCCCCCCCCCTTTTCCACACATGAAAACTCATTGAGAGACTTTGGCCCAATCACTCTCAGCTCAATCTACCTCATGGGGATTGTTGCAAGGACCAAATGAAGACTGATCCCACCAAAATAGCCTTGAGCTTCTAGAGAAAACATTGGATGCACATAATCTCCTCTTCTTGCTACAGATGTGTTTTGTGCCTTTCCCAACAATGGGAAAGTCTGTCAAAAATAACTACAATATATAGTTCTTTGATTGGAAGGAGAAGTGGAATCTTGACCAGGCTGATTGGATGGCAACAACAGCAATGCTAGGTCTAGCAGCCAGCTGTCCACAATGCTCTGGGACAATATCACTCAGGACAGCTAGACTCAGCTGCACAACACTTCTCAGAGCACCAGCCCAACTTTCTTTGTATGTGCTTAAAGAAAGAATCCTTGTATCTTTAAGAATGTGGAGTACTAATCTTAGCCACTGTTTTGATCAAATTTAAGGTGACTTCCATAAAACAAGTAGGAAGCTCTTTATTTTTTTCCCCCTCAATCAGATCTTATCTGGTTAATATTACCAGTGCCCTATTGAGAAAGGTGTTTATATTCCTTTGTTTGCAGACCATGCCATCAGCATATCTTGGACAGAGATTTTGTAAACCCCTTATTGAACAGCATACTTGTCCCTGTCGTGCTGGTCAAGGGGAGGACATCATTCGCTATATCCTCTATTGCCTCATTTACAAAGAGATCAGGGCCAAATTATTGATGGTAAGTGAATTCAAAGGCTTGGACCTTGAAAGGTCAAATTATCTTCTTGCAGCTGTGGTTCCAGCTGTTAGCAGTCAGGTTGCTACTTTTGCTTTGTCCTCATTTAAAGTCAGAAAGAAATATTGAAGTTTATAATCACAGATCTGGCCTTATCTTGCTTTGACTTCTTTGTATCTAGCATTCTTTTTTTATTCTGTTTTATTTTATTGTGATTTTGTTTTATTGTATTTTATCCCCTGTCTCATTGTTACGACCCATGGTTACAGCAATAAGCCTACTTACTTATTTAGAAATCTTAGAAATGGTACTTGATCCAGTCTTAGAAATGCAACTTAAAAAAAAAGAAACCTAGAAAACCTTAAAAAAACTAGCAATGAAGAGAGTGCAGTTGTGAGGGAAAAAACTTCTAAAGGTTCCCTCCAGATGGCTGTGTCGATAAGCAGCTGTAATTCCATCAGAGCTGAATTGAGACAATGAAAGGCAAAAAAACAAAAGACTCTAAAGGGGCCTAGATCTCTCACGGCTGAACCATAAAAGGATGAAATATACAATATAAACTTCTGCCAGGGTGCCAGATTCATTTTTTAATAGCTTTCCACCACCCCCTGCCTGCAAACATCCAACTCTCATAGTAAACAAGTATATGAGAGAAAATATTGCTTGTTTACTGAATGAGTTTGCATTTCAACGCACTATAAAGAAAATGCTATAAATGATAAATGGTCTAGAGTAAATTAAGAGTAGTCTTTCTGGGGTTTCTTTCTTCTTTGTTTTATCCTGTGGATGGAAGTGATATTGTTTCTTCAGGGATAAGGTATCAGTCTTCCTGATCTCTTATTCCCCAAGTACTTCCTCAGAGACAGAGAACAAGGTGTTAGTTAATTTTGCTCCTGGGATAGCAGTGTGTAAGAAGTAGGATTTCTAAGCCTCTGTGAAAATGAAGACATCATTGGAACACAAGTGTTAGCGGATTTATAATACAAACTGAAAAAGTGAAGGTTTTGGCTTAAGTTGGCATCAACTTCAGTTCTTCTTTTTTTAATTCTATTATTAAATTAATGGTTTGAAGGCCAGGAGATAACATCCTAAACTATTTCTACTATAGCCCAATCAGAATCAGTAGTGTTCATCAGGATGACCAAAGCAGTATACAACAGATACCACAAAAGTGCTGGCGCTAGTCTAATCCAGATTTCAGCTTTGCTGTCTGCAAATTGTTGGCATTGAAGCACTGACATTTGGAATGTAGCAGTCTGAGGAAGGCTAGACAAAAGCTTCCCCTCTCCTAATTCTATAAATATACAGGTGAAACTTGAAAAATTAGAATATTGTGCAAATGTTCATTTATGTCAGTATGGCAACTCAAAAGGTGAAACCAATATATGAGATAGACGCATTACATGCAAAGCAAGATATGTCAAGCCTTACTTTGGTATAATTGTGATGATTATGGTGTACAGCTTATGAAAACCCCAAATTCACAATCTCAGAAAATTAGAATATTACATGACATCAATAACACAAGGATTGGAAATAGAACAATATCGGACCTCTGCAAAGTATAAGCATGCATATGTACTCAGTACTTGGTTTGGGCCCCTTTTGCAGCAATGACTGCCGCAATGCGGTGTGGCATGGATGCTATCAGCCCGTGACACTGCTGAGGTGTTATGGAAGACCAGGATGCTTCAGTAGCGGCCTTCAGCTCCGCTGCATTGTTCAATCTCATGTCCCTCATCTTTCTCTTGGCAATGCCCCATAGATTCTCTATGGGGTTCAGTCAGGTGAGTTTGCTGGCCAATCAAGCACAGTAATCCCATGGTCATTTAACCAGGTTTTGGTACTTTTGGCAGTGTGGGCAGGTGCCAAGTCCTGCTGGAAAATGAAGTCAGCATCCCCATAAAGCTCGTCTGCGGAAGGAAGCAAGAAGTGCTCCAAAATCTCCTGGTAGACAGCTGCGTTGACCCTGGACTTAATAAAGCAGAGTGGACCAACACCAGCAGATGACATAGCTCCCCAAATCAACACAGACTGTGGAAACTTCACACTGGAGTTCAAGCATCGTGCATTGTGTGCCTCTCCATTCTTCCTCCAGACTCTGGGTCCTTGGCTCCAAATGAGATGCAAAAGTTGCTCTCATCAGAAAAGAGGACTTTGGACCACTGGGCAACAGACCAGTTCTTTTTTTCTGTAGCCCAGGTAAGACGCTTCTGACCTTGTTTGTTGTTCAGAAGCGGCTTGACAAGAGGAATATGACATTTGAAGCCCATGTCCAGGATCCATCTGTGTGTGGTGGCTCTTGATGCACTAACTCCAGCCTCAGTCCACTCCTTCTGAAAGTCCCCAACACTTTGGAATGGCCTTTTCCTGAAAATCCTCTCCAGGCTGCGGTCATCCCGGCTGCTTGTGCACCTTTTTCTCCCACACTTTTCCCTTCCACATAACCTTCTATTGATGTGCTTTGATACAGCACTTTGGCAACATCCAACTTCTTTTGCAATTACCTTTTGGGGCTTTCCCTCCTTATGGAGGGTGTCAATGATGGTTTTCTGCACAACTGTCAGGTCAGCAGTCTTTCCAGTGCTTGTGATTCCTACTGAACCAGCCTGAGAGACCATTGAAAGGCTCAGGAACCCTTTGCAGGTGTTATGGATTCATTAGCTGATTAGAGTGGGACACTTTGAGCCTAGAATATTGAACCTTTTCACACTATTCTAATTTTCTGAGATTGTGAATTTGGGGTTTTCATAAGCTGTACGCCATAATCATCACAATTATACCAAAGTAAGGCTTGACATATCTCGCTTTGCATGTAATGCGTCTATCTCATATATTGGTTTCACCTTTTGAGTTGCCATACTGACATAAATGAACATTTGCACGATATTCTAATTTTTCGAGTTTCACCTGTATTTTAAACACTTTGATTACATTGAGGTGGAAGGGACAATAATCCCACTCCCTTCTTCCACAGAATGCAAGGGAAAGGTTTTGCATTTGACAAGATCTCTATTTCAGTTCCTGGATACTCCAAAAGATCAGGTAGTAGGTTTTAAAAATTAAAACTAAAGTGTGGTGATTGTTAGCTTCTCATGCATTGGCTCTCGTCAGCTGCCATTCACAGACCTTGGCTGAACAGACAGTAAGGGGATGGGGATGGGGGCAGAAACAGCAAGACTATATACAATATTCTCTCTCTCTCTCTCTTTCTCTCTCTCTCTCTCTCTCTCTCTCTCTCTCTCTCTCTCTATATATATATATATATATATATATATATATATGAGAAAGAGAGAGAGATGTTATCTCAGAGAACATTGGATAGATCAGTTCCATCTGTCTGTGATTGGAAGGAGAGTTCAGAAACAAAGCTCAGAAAAAGAAATTGGGGGGATCATTTCTTGAATTTCCTCCAAGGGAAGGAGTTTTCCAGCAATATTTGAGGGGCAGGAATCTTAGTAAACACAGTGGCACTGCTACTCAAAATGCCCAATAGGAGAAACTCCTTATGATGTTCTCTCTTAGGATTGAAGTGAAACCTGAGGCTGCATTGTTCAATGAAAGACAAGCGATTCTCCTGTACCACTTGGCCACCTTGTTGCAGAATAAGTGACAGGTTTGAGACTGGGATGGCATAAACAGGGTGAGAGATTGGCTTTCCAGTCCTTTATCATGCCCAAATATTGAGCAGGTCAATATTTATTCTGTCTCATTAGTTGCACTTATTTTAAACAAAAGGCAAAACAAGAGAGAGACTGTGCTGCTTGTAATACAGTTTCAGCCTGCTGTCTGCACCTAGTTTGATCAATCAGAAATCATTTTTCTGACATTAGAGTCCCCTAATCTTCCTACTGGGTTAGACTTTGTGAGACATGAATGGTTAAACAGGGCCATCTGCCTATATTTGCCACCTTGCAGTTGATATCTTCTTTCTTTTATCTTGACTGTTTGGTAACAGACAGTGAACCATTGATTATGTTTCTTGGTGTAATAAACCTTTTAAACAGTTTTTATTAGGTTCTCCCCTTCAGTGACTAATATTACTTATTTATCAGCAATACTTCAAGAAAACAAATCATAGAAAGTGTAATTAAAAAGTTAAAGGACAACCCAGACCTGTACCAACTAAAACGAACTCTCAAGACTATATGAAGTGGCCCCTTATTGTGCAACAGCTAAGGTTTAATCGTAGAACTTTATGGAAGGCCCAGAATACATTTACTGTTCATAATCCTTCTGTCTCTTCCTTTCCACAATTTTTCCTATCAGTTTCCTGTTATTTAGAAGAGAAAAGAGGAATAGTAGTGCAACTATTTTGAGAAGGAAGGAAGGAAGGAAGGAAGGAAGGAAGGAAGGAAGGAAGGAAGGCAGGCAGGCAGGCAGGCAGGCAGGCAGGCAGGCAGGCAGGCAGGCAGGCAGGCAGGCAGGCAACTGCATCACTTTTCATGTCTTCAGAGAAGCCTGAAGAAAGAAGCATCTGCTTGCAAGATATGCTTTCACTACATTCCTGCAAATTCCAAAACATTTCTTTCAAATAATTTCAAAACATGTTCCATCTTAAAGCAAAATGTTTAAAAATAGCTGCTAACACTGGGCATGGGTGATAGTTAATGCATCCTTAAGCAAGGGGTTGTGACACTATTTTGAAGGAAGTAATGGTTTGTGTCCTCTTCAAGAAGCCATCACTTGACTCAGCTATTCTGGATAACAATCCACAATAGTTCTTAGGGAAGGTTACTGAAAAGGTGGTGTGATTACTTTTTCAAAAAGCCCTAGAAGAAGCAATGGATCCTTTTTGGTTCTGATTCAAAGCATGAGTACTGCATTGTTTGCTCCTATGCATGACTTCTGTTGGAACTGGGATATGGGCAATTCTTGATCCTGGCAAATCATGAAGCAGTCTTCAGTACCATCAACCATATTCTTTCAAGGCTACCTGCAAGAACTGAATCTGGGAGGCATTGTGCTCTACTAGTTCTCCAGTCCTTAACTGATTTTGGAGATAGATAGTCCATGTTTAGCTCTGGATGGGATGAAGCTCCCCTAGACAGAGCACATTCACAATCTGGAAATCCTCTTGGACTCATGACTCCTGCTATTACCAGGAAGGCTTCTGTATAATTGCATGTGGTATACCAGTTGAAACCATTCCTGGAAAAGGAAGCTTTGCTGATGAGGCCCTTGTCATCTCATATAGGAATTATTGCAACTCGTTGTACTTGGGAGTGCCCTTGAAGATTATTTGAAAGCTGAAGTTGGTTAAGCATGCAGTGGTCCTCATAGTTATGAGTGCACTGAGGGAGCTGCATTGATTATTTGTTAGATTCTGGGCACCATTCCAAGTTCTGGCTAAACATTTAAAGCCCTACTTGGCTTAAGGCCTGGATGCAATCTGTGGTGGATTGCAACAGAGATCAAAGCTATCAGGAAGGAGGGGGTGCATTCCAGGAAAGGAAAGGAGACAAAAGACAACACAGTCCAGAGATGCAGCATGGGAAGCATAAATGGTTCCGGATGGCCACTCCCTAGAATCTCCCAGGGTATATCCACTAGTATAGATGTAGTCTGGCAAGATTCTGTCTATATAGTGTAAGCAAATAAAGGAACTGAATTCAACTGGACTGTTTCACTGTTGTTCTTGGGCTGGGCCTGACAGTATCACAAGGACTTCCTGCTTTGAGTGTAATTTGCCTATCCAATAAGATAAGAGAGATAAGGCATATTAAGAGCCCTTCTGCCAAAAAATGTCATCTTCAAGGACCCTGTACTCACACCTTCTTGGTGACGGCCCTCCTTCTTGGGATAACTTCCTCGGAGATATTAGGGTTGTCCTTTTCCTGTTAAGTTGCTGAACAGGGCTCTTCTGGAGGGTATTTAGGGAATAGATGGATTATTGAAATACACTTAAGTTCTGTGGGGCTTTTATTATTGTTAGAACATTCAGTCTCAGTATTTGCTTTTTTTTATTTCTGGTTATTTGTACGTTTTAAAATTTTATTATGTAAACAGATTGTAAGCCATTCAGAGTCTCTTGACTGGAGTTACATATAAATATGAGTAAACAAACAAGTAAACTTTATTTCTCTGTAGCAAGTTTACACAACATGTAATCCACCAAATCAACCACATTCCACCAATTCCATATTCTTGCCTACAAGTGTGGCCACCAAGCAGTTCCCAGGAGATAGCATCTGGATTCTATGGGGTAATTATATATTCTTTCTATATATTCTGCTTGGTAGGTCGTCATCTTTTTCAGTCTTCACATATGTCATCTTTTACCCTGCATTATTTTCTACCCCATTTGTCCCTCTGTTTTATCATTTTGAAGATGTTTACCTAAACGTCCATTGAGCGATATGAAAGGCAGTTTGCAACAAATCTTGATTAATATATTTTGAATTTGATTTGTATCAGTTTTGGTTTATTGAGGAATCATTTATAATTCATGCAATAATAAATATGATATGGCAGAGAAGCATTTTCCTAGGATGACTTTTCTTTTTAAACTTTTAAACTTCTAGCCACAGTAAGATGGGGTGGATAGAGAGGGAGGAAAGAAGGATCAGAAGAATAAAAGACCTGCAGCTTTCTGCAATATTACCTGTATGCTAAATTTGTAATCTTCACAAATGCACTAGGCTTAATAACAACAAAGGAAAGAAGGAAGGAAGATCAGGAGCAAAAAAATAAGGGGGGGGGAGGGGATTAATTCTGTTCTTTGATTTTGTTCATGTGTTTTGTTCACGTTACACTACATTTGGAGTCAGTTCTCGGACTGATTAAGTACTGACTACTATCTTCAATGACAGTAAAATTTCAGATGGGAATGATCTTTCAGAGAATATTCTAGTGGCTCGGTGAAAGAGAAGTCACTGTGATAAGTTCCTCCACTGGATTCTGACATATCCAATGGAAATGCTGGAATATCTGGCCAATTATTAGTCAACACTGCCTATTAGTTGGAAATAGAAGATTAGAATAAGGAAAAAAACTGTTTTCCAGAACTACACAAGTGTGAAACTGAAGAAGGGAGGTCTCTTTCCCATATAGAAAAGACTACCCAAAACCTTTGGACCTGCTCTTTAAAGAAAGGGAAGGAACAACTGTGCTTAGGATAAAGTCATCCATTCTTAGAAAATCAGAGATATTCCATTCTTTATTTCACAGTAGTCATGCACTAATGGGCTGCTTGTAGTAGGGTAGATCTCATCCACCAGCTACATGTCCTATTAAAAACACATATTATCAAGGAATCAAGCATTTCTAAGATGCAACATTTTTCCAAACACTTTTTAGGGGGAGGGGAAATGCCCATTTTAGCATTTTAGATTGGACTACTGAACTTTAGGTTCTAAATGTTGCTTTCTAGTAAACTAATACTAACAATATAGTATATGAAATAAGAATCAATAGTCTTCTCCATACCTACCAAGTTCTTGATATTATTTGGAAACAGAAGTTCCTGCTTCTGTTTCCAAACCTCCTTCAACATTATTATTATTATTATGTGCATGCATGCATTTTACTTTTTTTTTTTTCATTTTGACCTGGAATACCTGATTTCTTCTAGAAAAGACAAACCCAATTGTCCATATATAATGAGGGAATACGTAGTACTTTTCTTTCCCCTCGACAGTTAACTACTCAAAGGATAAGTTGTTGTTTTCCTGGGATGTGTGCTTAATCCTACAGACTCATTAATCATCTGGGATAACCTCAGTGTGACAAACAGGTGTTTAATTGAATAGTTTTTTTCATTTGTCCAATTTATGTTAAAATCCCCCTGCTAATTAGTTCAAACTTACTCCTAAGTTGATTTCAATTAATTCACAAAGTGCATCATCTACTTGTGTTGGTGAAGAAATGAATCATGGTTAATATTGATTTCTGAATATGTGTGTAATACCAATTGTGTCTGTGTGTATAATTAATTCAACCTGTAGTGTAGTATTTTAAATTCAAATTATTGTTCTTACTACTGCATTCCTTGACTTGTTGCCCCTAAAGGTATATTAAGACTATATTCCACACATGCTAGCTGGGAAATCTGGGAGTTGTAGTGCAACATATTTTAAAGATACCAGATTAGGGAAAAAAAATAGTCTAATATTCTAGACTAGAATATTCTGACTGATTGGTCTGAGTACTTCATGTTCAGAAGCAAATATGGATTATGATTATTCCAACAGTAGAAAAAAAGGCTTAAACAATAGTTTTGCTTTACTGCAATATTAATTTACAGCTTTTTACAAACATTGGTTTTGATTATGATCGCAAGAATGTGACAATTTTTAACTTGTGTTGCTGTGGAGTTTCAGAAGAAAAGTGAAAAATGAGTTAGATTTGGAGATTTTTGTGGAGTTTTGAGTGAAACCTGAAGTGTCTTGCTTTAGCTAGAAGCATTTCTCAGAAAGGCTTTGTGTATGCCCAGATGAGATCCAGAGAAAATAGGAATGCTTCTAGTCAGTTATTTAGATGCTAGGATACCATATGCCTCATAAAGGATCAAGCCATCTCTGAGCAAGTCAAGACAAATCCAACACAATAGGCAGAGTTGTTAAGGCAAGATAAAGAATGACACCAATAACCTGAATCTCTGTAAACTCTCCCCACCCATTTATTTGAATCAATTTGTATTGATATCTCTTGTAAGGATATTCCAAGAAGGATATTGTTGTGACAATGACACTCAACAATCTTATGTTTTTCTGTATTCAAGAAAGGAATGGAATAATGACAATATATCACCCTGTGGAATATACCTGAGCTGTTCTTTGTTAGGTAAGTCATTCAAATAACAATGCATAATCAGGTTTGTACATCTAGCTCTTTATTGAGAATGGTATAATATTATTTGTTATTGTGCCCCTCCAAAAAGAAAGAAGATCCTATAATATGTTTGTGATATACATTTGCTCTATAATATTAAAAATATTCACGAAATCAATGACCTGAGAATGCATTCTACCCCATATGTCCTAATTCCATTTTTTTTCCTCAATTTGATTTACAATTTCATGTGCCTACCACAGATGAAGCCACCAATGGATTTCAGAACAGCTCCTCCAGACATATGGCCAGAACAACTGAAAAGACATATTTAAACTTAACTGGAATACACTAATACCTACATTTGGCAACCCTACTTTAAAACAACTATTTAAAAAAACAAATAAATCATAAATAGGTACCTGTAGTGATATCTGAAGCAATCTCTTGGTTTTTGTTCTGCTGCAACAATGAAAGAGCAGATGGCTTGAAATGCTGAAGTCACAGTTATCTCTAGCTTCTTGCAAACAAACAGACATATTTGAAAATTGCAGAACTTAAACATGAAATTTCTTTTCAATTATTGATGCAAGCAGTGGGCACTGAAAAGCCAGGAATTCCCATCGCTGTTTGGCAATATCTACTTAGAAATCTGGTCACAGTCTTTGGCAGCCTTCAGACCGTTATGAAAGGGTATTTCCAGAAGTCATTGTTTTGTAAGGGTGGGTGCATTGGAGAAAATGTAGCACTTTTTCGCCCTTTAAAGCTGTGTATGAATGAGCAGCTTTCTTTTTTCCCTCCAAAATATTTAATTACCTGATACAGATTTTTAGGTATTCAGCATCAGTCATTATAATACATACACTTTTGGACACTTTTCACTTTGATATACGTAGGATTGTCTACAGGCTAGTAAAATCAATCTGCAATATTAGGGTTACTGTATGGAAATTAAGTATTTGCACACACATACAAGTTGGAATACTCTCTCTCTCTCTCTCGGGGAAGTGGGAGGGAATAATACTTAGTTTCATCATTTTCCCAATCACTTTGGTAAAAGGATTTTCTTTCAGCTCCCAAATAGCCAAAATGAGCCACGCGATCCACTTATTTTATGTGACTCTGGGCGGTGACAACATAAACACACAATAAATCAAGAAGAAAAAAAACCAACCCCATATAACAATAAACAGATAATATATAAATGCAAAATCTAAAATGTAAAATGAAACGCTTCTATCTCAAATGACTGGGAAAAAATGGCAAAATAATGCCCCAATGGACATATTTTCTTTTTTGAAAAAAAGCCCCAGTGGAAATTTAGGTCATTTGGGAAAAATAGTAATTAAAACAAACACATATTTGCACTATTAGCCACTCTGCCATTGAGAAGCTGTAGTAGACCTATTTTGAGGAAAAACTGGGAAAATGAGGTGAAGAGAGATTCCTGCTTTTGAGCTGTAGCCAATGAAAGTTCAGGCTTTGGTCTAGAAGAAATAAGAGACATCAGGAAAAATGCTTGAGTCAGCAGCACAAGCTGGAAAATACTACTTTCAGCTTGAAGCAGGAGAATATGTGTGATGCTTTAATTTGTGGTGGGAGGTAGGCAGAAGACAACAATGTCCATTCTTGCCCTCCAGAAACTGTGCTGACACCTAGCTGTGTGCTTATGCCCTTCAGGGAAAATAACTATTAGGACCAGAGGTCACATGTTTATCTTTTTGCTCTTGAGGGCTACAGGTGACATGAAATAGCCATGATAATATTATCTGGGGTGGAGAATATGGAAGGGACTGAAAACAATAGTCTGAGAGAAATGTTCAAGGTTTGGGGGTTACTAAACAAAATATAAGTTTGTCTTAGCTGGCAGAAGTTCAGCACTTCTATTTGAAGTCTTATTCTTATCACAGAAGTAAACAATCAGTATTTTACCACTAAATTTCAGCAGCACAGTCCTTCCATCCATTGGCATTCTTCAGTGTACCAGTTCAAGGTTGGAACCTCCTTCTGAACTCAGAGATGTTTTGAAGACTTTCATTCTTTCCCTGGTCCATTTCCATCTTTGATGCCTTTAGAGATGTTGTAATACTGCTTCTTGTCTCTTCTGACAGCTGTCTGAAACTTTTTGTTAAGTTTCTTTCTGAGATTTTTTTGGCCTTTCTTGGCTTTGGCTTCTCTTCTTGGCAATTTCCACAGTTTGTGCTGACACTCAATCTGCTTTCTTCTGTTTCTTGATCTTTGGCAGCCTCTTTTCATATTCATTGTTAACATATTCTTTGATTTCAATCCACAGTGGCTCTGATTCTCTATCAATGAGGGTCAGGACTTCATCGCGATTCCTAATGTTCTCCTTGAAAATGGTGGGTATGGGCTCAAGATCATATTGTGGAAATTGATTGGCTTTCTTCTTCTAGTTTGGAATCTGCATGTGAGCAGTTCATGATCTGTTCCACAGTCAGCACCTGGTCATGTCTTTGAAGCTACAACTGAGCTCCTGCACCTCTTTTTAGCAATAATAGAGTCAATTTAAATTCTGTGTGCTCCATCTAGTGATGCCCATGTATACAGACATTATTTTGGTTGTTTGAAGACAGTGTTAGCTGAAGCAATCATTGAAGTGGAAGAAATGGATAAGTCATTCTGCTTCATTTTGGTTTCCTAAGCTATACTATCAAAATATATTGTCCTCCTTAATGTTTCTAACAGCATGATGGAGAATGCTTTTGGCATAAGGTTATCTTGGATCCTTTCTGTGTTGTGTGCTCCACAGTGGCTACATTGAACCTGTATTGTTTACACTTCACCAGATAATAGAATGAAAATAAAATTCTGGTTTGTACCAGTAGATTAATTAGGAACCTTTGTTCCCACACCAGAATACTGAAGGTTGGTGCAAGGCTTGTGACTGATGCTGGCAGCTAGACATCTGTGCATGTTATGAGAATATGGGGCAACCTCTCATCTTGTCCTTGGTATGTGCAACATTCCTGATGTGCTCTTCTATTTCTAACACAAAGTTTCACCTCAGAAATGAACATTTGAAATAAGTCTCAAGTGAGATTTTGGGTTTGGAACAGAAAGAATACTGAATTATGAGTACAGTAAAGGATGAAGGGTCTGCATTCTCAGTTCAAGAGGAGAATAGATAAAGGAAAGGTGTTCTATTGGACTTCATCATGATTTTTCCATGTGTCAACTGTTGTACTATATCCTTCCTTCCTTCCTTCCTTCCTTCCTTCCTTCCTCATACAACCTGGATTCCCCTACTTAGCAGTGGAGCAAATTCTGGTAAGAAGTTATAGAATTGCAATCCCAATCATTTAACGCAACTGATTAATTGACTAAACATTGCAGTTTTGTATATTATCCTTTTAATAATGGATATTTAAATACCTTGTGCTTGTCTGATCTTCAGTGGAAGGATAAAAATGTGTGAAAATAATACATCTTCGTTTTTTGTAATTAAGTATGCAACTTAAGCACACTTACACATGCCAGAGGTAATGATTCCTTGAAGTTTATTGTTCATGGTAATTCCTCCATTCTACAAAAAAAGGCAAGTAACAACTGTGACCAAACAAAATTAGAACCATAAATCAGATTAGCCCTTTGCTTGTTTTTTTATACTTACCAGTCAGTTCAATAAATCACTTGCTATAGCCTATACATTATGCTTAGTGCCTTTCTTGTACCTACATCAGCACAACGCTGTGTCGTAAAATGTTCTTTGATATATGCAAAGTGAATCAATGGAAATTAAGAGCAAGTTTTACTGCTTTAAGCCCTGTGCTCTAATCTTAGTGTGCTGTTGGTGGTGGTTACTGATTGCAATCTGTAAAAGTCATATAGTGAGAGGAAAATAAAAACATTCACATTGTTCCACACAGCTAACTTACAAAAACTTTAAACATCTTGTAGACTATTTTTGCTTACCCCGATTGCCAGATTGCTAAATTTAGGTTATCATGTGTTCATTCAGTTACTAATTTTGAATTCATTCATTCAATTGATACAGACTTCTGGCTGATAGACTGGGAAAAGCATGTTTGTCTTTCAGTTAGGATGGCCTAGTTTTCTGTTTTATGGAGAATGCTTTTCCATTTGAAGGACAGTCAGAGCACAGTCTCCATTTTGAAGGGTTAGCTAGTTCAGGTCTGCAATACAAATGAAGAATTATGAGCAAGAAGATCCAAAAGCCAAAAGTTGCTCATTAATAATGGCATAACAGAAAATTGATTGAGAGGTCATAGTCACCTTCACTTCACAAGGTCACTGTATTTCTGCATTTATGTCAGTGTGTTTGTTTGTTTGTTTGTACATACGTACATATATACATACTGTACATACAGTTTAGAGGCCAACCAGCTCCCAATGACTCTGGGTTGTTTACAATTAAAAAGTAACAGAAATTAAAATAAAATAAGTAATAAAATAAAAATAGGAATCACGAGTGGCCCAAAGACAAGTATATAAACAAAATAACCCATCTCACAGGGGTGCAGGCATCAACCTTTTCCCAAAGTCTGAGAGAACAGCCAGGTCTTTAATAGCTTCCTGAACATCATCGGGGTGGGAGCCATCCAGATCTCTGGGAGGATATCATTCCAGAGGACAGGAACTGCTACAGAGAAGGCAAGCTTCCTAAGTCCTGCTAGATGACATTGCTTAATCAACTGGATCCAAAGTGTGTCCACTCTGATCTCACTGGATGAACAGAAACAACTGGAGACAGGAAGTTCCTCAAATAACCAGGCCCAATGCTGTGAAGGTCTTTATAGGTGGTAACCAGTACCTCGAACTGCTTTGATAGTGCTGTCCTGTCTGCCATCATGACTTTTTGATCATACCCTGTGAAAAACCCTGCCCCACAGGCAAGAGGTTAGGCTGAGAAAGAAACATTAGTTGCTTCTTATGCAGCAATGGTTTTCTTTAAAAAAAAGTCTGAAATTTTGTGTTATTGATACTGTACATAAAATAGGCTAGTTTTACAATAGTCTATATTAGTGTTTTTCAAACTTGGCAACTTTAAGATGTGCATGCTGGCTGGAGAATTCTGGGAGTTGAAGTCCACACATCTTAAAGTTGCCAGGTTTGAAAAAGAATGGTCTGCATGATATCCAACAGTCTCATAACAAGCACACTATCTCAACTGCACTCCCACAATGAGTCTCTATTTCTCTCCCTCCCTCCAAGCAAAACTGCCTAGAGAAGTTGTAGCAGAAGCCTCAATTACTCCTGTTTGCAAAATGATAAAAACTCGCTGGGTAGTTACTGAGGTCAACGTCAGAGAACTCATCAACCACTCAACTTTGTCTATGTATGTAAAAAAGGCTTCAATGATTGTCTTCTTTCCAGCTTAGAAATGATCCAGAAATGCAAGTATTTAGGACTTTTGAGTTAGTCTAATGGCTTGAAGTTAGTTTAAAAGCAGTTTAATCTGTAACCTCTCTTCCAGTTTTGAAGTATGTCCTTATGAAAACATGGTGCATTAAAGTATGCTGAAGTGCTACTGGCTATAATTAAAGTTCTGTCAGCGTTTGTATTATAAATCCCCTTTTCAAGGTTTAATATCTCAGCGATTTCTAATCCCATTGGACTGAACTTGGCTCAGGGAAAAAAAATCCTTCTCCCCAATTTGTCCCCTCCAATATATTTAATTTAGCTGACTGAATCTCCCCTCCCCCCGCAACAAACCCTACCATGTTTAAAAGAAAGAATAACTTAAATCTGGAATGCAACAGGAAGGGGGAGAAATGATGCCTCTTTTTCTTTCTGTATATAAATATACAGAAGCTTCTGCAAATAAATAATTTGGAGATAAGAATGGACGACAGTTTCCCCCTTACTAATGCTATGGAAAAGGAAAGAGGAGAAGTAGGAATTTGAGAATGTTGGCATTCTTTTCAAGTCCTGGATAAACTGGTTGTAAAATGACTTTTTGCACA
This sequence comes from Liasis olivaceus, assembly GCA_030867105.1. Taxonomy (NCBI): domain Eukaryota; kingdom Metazoa; phylum Chordata; class Lepidosauria; order Squamata; family Pythonidae; genus Liasis; species Liasis olivaceus. Next base: position 23,296,894 of record CM061352.1, read on the forward strand.
ATACTTGCCATCTGATTTCTAACCAGAATTCTGTATTACCAGTTTTTATATTTGTTTAAGTAGCTTGGGAAGGCAAGTAAGAACCTTGCTTGTTTTACCTTTGTGTGAAAGAATGAAAAGCACTGATATTAGGATCCCCTAGGGAGTTTCATTATGATAGATGATTTGACACTGTATTCATATCTGCTAGGGAGCCTCTATTGGCTGAGATAACAGTGTTGAATATCTTACTGGTAAGTGTGACTTGCTACTACTAATTCCTTACCTAGAAATTATGCTACCTGTCCTTATCACATTCCTTTGTACCTATTATAATGCAGCTCTCCTAGTTTGCAAGGGTGATAACATTTGTGGGGGATGAGATTGCTGAAAGGCCCACCCAGGATTTGAGACCGTGCAAAAGTGAGATTGCATTCCCCAAATTTCCATGGTGACGTTAAGTGAAATTCTCCTGTCCTTGTATCACAAATGAAAAACTAAGTTACCATTGATAGCATTATTCCAAACTGGTGTTTTTGTTCCTTGCAACCATACATATTCATAAAAACTAACTCAGTTAAAGTGATTAAAATCAATTGGTTATTTTAAAAATTTCTTTGCAATCAATTCCTATATGAAATTTAACTCTAAGAACACCCTAGTGGCTCCATGATGAGAGCTACCCCAGGGAGAACAGGACTTCCTTTTCATTACTTTCATACATCTCATTGATTTTGATTCGCATTTACCGTGAAACGCTCAAAAGAAAATGCTAGAATTAATATTCATCCATTTACACGAACAACAGTTAGAAAGTGGGAGCTCTTTATTTTATGTCTGCATGTCATGCCTTGTATCACGCTACATAAAATATAACTGTATGTGAACATCCTGCAAAAACAGCTAACGTCTATTGTTAATTTCTGTCATAACAAAGAAAATGGAAACATGCTAAGCTATGGTTACCAAAACTGATCTGCGGTAATATGGTTGACCACAAGATGACATGGTATTAGAGTTTTCTGAGATTGTTTGCTGCCATGCAATGGTTGTCTGGATCTCTGCAGCTCAGATATGGTAAATGTAATTAATTGTTTTGTATGCATACAGCTCCATCACACAATACCCTTTCAGAGAAAATAAAGTCACAGAAATCATAGAAAAAGAATTAGAATCAGCAAGCCAAAGCAATTAGGGCATGAGGTAAAAAGAAATCTAGTTTGTACCAAACCACTCATTACACCTCTCCATACTTTTCTATTCTTACAAACCATGATATCCATTCAGAGGTCATTAAAAAAAAGTCTTTAAACCTTTTAATTTGCAAAGAGAGTACTCTTTGGAAAAGATCCTGATGCTGGGAAAGATGGAAGGCAAAAGGAGAAGAGGACGGCAGAGGATGAGTTGGCTAGATAGCATCACTGAAGCAATGAGCGTGAAATTGAGCAAACTCAGGGAGGCAGTGAAAGATAGGAAGGCCTGGCGCAATATGGTTCATGGGATCAGGAAGAGTCGGACACGACTTAACGACTGAACAACAACAACAAAACCTTTTAATTATTTGTTTTCAAAGACCTCATTAACACCACTTATAGCCATCTTGATTGGAGTGCTTTTTCCTTACTCTCCATTCACTTTTCTTTCTGGTATTTCTTTTGCAGTTTGATCCTCACTTATTGTCTCTCTGTGATCAAACCACATCGATGTCCTTTCATATCATCACTCACTTTTGTATCCAGAAGTACTTGTTAATTCTTAAACTTGTCATATATATATTTTTTCCCAAATCAACAACAGTACAATAATCTTTCTCACATCTATGCATTGTCTCAGTTTCTTGCTTAATCGGCAAAAATCTGGTCTGTATACATACAGGTGAAACTCGAAAAATTAGAATATCGTGCAATGTTCATTTATGTCAGTATGGCAACTCAAAAGGTGAAACCAATATATGAGATAGACGCATTACATGCAAAGCAAGATATGTCAAGCCTTCCTTTGGTATACTTGTGATGATTATGGCGTACAGCTTATGAAAACCCCAAATTCACAATCTCAGAAAATTAGAATATTACATGACATCAATAACACAAGGATTGGAAATAGAACAATATCGGACCTCTGCAAAGTATAAGCATGCATATGTACTCAGTACTTGGTTTGGGCCCCTTTTGCAGCAATGACTGCCGCAATGCGGTGTGGCATGGATGCTATCAGCCTGTGGCACTGCTGAGGTGTTATGGAAGACCAGGATGCTTCAGTAGCGGCCTTCAGCTCCGCTGCATTGTTCGGTCTCATGTCCCTCATCTTTCTCTTGGCAATGCCCCATAGATTCTCTATGGGGTTCAGTCAGGTGAGTTTGCTGGCCAATCAAGCACAGTAATCCCATGGTCATTGAACCAGATTTTGGTACTTTTGGCAGTGTGGGCAGGTGCCAAGTCCTGCTGGAAAATGAAGTCAGCATCCCCATAAAGCTCGTCTGCGGAAGGAAGCATGAAGTGCTCCAAAATCTCCTGGTAGATGGCTGCGTTGACCCTGGACTTAATGAAGCACAGTGGACCAACACCAGCAGATGACATGGCTCCCCAAATCAACACAGACTGTGGAAACTTCACACTGGACTTCAAGCATCGTGCATTGTGTGCCTCTCCATTCTTCCTCCAGACTCTGGGTCCTTGGTTCCCAAATGAGATGCAAAAGTTGCTCTCATCAGAAAAGAGGACTTTGGACCACTGGGCAACAGACCAGTTCTTTTTTTCTGTAGCCCAGGTAAGACGCTTCTGACCTTGTTTGTTGTTCAGGAGTGGCTTGACAAGAGGAATACAACATTTGAAGCCCATGTCCAGGATCCGTCTGTGTGTGGTGGCTCTTGATGCACTAACTCCAGCCTCAGTCCACTCCTTCTGAAAGTCCCCAACACTTTTGAATGGCCTTTTCCTGAAAATCCTCTCCAGGCTGCGGTCATCCCTGCTGCCTGTGCACCTTTTTCTACCACACTTTTTCCTTCCACATAACCTTCTATTGATGTGCTTTGATACAGCACTTTGGCAACATCCAACTTCTTTTGCAATTCCCTTTTGGGGCTTTCCCTCCTTATGGAGGGTGTCAATGATGGTTTTCTGCACAACTGTCAGGTCAGCAGTCTTTCCCATGCTTGTGATTCCTACTGAACCAGCCTGAGAGACCATTGAAAGGCTCAGGAACCCTTTGCAGGTGTTATGGATTCATTAGCTGATTAGAGTGGGACACTTTGAGCCTAGAATATTGAACCTTTTCACACTATTCTAATTTTCTGAGATTGTGAATTTGGGGTTTTCATAAGCTGTACGCCATAATCATCACAATTATACCAAAGTAAGGCTTGACATATCTCGCTTTGCATGTAATGCGTCTATCTCATATATTGGTTTCACCTTTTGAGTTGCCATACTGACATAAATGAACATTTGCACGATATTCTAATTTTTCGAGTTTCACCTGTACTTGCCTTGATTACAGACACACTTTAATCTAGATTACTAACAGAGAATAGAAATAATAATGGACTATCTTCTAAAAATTCACATGGCAACAGTAGACATGCAATTCTAGGTACTAATTATTATAGTCCTACATGGCACATTTACTTGTGGGACTGCCTCTCCCTGTGGATTTCTGCACATCCCACCAGATCCAAGACAGTGGGAATGCTCTAGGTCCACGCTCTATCAAAATGTCATCTGGTGGACCAAGGAGATGTGTCTTCTACATCACAGTCCCTGCCCTATGGAACAACCTTCTCCTGAGATCTGAGAGGCCCTGACTCTCTTGGCCTTCCAGAAGGCTATGGAGGTCTGGTTCTTCCCAAAGCCACTGGGTTAGGATATCTGTTCAGCCTAATATAGATTGTAGTTGCATTTGCAGTATGTTATGATGCCTTGACTGAGGTAATATGTTTACAGTATATTTTATGGAGTTTTTTTTTAATGTGTTTTTTATGGTTTGTTATAAGCCCCCCAGAGTTATGTATTTTAGATGGGTGGACATATAAATGTTCTAAATTAATCAATCAAGAAAAGAAAGACATGTGTAACTTGAGAGAAGGACTGTGACAGTTATAGACAGAATATTTGCCAGCAAAGCATGTCTTCCCAGGCCATGGTTTCCCCAGCTGTAATGTATGACTGTGAAAGCTGTGCCATCTGACAGGATAAACAAAAACAAAAACAGTGTCTTTGAATTCTGATGCTAGATGATTCTGGTGCAGTCTTCTTGGACAGCAAGAAGAACGAACAATACATTACTTGATGAAATAAAACCAGACTGTTCACTGGAAGCTTAAATATTTTAGACGCATAATGTGAGGGCTGGAATCATCATAGCAGACTGTGACTCTTGGAAAAATGGAGAACAATTGAAAAAACCACAAACAGAAGCCAAGGTGGGCACATACTTACAAACACAGAAAGTAGAAGTTATGGGCAGACAGACCCAGCAAACTGATGTCTACGGGTCAAAGAGTCAGAAGAAACTAAAGAACAAAACAATCCATGAAAGAAAGGGTCCTCCATCTCAGAGCAAATGGGAACTATACAAAAGTTTACAGCTCAGATCTCATTCCTTTTCACAAGGCTTGGGTGGAATTGTCTCATGGATTTATATTATATAATGGACATCTCTTTCTTCTGCTGTTGAACTCTGTTACATTCTACTATAGTAGAGTTACTTTGGTGTCATGTACAACTGAGGCAAATCTCCAAATATCTGTGACTGAAAACTTGCTGTAGACTGCAGGCTAACTCCGCAGTGTTACTATTTGTGATCTGAAGCGGATTGGTGGTGTTACAGAATAAAACATCCATGCAAATATGGGAATGTATTAAAGCAATCATTTCAGAGCTGTGGGAAACAAGACATTTTGAAGTGGAAAAAAGCTCTTTTATTTTTTTCAGAATTGCTAAAAAAAGACAGTAAGCTTGTGGAAATTCAGTTAAAAGAAGATTACTTATGTACCGTTTTACATTTTACTTGTTGGCCTGCTGACTTTTCTGACCAGGCAATAATTTAATATTCCTGATGATATTTGGGACAAATATAATTTACTGAGCTCTCCATGTCTGTCTAAATTATTTTAATATTGGCAAGAGCTAACAAAGATGTATACTGGTATTATAGGATGTATACAATGCTAAATATTTTTAGATTGATTTCAAAGGAAGGGTGTTGAAATTTCTCACATCAGAGTCTCATGAGAACTCTGCGTTGACATTAAGTTCATACAGGTAAAACCCATCTACAAACGGAGTATCATTTTTTATCTTTTAGCATCCCTGCTTTTTTATTCCTAACTATATAAATCATATTTCACAAGCTTCAGGTAATATACATGCAAACTGAGCCCTTTTAGTTAAAATGATGCTAAATTGAGAAATAGGTATACAGAAATTCATCTAAAACAATAAAATCCTGTAGATGAATTCTTCCATTTATGACCCTCTTATGTTTTTCTCTCATATCTTCTGTCTTTTTCCTTACCACAAATATCTATCAAGGAGACAAAGAGGAAGAAGCTGGCCAAAATTATAAAGAAGATATTGGTACTGTAATCCCAGAAACATTTAGATGATCCTGATTATCTGGGGATATTTCATTAGAATTTTAGGGATAACATGGCACTAAGATTAGTTTTACCACCTTGTAGAAATGTCTCAATGGGAATGTTGATAATTTCTATACCAGGTGTAATGTGTAGGAGAGGAAAAAAAGATACTAGACAAACAGTCCTGAGAGAATTTAAATTGCATTATTTTACTTGAGTTTAAAAAACATACCGAATATTAGTACCAGGGAGTGCCATTCATTTGCAGAACAGAAGCAAGTGTCTTCTTTAAGGTATTCTGTCTGTTCTATGTAATATCACTGACCTTTCTTAAAATGGAGACCACATGCAGCCTTGCTAGTGTTCGTCAGCTGAAGGCACACATCACACGGTTCAAATCCCTTTACTCTTTATAGTTCTGAAAAACAAAGTGATTTTTTTAAAAAAAATCAGACCAAATAGCCAATTATATATTTTTTATTATTATTATTTTATAGGCCACGCCCCAGAAAAACCTTACATCTGCTAAACAAACTTTGGCCTGTCTCCAAGACAGTATATTGCATACACAGAACACCTGTGCTTTTTCCAGAATATATTTGACTGGATCAGTTGGAGTGGTATGGGGCTAGATAGAACTCCAAAAGGGGGTTAATTGATCCATTCTGTTAACCTGCAAGGGTTCAATCTAATCCAAAGCAGAGCTAGTAGTACACAGGATTAAACTAATTTTATCTAGTCATGCAAGGTTTTAAAAGATAATTATGATAGGCTACCACTAGTCAGTCTAAATCTCCTGACAAAAATCTATTCTGTCAAGCTAAAATATTCCTTGTCTTTTCATAGCAATAAAAAAATAGAAAGGAAGGTGCTTTGGATCTTTTTTCCTCAAAGGCCAGAAATACAGTAATAAACCTGAAATACCTGTTAACAAAAGGGATAGTATTAGCTCAACAGAGCAAAAATCTCTACATATTAATTAAAGTGTATTGGAAAATAAATATATTTTAAAAGAGGAAGACAACAACAACCCACATGAATTTCCAAATAAAATAACAATAATAGCCAGCCTTTTTACCTCCTTGAATAAGCTCTTGGATTTCAGTGCATATTTATAGTTAATTACAGAGAATATAGCTGGAGAAAGATAATCTGGGCATCTGGTTAGATATTGAAAAGCAGGTCCTTCATCTTCTTTCTTCTTTCTCATTTTTTCTTGAATACTATCCACACTGTGTATAAAATATGGAGGACATTTGAAAAACAGCTTTTTGGTGGAGACCGATGGTTGCTTTGCCCAATCAAGGAACATATTTCATCTTTGGTGTCCTAAATCTAGCCACCACATCTGAAATGGTCTACTAGCTAAGCCCACCATCTAAATGATGGAATGATAAAAGAATAGCTTATGTTTAAACATAAACTATGTTTAATTTATTCAAGCGCTCAGCATAGAGTCCATTTACAAGATGCTTTAAGGGGCACTATTGAGTCCTTTCAGAAACTTGGGTTTTTGTCACAGCTGTGTTGCGGAAATGGTGAACCCAAACGAATTGACCTATTTTGCCGAATCTTCTCAAAAAAAGAGTTGGAGAGAAAGAGTAGCTGAAAAAGTCCAGTCGCATTTTCCCCCACTGGCTGGAGGGGCTAACAATGCCACATTATCCCAGATCAGGAAACACACACCACAAGAAATACTAAAATCTACTTTATTGACATAGGCTATTGTAACACAATCTTCAAAGTCCCTTTCCTCCCTCTTATACAAAAGAAAGTCAAAATGGGGCAATCTGTAGTTTCTTTCTTATGCTTTCTTGTTTTCCTGGGCTAAGCTAATGGTTGCTACATATTTCCTCCAGGATCAGTGTAGTGCTCCTTTATAAAAGGCTGCACTTGATTTTTAGTGGTGTGCTACATTCTAGGAAGCATATGTGGTTACCAGCTTGAATGTAATACTAACCTGGAAATAAAATAAGCTAAGTAAGTATAGTAACATACTATTTGGCAACAACTTTTTATGCTGGAGTATTATGCAAGATTTCAAGGAGGGACTTGCTTCTGAAGCCTCAGGTTGCTCACCCCAATCTAGACCTATCCCCAGTCCTGCATTACTGACCTACCAGAAATTATTATCAATTGCAAGAGCTGCAATTGGCCTGAAGAAGTTGAGTATGGTGGATCATGACAGCTAAATCAAGTATACAGAGAATAACATTATTTGCATATTCATTAGGCATATTCCTAAGCATACACATTACTACCCTGGGATATATTTTTCTTGAGAAAAAGATAGACTTCCCTGAGACAAGCTCTACTCTTGGTGATCGTATGATCATGTCCAACTAACTGTCTTAGCAGGAAGATGGAAATGGTTTGTCATTGCTTTTTTCTTTGACTTCCAGTCTTGTCTACACCCTTGAGATTTCCTGGTAATCTTCCATTTAAGGTTGACCAGGGGCTCTCACCTTCTCCTTCCACAATGCCTTTTTCAGGACTCTGAGTCTCAACCGAAGTGACAACCTCACTTCACTGATCTTGTTGGAGGTCAAAAGCTAAGAGGGTCTATGTATGATTAATATATGGATGGGAGTCCAACAGGGAGTTCCGGGGCTGAAGACTACCCTGGAGACAACATCATGACAAATCACTTATACATTACTGCCTAGAAATACAGTATCCATGAACACATCCATGAAGTTATCAGGAGTCATGCTTGACTTAAGGGTGTTTACATCACCTCATTCTCCATGGATCTCTTGAAACGGACTGTGAACCATGCAGACTTATACCATTGTAAATATATATCTTTTGAATGCCCTAAGGATTTTATTACTTCTGAATTATAATAATAGCACTCCCATCCTAAATATATTTTCTTTGTAAAGGGTACTTAAGTTTATTTTAAATTCCTCATAGTTGTAACTGCCCAGAGTCACTTTTTGTGAGATGGGCGGTATCTAAATTTGAAAAATAAATAAATAAATAAACAAACAAGCAAACAAACTTCTTTGTAATGAATGCTTTTTCCTCAAGTAATTAAAAAGACCCAGAAATGGGTGTGGTTACATTCGCTGTGGCAACATTATTGGTTCACTAATGAAGGCTGTTTAATATTCCTGGATCAAGGTATATTTTCTAAAATGTAATACCTAGAAGTTTGCCTATAATCCATAGATTCTCTAAACTTTGAATTACTGTATTTCACCATTTCATGGTATGAAAGAGGCAGAGAACCAAACACAGCCTCTGTATCAATTGGTTTGCTAGGAAGTAATTTAAAATATTATATTATTATTTACAATTCTAAACAAAGAGGCAGAAATATAGATTAAAATAATTGTAATTTCAAATTCCCTCAAGAGGGAAAAATATATTAAATGATTAACCCAACCAAGCCTCCCTCCAGGCAGCAATTTCTAACACTTTAAGATCACCATTTTTATCCAAGCAAGTAATTATGAGAATTAATTCTAAATGAAATCATGGGCTCCCTTCCCCTTCTTCTTCTTCTTCTTTTTTTACTTCATTGTTTATTGTTTAATGAAGTCAGCTGCCTCTTTCCTTTCATCAGCTAGAGGATTATTTGCAACAAATTATATTGGCAATTACAAAATAATCCTTGCCAAATTTTATGAGGCAACCAAACATCCATTGTATATTATTTGAAGGGATAAAAGATAGAGCTATGCTGGGAATCCTGTCTCACATTCAGATAACACCATAACCTACCAAGCCTATGAGTGGTGTAGATGACTGGTGATGTGTTTATGACTGGTGTAGATAAATGAGAGTAAGTTTGGTGTACAGGTAGTCCTCGCTTAACAACCATTCATTAAGTGACTGTTCGAAGTTACGATGGTGCTAAAAAAAGTTATTTATAACCAGTCTTCACACATATGATGGTTGCAGCGTCCCCATGGTATGATTTGGGTGCTTGGCAACCGTTGTGCATTTACAATGGTCTCAGCATCCCACAGTCATGTGACCATCATTTGCGACCTTCCCAGCCAGCTTCCGACAAGCAAAATCAATGGGGAAGCCAGCAAGAGGTCACAAGTCACAGTCACGAGATGTCTCACTTAACAACTGCAGGTGATTGGCTTAACCACAACTGGGACTGGCAGAACTCCCATCACTAATCGAGATAGTTACATAATGTTTCACTTAACAACTGCTTCTCTTAGTGAAGTATGGAGTTGCTGGTCCCAATTAGGACTGTTAAGCAAGGACTACCTGTAGTGGTTAAGGCATCAAGCTAGAAACCAGGAGACAGTGAGTTCTAGTCCCACCTGAGGCACAAAGCCAACTGGGTGATCTTGGGCCAGTCCCTCTCTCTAGGAAGGAGGCAATGGCAAGCCACTTCTGAAAAGCCTTGCCAAGAAAACTGCAGGGACTAGTCCAGGCAGTTATCAGAAGTCAAAAACCGACTTGAAGACACGCGCGCGCGCGCACACACACACACACACACACACACACACGGTATCTGCTATCTCATGTAGACATCACACTAGACCATGGGAAAAGAGGGGGAAAAAAAATAAAGAGGGACATTTGGGTACTAAAATTAGTTGTTTTTATTAAATTGGACATAACTCCACCAATAGCTTACTAAGGAGAGCTTGTTTTGGCACAATGCTGGCAGAAATTTGGAGTCTGACAGCTGCCCTTTCCATGGTATCTGGTGATTAAGGATGACTTAAAGAAACTCTTTTGCCATTCCTTTCAACCACTTTCTTAACTGTGGTGATGGCTTCTCAACCCTTTCCCTGCAAATATTTTTGTGAGAAAATGCATGTTTCCAAGGGAATTTTTTTTTTAAATCAAGTTTCCAAGAGAATTCAGAATCTCAAAAAAAAAAAAAAAAAAAGAGGCAGGATTTGGTCTGCCTTTAATCTATTCCAAAAGTATACAGAAGCCCAGAATCACAAAATCACAGCATCCAAGAAGAGACATTAGGGTTTATGGGAAAATTAATGAGATAAGTGGTCAGGTCCCTACAATTTTTTGTAGGGAAACATGGGAGGATAAAGAATCCCCATGCTTCTGGGACAGCTCAAAAAGTACAATATTTAAATAAAACAAATAAAAGAGGAAAAAATCAATTATTTTATAAGACAAACTTCAATTGTCTAGCTTTGCAATTTCTAGATAAATGTGCATTTTTGTTTTTTTTGTTACTTTTCCATTAATTAGCTCCCCACAGCCTTCAAAACAGAGTAAATTCAAGGGGTGAAAATAATTCAGAACAGCAGGCTCTATTTTTATCATCTTTAAAAGTGATAATAGTTTCCAGCCTTAATAATATTTTATAAATTACAATTGCCTGATAAGTAGTTAGGCTCACCTGCTTGAATTACTTCCTCTATGTTCACCTTTAGGTTTTTATCTTTTCTTATGACAAAATTGTAGCCTGAACTAAATTCATTACTTGGTAAAATGAGCTTATAAGTGTATGTAACAGCTGCAACATTAGAATGGGCCAATCAGAATACTCCAGATGTTCTCAAGCAGGATACAGAGATATAACACTATAAAGAGAAGGCTCCCATATCTGACATGCAAAAATCCAGATGATTGTTCGATGGCAGGAAAAACATATAGAAACATTTATCTGCAGCCCTGATATAGGAGTCCTAATAAAAGCAACAGCAAGTTCATAATGGGCCAACATTAGACTGAGTGAGATAGTTGCCAGTTGAGTTCTCTTGGAAAAAGCAGCAAGATGTTAAGTCATTATGTCATTCCTGTATGTTTGAAAGGACTAGAGGTTGACTGTATGTCAGCAAGAAATCAGTTGGGCTGGCCTCGTATACCAAGTTACTGAACTTGATGGTGCTGGATATCTTTTGCTGCTCTGTTTTGGGCAGCAGTATGTCTTGGGCTATCCCTGAGCCTACAAGAGAGCAAATGAGAAAACTGGATTCTTAAATTCTGAACTAGGATCTAAAGATGATAAAACATAACAGGAAATGCAGTCTTTTAGGAAGTAGACAGGTTCTTCTGTGGGATGAGTTCAGCCTCTTGTAAATTAGATCCTTGTTTGTCTTAATTTATACAAGCCAGGGAGGGCATTATAGCATGGGTATGACACATGGTATATGTATTGCTATGTTGATGCCCTCAACCTTGAAAGAGATGATAACCCCTCTAGAAAGCTATTCCTTGACCTGCTGCCCTAGACAATTATCATCATGTTGAAGATCTGCATAGGGGATGGTGAACCCCTTTGTGAGATCTCTTAGTAGCATTCAGTACAATCAACCATAATATCCTAATGCAGAGAATACCTTTACTTTGATCTTATCTTGATGGTTTATTGTTGCTTTTATATTCTGTTGAGTTGTAGCCAATTCCTTGTGACTCTTTGGATGAAAGCACTCCAGACCCTCCTGTTTCTCATCACATTACATGCATACATACATTATATTAGATGTGTTCTTGTAGCTTCCAGGACTTCATCTATAGAACTTTTGCATTGTGAGCCATTTCTTCTCCTTCCATCCACCTTGCCAAACACCATCATATTTTCCATACATACATCTGAATTATGATTGTTTCTTGATCCTTGCTGCCAATGAGCACTCAGGCTTGATTTTCTGTAGCAATGAATGGTTGCTCCTCTTGGCTATCCTCTTGGCCATGGTTGCTTTTCTTGCCTAGAGTGAGAGGAAAAGGTCTGACTCTTTTGAACAGGAAAGCAGTTTCCTGCAGCACCACAGTTCAAAAGAGTCAAACTTTTTCCTCTCCCTCTTGTGCAGAGTCCGTCCCTTGCATGTGTACATCATCATAGGAAGACCATTGAGTGGACCATTCTAACTTTTGTCTTAACTGAGATGTCACAGTCTTTTGTGCTAGGCTCCCCAAGCTCTTTTTGCCCATTGTTCTTCTGTGAATGTCCTGTACACATTTGAAACCTGGGAAACTTGTGGTTTATCTTAAATTCCTCTAGATTTCCAGTAGACATATTTTTTGTTTTCTTGATGTTCAAAGAAAACCTAACCTTTTGCTTTTTTTTTTTCCTCCACTTTTAGAATGATCATTCTTAAGTCTTCCTCAGTTTCTGAAACCTAGGTAGTGTAATCCACACATCTTAGGTTATTGATATTCGGTGTCATGAATTTATTCCATTCCAAACCCTTTAATATTAGAAGGGTTTGGAATGGAGGAGTGGGGTAGTGTATCTCTGCTGGAATTATAAAGCTATAGGAAAAAAACTAGCTATTAAATTATTGGAATGAACCACAGCACTTGGTGGGGTAGGAAGATGCATGCATGCTGGAGCATAAGATGTGTATAAAATTATCTAAACTGGATGAGTCAGTGGGGCTTAATAGATTAATTGCCATGCCCATATGGGAGAATGCTTGAAATCCTAATGAGACTAACAGCATCTACAATTGGAAGTCGGCAAATCTTGTTAAACTAATCACTTAAAATGTAAATGTGGTTATAATTAACCCATTTAGAATAAATCATACTAATTAACACATGTAAATTGAGACTTTATTTGAACATTTCATAATAACAAAAAAGCATTTATTGAGGAAGCAGAAGGGAGTCTGTTCTGGTGAAAATAAGTGTTAATTCCTAGCACTCTTTTTCTCTCTGTGTGTGTAGTATTAAACACACAGTTTGTCTAGTTCTTCCTTTCCTCTTCCAAAATATGAAGTGTAACTTACTGTAGGAAAATAGCAACTTATTTTCTACATTTGATTGAAAGAGTAAAAAGATGCCATAGAGTAGCAATCAAGAGGGTTATCCAAATGCATGATGCAATATCTACATGACATAATATTGGGAATTTCACTCATCTGCTTTCTCCTTACATTCTTTGGAGCCAGTGTGGTATAATGTTTAAGGTACTGGATTGAGGACTAGGGAGAGCCAAGTTTAAGTTCACCTGGCCATGGAAAGAGAAAGTGCACCCTAGTGGTTCTAAGGAACCGATCATTAATTGTTACCATTTATAAAGGTGATAAACATTATGTTAGATATTTTAGTCAACTATTAGACATTATTTGGAGATAGAAGAGAAAAAAAATGAGATTATTACTTTTGTTTGATCACACACAACTTCCATGTCTTACAGTTAGAATAAAGCTGAATATCACTCTGTGCGATGTATATGTCAATCACCTAACAGTCAAATCTAAAATGCAGTTGTATATGATATATATCAGCTTTTAACATTTGAAAGCATTTGCTAATGGACAGACCATTTTTGTTTTAGTATTTGATGGTTGGCATGCAACTTATTTGATTGCATTTGATACCTGCATTGTGACATGCAGTGTTGTTTAAAATATAAATTGCTACAGAGCAGTGAAATGGCACTCCAAGACAGTATATATGAAGGAACCTTAATACTAGATCACATCTGGAAAAGAAAATGGAATAGTATATAGCATATTCCCATTTAGAGCTTATAACACTTCACAGCTTCTATCTGTTCAAGCAAAAGACATTCAGCTCCTGATTCTCAATTTCTTCTTCCATCCATCATCAGTGGCAGAATGTCACTGCAGATTCTACTGTCCTTACGAACAGATCTGTAGCTGATATAGACATAACTACTGCTAACAGAGCAAGTGAGATAGAGACTACGCTTCTGGAAGTTATTTGAAGGTGATGTCAAATGTAATGCAATAAAGACAAAAGTAAGGGAGGAAATGGGAAATAAAAAGAACTATTGAAGTAATTTATAATGTAATTTAATTCTTTAATCGTCTACATGCAAACGAGACTTATCTGCTACTTTAATTAAAGTTAATTCCTTTTTTAATGTTTTTATACTTAATATTTTATCCTTAAAGTGTTTAATGCTCTTTAATGATTTGGGAGAATGAGTTAGGGTTTCTGTATCTCTTTACTTATCATGCCATGATAATTTGGAGTTTTGCAGCCCAAATATAGTATGCCTTAAGTAGGGTGGCAATCATAGGACACTGGCTCCTAATAGGGTCTCATATGGCCAGCTATGTCCAAATTGTTCTATCAAAGCATTGTGAGACACCACATGACAGTAAGACCCTAAGGCATTTAGGGCTTTTTAGGTCATTACCAACTCTTTGATTTGTACCTAGTAGGCAACTGGAAGCCGGGACAGATCTTTCAGTCCACAGTTCATATGATCCTTGTAGCTGCACCAGTCAGCTCTCAGAGGAAATGGGGGAGAAAACACTTTTTTTTTATATAACTCTGTGAGAAGGTAAACAATGTTGTGCTTCTATGTATAGTAACATGGGAAAAGTCCCAATGAATTTAGTTCACTTCTGAATAAATATAAATAGGAGAATAATAAGTAAGAGGTGGAGAACAGATACTTTGCATGCTGAAGGCCACAGATACAAAGGTAAGCATTTCCATTTAAAATTAGATTCCCCGTAGCAGTAAGTAATGGAAGGACTATACTTTAGACTTTCACAATCTTGGGGTAGTTGAACAAGTAGCCTAACGTATTCCAGTATTCTGAAGACTGTAAAATTCTCTTGTGTTTACAAGTCTTTATTCTGTAAATACTTTTCTATTACTTGAACAATAAATGTATTTCTTATGTGAAAAATAGTCAACATTAACCAAGATTTAAGCTGGAAACATCCAATCACAAGTACTGATTGCACAATTGAGAGATAACTAGAATAATCACGTAGTCTCCAATCTGTCTTTTGAAGGGAAGGCTGTTGAGCTCAGCTGATAACTTCACAGAACCCTAGAAGAAACAGATTATTTGGACCATGTTGAGTCTAAGTTCAGGCCCAGTTATGGGACCAAGTGTGTCACTCTTTGGATGACCTATGTCAAGACCTTGATGGGGACATTTAACCTTTCTGGTCTTATTGGGTATCTCGACAGCTTTTGATACTATCAAACATGGTATCTTACTGGACTGCCTGCAGGGGGTTGAAAGAGCATTTTCAAAGGTCTCTGCTCCTTCCTCAGTGGGGAATTTCAGTCTCTTGTGGTAGGGGAAGAGATGTTGGCCCAGTGGCCCGTGATGGGAAGGCACTGCAGAGATCAGTGCCCTGCTTTGAAACTTCTTTATGAAGCTGCTGGGTGAAGTTATTCAACAGTTCAGGGCCTGATATCATCAATACACTCTTGATTGTTGTTGTTGTTAAATACATTTCTAATCTCAGCAGTGCATAGAGAATATATAGATTATAAACAGAACAATTTAAACCAAACAGAAACGAATAAATAACAACAATAAAAGTCACAATAAAAATTGAAGATGGCAACACATATAAAGCAAATCTCTGTACTTGTTTTAACAGCTTGGGCCAATCATGCTGGTATGTGGATGTCAAGCCATTAAGGGCTTTATAGTACAACTCACGCAGATGTTAATTCATCAGAAAGAAATCTTCTGGTACTTGGCTGCCAGCTAGCCCAGAAAATATGCACAATTGTGAAAATAGTGAAATATTTCCAACCAGTTATATCAAGGTTAGGAAAATTATTCTGGAGGTGGTTTTAAGCTTTTAAAAGTCAAGCTAACTTTTAAGACAAATTCAGTTATTTAAGGTGGTTTAAAGAGTGTTGACTGCATGAACTGTTGGTATGTAAATAGGAAGATTAATTGTGCAGCATTGATACTTTCCACTGATAACCAAGAACATAACATTGTGCAAAACCACAAATTCTTTTTGTTTCCCAGAATCCCTTTAGTTTGTAAGGGATGTTCCTCCATTAGCTGAGCTGTAGCTCCTTTGCTTACAAAGCACTTTTGGCCAAAGAAGGCATGGCACAGTTGCACAATTAGATCAAAAGATCAATCCTAATGTACCATTTTCTCCTCACCCTCCTGCTTTAATAAAGTGGACACAGTTCTCCAGGGAACCACTCAAAATCTTGGTACTGATATTTCTAAACTAGCTGACTCTGTGACCTTGCTGGTAATTGCGTTAGTTTATCAATGCTCAACACAATTTATTACTCTCCAATATGTACCAAAGTGTTTATCTCTCAATGTAACAATATTAAAAAATCTAAACTATCTATTGAGACATAAAGTCATTCAATAAGGAAAATGCATAGTAAAGTGGAAATTATAGTGAGGATTAGTACAAATGGATTCCTGATCCCACGCTCCTTCTCATCAAAATCTACATATTGAAAACTATGGTTAAGTCTTATTATTTTACATTTAGGCTTAAAGGGTATGTTCAGAAATGCATTACAGACATTTGAAGCAGTGTCCCCACCCCACCCCAAGAAACAGTCATATCTAAACATTTAAAACTCATTTGGACTCATTGATCACAATTCACTCTGAAATTAAACACATATTAAATTTAAATGGGAAAAAAGACATTTAGTTGATGGAACCCAGTTTTTCTACGACACAAACAAATGGTGTCTATTCACAAACCTGCTCATCTTGATCAGATTGCTATGCATTATTTAAACATGCATTTGATTTGGGTAGCTAATAACCTGCCTGTAAACTTGCTGTAAATTTGATGATTGTGGCGCAATACTCAGCTGGTTTCTGCTAAAGGAGCTATTGATTTGTGCTAAATTTCCCCAAAGGGTGTATCCAAGCTCCTACTTTTGTACTAAGGCACAGAACTGGAAGTGGGAGAAAAATGCTGAGAAAAGGCAGACGCTTTTTCAGCAGTACTTTCTAGTCAACAGATGCCCATGAAACAAAGGCTGATGTTTCCTCTCTAGGTATGAGAAAGTTCTGATGGACTTTCTGAGGTGAATTGGCAATGTTCATCCTGTTATTTTTACAGGTGTCCAAACACTGTTGTCATCCTTAAATTAGAAAACTCCAGAAGAGAAGGACAATTCTTTAAAGATCATGTTTCATAGCAATTTCCTTCTGTAGATTTTTCTCTGGAGGTGGCATCTGCAGAAAGTCTTATTTCTTCCATACATCCATTGTTCACCAGTCACCTAGATACATTGCCTGTTGTGTTCATATTCACAGATGTTTTAAATACTGGTATGCATACTTTTTATATAAAATAAGCATGTTGGAATCCCAGGCTATCAAAGCCCAGCTAGTTTACTGTTCTAAAAATTGATCTGATGAACAGACTATCTATGTGTTCATCTCTCCCACCTGGAATAGAAGGAATGTTTCTTTATGTATACGTGCAAAGATACACAGTCTACCAGCAAATGTGCATTCCTTTTTCTTTTACTTGTGTGTATTCTAAGAATAGGAAAAGAAGTTTGTGGATCAACAGCAGATAAAATCCAAAGCCTAACTCCTTTTTACATTAATTGACTTTAGCTGACTTCACAAATCTTATAATTAAAGGGTTTGCTGCACTGTTGTTTACATTAGTACAGGGAGAAAGAGAGGGAAAAAATACTAATGCTTTAACAGAACTGTACAAAAGGTAGGATAAAGCTCCCTCTGACCACAGTGTTTGGGGAAATATTTAGGGGAAGATAGAGAGCATTAACGTTTGAGTACATCCCATAATGAATTACCCCTCAATGGATGGGATATGGAAGAGCCTTGGAAGAATGATTGGGTGGATTTTCATGTTGCAATTCAACAAGGAACAAAAAAGGAAAACAAAACAAAAGAAACAATGGCATAACGTAAAGGAAGGTCCACATCTGGATGCAACCTGTATCTTATAGATGGCCCTATATGATCTGTAGGTGAAATTATGTATTATGATAGGAAAAGTGCAATAATGTAATATAACATTTGAAATGTTGGATGTCATCATAGCATATGCTTGCCTCTCTACCTTTCAGTCTTTCCATCTATCTATCCACTCTGCTTGCCTGCCTGTCTGTCTGCTTTTTCTATTATTTATACTCAGAAATGGAGCTAGTTAAAAACTCTGAACCACCTAGGCTCAACATCTAAAACAAGGTGAGCATTAACCAAAGAGCTTCAGTCCACTGAAATGCAGTCATCAGGTTCCAATAAGAAATGTAAGTAGTCCTGCAAAAATTTATAATATAAATTGTTGGCATCAAAGACAATGAAATAATTATCCAAGGTCTGTTTTGCTATTATTTGGTTATTCTATGCTAATCTTTCACAAGCCGCACTAAACCTTTGAAAAACATGTTATCACCTAGTTCCAGCAGTCCCCTGTCTGGGCATCCTCTGGTTGCATTAGCTTCTCAGCAGTCACCAAGTGGTATAGGAATTCTAAGAACTGAAGCCTATATATTTAAAGGGCACCCAAGCTGGGAAAGGCATCCTTGTTTATATACAGCAAATATCATTACTCTTGTTCCCTGGAAAAACAAAAATCACAGAGCTCTGTTCTCACAAAGCCAAATGCACCCCCTATTTGCAAAGATAATATGATTGCAAGAGATGTGGAGACCCTTGGAGGGGAAAATCAGTATGTACAGGCCTTTCTTCTCTGACCATTGATCCCACAAATATGCCAAATCCAGTTAGTCCTCCCATTTTGAGGTGAAGCTAGAATATGAAGAAGGGACTATAGTTCAGTGAGAACACAGGCTTCCAGGTACAATCCTTGTCATTTTCAACTTCAGAAAGCAGATGTGACAAGGACTTCTACCTCAGTGTTGATGAGAGGGCTATCAGTCAAAAAGGACAATACAGATGTTGGATGAAAAAGCAGTCTAATTTGGTCTAAGACAAACTCATCAGAGTCATTAAATTGTCTTGTTGGACTTGACTCCTCATGACTTACAATTCTTCCAAGGATATTTCAGTAATCTCTGTGATCTTGCTCATCCACTTGATCCATTCTTTTTTCTTTCCTTTTTCCAGTTCCCTCAATTTTGCCAAATGTAAACATTTTTCTTCTACACCATCACCCACTTACATCAAGTGCCCAAAGATTGCTTACTGATCATTGAGTTTGGATGAATTGCACATTGCAGAAACACAAGACTATGGATCCAATGCCTCCTGCTCCAGATTCTTCAAAGAGTTTGAGTCCTATAAACAGAATCTTCCACAGTTGTAGAAATCGCTAGAACACAAGTGAATAAAGGGCAGTGTTTACTTTTTAAAAAAAGAAAGGCAAACTGCTTTTGTGCAATTAGTAGTGCTACAATCATACCACATGTAGCTTATTTCCATCTAGTGGAGATTTGGTGTGACTGCAGTAAGGCAAAACCAAACTGGGCCTGGACACCTGACCCCAAATAGATGTATGCTGCATATCCAGGAATTATCACATTCTTTCAGTCTCTTTTAACTGCATGAGCTAGAGTATTTTTTTCCCCTAATCATTTATTGAGCCATTGAGGATGCAAAATTTAAATTCTGTGAATTTTCATATTCTGCAAAAAGGATCTTAGGAAAGTGTGGTTAAAAAGTTCTGCCATTCTCAATATTCTGGCATTATACGCACATTCCATTAATGAATATACCCATTGACGAGGGCATATAAGAAACAATCCTGAAGTTAGAACATCAGTCCTTGAATAGAATCAGTCCTATTTACAATTCCTTGAATGTGTACCTGCTTCTTTGGTCATTAATTTGATGTCTGGTGGAGCCTATGCAAAGGTTTCCATCCAGGTGGATCATCTAACCAGGGGTGGCAATCTTGTACTTGCCCAAGGCTGCACTTATTTTCCCTGTCCATTTTTTAAAAACTGTAGACAGCAGTGGATTGAACCATGATGCCAAAGTAAATGGAGGAAAACACCCACCTCCATTCCTAAGGAAACCATTAACCCTAAAAACAAAAAAGGAAAAAAAAAAGAACGAGATAAGCATTAAAATTAGTATGATGACTGTTAAGCAATGATTTTGAATTTTCAGAGGAAAGATCACACGAACATGTTTCAACTGCACTGTGCAGAGGCAATGGAAAACACAGGTGGACAGTGCATGGAATACATGGAGCCCAAGGGCTAAGGGTTGTTCTTTAAGTTCCTTCAGGTTTTCTCTAGGAAGATTCCAGAAAGATATCTATAATAGTAGGAACAGCCTGTTTTCATGGGTCTGGACGTTATCTGATCCTAAATGTAGTTAGAAGGTGAATGTGCTGTCCAAAACCAGCCAGAATATTAGTAGATGTTAGGTAAATGTGGTAAATAAGCCATTTCCCCATGGCAACCATGATATGAGAATGTTCATTTCATGTTCACAAAATCTGAAATCTGCTTTTACCTAGTTAAAAAAGGTTGCACAATGCCTATTCCTGACTTAAACAGCCAAAATGTATG
Source organism: Liasis olivaceus (assembly GCA_030867105.1). Taxonomy (NCBI): domain Eukaryota; kingdom Metazoa; phylum Chordata; class Lepidosauria; order Squamata; family Pythonidae; genus Liasis; species Liasis olivaceus. The sequence goes on from CM061352.1 coordinate 23,317,589, forward strand.
ATATGCTCATTTTGTTCTAGTTTTCTCTGGTTTACATAATGAATCTCAAGAGAAACTTGGAATATCAGGGAAGTCTGATGGAATATAACATTGCAGAAATCTCCTGGTTCTTATTCTTCATTCTGACCAGTGCATCAAACTGGGTGACTGTAGCTTACTTCTTCAGTTCCTTAAATCTTGTCCATTAGCATGTCCACGCTTTTCTACTTCTGATTATTTATTATAGTGGTAATTGTTCTTCCCATAAACCACCCTGCTAGATAATATTTCACACAACTTATCATGAAATATTCTTAGCTTCTGTTGCCATTCTCTGACTTGGGAATAAAATATGGTTCGGCTTTTTAAATAATTTAGTAATTATTTGACTTAAAACTACAAAAGCAAATTTTCAAGGAAGAGCTCCTTCCTTCCTTCCTTCCTTCCTTCCTTCCTTCCTTCCTTCCTTCCTTCCTTCCTTCCTTCCTTCCTTCCTTCCTTCCTTCCCTCCTTCCCAGTGCTTCCCAGCACCCAGCAACCAAATACAAATTCTGCTAAAAAATCAGCAGATCCAGAGTGCCTCATTCCCCCAACTGTGTGCAGCAAAAGCATTTCATGCTAAGCAATGGTGACATGATAATTCTTGTCCTAGGGTTTTATGGCTCATTTCTGTGATATTGTTCTTTTACATATGTACATACACAGGAGAGCCTTCTGCAATGAGAGGATTGAAAGCAATAAGAAATGCTTACTCAATAGCCTCCAAATGTTAACAGGAATAATGCCTGCCTACTGGAAGGGAAGGCACCCTCTAAAATGGAATAGTTAAATGTGAAGCATTTCCTAATCCAGCAGTCTTTATTTTTATCCTCTCCAACTTCATTCTTTTGGCTAAAAACTTGCATATCAGCTCTTCAATTTGATTGCCTTATGGGCATAATGCTTTGCATATTTACAGCCCATGAATCATACTAGTGTGTGAAACCCGGTGAAGATTCAATTTTTTTCCTGCTAGATGCACCTCTAGCCGTTTAATTAAAATATGTATTATTAATAAAACTATATTTAAGTCATATTTTTTACAGATATGACTTGAAACATTAAGGGCAAATTGTTTCATACTTTTGCAGTAATTTGCTTTTAACGTTTTGTGCCTTAATCAAGGTAATGGCAGCAGCAGGTTTTCTGTGCTGCTTGCTATTTTTGCCATCTTTCAAGTTGGGGGTGGAAACACATCTAAATGGCTGCTCTAATGAAAAGTCACATTTAGTTATTGGAAGAGCGAATGAGAGAATAAGAGAGAGAGAGAGAGAGAGAGAGAGAGAGAAACAGCTTTATGCAAGAGCCTGCTTTAGAAAGCCAAGGTACCATAAAAATGTGTGCTTAGAAAAGTGTTCTTTGTATACATAGTTTGGCGTTTAACCACACAGTCTTTTTAATACTTCAGAGGTTTCTCTGGAACCAGTGTGCCTGCTTTTAGAAGTCATCGTTCTGGTTTCCACCCAACTTATCTTCCACTTCTTGGTAATAAACACTTAGCATTACTCCTGAGAAATCAGTCCAGTAATATGAATTAGTTATATTGGAAAACATTTGTGTAGCTGAAGGTAGGGAATCGATAATAATCATTTCTTCATAATATCTTGCTTGCAGTATATGTTGAGCATATAATTGTATTAGATAAAGACAAATTCTATTGGATTTTTAGCAATTCTAGAATGCTGTTGTACTGTGAGGGCTGTCTAGCTGGTTTAACAAGTTTTGGGAAGAAGGACTCAACAAGAGGACCAGAGTCTACTCAGTCCCATAAACTCAGAACTAGCAGAACATTGTCAAGCTTGAGCTTCTCCTCTTTTCACACTTCTGCAGGAACATTTTCCCAGAAAGTTTCATCTCCTACCTTTAAGAGGCCAAGAAACTTAGGCATTTCCCTTAGATTCTAGTTCAGTGCTTTTCAAACTTGGCAACTTTAAGATGCATGGACTTCAACTACCAGAATCCCCCAGGCAGCATGCAGACTGGGGAATTTTGGGAGATGAAGTCCACCCAACTTAAAGTTTCCAAGTTTGAAAAACACAGCTCTAGATTCATTAGATTCATACATTCGAGTCTTTATAGTGAAATTTGAAATGGGATAAGCTGTTGTCAACCTATCTGAAAGATTTATATCTTTTCCAAGGAGATCTCCTTTTAGTTAACCATAGGCTTTGGTGAGAGTTCAAGGAAAGATCACTTCAAACATCTGATGCCACAGTGAATATGCAAAGAAAGTTCCTTGAATGCCAGGCCACATTTAGTAAAATAAGAAATCCCTAAAATAAGAAAATAACTACCATGCTGCTCCTTTAAACATTCATGTCTTATTTGCTCAAAAGCCTTTTATTTTAATTGGAGGAACTTATGAAGTATTGGAATATAAGAAATGTACTAAATGTTGATCAACTATTGGATACAAATCAGATTTATGTATATAATATATTAAGGGAAAAGTACAAGCTATATGTAACTGACTGCTCCCAAGTTAAGGAAAATTTGCCAGATTTTTGTTATCAGCTCAGATATTTTGGTTTTCTATTTCTTCTTTAGCATAAATAGCTACATTTCATTTTCTGTCTTTTCTTAATGACAATTACATCTACCCCAAACCCATCAATAGTTTGTAATTTATTTGTTTCTCCAGCTGAGCCTGACAGTCATTGATTTTATTGGAGTAATTTGTCAGAAATGATTTTTAAATGTTAGATTTATTACGAGGCGCTCAATTTATTACAAGCTGAGCCAAGAAAAGTATATTTATTCATTTTTACTAACAATTTTAAAAAGCCAGCCCAAAATGGAACAAATTCTCAGATCATTTAAGTGATTGAAGTAGCATCCAACCTAATAACGTACAATGCAATTTTCTACCATACTTTCCAGAAATAAGCCCCATTCCATTCATTAGGACTTAGTCCCAAGGAAATATTAAATGGTTGCAGATTTAAAGGTCTGTCTAGATGCTCTGCTTCTTGTTAGGTTGGTAGACTGATCTGAGTCAATGATCAGTTGCTATTCATTTGAGTGACTGAAATATCCTCCAGGGGGAAATACCATAGAATTATTGTATATCAGAACTACCAGAATGAATGACTGCTGCGGCTGTCCAGTGCAATTGTGTTGTTGCATTTAAGTTACATGTATAGTATCTTCTTGAAAAGTCAGTTTCTGTCTCACAAATGAATGCATTGTTCAGTCAGCCAGTTTTGGAAGTAGAGCTGTAGATGTATTCAGAGTTTTCTAACACATTTGTAGTGGGGTGAAAACTGCTATTAGTTAACTCTTATGGTATAATCTGAGCAATTCTGGGAATGTAATGGAGTTGATTATTCTAGCAGGCAGGCTGCATGTGTGTTTCTTATTTGATCTTTACCTGGCAAGGAGACCAGACAACAGTTGGCTTGTAGCTGCACGAGTCCAATTTTCCGTTTACTTTCATGATTTGGCATGTAAAAATAGCTAATGTAGATTTCTATCCTCTTCTACCCCCAGCAAAGCTTTGGGAAATCTCTTCCACATTTCATTTATCTGATTTTCTTTTAATCCAGTTCAACTGGAGTCTGGTTGAGAAAGTCCCAGTGAGTGATGATGATGATAGAGAGGGATAAAGAAGTATTTATGTCTTTTCCTGCATACTATTTTTCTTATTCAAGTTTCCCCTGCCATGTGGTGAGGGAGGGAAATAAATTCCCATGTAGTTTACCCTGATCCTAGATGCCAGAAAAATCATGGATTTTATATATCACCAGGCGTAAAATTACACTAGGAACTTCCAGTGATCCGAATGAGTAAAATATTTTTCAGAGTATCAAATCTGATTTCATTTTCACATCTGAGATGCAACCTTCATACATTTCATTGCCTTCCACTGGCAGCCTGGAAAATAAAGAACAGGATTTTATTTATTCATTCATTCATTTACATCTCTCCACTACTTTCTCTTCTCCAAAACAACCTTCAAGGTGGCTTCTGTAACGTTTTAATTTCGAATAAAACAATTTAAAAGATACTTAACATTTATGAACTACTTGATAAAAATAAAAATGTCCAGCACTGCTGCAGCAATGGTAAGACTTTTCTCTAAGTATTTTTTTCCTATTGAAGAAAATTGCCTTGAACTCTACAGCTTTGCAGAGCTGTAAAAATAGATGCTTCAAGGAAAATATTGGTAAAATGGAATAAAAAGGCATTTTAAATAATGAAAGTAGAAGATGGAGCACAATCACTGCAGACTAAAGTAAACATTCTCAGCAAAGGTCATACAAAATTCCTTAAAATCTCTAAATATTTCCTATGAACAAGTGCTTTTGACTACTCAGAGCAAACTTTCTGCTTATTTGTTAAGAAAGGTAAAAAATATTCAAGGTTTTTCCTGAATGAGATTTCTAGAGACAAACAGAATCCATCCATGCTACATTTGACACTGAATTATATTGCATCATTTCAGACTGCAAGTGATTATCAAGTGTTTCAACATTTCCTCATATAGTATATGTTTAAGATACAAAACCTATAATTATACAGTCCCCTAGATTAGGGAAAAGGACAATCACAATGGCTCCTTTTATACTATAGTGTGAAGACTGGTATATAACATCTATTTGAAAAAGATGAACATCTAGGATTTGAAGTATTTGTTTCAAGCATGTAGATTTGGAAGTTTCACAGAGAACTGTAATATTACATGTATTATTACATTCAGCATTATAAAACTGCAGAAACTTCAGTAAAAAAGGAAAACCTAATTTCTAAATGGATTTTCTTCAGTTTGGCTGGATCCAGAGAAATTCCTGTGCTAAGGAACATGGTCTGAGATCATGTTCCACTGAAATGTCCTGTTTGGTACCCTGGTGGACTGCTTTGCCTGTATTATTTATAGCTGAAATCCATCAGCTTGTTTTTTATGGGTGATTAAGAATGGCTGACCTTTCTGTTGCAGGTACAAATAAGTAGTTTTTTAGAGGCTGTAAATGAGTGACAAGATAATTCCAGCCATTTAATATTGAAGTGATGTTGATGATATCATTCTTCTCATGTTTGAAACAAGAAAGTATTGAGACCTTTCTCTTACTCTTGTTCTGCTCTCTCTGATGGATTTTCCTTGTGACTAATCGCTGTCGCATTAACCTGCACTATTTCATCCTTCTGAACTGTCAAGATAATGACGATAATCAAAGGGGCTCATTGTAGGTAAAGGAAATTATATGAGCAAAGTAATATCATAAAACCATGTTTAAATATTTTAATTTCATTTGTCAGGGCTGCCCCAACACTTCATTACACATATAACCATCTCTCATCAGTGGAATTAGTGCATTATTCATTACTGTTAATTATTTTCACATAATGGCTGCCCTGATATATTTAACCTCCACATTATATCTCAGATAATGGGCTTGTAAAATTGAATTGTGTGAAGAGTGGAGTTCTAAAGCTCATTTGCAGAACATCAAAGAACAAAGAAGAGAGAAAGAATTCTAAATGGGACATGTTACCCAGCTGGGGCCAAACATTTGTTTCTGTCTGATTTGTGAACTGAAAATAGGTGGTTCAGAAGGGGGGTAGCATTTGATGCCTTCTGCTCATATTGTGCAACTAATTAGTATTTGGTAATGAACTGTATATTGGAATCAACTCACAAATTATTCTATATACTCTTACAAGCCAACCTTGTAGGAACAACAGTAAGTGAATTAACCAATATAAAGCTATTGCAATGATCAATACATTTACCTTTGTTCAAAATATTAGTTCAAACATTCTGTTTTAGTCTTTATATATCCTGTTGCATTCTGTATGAAAACAGAACCTGGGATGGATGTATAAAGCAGGTTTAGCTTTCATCCAACTCGTTCTAGAGCTGCTCTAGAACATTGATGGTTTTATTTCAGTTTTTCTCAGGCTTAATTTCATCCTTTGGGTTGTATCCAGATTTCATCACAAATTCAAATTAATAACAATGGTTAAGTTAATGTCCTATTGATTTCAGTGGATCTACTTGAAGTATGAATCTGCCTAGATCCATCTCATAAAAAAGAAGCAGCCAATTAATTTTGAATGCATCCCTTTGCTTTCTTTCACAGAAGTTATAAACTGCTATGGTGCTACATTTGGGGCACTATACAGGTTGGAGCAGAAACTGTATGCCACTTCAAATAATTTTAGCTCAGCCTCAACCAGTAGGTACATTATGAAATAAATCATGTTCATGAGATCCAACTGAAACCAACCAGTTTGGGTCTATGGATCATGTTCATCTATCTAAGAAGTAAGATATATATGAGGGTGGAAATTACTTTTAGTTTGTGGATTGTAGGGTAATCTTTGGTTGGAGAAAAGCCAGGGTTCATCTCTTGCCAAGCTTCTAATAAGTGCCACAATTCAAAACAAGAGAAAAGGTTCTCTACAAGCTTTCCTCTTTTCATATATTTTCATAGCAGCACATCAAAGGATGGAACAGACAGATCATAGGCAGAGTGAGAAGATGCATAGATGTAGGGGCTGAATGAGACCAGGGAGAGGAATAAAGATCTCTTTATCTACCCTATCAAACCTGATAGCCATTATCATTTTCCTTACCCATAAGGGAAGGACATAGAGTAACTGGCAGCCTTAAAACAGAAAAGTTCCTGATGTCTCAAATCAATAAATAGATTAGTGCTCTTCGGGGACCTCATGTTAATACAGCTGTTCTTGCAGATATTAACATTTCTCTGACAGACAAAAGCAACTGCCAACAAACAGGTGATTTAAGATATGCTTTATAGCACTTCTAGTTCTACTGACACTTATACCAGTGAAATTATTTATTGAACTGAACCTTCCCATTTAACAGGACTAATTTTCACATTTGCATGGAATATTTTGTGGAATGACAGGAGAGGTGTCGCCTCAATCATAAGGCAGAAAACGGTTTCTGTATAACAATGCAAGTTGTTTAAGGTGACTTACATATTAAATTCTTATTAGCTAAGAAGTGGTTGTTAATATAAGTGTTCTGCATCCATCTCTTAAGTGGCAATAGGATTTGGGCCCTGACATTAACTATTTATAATTCTTGCATTTGGCATCATCTAAGTTTTATTTAAGGAATATATTTATTTCTCCGAGTAATGCTTTAAGTTTGTTAGAGATTTCTCATTTAAAAAGATATTGTAAAGTTGTGTTGGAAGGGAGGGAGGGAGGGAGGGAGGGAGGGAGGGAGGGAGGGAGGGAGGGAGGAAGGAAGGAAGGAAGGAAGGAAGGAAGGAAGATTAGCTCAGTGTAAAAAGAAACATGGTCCAAACATTGGAGAAAAATGGGTAGTTCAACAGAATGATCTAGCCCTTCCTGCAATTCAGTTATATTGAAAAGGGGTATAAATATTATTGGACATGTAAACACACATACAGACATATGCATCATATTCTTCCCTTTTGGGGTAAGCAAAATTATGAAAAGTGCAGAAAAAGAATGCAAAATAGTAAGCCAAAGATTCTATAGGACATAAAGAAAAATATAACCAAATCACCATTAACTATACCTCTTCATTCCTTTTTATCCTTGCAGTATTTTTCCACCAATTTATACTTGCCTTCTTTGAACTTGGTGTCTGTCTCCTTCTGAAGATCTTACACTTCCACCCAATGATTGGGTGGCCTTGGTCTTCCACTTCCTGTCAATCTACTCACACTTCCTTCAAATATATATTTGTTTTGTCATTTCCTCCTTCATTCTTTATATGACCAAACTACCTCAATATATGTATTGTCGAAGGCTTTCACAGCCGGAATACGATGGCTGGTGTGGGTCTTCCAGGCTATGTACCTGTGTTCTGGAAGTTTTGTTTTCTAACGTTTCGCCAGCATCTGTGACCGGCATCTTCAGAGGACAGGAGCACAGACAGGAGCAGTTCTCTCTGTGCCCAGGATGATGTGACTCTTTTGTGGGTATTTATAGAGATCTGAAGGGGGGGGGATTGGGGGGGTTGGGGGTGGGTGGGGTGGGTGGGGGGGTTGACTTAACGAGTGGCTGCTTGTTTTGGTGTCAGAATATGTGTGTATATTCCTGGGGGTTAGGCAGAGTTTTTCTTCTATTGAGTTGTTAATGAGTGGCTGCTGAGGGTGATTAGCATGTTCATTGTGTGAACTGTTCACACGTCCTGGTGGTTGAGCTGAGTTTGTTGACCTTTTGCAGGCTGTATTTTTCAGGATTGGTAGCCAGGTTTTGTTGATTTTTAGACTCTCCTCTTTTTTATTGAAACTGTGCTGGTGTTTGTGAATCTCAATGGCTTCCCGGTATAGCCTGGTATAGTGGCTGTTGGTGTTGTCCAATATCTCTGTGTTTTCAAATAGGATTTTGTGTCCAGTGTGCTTGACAGCATGTTCAGCTACTGCAGATTTTTCTGGTTGCTGTAGTCTGCAGTGTCTTTCGTGTTCTTTTATCCTGGTATGGATGCTGCGTTTTGTGGTCCCGATGTATACTTGCCCACAGTATTCTGGCCATGAAAGCCTTCGACAATACATTGAACACCTCTACGGGGAGGAAATGTTCCAACAGACACGGAAACTAGGAACACTCCGGAACAGAAAAGCACACCTACTATGCTCCTTAACCTTCCTACAACGATGCAGAGACACTGGGACCATCCCAGCTTTTCTCAGAATGAAAAGGACTCTCAAATCTCCACAAGCTAACCGCATTTACGACCAACTCAAACAAGCCCTCTTGCGTGAGAGAATACACACAACCCACAGAAAACTTGCCATCACAGACAAAGAACTATTTGACACACACATCCGCATCAGTCAGAAAATGAGAAGCCAGGACTGGGACAAGATTGACACCCTAACCTATAGGAAAATGGAAAAGGATATCATTGACCACACAACCAGGCAAAAGCAAAAATTTAACAAATGCCAAAACAGTCAACCAAAACCGGCACTGGATCCCTCCTGCATTGTCATCAATTTGACGGAACGGCAGCTTGGGCCAGAAGAAACTGCCATCCTAGCCAAGGGAGGAAACTTCGCAATCACACCCCCCAGAATTCCTGTGGAAGATATCATCACCAATGTGGAATCAGCCATCCACCACCATCCTGAAGAGGAAGCTGTGATGGAATGGAATTATGAAGGCCACACTCAGGGAGGGAAACATCCTCTTTCATCTCCTGAGGAGCGAGGAAGAGATAAGAGGATGAGGCTGGCACCTCCCTGAGGAATTCAGTCTGTTTTCACTGGCTGACTTTGGGAACTAAGTTTCAGTCTGGGAAGATTCTTGCTAGAGGTCGTAGCTAATAAACATTGCTGAACTGAATCTGCATGGTCTCCTGGAGTTCTTTGGGCTAGGCCTGTCAAAGCAGAGGAAATAAGGGGTGAAATAGCAAGGATTTTACGGAGAGCAAAGCCCCCCACCAGCAACATAACGAAGAAAGAGAGAAATGCCATAGAAACCCTCAATTCAGACCCCGACATCATCATCCTGCCAGCTGACAAGGGCAATGCCACGGTAATTATGAAAACAGATGAATACAAAGACAAAGTTAGAGAACTACTAGACCCCACCACATACAGAAAACTAAAACAGGATCCGACCAGCAAAATCATGAAACAAACCAACACTCTGACGAGGAGCTCCTCCCTTCACCCCAACATACTTCAACACATATGCAAGACAGAAGCCCTTTCACCCAGACTATACAGACTCCCCAAAATCCACAAAGACTCGATCCCACTCAGACCCATCGTAAGCACCATTGGCTCCCCAACATATGAATTATCCAAACATCTGGCCACCCTTCTACAGACCCACGTTGGACAGACTCCAGCCCACATCAGAGACTCAGGACATTTCATCAACAAAATCAGCACCCTGAAACTCAACCCCACAGACAAACTGGTCAGCTTTGACGTGGTCTCCCTGTTCACCAAGGTACCAATGAGGGACACCCTAGCACTCATCAAACAGATCTTCCCAGAAGACATCACAGCTTTATTTCAGCACTGCCTAACAACCAGTTACTTCCAATGGGATAATGAGTTCTATGAACAGATGGACGGCGTTGCCATGGGAAGCCCCCTGAGCCCAGTCATAGCAAATTTTTACATGGAACATTTTGAAAAATGGGCTTTAGAAACCGCACCAGTTACTCCAACAGTCTGGTTCTGGTTTGTGGATGACACCTTCGCAATTTGGAGTCAGGATGAAGAAGAACTAGAGAAGTTCCTGAACCACCTAAACAGCATCCACCCCAATATACAATTCACCATGGAAAAAGAAATGGACAGCAAACTTCCATTTCTAGACACTTTGGTCATACGCAAACCAGACCTCAAATTAGGACACAAAGTTTACAGAAAACCCACCCACACAGACCGGTACCTACACAAAAACTCCAACCACCACCCACATCAGAAAAGAGGCATTATCAAAACCCTGATGGATCGTGCCAATCGGATCTGTGAAACCCAATTCCTAAACTCTGAACTTAACCACCTTAATTGGGTCCTACAAGTGAATGGCTACTCCAAGAATGAAATAAAAAGAGCTGTCAAACCAAGAAAACAACATGTGACTGAAGAAGAAAAACAGCCACACCAACAAAGTATTTCTGCCCTACATCAAAGAGGTCACAGACCGCATGGGAAAACTGATGGAAAAACACAATTTCCAAACGATCTTCAGACCCACCAGAAAAATACAACAAAGGCTAAAATCAGCAAAAGACAAAAGGGATCCTCTCACCGTCACAGGAATATACCGCATACCATGCAGCTGCGGGCAAGTATACATTGGGACCACAAAACGCAGCATCCATACCAGGATAAAAGAACACAAAAGACACTGCAGACTTCAGCAACCAGAAGAATCTGCAGTAGCTGAACATGCTCTCAAGCACACTGGACACAAAATCCTATTTGAAAACACAGAGATATTGGACAACACCAACAGCCACTATACCAGGCTATACCGGGAAGCCATTGAGATTCACAAACACCAGCACAGTTTCAATAAAAAAGAGGAGAGTCTAAAAATCAACAAAACCTGGCTACCAATCCTGAAAAATACAGCCTGCAAAAGGTCAACGAACTCAGCTCAACCACCAGGACGTGTGAACAGTTCACAGGATGAACATGCTAATCACCCTCAGCAGCTACTCATTAACAACTCAATAGAAGAAAAACCCTGCCTAACCCCCAGGAATATACACACATATTCTGACACCAAAACAAGCAGCCACTTGTTAACTCAACTCCCCCACCCCCCCAACCCCCCCTAACCCCCCCATCCCCCCCATCCCCCCCCCCCCTTTAGATCTCTATAAATACCCACAAAAGAGTCACATCATCCTGGGCACAGAGAGAACTGCTCCTGTCTGTGCTCCTGCACTCTGAAGATGCCGGTCACAGATGCTGGCGAAACGTTAGGAAACAAAACTTCCAGAACATGGCCACACAGCCCGGAAGACCCACACCAGCCTTCCTCAACATAGTTTTTATAGTTGTCACTCACTTTTGTATTTAATGTACATTTATGCATCACTCATTCCTTTTTGACTATATCTCTTCTTACCACATCTTAAGTACACCTTCTTAGCTGCATTCAATTTACTTTTATGTTTCTCCTGACATACTCAGCTCTCACAGCCACATAACAAGGCAGGTTGGATAAGGCTGTGCTATCATTTTCACTTTTTCAATATTCATTCCTTGCAACAGTTTATGTACTACCCACTTGCATATTTTAAAATGTTTCTATTTTATACTGCTTATACCTCTAGTTGGTACGATGCGGGCAAGAGTAGTTGGCTTGCAAGGAGGTCTCTAGATTAGAGATCCTAGCTTACATAGAATTGCAGAGCATACTTGAAATAGAACTGGGATTTGGTTGTTCTTGGGACACACTGGTGAAAGATGCCAAAACTGATTAACCAGTACTGTCCTTACCATTAACTGGGATTGCTACTTGTGGCACAAATACGACCAAGGCTGGCCAAATATATGGAAACTTCTTTCTCTGTATTTATGAATGTATCATTCAGGTCTTCAGAGATCCGCTGGAACTAATGTATTGGCCCAAGCCCTTGCCTAGAACAGAAAAAGTGTTTGTGCAGGACAGAAAAATAGTTAATGAGGAAGACAAAACACCACAATAGTCAGCAACAGTAATTCTAAGAATAGTGGGATCCAAAGCTGCTCCTTTGTTCATCTATTTATTTTATAATGTGATAAACGTGATTGAAACTGAGATTTAGGTTTTGATGTCCAGAAGATGAATCAGGAATTCAAAACCTCAATCTCAGCTGAACCTAAATCTCAGCTGAAAATAAATAAAGCATAAGTCCAAAAGTTATGTTAGTAAATGCCTAGTACTCCTCTCCCCCACAGTCTTACCTGCTAAAAATCCAAAGCACTCAGTTGAAAACTTAAGGAAACATAACAATAATTTATTGTTATGGTTGTTTTCAGTTCAAGCCACCATGTTTTGTTTCCACCTTTTAACTGTTTTAATTATATATTTGGATATTGTAAGCCACCCAGAGCTTTTTGGAGTGGGCAGCCATAATAAATTTTAATACCATAATAATAGTAATAATAATAATTAATAATAATAACAACAATAATTGCAGCCCTTAGCCAGGATAAACCCTATTTTGTTTGGTTTCTCCTTCTTAGAGACATGATTCTGACAGAAATTTAACTCAGCTTTCCATCAAATACCAATCTTGGGAGAAATTTGACTGGTTTAAATATTCTCTTTCCTATTTGATGCAATAGGAAGACAAGTATTTATTGTTTCTTTATTTTAAATCAGGTCAGGAAAGGGATGGAAAGGCACAGCAGGATCAGAATGTTCTAAATGAGATTGTTCTGTCTTGTTTTGAAATTCAGATTTTGAGAGTTTTGATCATGAAAAAGGCCAACTAGGCAAACCTTTAAAATTATTTAGTCTATTTTTAAAATATTGGCAGACAGGTTCTTCCATTCAGAGTGGGACAGTGTGGAAGAGAGATAATCTTATAGCAAAATGTTATACTATTTTGTAAATTTTGATATTTCCTGGTATAACACAAAATAGTACTGCAGAAGCCTTCTTCAGATTTGGGGTTATTAATCTTTCTTTCTTTTCTTTCTTTCTTTCTTTCTTTCTTTCTTTCTTTCTTTCTTTCTTTCTTTCTTTCTTTCTTTCTTTCTTTCTTTCTCTCACTCTATCTACCTATCTATCTATCTATCTATCTATCTATCTATCTATCTATCTACCTATCTATCTATCTATCTATCTATCTATCTATCTATCTATCTGTATTAAGGCCTGGAAAAAGTAATTTGAGAATTTAGAAAGGAGGTTTTATTGTATATAGACTAACTGCATCTGTCAAAATATCAGGTTCTGTAAACCCAAGCCATAAATTCATTGAGCATGTTGCCCTTTTGGTTATAACTTTATATATAAGGGAAGAAATATTTAAGATGAATTATCTCAGTGCAAAAATAAAAAATACTAACTGGTAATTCAAACCATATGAATGTGGAATATGCTTTATTTTTATTGGCTAATACCACTTGTTTTTATTTTATCAAATTTATATAGCCCCCATCGCACAAATGTGAATCCTATGGTGCACAATAAAAACAGTACCGTACAATAACTAATTTGGACTTTAAAAATAACTCTTATTAAATACATTTTTACAAATAGGAATTAATTTGTCTTACTGTAAATGAAATGACTGAAATTTGATTTGTCCATAGATATTATACTCAGACATCCCTACATATTCCTTTATCTATGTCTGTCCATGCATTTTTTTTTCTTTCATGTAAAATGGAATGCTTTTTTAAATGCTTCTAATAAAATCCTGTAATCTGTGACTGATTACTCAGCTATAGAAGGACACATTGGATGGCCTGAAGCATGGGTTTGGTAACTGAACTCACATATGTCAACATGTACATACACTATCTAACTGTATCTGTCAAGGTATTCTACTGTATCAGATTCTGTAAACCAAGCCAGAAATTCATTGAGCATATTGCCCTTTTGATTATGATACAGTGATGGAAGATGAGGATGAACTTATAAGTGACATTGCAGAAATAGATACTGTGATTCAAAAGCATGGGAACTGAAGATGGGTAGATTAAAAAATAAAATATTAACATGACTCTTGTACAATACTGAGTGGAAAGCATGACTAGCAATGCTCATAGAAGAAGCTTTTACAACAGAAGGTGGGAATAAACAGAACTATCGGGTCTTTTTCCATTACTAATGTCTCTTACTGTATGTATATAGGTGCCTTGCAAGATTGTGACTCATCTATCATTACACTATTTGGAATACATACTCAGGTATCAGCCATCAGGAAACCAAACCCAACCTGAAGCTGTTTCCCCACTTGTACCTATCCAAAGTAAAAATGTGCCCTGCTGTTTTTCTGTGCCATTGCCTTGATCTGTCTTCATACCACTGACAAGACAATCTAAGTCAACCTTAGGTATACTAGAGTTAAATTATTGTTTTCCCCCTTAAGTCCATAACATCCAATGGTAGCTGCAAGGAATATAAAATCTGTTATATTTTATCATGAAAATTTACATGAAATGGAAAGTCAAGTAACCAGTAGTGGATGGGATCAGAACAGTACTTAATGCCCATTTCAAGAGGTCCACTTCCTCTCTCTAGTCCCTGCTCAGCTTCAGCTTCAGCTACTGTATTCTGCTATTATCTCCTTAAAGAGCTGGATACAAAATTATTATGCCAGTTGTAAGGGTTGGTAACTTGGAACTAGAGCTTTTCAAACCACTTTTGTAAACACAGAGCAGGTACACTGCAATTTGAAACCTGGGAGAAGAATGGCCAAAAATCTATTGACCAAATGGGAGGACCTCTCTCTCTCTCTTTCTCTCTGTCTCTCCCCCCCCCCCCCCCCCCAAATCATCTCAGGCTTGATTTCTGTGTTCTGCTACATATATATTTCTTTCTTGTCAAAGCAATTCATCTAGCAGTATTAAGTCCTTGAAGTTTATCCAGAGCTGAATGTGGGGTTGAATTTCTAAAAGAGTAGAGATTTATAGCCATGCCTGTCCTGAAGACTAACACCAGTAGTTTATCAGAATTGTGCAATGGCACTAGACTGCTCAGCCAAAGGCACATAAGTGCTTTAACTCTATGACTCTTATCAATTTAGTTCAAGGCTGAAATAATAAAATGATGGGACCAACTCCACCCTCAATTCCTGAACAAAGCAGAGAAGAGTCTGGAAGTCAGCATTTGTTGCCTATATAAGAAAGGAAAGGAGAAAAAGAGAGAAATACTAAGTAGAAGTACTGTCTTTGTGATTTCAATCTGGGTTTATTTGTTTTAACAGAACTGGGTTAGAAGGAGAGTCACAGACATGATGAAAAGAGCTCTACGTCCAGATGTATCTCCTATCTATTGCAATGCTGTCATTGCAGACATTCTGACCAATGGCTGGAGATGTGAAGAAGAAGGAAGTTAGTAAGGCTAAAATAATCAACCAATTGTGTTTTCTTATATGCTATATGTGCAAACTCATGACAGCATCATTTAGCAATGAGTAAGAACAGACACAGTAGAGGCAAGGTAGATACTAGCAGTGGGTTCAGCAAATTTCATGCCAATATTGTTTTGTTTTGTTTTTGACTACTGAATAATGGAGGTAGGTATCACTTTAACTTAGTTGTGTGGAAAGGTACTTCATTGGTCTAGCATTTATTCCCATTCTTGGGAAGTTTGGGGATCTTGCAGCATAAATCTACAATGGAACTTAGTTTGATGCAGGAGATAATGCCTCATTTAAGAAAATAACTTTCCATTGTTGGCTATTACACTGGAGCTTTGTTCTGATTAGTGGTTGCTGTTTACAATTTATACTGGCTATGATTTTGCAAGCAAGAATACATCAGCTATCTTAGCTTAGCCTTAAAATCTGCTTCTCAAAACTTCAAGAAAAAGGTTATTCACTAAAAGCAGTAAGCATGAAACCACTTCTACCTGTAATTTGTTTGCTGTATGATGTCCTCACCCCATCTGCTAATCTTCCCATGTTAACATGTTTTAGTAGTCACCACTGAAGGCAAGGATCTCCTTTTATCATAGGTATAGAGGAGATTAACAGGAATATTTGGTACATAATGTTCTGCGCTCATATCCATAGTGATCTCCATGGAAAAAATGAGGTTTCTGAAAGATTTTGGATAGCATGAACATGATACAGATACTGTACTGCAGAATGTTAGGTTATTCTAGAAAATATGGGCAAAACTATTGTCCTGGAACCTGGGCTTCCATCTAGAATACTATGCAAAAAATTGCATCCATTGGCTTGCCAGTAAGCCATGGTCAGATTATAAATCTTCCCCTCTGTATTCATAGTTTGGATAGTACACACCTGAGCATATTCAAACTAAGTGTGTGCAGATCATTACCACCCTGAAAGCATAGCCAATCCTTTACTCCAATCAAACAATTTTCTCTCTCTCTCTCTCTCTCATCTATCATTGTATAATATTTATTTATTATATACTCATACTATGCATAACATAGATGGGTAATATCTCATAAGTTTAGAACCTGGAATCATCCATTAAAATATTGGGAGATTCAGGACAGATAAAAGGAAAAACTCCTTTATACAACATACTGCATTGTTAACCTGGAATTTGCTACCGAAAGGTGAGTTATGTCCCCATCCTGGATGTTTTTAAAAGGTGATTTCTGGAGGATAAAGCTATCAATGGACATTGGTCATGAATGTTATATATTATTTCCAGTATGAAACCCTTGATGGAAGGTTCTTGGAAACAAGAGCTCTGAGTTCATGTTCTGCAAGGGAGGTTCACATAACAATCTGGTTGCACTGACTATACCAATACCTTTTGTCAGATCTTCCTTCACATTTCTTATATTCTTAAACCACAATGCAATTTTGGATGATCTAACAAAGTGTGTCTTTATAGCACTTCTGGGGTGGTCATGTTTTTTCCCCCATATTTGATATTATGAACAACATATGTTACAAATTCCCACAGATTCTCAAATTGGAGTCTGGGCTGCAGTACGGTTGCTGGCAACAGAACTGTTCATTAAAGTAATGCATTCTGGAAACCTGGAACACTAAGTGGTTTACTGTCTTCTTATCATATTCTCAGTCTTTCCTTCTTTCCTTCAGAGACCTCTTCAATTTAGTTAGCTACTTGAACAACCCAGTTCTGCATCTTAAAGAGCCAGTGCTTTTCTCCCTAATGAATAATTAAAAATATATTGAAAAATAAAATATAAAACGGCCTTTATCTCAATTATACAAATTGCTTATCAATAGTTTAAACAAGAAATCCAAGGTTCAGATATTAGTTTCAGTCCATTGGCATGATGGGCAAATCTTTACAGGGAAGTAGGAACCTAGGAGCTAGAAGGTGAGCTGAGGAAAGGACGCCTGCTATGGACTCCCAAAAAGATGAGGACAGACGTGGCTAGAAATTAGATCTTTATTGCATTTCAGGAAATAATACCCATATAAGATAGCTGTCAGTTTCTAAATTAGCAGGAATGGTGACTCAGGATTTATATCTGATGAGATCTAAAATTCTTTGTGCTTTCTTGCAGCACCGCACTCTCACAATTTTTCTTGTGCCCTAGCTGAGCTAGAAGTAAATCAACTCAACTGCTCAATGAAGATAACAATGTATTTGTGCCCTCTAACAGTTCCAGCAGTGGCTTGGCTCTGTCCAGTCAAAGCATTCAGCCATTAGCATCACATCCCTCTTAGTTCTTCCTCCCCTCCACAGAAGAACCCCAAGGTTTTGTAAACTGGTAATGAATATTGATTCAGCCTACTCTGAAATACAATAGGCTTGATGGAGAATTATAGATAGTATTGGGTAGGACCACTTTCTTAAATATTTTGATTGTAGCCTTCATGTTGATGCTTGGTAAAAAAAAATAATAAACCTTGGAAGGTAAATCATGAGGCAATGGGAAAAATCAGTCTTTGATTCTGAAATAAAAATAGAATCATCCAATTAATTACTGGGGTATTTGTAAAAATAACAGGGCTGTGGTGTGGTTTGGGCTGGGTTCCAAAAAGATGCTTCAGGCTATGCAAAAGCATAGAGATATTTTTTCTCTTCAGCTGCTGTGTGATCCTGGGAAAAGGTGCAGCTGCTTGAAAGAGTTGCTGACAGGTGTTACAATCGCATCCCAAGATGTCTGATTACGTTTACTTACACTGATATTCTTCAAGCATACCTGGAATTTTGGCATTTGCAAGTCTCAACCTCTTCTTTGCCTCCACCAGAGCTAGTGTAGAGAGGTGAACCATATTTAATAGTGTGTCATTGCTTTATAACAATGATATTTAATGTCATATAAAATTTAAAAGTGTAGCTTTTAGAACTTTAGTTCCTCTGCTATTAATCACATATATAAAAATGAATGCTCATGTTATGTGGGAATTCTTAAATAAGAAGCTTGTAAGAAGGGAAACTTGTAAGAAGGCTCATTCATTCATTCATTCATTCATTCATTCATTTTGTATGACTGCCCATCTCAAACAAGTGACTGGGTGGTGAACAATCATAAAATCAATTAAAAACCAAATTACAATCACAATACTAAAAATTAAATACATATAGTAGCCGAGAAAAATATTACAATCCATAGATGCTAACATAACACAGAAATGGGGCCCTCCAGACACTCCTTCTGTGTGTGCTTGTTGGAAGACTACTTGCATTGTGCATTGCAACAGTGCAATACTTGTCAGGGCATGGAATTTGTAGGTGAAATCTGAGTGGAGATCGATACTCTACTAGGTTCTCTCCAAATGTACATGTTTGTCCCATGTTCTCTGGGGGGTGGGGACAAGAATTAAAAAAAAGAGGGGGGAGAAAAACTCTCAAGAATAAAAAAAAACTTAAGGGCTTAGGGCTACCTCTCCAAGACAGCTTGGCTCAGAGTGTCCCCTTTCATCTAAAAAGAGACTTTTTGGTGTGTTTCTAAGATGATCTTAACTTTGCATGGAGGCAGTGTCAGTCCCACAGGACTCACCAGTGCCTTGTGGACTGAGAATTCTAGACTGTCTACTCTGGAACTCTCAACAGTGCAAAAAACAAGATGAAGATGATTCCCTGAAGACAGAGAATCTGAGGGTAGAGAATTTGTCTATAAAGAACAGGCTCTGAAGAAATAGGATTGGGCTATGTATCAGACATAGTTCTATCATATAATAGAGGAGAACAACCAAGAGGTTCAGGAGAAGCAATCATGGGATTATTGTTGCTATCTGGCATGGCTACTTCACTCTATCTAATAGAAACACCAGTGCTGATTGAGAGGCAGGGGAATATCCTCTATAATTAAAGAGTTTACTTTCTGGACAATAAAGCTGCAAGTATATTGTACATGACCAATTTATTTTAAGCTTTTAAGATTTATCCCTGTAGCGCTTAAAAACAACAAAAAACAGGACTAGGTAATTCTTTGCAATATGTACAGTCATCTGATGCATTTTGATAATTTCAGTTTAATAAGGATGGTGCTTCTGAATCATTGGGAAACTTGAAAATGAACAGCATATGCCAAATTAATCATTTTTATAAATTAATAACTTTAAATTACATGTGCATAATCTACTCTGTGCATGCCATGGGGACCCAATGGGCAAAAGTAAATTGCCCATCTTGTAAGGAGAAAAGGAATACATCTAGCTGATACAATCTCTGCTCCTACCCGCATTTATGAGGACTGGAGACTTAGAACTGAAATATATCCATGGAAGTAAGTTTAATATTCCAGACAGTACATATGTAAGTAATTATAATGTATCTTGAATGCACTGCAAAGCATTCACTTCAGCCAGTTGAAACAGGCAATAATTCCCAAGAAATGCAAATTTGTGAATATATCAAGATTATAATTTAACCAATTCATAAGAAAAGAAAGGAATATGGAGCAGGGGGAAAAGGAGACTCTGGAAAAATTTAAGGCTACTCTTTCACAAATTACCTCTGTCACTGAAGGACTGATGACGTCAGTGACAGACAGACTGTCTTGTAATGCTAGTGTGTTAAAGACATTCATAGGCATATCAGGATCTGAACTGAGATACAGTATATTAATTTGTGCAGATCTGTTGGGATATGGCAAGTGAATTAAGGATAACTGCCAGTGATTCAGCTAAGTGCATTTCACTTATTTAACACTGAAAATGATTTTTTTACTTATGTTATGACTTTATAAGTCATATTTAAAATCAGTTTGATCATGGTTGCATAGGTTTGAAACATATGTTTCAAAATATTCTTTTGGTAGGTCAGCATTCTTAATGCAGACATTCTTTTGTTCATTTTCAGTCACGTTCTAGGTAATCTTTCAGGGTCATTCTCTTCTTTATTTGTCTGACTGTTTGACTGATATCCCACTTTCCTTCATACTACTCCTTCCTCCATTGTTTTGTTGACCATAGCAACACCATGAGATAGGCTGGACTGAGAAAAATACTTTCACTCAGCTTCCATGGCTGAGGGAAATACTACACTCAGCTTCCATGGCTGAGGGTAGATTTGAATCTGGATTTACTCAATTCTAATCCAACACCTTAACCACCTCACCACACCTATCTGAGAAAACATGTCCCATCTAAAGCAAGTATTAGTAGTCTAGCTGCAAGTTGGCTATGGACTTCTGGTCCAGGAAAAGTCTCAGTTGATAGACCAGACAAAGCTGGCCAAAGGGTCTCCTGACCCCAGTGTCCATCTGCTGCTGTCTCAGAAGTCATGAGTCCAGAAGATTCCCAGGAGTCTGGAAATGGCTTGAAGAAGGAATTAAACAGCTGTTAGGTAAACACAAGATTAGCTTTACAAGGGAGCAAGGAATGAGAAAGAAACTCAAGATTGCCCCAGTTTGATTCTCTCTGGTACAAGAAGGGGGATAGAGAGTCTTTTTGAAGCTTTCAAGATTGATATCAACCCTTTGAGGTAGGCGAGATCTGGAAACAGACTCCACAAAACTACTGGAACTCTACTGAGCTGAGTATAATAACAGAATATTGAAAGCTTAAGAATCCAACTCACAGTAAATGTGAGATATTAGGTCTACAACATGCTTGGCAAACTGACAAAGAATAGAAAGATGTCAATAGTCCTGAAAAGGGAGTACACACCCTAAACAAAGCTGGTCCTCAAATAGAATAAATGTGAAATATTAATGCTTTATTGCTTTTACTGACATGAAGAGGTTTGAATATAAGCTTGTACTATGTCCAGTCATCCTGATTTCTTGTCTTTCAACAGTACTGCTCCATGCTTCTCTTGATGTATGTCATTTCCCAGAGATCTTCATTAAACCATGGGACCCTCCTGGATCAGCACACAAGGAAACACCACTCAGGAGCAGCACTGTTGAGAACCTTACTGTTTCTACACATAAGAATTCAACTAGGCAATCCATAAAGCTTTCTACCAGATTGCTAGGATCAATGAGGCACCTGGGGTGGACCATCTTAAAAGGACAATTTCTCCTACAGGGGTTGTTAATGAACACGCTTTGAGGTTACAGAATATTAATGTCAGTTTGTTGTGGTGGTCATAATGATCTGACCATCACAACAAACTGACATTAATAGCTCAAATCATAACTCTGATGTTAATTCTAATAGTTCTCTGTGTGACCACAACAGTAGCTTGTCCACTAGGACAACCATCAGAGTGCTGGAACTGTATCAGGCTTATTCTCCTTCTTCACCACCACTCCCTCTTTTGTCTAAGTTCCTACCCACCAACTCCCATCCAATTCAGTTCCTACTTTCTTCCTAACCCTAATCCTACCCGAACCCCAACTGCAGCAATTCACTGGCTACTTTGTAGAGGCAGGAACATGTCATCAACTGAGTCAATGGTTACGATTGTCTGTAACATCTTAAAAACTACCTTTACCAGGAAGGCTGTATTAGCACAATGTTTATAGTTTAATACTAATTACCATTTTTCTTTCCCTGAGCTTTTTTCTTGATGTAGTACCTGATGACAATGGCATTATGACTTGGGGTGGGCTTTCCTATATTTAGGCCCTGATAAACTGTGCAAACATGTACAGACATACACCCTCAATGAATGCTTTGGCCTTCAATTTTCATCTTTTTTTATCCTATGTATTCACTTTGCATAACATTCACCTTGGCCATACAGCAAATCAAGCCATGTGTTACTTTCTGAATCCTATCTTCTGTTCCCTACTTTAACAGTACATTTAAATTCTTTTTCCTTAACAGCAAGGCTTGAAAAATTGAAATCCCAATTTAAACTATTTTCTAATATTAAAGAGGTAGAAAATCTGATAAAGTTTCATCTTTGCAATTCTACCAAGGCTAGAGAAGCAATGGATGTGTACAGGTGGAATATTATTCAGCATAAAATATAATTTGATCTTTCTCATACATGAATTAATTGCAATTTTATTGTTGTATCAACACCATCTATGAAATAAAGTTCCTCCTCAGATTCTTTTTTATTGTATTGTTGTTCAATATATTGCAGTTAGTTTTTCTGGAAGTAGTTATTGTGTTCATCCCAGGTGGGCTTAAAAAAAAAAAAACATTCAGAGGGGACCAACAAAAATCATAATAATCATATAATCATAAATGTACACACACAAACTGTGTGCACATGACTTTATACAATAAAATAAATGCCAGCTTCTTAAATAATCAACACATCCTTATAAGTTAATTTTAACACACAGATTATATACCCCCCAGGCATTTGAATAGCTCAAGCTTCAAAGTTCATAACCTTAATTCTGCTGTACAATTTGAGAAATAGCCAACACAGGCCATGATGATTAAATATTCCAATGTTGTAATTATTTTGTAACTTTTGTTCTGCTTTTCACTGACTTCCAAATTATCATAAAATTTTGAAAGATATCCTCACTACAGAATATGTCCATAAAATATTAAATATTCAATTTTCCTCGATCATGGCTTGAAAAATTCATAATTACATGATGATCCACATAATAACTCATTCTGAAAAGTCATATATGGCGCTCCCCCTGTGACTGAGTTAATAATTTACTGCTGCGTGGGATCTTCACTCTGCAGTGTTAGTCTTGGAAACATTTATTAAGCAAACGTTCATTTGCAAAGATCAGAATATGAATGAAGAGGGTAAGAATTTAATGAGGAGTGACAGACAGGTGAACTGATTCCATATAGTTCTCTACTACAAGAGAAAGCAGATAGCTTTATCTTCCATTGCCTCAATGGACACATGAAATAAAATATAGAAGACAGAGGGTAGAAAAAAGGGGAAGTGAACTATACTTTGCTGGAAGGGCTATCTGAGAAATAAATCACAGAAACTCAAAAGCTCTGTCCAGACCAGTAGAAACAGCAGTTCAGTCTTTAAAACCCTGAGATGTTTCTAGCAAAAATCTTTATTTTAAGATTTTTTAAAAATTATTATTATTATTTGCATCCCTTTAAAAGAGGGATATTACTGGCTTCTGGAATATTTAACCTACTACATCTGTGGACAGGAGAACAGAATGTCAATAGATAATATGTTAAAATTTTAACTTTGTTTAGTTTTATAATTATTCTGAAATATTTCAGCATAAATCTGCTTTAAAAATGAATTTTGTAGCTGTTATAAGTGAGGCTGCCTTGATACGCAGTTGGGAAGCCTCAGTAGAAGGTTCTCAGGACTGGATCCAGGTGAGAGTGAGTGTTATTAGGTAACAAAAAACATGTGAATCAGTCCCAGGAATTATGAAATATTTCAACATTGTGCAAGTGTCAAGGCTAAAGAATGTCAACATGCTAAGTGATATCAATGTAATTTTTAAAAATAATGACTAGAATTCATTTACATGTCGCTGCAGGCAAATCAAATAATCTTCCATCCTGGTCCCTCCAGATAAAAGCCGCATCAGATCAGCCCAAATCAGTCGTCAGAATCAGAATCAGCCCTTGCCACCATCACCACCCGTGACTAGGGAGAGGCAAAGGGAGAGGGAAATTATCTGCTATTCACAGTGGGTCATCTCCACCCAGTTTGATTTTGCTAGGTTTCCTTCGGCTGCAGTTGTAGTCTCAGTTAGTACCATGGAAGACCCAGAGGAACGGGAGAATGTTCTCCTGGTATGAGAGGAGGATGTGAAGGTTGAACTCCCCTAATCCCAACCCAGGGATTGACAATCAGCCTAGAGATGGTGTTGATAGGCCCAGATCCCCACCACCCCAAAGCCGCCATAGGATGGTGTAATAGGAGAACACTTTGAGTCTACATTCAAGAGACTCATGCTATGCTGTGCACATCGACTGCAAGTCATGGGCAGCAGAAGCATGAAAACAAAACTGTTTTTGAGGTTGGGGTTACAGAAACATCTGTTCAGGTATCAGTCAGGGGTTCTTGAAAGTGCTGGCAGCTGTAGGCAGTCCTTGTTGCCAGGCATGGTTGTGGCCATGATAATTGTTGTGCTTTGTTTTGTTCTCGTATCTATTGCAAGCAAACCATATGCAAAACACTGAGCATGAGCATTTGTAATGAGGGAAGCTGGATTTGTGAGGCACTTTATCTCTTTCATATGACCCAGAGCATGTCATATGAAATTATACTATCCTGAGTATTTTTATGCTATTATGCTACACTTAGCCATCTGGAGGGGGAAAAACTCTGATAAAAGAAGTGTTATGAAGAATTTTTAATGTGGTCCAAAAATTAAAAATACCTAGGGATTAATTATGTAAATCTATCTAGATCTGTAAGACTTTCTGTGCAATCTAATACATATCTACTCAGAAGTAAGTCTAATTGAGTTTGGAGGGGGTGACACTCCTTCCAGCACCACCCCCCAGAAGAGAGTGCAGAATTGCAACCTTAGAGGTTATGATGCCTGTACAGTTAATAGCTCTCTTTATTATTTGTATTGCAGCAACCCCTAGAGGCCTATTTTCTATTCCTTTTTTCTGCTGGAACTGAATGAATGTATCACAAAGAGAGTTCTTGAACAAGGCAGTTTAATGAGTCCAAGCAATGTTTTAAAATATAGCTCACAAAAGAGTTTCACACATAAGTCAGCTTCATATTGCTCATAAATCAGTAATATCAACCACAGTGAGAGTAGAACTCTGTGCTCTATTTCAGTCTCACTTCTTACAAAGTCAGGGTGGCTTGCAAAATCTCTTATGTTTCAAGGAATATGCTTAGAATTTAGGAGGCAGGAATTTAACTCTGATTAGCACATCTTTCTAATAAAAGCTGGCTGCTCTTCGTCCTCATAGATAAAGAGGGGTTTTTTTTAAAGCAATAAATGCTAATAAAGGTTCAAACAATTCATAAATCAGGTAAAATAATATACCCTGTATATGTGAGATTCTAACATTCGGAGATGAACAAGGTATGTTCAGCATGCACCTAAATTGGAATAAAGTTGGCGCATGTCCAATCTCTCAGGGAAAAGGATTCCACCGAATGGCACCAAAAGACTCTTTTGGTTGATGCCTTACAAATATGCATGGATGGAATCAATTACAGTAGCGACAGGTGCACTGCTGGAAGACTGAAGGGCCAGGTTGGGGACAGATCATCCCAAAGAAGGTCTGTCTATGTAGTTGTTAAAGACTGACACTGACTTGATGACACATGATAAATTAAATACTAACATAAACCACCCAGGGTCTTTTGGAATAGGAAGCCATAATAAATCTTAATAATAATAATAATAATGCCCCCTTCATGGCACAGGACCAGGTTATCTGAGGAACTGCCTCACCCCGGTCATTTCAGCCTGCCCCACTCAGTCCAGCAGAAGGGGCAGGTTGCAGACCCCACCAGTCAAGGAATTTCAATTGGTGGGGTCTAGGCAGAGAGCCTTTTCTGCTGCAGCTCCTGCCCTATGGAACATCCTGGCTCCTGAGGTCTGGTGTGCCCCCTCCCTCATGAGCTTCAGGAAAGGGATTAAATCCTGGCTCTGCCAGAAGGCCTGGGGGCCGGAGGGGGGCCCGCACCTGTGGAGATGGCTGGTGGGGTGATGGGTTTGCCCCCCCCCCCCCCCAGCATCTTGCAGGTTTTTAGGGCTAAAAGTTATAGGAAGTTTTTAGGGAATTTTTAATATATGTTTTTTAATTATTTATAGATTTTATCCATGGTTGGAGGGACTTGTGTTTTTTCCTTTTTTATTATTGTGAGCCGCCCAGAGTCACCCATTGGGGGAGATGGGTGGCATACAAGTTTGATAATAAATAAATAAATAAATAAATAAATAAATAAATAAAATAATAATAATAATAATAATAATAATAATAATAAGTGCCTTGGGTGCAATCCCAAAACATCTGAAGCACCACTTGAAGACCATCGGCATTGACAAAATCATCATCAGTCAATTGCAAAAGGCAGCTTTACTTGGAACACCTTACATCCTGCGACAATACCTTTAACACCATCAAACAACATCTGCCTATCCCAGGTCCTTGGGAAAGACTTGATAGGTGGATAAAAGTGCCAGATCCAGTCTAAACAACTGACTGACTGTGCAGCCAACGATAATAATAATATATGCATCTAAGGTCTTTCTGAGAGCATATCCTCATAAGGATTCTCCACCAGTTGAAAAGTAAACTACGCATTCTAACAATCTCAGCAACGAGCCAACTGATTTATGCAGTGTGGTGGAAACCACTATGGAACTAGGTTTGGGTTATTTTAGATTTTTGCTCCTTGTTCTCAAAATTTCAGAGTTGGCAGGAAAGAAGATGATTATGAATTGCTTCAAGCTGCTTATAGGGCCTGGGGAGTGAAAACAGTGGCAGTGTGAAAATGCAAGGTGGAAGACTAAGAAGCAATCACTTCTTCTCACCTTGGCATCTCCTTCTGGCTGGCTATGCACATTGTATAAGCAAGAAGAGGACAGCAGCATTAAGAAGAGAAGTTCCTGTCAGTTGAGGCTTCTCACAGAGGGTTTCCCCAAAATGTGAAGCCATCAATGAACAGCACATATCCTTAGAACCATGAGATAAGGGCAGGCATCTGTAATGAGACCAAGATGAACTCAGTCCACAGCAGCCAATAAGGCAGATGTGTTTGTTAAGAAGAAATAAAGAAAAGGAGAAGAGAGTGAATGAGGAATAAAGGAAAGGAGGGAAAAAAAATAAAAGGCAAGAGACACCTAAGAGAAAGAATAAAGGAAGGAGCAGGTAGGTTTACGAACTGCAGAAAGATGAGAAAGGAAAAAATAACAGACTTTAATGACATTTTTAATGACATTTTCCTCCATCCTTATACCTGTAGCCACCAGCTAATTAAACCCTTCTCTGTGTATACATTTATTATTTCTTATAGCTTTTAAAAATCAGCATAGCCACTCCTTTTATAACATAAATTCAATTGTTATGTAATAATTGCAACTTTTAAACAGCTTTTAGAGTTATAGTGAATATATATAATTCCCACCCCTCCCCGAATGAAAATGACCCCAGGAGCTCTATTAAGGAAAAATGTGCAGTTAATAAGAACTACTTAACCAAAACTGTAGGGAATTAGTTGGATTCTCCCAAAGAGATGTTAGTTGAAATTGTTAGACTTCCTTAAATTTGTCACCAGGCGGAACTGAATTTTCACAGCCTGGCCTGGCTCTAACTGGTTTATGCCATGCAGTATTATAAGAAACTCTTGAAGTGGGAGAAACATCATTTATTTTCTCGTGAATGATTTTTCTTATGAAATAACAGGATTCAAATGTCCAGGAATAGAGGTTCCAGTTAGTTTAACATGGAAATGACAGAGATAGTTAGAATCCAAAGGAATACACAACACTGTTAACTTAGTCACTGAATTAACTCAAGATACAGAGCCATTTACTAACCAAAGGTCCTGTTTTGTCCCAGGGTTAAATCCAACCAGTCTTAGCATCTTGTGCAAATACATCTGCTTGGTCTTTAATTGATCTTAATTATGGATTGTTAAAGTAGCAGCGAGCCTTTTAAGGTCTGTTTTCTTTTGGTAGCCCTTTGTTCACATATTTTCATATGTGCATACACAGACATAAGAGCCCAAGCTACAGAGAACAGGGTAGCCCTCTAAAATAGGAGTCAAGGTTACATTTAAAATTTTGAGAGTTGGGTGTAGGTATTCACAAAAATGGCTTCCATTGGAGCAGCCTGTCAATTCAAAAAATGGATGCCTTGGCTGGTCATAAAATAGCTACTTCGCAGATGTCACATAGTATAGGCTAAAGGAAAAGCAGCTAAAAATACAAGGTAGACATGGGTTCTGAGTTGCAGAGCACAAACGTTTTGAGGCCCACAGTTTTCTGTTCTGAAATCCATTTCCCATGGGGCCCAAGAGATTTCTTAAAAATAAGATGGCACTGGATGTCAGTTGTTACTTTGCACCATGATAGCTTCAGGAAGGACAGTGAATCTAGCAGGGTGTTAGAATTACAGAAAGAAAGCCAGATCACACAGGAAATGCTTCTAGCAATAGTATTGCAAATATTTTCCACCAATTACAACATTATATTTACAAATGACCCACTCATATGCATATATACATGTTGCAAATAAAGAGAATCATTAGCAATGTCTTGGTTTCAGGCAGGGCTCTCACAAAGTCTTTTAAACTCTTTGGTTAAAGGATAAATACACCTTGTACATAATAATGAAAGCCATTTAGGTGTGGGTGAAGATTAACCCTGCAGGCTGTCTACAGAATATTAATAAAATGCAATATATTCTCTAAAAAGGTGTAATTTATATTTTGTGGAAATGGGAACCTTTTCTAATAAAATTTTTCTGTCTTTCATTCGTTTCATATAATTTTTCTATAAATCATCCTGTGAGATTTTTTTTTTTTTCTTCAAATGTTCATCTCTTGGAGACCTTATTTAAATAAACCCTCTTAGCAAGATATTTTAGAATTAAAACTGCACCATGAGCAACATTTTATCCAATATACTTCTTTCTATAGAATTTCCCTGTGACTCAAACAATATTATATTGAATTATATTATGTAAAAATATTGGATTTGGACTGCTGCTTCTAGTATATATAAACTTTGTAAAAAAAAAGATCAACAAATTAACTGTAACCATTTTAATTTAGCTGGTCTCTGAACCTGTGCATTTCACCACTCATTTCTTTCTCACATCTGCATATATAGTGGAGGAAACCTAAGGGCATCATAGCCCATTTCACCACAAAAGAAGAATAAAAAGGAGGAAAATGCCCCTGGTTAGAGTTCATCATCTTGGCTTTCACTAAACTAGGACACCTTGTTCTCCTTTGTGGGTATATAGAAATGGTGATATTCATGGCCTAATGCAAGTGTGTTTTTTTTTCTTTAACTGAGCTTTCTTTCTTTCTTTCTTTCTTTCTTTCTTTCTTTCTTTCTTTCTTTCTTTCTTTCTTTCTTTCTTTCTTTTTTTTAATGAGGGAGCATTCTGGATAACCCAGCTGAATTTACATTCTCCCCAGTGGTCTGGCTTAGATGTAAATCAACAATAGCTTGCAACGTTTGTTGGTGTTTGGATGCTGTATGAAAACGCTGTGGGTCCTGATAACATCCCAGATTGTTTATGTGGCTTGGGCACACATACAGTACATAGTCTGTATACAGATGTTACACACATTCCCTGCTGAGAGCTTGTATTTTAAAATTGGAAATAATCTCTGCCTGAGACCTTGAAGTCTATGATAAAGAAAAGCGTGCACAAAAAAATACTAACATTAATCAAAAGGGCACCAACAAAATTATTTTAGGGAAAATCATTTTCAGGAAAAATGCATCTGTATATAAAAATGAGCATGGTGGCAAACATGCATGTGAAGATGCATGTGTTTTTCAAAAAAAGATTGGTAAATTGACTTCGAAAAGGGGCAACTCAAATTTAAAGTGGGCGGGATCAAAACTCCATCTGCCACGTAACACCATTCCTAGAGGTGGGACGTTCTCCAATCTAGAAAAAGATGCACCATTTTACAGGTAGGCTTTCTCTGACCTTGATCAGGCTCCGACATATGCTTGTAAATGTGTATCTGTCTCCTGTTTTTCAGTGCCTTAGATTACATCATTTAAGATAGTGGTGATGAGCATATGGCTGTGACTTTTTTGATGCACACACCTGCCCCACCTACCCCCTGAGCAGTTAGCTGCACTATGACCTTTTGCAAAGATAATCTTATTGAAAGAAAATTAATTTAAAATCCAGACTAGTATCTATACTACCATCAAAGGAAGTATCTCTTATGCATGAAAACTTATGACAAAATAAATGTCTTGGTCTTGAAGATGAACACAAGACATGCAGTTGATTTGGCTACAACCCTGCACCTGTATGGAAAATAATTATATCGTCCCCCTGTTATCTGTGGTCCTATAGATAAAACGTAATTGTGACAAAAAGAGATAATATTTTAAATGACAAGGAATAAATCCAATTAATAGCAAAGTTCTTTTGCGTAACCCTCCACATCATTGATTATCCCATATATTCTCTGAAAAATATGGAATTCTAATATGACTTTCTTACAAATTAAATTACTGCATATGGTTTCTTGATCTCTTGCTTTTATTATACTTGCATTGTGTATGCATTTTTTATTTATTAATTTATTTAGCAAATTTATATACACACAATAAGTAGTACTATCGTTCATGTGTCATTTTTTTTTTCATGCTTAATTATTTCTATAGGTTTATTGGCTCCTGGTTTGTGGCCTCTGCCTCCCCCTCTCTTTTTCAACCAGGTACTGCCCCCGGCTGCACCATCCTTTTATTTATTTATTTATTTACATTTCTGCATCTCCCAACAACACAGTTCCTGGCTAGTGTATAAATTTATTAAAACATATAATGTAAACCAGCCAACTAACAGGAAACAACATAATACAGATAGAGTCACAGAAATAATACAACAGATGCAATCACAACAAAGCTAGCAGTGAAACAAGATTCTGTAAGTCTAAAATAGTTTCCTAATATGTCTTGGAAGCTAAAAAGGATTTCACCTGGCCCAGGAAAAATCATAATGGCGATGTCCAGAGGGCCTCCTTGGGAAATGCATTCTAAAACAGGGCACCGTTACTGTGGCCGCAGGCCTCGGAGGAATAACCTAAGGTCAGGCTAGGCCCATATTAGAGCTTTCCATGTTTCAAAAATGATTCAAAAGAAATTACTTGGAGTTTGTGCCAGGAGAATAACTTTCTGCTATTCGTTAAAACAGCTGCTGTTGTTTTTTATGCTTATGAACCTGAAAAAGGATACAGCTGGTTTAGGGAATATATCCATTGAAGTTAATGCAACTCAGACACTTTTTTCTTTTTCTTAGGGTAGCAAAAAACCCTGGAAAAAAAAGGGGGGCTGCATTAATGAACAGCAGAAAGATGTTCTGCTCACATTTGCAGAAGATCTGAAGCATTTCTTTCAAATCATTGTTGAAGCCTGCTTGGCCCTGATAAATATGGGGGAGTACATCCCATTAAGTAACAGTGTTTTAAGGTGATAGGGCTTTAAATTTTAAATCTGAACTAGAGATGAACTGACAGCCAGTACAGCTTGTGAAATATTGGCAGAATACAATTGTATCTGGGAAAGCACACAAAATCTTATTGAAAGAAAATTAATTTATAATCCAGACCAGTATCTATACTACCATCTAAGGAAGTATCTCTTATGCATGAAAACTTATGACAAAATAAATGTCTTGGTCTTGAAGATGAGCACAAGACATGTGGTTGATTTTGCTACAACCCTACACCTGTATGGAAAATAATTATATTGTCAGCCACCTGCTGAAAACTGAATGCCACTACTATTGTTTCTGTCCCCACCCTGAACACAAGGAGCCTAAAACTCGGTTAGTTCTCAAGATTGTTGCTGTTGATAGCAACAGGCAGATCTGTCCTCAAAGGCTAGATAAGGTTTATTTCAAAATAATAGGCTTTACTGAGGTGTTTTAAAAAGCATTTTCTCTCATGATGATGGCTTATTTCACTCTCTGGGAGAATTCATATGGTAAAATATTTTCTTCAGTGGGTAATGATCTCAGTTTATCCACTAAGATAAAAAATGCCAATAACATTGTTTGAAGTTTAGATGCAGAATCCTGCTGTGAAGTACTGTTATATTTCTATAGCTCTCAAACAAGATATTTTTCATCCTGCATGACTTGTGAAGTTCAGATTGGGTTACATCTAAGAAGTAAATTAGAAGGTTGTGATCCAGAGAGGGCTCAATAAACCTTTTATCTATATATATATAAACCTTTATATATACAGTACTGTGCAAAAGTTTTAGGCAGGTGTGAAAAAATGCTGTAAAGTAAGAATGCTTTCAAAAATATATATTGTAACTGTTTATGTTTATCAATTTACAAAATGCAAAGTGAGAGAACAGAAGAAAAATCTAAATCAAATCAATATTTGGTGTGACTACCCATTGGCTTCAAACCAGCATCAATTCTTATACTTGTACACTTTGTACACTTGCACAAAGTCAGGGATCTTGTAGGATTAGGGTCAGGTGTATGATTAACCAATTATACCAAGCATGTCAGGCCTAGCCCAAGGAACTCCAAGAGACCATGTAAATTCAGTCCAGCAATGTTTATTAGCTACAACCTCTAGCAAGAATCTTCCCAGACTGAAACCCCAGCTCCCAAGTAATGCCAGCCACAACATTATGAATTCCTCAGGGAGGTGCCAGCCTCATCCTCTTATCTCTCCCTCGCACCTCAGGAGATGAAAGAAAATGTTTTTCTCCCTGAGTCTGGCCTTCATAATTCCATTCCATCACAAAGCAGGTGCTAATGATCATCAATTTCATATGTAGATTGAAACACAGTCATTAATTGAAACAGGAACAGCTGTTCAGGAGGCTTAAAACTGGGTGAGGAACAGCCAAACTCTGCTACTAAGGTGAGGTTGTGGAAGACAGTTTCATGTCACAGGTCATACACCATGGCAAGACTGAGCACAGCAACAAGACACAACAGAGTTATACTGCATCAGCAAGGTCTCTCCCAGGCAAACATTTCAAAGCAGACTGGGGTTTCAAGATGTGCTGTTCAAGCTCTTTTGAAGAAGCACAAAGAAATGGGCAATGTTGAGGACCGTAGACGCAGTGGTTGGCCAAGGAAACTTAATGCAGCAGATAAAAGATACATCATGCTTACTTCCCTTTGACATCAGAAGATGTCCAGCAGTGCCACCAGCACAGAACTGATGGAAAGCAGTGGGACCCAGGTACACCCATCTACTATCCAGAGAAGTCTGGGCAGAAGTGGTCTTCATGGAAGAATTGCAGCCAAAAAGCCATACCTTCAACATGGAAACAAGGCTAAGAGATTCAACTATGCACAAAAACATGGGAACTGGGGTACAGAAAAAATGGCAGCAGGTGTTCTGGACTGATGAATCAAAATGTGAAATATTTGGCTGTGGCAGGAGGCAGTTTGTTCACCGAAGGACTGGAGAGCAGTACAATAATGAGTGCCTGCAGGCAACAGTGAAGCATGATGGAGGTTCCTTGCAAGTTTGGGGCTGCATTTCTGCAAATGGAGTTGGAGATTTGGTCAGGATGAATGGTTTCCTCAATGCTGAGAAATACGGGCAGATATTTATCCATCATGCCATACCATCAGGGAGGTGTGTGATTGGCCCCAGATTTATTCTGCAGCAGGACAACGACCCCAAACATACAGCCAATGTCATTAAGAACTATCTTCAGCATAAAGAAGAACAAGGAGTCCTGGAAGTGATGGTTTGGCCCCCACAGAGCCCTGATCTCAACATCATTGAGTTTGTCTGGGATTACATGAACAGACAGAAGGAATTGAGGCAGCCTACATCCACAGGAGATCTATGGTTAGTTCTCCAAGATGTTTGGAACAACCTACCTGCCGAGTTCCTTCAAAAACTGTGTGCAAGTGTACCTAGAAGAATTGATGCTGTTTTGAAGCCAAAGGCTGGTCACACCAAACATTGATTTGATTTGGATTTCTCTTCTGTTCACTCACTTTGCATTTTGTAAATTGATAAACATAAACAATTACAATATATATTTTTGAAAGCATTCTTACTTTACAGCATTTTTTCACACCTGCCTAAAACTTTTGCACAGTACTGTAGATGCACATGGCATAACCTAAATAATTTGGTAGCTGTAAATAATCCAATATGACTTTGTCCTGAAAAGTAGATTCTGTAATTGAAGTGTGATTTTTCCTTGCACAAGATTTCACCCCAGTTGCCCACTCTGAAGAATATAGGTATGTGGAATCCTGTTTTCTGTAGTACTGCAAAAAATCTTATTGAACATTTAAAAAACAAAAATTTTATTTCTGAAAGCAGGCACCTCTCTTTTATTCAGAGAGCATCTTATACCTTTTTCAGAAGGGTTTTCAAACCATTTCAGCACAGACTGTCAATAGAGGAAATGGGAAGGATGTGATCTGTAAAATCAACTTCCCAGGGCCCAATTCCCATTTCTGCATCCCCACCTACCTTCTTATTCTGAAGGATTTCTAACTCTCCAAAGTGGATTTGGGAAGGAGAGGATAAAGAAAGAATCTGCCAAAATAAAAATAAAAATCACTTGCTTCTTGATTTTGCTTACGATTTCCATTCAAAAGTGTTAAAGCTCTAAGCGTTCTGAAAATATGTAAGTGCCTTTTTGCAGACAGGTCCAAAGTCACAGTGTTATTGTTGATACAGCCATGTTCAAGTGGTCTGAAGGCAACAGTGAATCCACAGAGCCAACTCTCTTTGCCTATGCCTCAACAATCAATATTGAAAAGCCAAACTAGTCAACAGACTCCTATTATGCTCTTAGGAACCTGATCCTTGCACAGCCAGGAGTTTCAATGCCACCCTCTGGCCATCTGCAGTGCTGGCAGAGTTGGTGCTGAAGGTAAGGATTACAGCAAAGTTTCACAGAGATATGATGATTTGGGTTTTTCTCTGAAATTTTCCATTTCTTCCTGAAAATATCCATCCTCCTCCTTTTTCCCTCATCCTCAATTATTGTCCTATATTTTCTGGGTTTTTAAACTTAATTTTCAAGGTGTACCTCCTGAATTTGCCTGTTGTTTTTTTTTAAGAAGCATTTTTTCCCCCTTTGATCTTCATCTTTTCTTCTGAATATTTTTCCTATGCTCTTCTTATTTCTTCATTTGAGGTTTTACTCTTTTTCCCCCCTAAAATTTTCTAATTTCTGCTCTGAAAATTCTAGGATTCTGACCCTTCCCCACCCACCAGCCTTTCACATCTCTAGTCTTAATTATGCCTCAAGCAAGGATCCTGATGCTGAAGTCCTTTGAGTAAGACCACTAAAGGCTAGATTGCCTTCTCAAAAATTAGGCATCTGAAAAAAAAATATTTTGATCTTGACAATCAGTACTATATAATGTGTTCCACAGTGCCTGCCTATGGCTGGAATGAATATATATGTGTATGTGTATATGTGTATATGTATGAAAAAAGGAGACAAATTTTGCAATTTCAATTTCAATTCCAGTTACAACAGGATTCAAGGTGCCTCTGTGTGCTTCTGTTCTCTCTCTATATAATTAAATAATGCTGCTTTCAAGAGCTTCATCTCTATCCTTAAATTAAGCCTCCTCTGCTCTGTAGTGACCAAAACAAATAATCTATGACCTGCAAACAAGACACTTTTGGTCCCTGAAGAATTCCTCCCCTTTTCTGCTCTAGGTTACATGCCTTTCAACCTCCCTTTTCTGTAACAACCTTCTGTTGTTCATTAGCATGCTGATTACCATTAACACAGCCATAATGCAGCAATTTTCATGGTGTATGTCAAGGAGCAGTACTCATCTGAATGCAGTCAAGGGACAAAATTAACTGCATAAATCTACAGCACCAACTGGATCCCATCCAAGTCTACATGCATCTTCTCTTCTGAACTTAGGTGTGACATCATCATCTTGGTTCCCACTGATGGCTTAATAAGTATCACTGGAGCGCATGCTAATTTCATTTGAATTTTATATTCCTTCCTTCCTTCCTCCCCCCACCCCATACTCTATATTTACCTTTTGTTTCTTCCACTGGGTTCATCTCAGCTATTCATATAAAAAATGTGTCTGCATGCTCATCTACATAAGTGCAAATAGAACTGTTTTATTTCATTAATATATTCGTAGTTTCAACTCCTTTGATACTTCCTGGGGTTTGCATTTTCAAACCCCCTTGAGAACAATGACTTGATTTGCTTTATTTCCAATTGCTTTTATTGGTATCCTCACAAATCACATAAGTGGATTCTATATTGCAAAAATGACTACTGTATTGGCCAAATTATTCTTAAAGATGCTGTAAATATAACAAAATGGAGACATTTCACTATGTATGTATTTAGCTGAACAGAGAGATTTAAACAAACTGGTTTTGCTTCAGCCAATCAGAATCTGCTCTAGTTCACTCTGCTCATTGTTCAGCAGTTTTGCGAATGGAGATTTTTTAGCAATTCTGTTGGTTTGTTAAACTTAGAAAATACATTAGTCACATTTATTTCCTATACCTTCCTATAAAGAGCTCAGGCCAGTGGTGATTGTCTCAGTGTTTCTTTGGGTTGAGTGGTGACTACTGGAGGAAGATCACCTAATAAGCTGCTTGGTTAAGTAGGCTTTTAAATCCAGGATTCTTTACCAGAAATCTCCATATTGTCCATAATTGGGCAATATATCAAGACAAAGCAAAATGTCATCACAACTTCATGCAAACTTTGGAGTTCTCTGAATCATTTCAATCAAGTTAGCTGTTCCTTTTCCTAGTCTTCTGTTTTTTGTCTATTCTAGCCAAGAAGGTACCTCCAAAATTCAGGGGGAAAAATTTCTTACTTTTCTGATCTTATTGCATCCACAGATAGCCAGCCAGCAGCCCTGTTTCAGGTGACCAGGTCTCTCCTTGGTAAGAAGGGACTGGGGACCACTTGAGGACTACTTTTGGCATTTGTCAGATAAAATCAGTTGGATTCACTCTGAGCTGGATTCCAGTTAGCCAGGTCCTGTGGAAGTGACCGAGACACGTTTTTATTTGGTTATCTGGGCAGAGTTTCTGAAGGAAATGGACAAGGTCCTTTCAGCCGTATGCTGTGCTCTAGACCCATGCCCATTTTAGTTGGTTAAGGCCTCTTGGGAGGTGGTGTGTGGTTGGGTCCTGTAATGGTATGTGGGAATGACCTTGGGAGACAGAGGGGACAGCCACAGCCAGGGGAATGGTTGGATAAAAGTCAGCTTAGCCTGCAAAAGGAATGGGGGTATGACAAAGGTCTCACAAGGGACCCTCCCTAGTTTCTTGGGCTGCAAAGGTAATGGGGGAGAAATGTATTTTCAGACTTGCAAGATTCTGTTCATATAGCCTTACAATAAAATAGAATTAATTCAACTGGGTGTGCTTCCTGTCTAGTCTATCTCACAAGGCTGACAGATCCAAATGGTGGTTAATGCCTCTTTGCAGGAGGGGGTAGTTCTGCCAACCTTGAAGGAGGAAATGGTTCACTCCCTTCTCAAGAAGCCCTTCTTGGACCCTACCGTGTTGGACAACTTTGGTCCGGTCTTGGCAACTCTAAATACATGAATAAACCTTCCCTTTCTAGGGAAGCTTGTTGAGAGGGTGGTAAGCACTCATCTCCAAAAGGCCCTAGAAGAAATAGATTATCTGGATCCTTTTCAGTCAGGGTTCAGCCAGGTTTTAATGCTTAGATGGCACTGGGCACACTCAGATGGCATTGGGCGCACTCCACATCTAGAGAGGCTGGAATAGAGGTGGTGCATCCATCTTAGCCTTCTTTCTGGACCAGCTTATGGGGTTGGGAGTGGGGGCCATTATGTTACAGTTGTTCTCCTCCTTGCATGGCTGGTTCCAGTCGGTTTTTGGGGAGGAGACTGATCAAACTCTAGCTCCTCTTATGTACAGTGGCTCAGGGCTGGAAGGCTGTTAAGCCTTGGCTTGTCCCTCAGGCACTGAAATTGGCATTTGTGGTTCCATGATGGGGTTGTTATGGCTCTTGGTGGCATGAAAGAGGTTTTTGTTTTTGTTTTGTTTTTGTTCTGTATTTTGTTATTTATCTATTTGTTGTTAGCTGCCCTGTGTTATTTTATATAATACAGGTGGCCATACAAATCTTTTAAATAAATAAATTACTAAAAGATGGCAACACTTCTTTTTTCCAGCTTTTAGAGCATTAATAAGAAGCTAGGTAGATGTGTTAAATGGCCAAGAAGATTTACAGCTATTTTTAAAAAGTCTAAAACCTCTTGGTTATTTTTTAAAAAGAGGCAACAATTGGTCCATTCTGCCTCTAGGAACATCACTATGTCATTTTATGAACAAACCCAATGAAGTGTTCTGGAGAACTCAACAATTTGCACACACTTTTGTGCCATTTTGGTTGATCTTAACAACATTATTTCACAACTAACCATCCTTCTCCATTCTTTCTGTCCCAGGCAGTTGTAGAGGATTTCCCTACTATTTGTCTACAGGTCTGACAAGGAACATTGGGCCAAGTGCACCTGATGGCCTGCTTAATTGATGGTTTCCCTCCTCTCCCTTCCCTGGCTATAGTAGAGGGACTTCAAAGGTGGCTAGGAGTGCATTTTAATTTTCCATGTTGTCCTAGGTTACATGCATACAGTACATACATACCCAACACACCATCCCTTTTGGGGATAAGCACAAAAAGTCAGAAATTGAAACCCAACAAAATTAAAAGTGTAATACAAGAAAAGGAAATGTAGATCAATTTAGATTAGCACCAATAGCATTCACTACACCACTCCATATCTTTCCATCCTTGCAAAGCCATCATTGTTTCTATGTTCTTTTGTTCTCTAAATGTGTAACTTGAATGAATGGGTCTAAGAGAGTGTTCTAAAGGTACTTTATTCTTTTTTTTCCTTTACATTATACTGTATTCTGTATACAATAGTGATAACACAGAGACATATTTCTGAGGGTTCTTTAAGTTTGTCACATGCACACATACATAAATACTTACCTAGCATGCTATTCCCTTTCCAAGTAAGCAGCATTATGCAAAGCACAGAAGCAGGGGAGAAAAAAAAATCAATACTTATACATATCTATGCATCACACTGTTCCTTTTCGGGGTAAGCAACATTTTACAGCATGTAGAAAAGGAGTAAGAAATACTAAGCCACAGAATTTAAAGGCAGGAGGTAAGAAAAATAAAAGGAAACATAGCTAATGTAAGTTTACCCTTCCACTATTCACAGTATGTCAACCTATCATTCTATCCTTAGAAAGCCTTCATGCTTCCTCCATGTCCATATTCCACTTCATAGTTTGCCTTCTCTTTAAGCCCTTCGCTTACTAAACCTCTTTTTCAGGATCACACAGACTTTATCCAGCCAAAATTTTCTCAGTCTTGCCCTTCCTTTTGACCCATTCATATATTTGTTTTGCAACCCATTCATATATTTGTTTTGCAATTCAGTCCTCATTCATTCTTTCTATATGACCAAATGGACATCAACATACTTATTTCATCCTGGTTGCTCATGTTTATATTCAATTCATTTTCCTTTGGCATTCATTCATTCTTCACCCTATCTCTTCTTGTTTTACTACACACACTGGTTAAGTAACCCATTCTCATCACATTTAACTTATTTTTATGCCTCCCCTTAAAGAATGACTATAGCAAGAGACAATGCAAGCTCTGGGATCTGGAGCTAGCCATAGTAACACCAAAAGGACAAACATCTGTTGTGACATTACAGCACAAGCTCTGCTGTTTTATACCTGCTTTGTGATGTCACATGAAATATC
This sequence comes from Liasis olivaceus, assembly GCA_030867105.1. Lineage (NCBI taxonomy): Eukaryota > Metazoa > Chordata > Lepidosauria > Squamata > Pythonidae > Liasis > Liasis olivaceus. The sequence goes on from CM061352.1 coordinate 23,357,422, forward strand.
ACAAAGGGCAGAGCTTCCAACACAATGCTGGGAGGCACATTTTGTCCCTTGGCCCCCCTGCTACTGTTTATCATTCTGCATTATGGATGAGTGTTTCAATCTGTGCTAGTTTGGCATTTGTTAATTTGTAAGACTTCTCCAGTCTATTTCTGGTTTTATAACGTGCTTGAGTATTTGCATTATTTTGACATGTATTTTCTCTCAGATATGGAAATCGTTGCAGTGTCATCATATTATGATATAAAGTACATGTTTTGTGCATTTTCAGAACATTGCCTCAAAATGTAGAGAAGTGGGCAAACAGAATGATAACGGCATTCTGGGAAATGCATATTAGGTTGGTTTGATTTGAAATTGTGGGCCTCCCCAATACCAAGAAAACCTCAAGCATTCTGCCCCCAAAAATGTGCAGGAAAGAGTAAGGTCAGTTCTTAGCACCTCTCATTAAACCAAAGAGTAATCAAAGTAGATTGAAGAGTAAACAATCCTCATTAAGCAGTCCTGCACGTGCATGCATCCATATATAGATGCAAAGACCAATAAGAATGACTTTAGGCTAACTTTAATGAATGTCAAAAGTTCAAGAGAAGACTGTGCAGGAAGTGGGGGCAGGGGAGCAGAGCGATGCAGAGACTCTGCTTCCAGCATAGGAAAAAGCAACATACAGTAAAATGGGGCATCAGTGGTACTGTGGGATCTTGAGCACCGCTAATAGCAACCAATTTATCGTATTGGTCCAAAGAGTCCTAATTATTCCATTTGGAAGGAGATAAACAATACTCAGGAGAATACAATTAGTGATGGCTCAGCAGAAGTGCTGGCTGATCAAATGGCAGGGGTTCTTCTGTCCAGAAATGGGGCTAAATGGGAACAACTTGCAGTCTGTATAGAAACATTAAGAAAGCCTATTGTTCCTAAAAGGGGAGAGGCTCTTGGGGAGAGGCTCTTGGCCCTTGCTGTGCCTTGTAAAAGTTTGCCTGAAAAACAGAAAAGACAGACAAATAGGGTGGAAAAAGTGGTATATCGGGGATAAATAGGGGAAACAGGTAAAGGCTATAGCTACTGTATGTAATGGCAGGTACTTATTTGCTAATTGCTAATCCTACATGTACATTTTTCAGTTCAGTTGCATATTGAGTGTGTATACTTTAACACAAACAAATAAGAAATGAGTACCCAGGTAACAACTTTGCATTCAAAGTCAGCTGAACTCCCAGTTCTAGGGGAACAAGTTCTGTGTGAACCTGTATTCCAGCTGAATGCTCTCTATTACACTGCATCTTCAAGCTAACCCAGTATCATCTGTTCTAACTGACAGTGATTCTTCAGGATCTCTAGCATAGAGCTTTCCTATCCCCTGGTACTTGAACCTTGTAACTAGAGATGTCAGGTTTGCTCTCAGATTTGCCCTACCACTGACCCATAATCTTTTCTCGTAACACAGAGTGCTATGAGAAATAGCTATATTGTACAGAGTCAATCATATTATGAGCAGGAAGAATGAAGATGGATTGTTGAGCCAGTCCCTTGTAGGACTTAGACTGAAATTTACCTTTTTTTGAAACTGGCAACAAATTGGATTGGTAAATGTGAATGATGGTGGCAAGTGGCAGAAGATCACTTATGGATTTTAAAGGTTGGAGTCAGCACTCTGAACTGGAATCATAAACCTGCAGGAGGACACTGAAGTAATGTCAAAACTGGGATAACATTTAACCTTATTTCTCTGACAGGTTGCTTTAATTCTTTATTTTGATTTGATTTGATTTGATTTATTATTTATTATTTATTTATTTATTTTTCAAATTTAGACACTGCCCAGCTCATGAGGAAGTGACTCTGGGTGGTTCACAATAAAACAACAAATAAATATTAATTAAAGTACAATAAAAATGGTATAAAATACAGTAAAACACATACATAAATAATAATTATTGTTCTGATCATCTATCAGTATTAACATTGTGCTTGCATTCTCTTCTAGCTCTGGTCTGTGTTGCTTTGCATCTTAGTAATAGAGTTGATTGCATTTCATGAATTTTATGTTTATTGCTTCACTGCTTAATTATAAGTCACCCAGAGCATCTGTGTCATGGGGAGAAGAAAAAATAAAATACATTCAATACAAGAATAAATAGATAAAACAACTGATTGAGAGTTGTGTTCCTGATGGATAAATAAGTGTCTGGCTAGAGGATAAATTTTCTTAATATCAATCCATGAAGAATTGTAAGTGAAATGTATGCAAGGAAGACAGAGATTTTTTCTAAAACAAATTAACTAGCAAATGTAGTCCGATAAAGAGGAATGGAGAGGAAAGCCACTCTAGAATGCTTCATCGCTCTGTTAACATATTTGCTAGTTTAACAGATGGCAGCTCTTTGATCTTGATTCCTGCAGAAAGAAGCCACCTATTAAACTTTTATGTGTGATAATTAATGATCCTTTTCACAAAATTGCCTCTAATAACTTTGGATTTTAGATGTACTAAGTCTACCTGCAGGGATAATTTTCTTTCTGGAGATACATGGAGGATCATAAATTGCCTTGGTTTTACAATTTATTAGATATTTGAGAAGGTAAAAATCTTTTTTGAAGAAGAAAATTCAACAGAAACTGCTTTCCTTAGGAAATTAAATATGGTATAATTACAGTTCCCGGAGGGGTAGACATATTAGTTTTTTTACAGCAAAAACAATTGAGGGCACATAGCACTGTTTCCACTCCCAATCCCTCTACTCCATTTTGAAGCCATCTGTGGGATCATCTTCACTAATCCTGGAATACTGAGAACTGGCAGAGAACACCATGAATTAATCAGTGCTTCCCTTCTACCTGGTCAACAGGAGAGTGCAAAAAAGTTCAATAGTTCTCATCTATTGAGTGCAAAAAAGTTAATCAGTGCCTTGACCTAAGTTACTGTCTATCCCAGGGCAACCAAAATCTTGTCTCACCAACTCCACTTCTTGCAAAAAGGAAATAAATGTATTAGAATTACCCCTCTCCCATCCACCTTTCTAAAGCATACTGTATACTATTTAAAATAAAAATAAAAATGGAGGGATATGTTTTATTCAATACCTAAATCATGGGTGAATTGTAATAATTTGCCCTTTAGTTAAATAGTTAGTTAGTTAGTTAAATAAATCTAGAAGGATTGGAAGGGATGTGTACAACATAACATTTTAGTATGTACTGATGATATTTTGTGTTTCATATATCAGAAATCTCTATTCCTAATCTCATTTCAATAACATATGAGTAGGATATCCTGTCTGGTTATTTGGTAAAGTGGGGTACATCTGAGATCAAAATAATAATTTAGAAAAGTATAAGAATTGGGGCTTTAGGTTAAGTTCTGTCTTTTTTCTTGATCTTGGTATATGAACTTCTATGGGCCTTCACATGTGGTCAACTGAATTTATGTCCTGTTTTGATGCAAGTGAAAAAATTATTTAGGCAAATAGTCTAGAATTCCTTTGAGTATTTGAGGTAAGATATATGACATTAAGATGAAATTAACCCCACAACTGATCTATTTTTGAGATGCCTTCCCAGATATATTCCATCAAACTATTTAAAATTCATTTACATAATACATTCATTCATTAAATTCATTTACATAATATGTAGATGAATACAATAAATGTCTATACATTTAAAGACATCCTGCAAGATCTTCCTTGTGCAAATTGCAGTTACCTGTTGGGAAAGAAGAATTTAGTTTTTCACACTTTCAGGGTTATCAGAGGACATGCACTCTAATTTCAGGTGCTGACTGGAATGGGGAATTTCAGAATTTATCTCCTGTTTGGGTTCAGCAAGAGTTATCTGACCCATTAAAATCCTGTCAAGTATTGGGAACTATATTTGTGCAGATTAATGCTACAATACATGCATGGAAAATATTGGGTCCAGATACAATTTTGATCCATTCAGCCATGAAAAGTTCATTAATGGAATAATCTGAATTTAAAAATAGCATCCAAAGCTCTTTTAAAAAACTCAGCTTTTTACAATATTATTACTTGGGATTCCCTCAGTTCAGAGGAAGCTATATTTAAAGTTTTTGCAGAATTAAAAAATGAATGCTTCATGGCAGTTTATTCAATTTAAGCATTTCTAACATGGTTTATTTGGTCCACACAGTATAATTTCTTCTGATGTTCTATGGTGGTTAGAGGTTTGGAGGAATTAATTCTGATGCCTGAGCCCATCCCCCTTTTATAGGAAGCTGAAGGAAAGTGAAAGTGATAGAATTTATATCAGTTATTTACGAGACTTCTGGGATAATGAGATTCAGACCATTGTTGTAATAATGATGTTGTACTGTTGACAACCACTCCAGTGTCAGCTTAATTTTTCAGCAGATCGTGTTTTATACCAGAAAACAGTTATCTGGCAAGTTATGGGATAGTTCTAGCAGAGACTTTTATTTTATTTTATTTTAATTTTGTCTTCAATGAAATTCCAGTGTTAGCTTAACTTTTCAGCAGATCATGTTTTCATAGGTTTTTTGCAGCCTTTGCCTGTATCTTTCTTTTCAAACAGATAGCTGCTTAGAGGAGCCCATGGCTATTGAAAGTAGAATGATAATCAAATCCTGAAAGGTTGGATTCACTTGTCAAATTGTCTTCACTTGGCTAACTGTATAGTAGGCCTATTAAGTCAATCACCTTTTGGGCATTATTAACAACTTTGCACTTAATAACCAAGCACTGAATCAGCCGGATGGGTGCCTACATTTCTGCATTTGCCATTTTTATAGTTTTCTTATTTTGAACCTGTAAGCGACTTCACATACATAATAACTGTGTGCATTCAGATTTGCATAGGATATCTAGCCTGGCTAACAGTTCAAAATACAAATGCTAAGCCTTCATCATTACATACATTTTAAAATTAACAAAAGTAAAATAATTCAAAGTAATTATTTTAGGGTGGCCTGCCATAAGAACAGCTGCCACCAAAGGAACAGCAAAAACAGCTGGATTCAGTGCCAGCTCTAGTAATTTTGCTGCTTCGAGCGAAGCCAAATGCTACACCCTGGACAACACTAAAAATATCTGACAACGTTTGGATGAAGAACAGGAACTCTCCTGTAGTCTTCAGGAGATTGGCAAGCATACAGGAGAAAAAGTGGTCCTCTAAGCATCCTGGCCCTGAACAAATGTTAAAGATCTTTATTAGGGGTTTATAAAACTCTGTGGTCCAATAACAAATAGTTCCAGTGTTAGCTAGAATGTTCTCATTTTCTCCTCAAGTGTGCCACCTCCGCTAAAATCCATGTCTGGAACATGGGAAGCTAATTCCTGTTCTGGAATAATCCTTTTGGAAAATAACATAAATTGAGCATTAATTGTGTAATTTCAGTAATTCTCTGTCCATTTATTGATATTATCATTATTATATTTTGAAAATACACCTTTGTTTTAGATAAAATAAAATGAGATGGGCCTTTTCTGCCATGGCACCCACCCGTGGAACATCACCCCCCCCCCCCCCAAGATGAGATTGGCCCTATCTCTGCTAACCTTCCAGAAGTCCCTCAAAACTTGGCCATGTCAACAGGCTTGGGGACCTCAAGGGAATGGAGACTTGATGAAGTGGCTACAGTGTTTGTAAGATCTAATGCTCTGTCCTAGCCTTTTAATAATAATATTAAAATTATTAAAATGATAATAATTTAAAATAATAATTAAAATTAAAATCATGTTTTAATTGTAGAATATTTTTTAATATTTTCATTTTATGCTTTTCTACTTTACACCACCCAGAGTCACGTTTTGTTAGATGGGTAGCCATATAAATATGATAAATAAACAAGCAAACAAATAAAACAGTGGGAAAAATGAGAGAATAACAGACCACAGCCATGTTGCATTCTGGGAGAGAAACAATGATCTAGAGAACCTTGGAACATTCTGTTTTCAGATAGTGGAGATTTGCTTACATCCACTAATGATTAGCACTTGAATTTAAGAAACAGAAATGGATAGGGAGACAGTGAAGAAATAGCATCAGAGTTGCATATTCCAAATAATGAGTCATCTTCTACTGATAAAGAGATGTAGAACCAGTAGAAGTTTCTAAAGACATGTATGACATTGGCCAAATCTGCTCCCCCTCCCCTTCAAATTTATCTGATAGGCAGATTTTTAATTTGGTTTGGTTTTTGTAATAGCGTTCTAGCTCACAGACAGCCTATTATTGTTTTAGGACTAAGGAAAATAAGGATCTTCATTGCTTCTCTAGAATCTGATGCATAGTTAGGTACACCAACATTAAAGACACTATATTCCAAGTCTCTGGATAATCTCCATCAGAAGATTATGTTCATGGGTGGTATAATCTTAATATCATGTCATAATACTATGGAGTTATTGTTATGCAGTATAGTATAATTTAACCTGGCATTAAAAATGAAACACAATGTAACAAAATTCTGGATACTTTTTGGCCTATATTAATAAATGTTGACATTTAATAATGATGATAGAAAAGGGGATAAAAACATCTCAGTAATTTCTTAAGATGTTCCAGTAATTATTAGAAGCCATTATGACATCACGTATAGCATTTTTTAAACCATGATATATGTTGTCCTTTATCTGCAAATGACAGAAATGAGAATTGATGTTGGTTATTTAATGAAGGTACTTCAGATACATCAGAATTTTCTAATGGTTCCCAGTAATCTAAAATTCTTAGGAGTCACCAACAAATATCAACATTTATTGATTTGTTTTACCTTAAATGTTATAGAACAATCAGATTTCTGTGGTTCTGAATTCATGGATGTGAGATTTTCCTTTTCAGCTAGAAGCCTCATTTGATGCCATTATTCTAACCTCCCAGTAATAAGCGAACACCTGCCCAATGCAAATAGTTGCCAAGTGCTGTCAACACTGGAGCACTGAGATACATAAGGTACACTATCCCACTATTAATCCATCAAGACTTGCCAACTACATGAGGTAGTTTAAGCTCTGGGCTGACCTTCTTATTCCAAGTACTACTTTCTTGGAATACATCAAAGCTGGAAACTAATCACTTGCTTGAAGTGCATACTGCTGCAGGCACTAGAGTGATAAATTGTCCAATTTTACTAAGCAAGGTTGTCCAGATGAGGGACTTGCAACAGGGGTGTATACAACTGTCCTTGCTACGCAACCAGCTTTTACAGTCTTTATAATAGTTTTATTCACATTTGTCACAGAGAATCTGTATGAGTTCTAGCATTTTTTTACTGCAGTCTAAGACTCTTGCATCTCTTTTGCGACAGGCCATTCTCATCACTGCTCATTAAGATGTTTGTTAGCATTTGTCATTTCACTGATTATATGATATGATAATTCCTTTTAATCAGAACAAAACTGGCTGATTCTCCCCAAAAACTGAACAAGGCAACACTTGGAGAGTACAGTAGCTGAATAGAAGACTATCAAGGAATCCAGGGCTGTGGGCCAGACAGAGAAGGAGAAGGAGAAGGAGAAGGAGAAGGAGAAGGAGAAGGAGAAGGAGGAGGAGAAGGAGAAGGAGAAGGAGAAGGAGAAGGAGAAGGAGAAGGAGAAGGAGTAGTCACAGAAAAAGGCAATGATGAAACATCTCCATATTGCTGTCAAAATACACTAATATATCTGACCAACACTCAGGAACTCAGCTCAACTCTAGGGAGTTTTTACCTTTCAATGTTGATGATGATGATGATGATGATGATGATGATTTGTGTTTGGTTGGAAAGCATCTTAGGTGTTGAAAGATAAGTCATAAATACTTCCAAGGAATAACTAAATACATCAAAAAGTCCTGATATGATGTGTTTAGAGAAGCCATTATCTCACAACATTAATCTCTTCCCCCATCTGGACAGTGGGGATTACAACGCTGTCATGTCATACAGAATTAGGTTCTGTCAGAAGAACTAAGGCTAAGTCCTGATAAAAAGGCAATGAAATAATAGAATGAATTGTATTGTGTCAGGCCACAAGAGAGGGATATGTTTTATTGCATATGTGTGTACATTTGGGGAAACAGTAGCAAATCATAAAATAATTGTATAGTTCATTCCAACTCTGCTGGACTAGTTTTCCCTTTGCAAGTTGAAAAAGAAAAGTAGAGGAGAACTTCACAAAACAGGACCTGCAGTCAAGGGAGTCTGCGGAGAGGGAGGGTGGGAAATGAAGATGGCAGCCACGACTAAGTGATCAAAGCTCTTCCTTTTTTAATGTGGGTTGCACATATAAAACAAGGGTGGGGATAAAGGGTTATAGATTCTTCTGTTCCTTGAAAATGTTGATGCATTTTTAGATCATGTCTTAACAGAGACCTTTAAGTTGCTATATGGTAAACAAATTAGCAGTTTAGTTTGCTTTTATTTTGGTTGTAAAATACCATTACAACCATTCCAAAAATAAAGGTAGGAGTAAAATGTTATATTAGTAAGATAAAATAGAAGGTCACTAGCATGAAATTACAAAAATTGTAATTAAAATTATATATTTTAAAATCTAAAGTTTTTAAACTTTTTGATAATGTTGCATTTTAATAATCACTTTTTAATCTCTTATCATGATTGTTTTTATCTATTTGCTATTTTATTCAACTATTGTACACAGCCCAGAGTCACTTTGTGTGAGATGGGCAGCTATATAAATGTGACATACACACACACACACCCATACATACATACATACACACACACTATAAAATACTATAAGTTATTTGGGGAAAAACCCATAGAATTGCAATCTGTAGTCTAAAGGCTATAAGTAGTTAACCTAAATAACTATTTATAAATACATAAGAACTACTAGGATCTATAAGATACTCTAACAGTTTAAAACTATCCTACCTTTTTTTCCCTTCTTTGCACTAGACAAGATGGCAACAACATTCTTTGTTTCCTCTCACTTTGAGCTGCTTTTTTGCTTTTTATTGAGACTCACCACAAAGAGAGTGAAATTTACAGGCTCTGAAAAGTTGGACAGGAATGTTAACAGATTCTAGTAGCTCTATAGCCTGAGAAGAAAAAGGAGACTCAGAAATAGCCTTAAATCTGTGAAACATCCCAAAGAATGTAAAAAACTGAAGATCAGCAAGCTGCTATTGGCAAAAGAACATGCAAATAACCCAAATAAATGAAGTGACTCAAATCCTGGAACTGTGAGAGTAGACTTAGGATATTACAACAAGGAGCTCTCCCTGACACACAAGATTTGCACTCTGCTTCTCCCACCCAAAATCAAAAACTTGTGGTGCAGTGACACCCCTCGTTTGGGCTGTATGTTCTTGAAGGAGCAAGCCGAGAGACAGCTAAATAAATAAATGCAAACATAAAAACTCCAAAACATTAACATCAAAACAATATTAAAACTAGAACCACAGAGAAAAAGATCTTTGTATTTTTTCCCCTCTCAGTTCTCCTTCAACCTGTGGTAAAAATCCTTTGCTTTCATAATCTATTTCAAAGGAGAAGAGAATTTCATAGAGATTCTAGGTCTTCTTCAGTTACCAGCTGCCCAAAGGAGGTGTATGAATGTCCTCTTTGTGCAATTGTTTCGTCAGAAGATTGCAGTCTCTATGGCTTTCTATTCTTCCATTAAGTCCGAATTTCCTCCTGTTAGGCTCTCCTTGACAATGAAGGGTGCACCCTTTCAGGAGGCTTCAGAGTGAGGGAAAGGTGTGTAACAACAGTATCAGCAGGTACATCCTTAGCTTCTTCCAATAATAAATCTCAAAAAGACCAGCCCAAAAACTTTGAAAAGAAGAAAATGGGGGGGAGGGAGCCTCTTTCACAGGGGAAAAAAACTTTCCAGTATCTGATGTTAGTTTCATCTGTCCCAAGTTAATGTTTCTTTGACTTTGAAGGGGAAAATTCACTCTGTCATATGGCAGATTTAAATCAATTATTTTCAACATGGACGTTGATATGGTAAGGATGATGATAATGATAAATCTTCAATGAACCTATTCCATTTCTTCTAACTATGAGATGTTGTACCTATTTGCAGTATATAGAGTACTGGATACTGTAAGAATAATTACTGGTGGATTCCCCAGCTTTGCTTTTCTCCCCTCCCATCAAATGTCACCAACTGATGGGAAATCTATTAATTAATAACCTGAATGTGGACTGGGCTGGGGCTGGAGCTAGAGAAGAAGGTGTGTTTTGACTGTTGAGTTTACACATCAGTCAAAATTTGTTCTGAGTACTGAGCCTATGTTCAAATGCAGCCTGAACAACAACTGCCAGGTATACCAAAAAGTGCACAGTGAAGCCGGGGGGGGGGGGGGGGGGGGGAACAGAGATTGAGAGAGAGAGAGAGAGAGAGAGATTAAGCCTTTCTCTCCCATTTCAACATGCAGCCCTGACCCCACATGCTGGCCAGAAGATACAGACACAGCACCCAGTTTGATAGAACAGGCTTTCCTGCAGAAGGGCTGGATACAAGCAAGCATGTGCACACCAGCCTAAAGTGCCACTTAGAGGCCTGACTAATTCCACCTTCTAAGAGTCATCTGATTGTGCCACTAACCCAATGGTCAGCCAACCTGTGCTGGGATAAGGGGGAAAATATGACTTTTTATACTGGTACAACTAAGAATGATTAAAGTTATGGCCTGAGAAACAGATGAAGGCAATCGTATAAGGACACAGAGGAAGAAAAGACTGCATGGGCTTATTTATGCCACAGCTAGATGCAAGTGAGAAAAGGCTCATAGGAATACAGCTGTCTCATCTGTTGATCCATGCTGTAGGAGGTGAAGGAAAATAATATTTAAATTCTTCTTCACACAAACATGCGTTTGTAAGAAACATTGCTGCACTTGTCAGTGAGACATTTCTAGACACTCCCTGATAGACGAGTTGGATTCTTCCAGGAACTAGCTTGTTTTTAAATGGTGAAGCGTCTGAATATTTGATCTTTCTTCAGACTATCCAAAGTCATGCAATTCCTGAATCAAATCACTACATAAGACTGCTGATTCATGTGTTCTCTTTAAAGGGTTCCATGGCCAGACTTATATGCAAGCAACTGCTTGAGGCTGCATTCATCAAATCATCAGTGCACATAGGTGAATTTGCCCTACAACCAATAAAGTTAGAAATAAAGGTGTTTTATCATTCAAACCCTGCTTTTTCTTCTAGCCTGAAGTTGTTGACTGACAACCTGTAGTGTTGTGTTATAAACTACTCCATCCTTGATCTCTTCCTTATTCAGTGGAAATAATAACATACACTGAATCAGTACAACAGTGTTTATAGGCCAAAAAGAAGTGTGTTATGGTCATGTATCCAGGAGTATAACTCAACATAGCAACTTAGCCCACATGGGCACCAGTATATCCATCACAATATACCAGATGGTATCTTTGGATCCACCATATTTATTCTGAACCACATAATAAAATATTTGGGCATTTTCATCTAAGAATGAATGAGTTCTCAGAGTGCTGAGGCTGCCACAGTTTCATAAGACTTAGCAAAATTAAGTGGTTTTGTCACTTTTAATTTAAAAACATTTGGGAGGGCACCTAGGCTGTTGTGTGCTACTATGCAGTGACAGCTCGCATTTGCAAAAAAATGACCAATTTTTGGAGGAACCCTCATAAAGAGATGAAAATTCTATGGCAAACTCTTAGATAGCATGTGTGATTTTTGCACAGGCTTGGAAAACCACCCATTTTCATTTGGTAGACTAGACCCTTCTTACATAAAGTAGAATTGGGATGGCTAATCACAGTAATAATAACAACAATATGAAAAGATCCCTCTTCTTCCAATATAGAGTATAAACTGTGCAACCTTTGTTGTATCAACTTTATGCTCCAGTAAGCAAGACAATAATGACAAATTATCAAAGCAGGCCTCAGATGTGACCCTCGATTGGAAGAGCAGCAATTTAATGAAGACAAAAGGTAGGTGAAAGCTGCTAATATCATTTACTGATAAACAGCTATTCTCCGGAGGCTGCTAGCTCAATCCTCCAAGGACTCATAAACCTGCATAATTCCATTTAAAATATTGTGCAATTCACTAAATTAGTCTTTGAACATTCTTACTATCCAATTACGAAGCCTCAGCATGGACAGAATAACCAAATTTTTCAAAACTGTGGAATGCATGTGGTTTAACCAACTTATGACAAACACTGAAATTACCTCTCAATTCTCTGGCCACTGTAGCCTTTGCCTATTGCAAGGCACAGTTATAATGATAAAACATTCTCGCAGTGGCACTGCAGAATGTCAGAGGAAAATAAATCTTTTTAACATAGATGGGGTTCTAGACACAGTGTACCTTCCAGGAAAAAAAAAGTAGAGTCTTGAAGGATGTTTTTGCATTTGCAAACTATTTGGCCCACTTAAAATCTGTAAAAGGGTTACTGTATACGGAAACAAAACCGCTCCTGGACAGTTTTATCTTCCAGGCAATCAGTGGAAAAAAAAAAAAAGCACCAGAGTTTTGGGAGTGAAATTTATTTCTGTTCAAGCTTTGCAAGCTGCATTATTAAAGTCATTTGTCATGGTTTGAATATTTCTGCCTGATTCACCATTAAATTGGTCTTCTAATTACCAGCTTTGTCATGAAAAGCAGTTGGACTGCTTCATTCACCAGAAAACTTCAATTCTTTAATAACAGCGTGGTTCAGATTTGGGGCTGGGGGGGAGGTATGCGTAGAGAAGCAAGCAGTGTGATGCTTAAAATTTAAAATGAATAGGCTAGACAATGACATTTTAAAAAGACATTAGCACTGTATTATAAAGCAGTCTCGAGAATATTTAGTATTCATTTTTAATGAAAGATTTATTAATTTGGCAATTTTATTCTGCTCATGAGGAAAAATCTTTGTGGGTAAATAGATACCCAAATGTTCTTGTCACCTGAGACCCAAGACCACATTTCTGAAGTTTTAGATCAAGACAATCCGCCCTCCACAAATATTTGTGGTATATGTACTTATCAAAAATGTAAAGGGAAAGGCAGGGAATCCTCAGACAATTTTTGTTTTAATTCTGGCATTAACAGTGCCTTCCTGAGGCCAATATACCTACCATGTTCTGCTTGCCTCCTCTACATAAGGGGATGCATTGTATAAATTCCACCATTCCTGAATTATTTTCTTCTTTGTTTGTATTTGTGTCTCAGTGTATCACGCACACTTTCTCTCAGTGCATATATTTTATTTCTTACACTTGCATCCTACTTTTTTTTTTATTAAGCAAGAACATTGACGGTGGGTGGCTAACAGAGTACAAAAGCAGGCATGGACCCTGTTCACATGACACAATCTTCCCCTCCTCCAGTGATCTCACTCATTTTCACCAGCATACAAGACAGAATGGTGGGGATTTTTTGTGCACCAACAATTTTATAATCCTTCCAATTGGGGCAAGGGAGATTGGGAGATTAAAGCTCCCTGACTCACATCCCTTAAAACAACTACAAAAACTGTGATGATGCAATTGGTTGACTTACCTCCACTAATTTTCTACTAATTTTCTATTTCCCCAAATGTGGGGAAGAGAAAAATTGGTATGGCCGTAGAGGCAGAGTGTTCAGACCACCTTTAGAACCACCTAAGTCACAGACTCTGGGAAGCACAGTGTTAACTGATTAAGTTAATTAACATTAATTAATTAATTAATTAATTAAACTGACTAGGTGCGGTTAGTTTAACTATAGACAGAGCTGGGTCTGTTGGGGATGAAAACCAATCCTTGAAATGTGAATTGCATGACTCAATGAATCTTGTTTTGGAGTTTGCACAATATGCTTATCTCTCACTAAGACCTAGTCAAGCAGGTTATATGAAGATGGCCAGTGAGAAGGTTAATGCAAAATTTAAAACAACAATTTCAAAAGCCGATAAAGAAGAATATCTCGACACCCTGTTTGAAAGTGGGGGAAATGGGGCTGGCATAATGTGTACCCCATAATTGGGAACTGCATGGGAAAAAGACTCCTCTCCTGTGAATCTAGAAGCAGGGGCAACTTCAGAAGGACATTTCTGGCAGATCTTAACTTCCAAGCAATTCATTACAAAAAGGAAAGAGGGAGCTTCTCCCCAAACATTGTGTCTGGCTGGCAACAAGCTCTGTCAACACAGCAGCCATTTTATGATTGCATTTATGATATTTTGTGTAACAGGCACCACATCTTACATGTTCTAGGGATTCTTTTACACGACTGAGTCACAACTCACACCACAATTTTTGACAATATTTTGGTAGGTGGCTTGCTTTAGATATCAAGTATGCCTTTATGAAATGTAATGTAATGACTTTTCCCAGAACAATCTCTTTCTATTACCAAGTAGACATGGTTAAGTTGGTATGTGGGTGCAAACATTAAGTTTTAATGTTAACCTTTTGTAGTTTTTAACTTGTATATTTTTGCCAAGATTTAATAGTTTTTTTATTTGTAATGCCACCTAGAGTCACTTATCCAGTGAGATGGGCAGCATATATACATTTGAGAGATAGATAGATAGATAGATAGATAGATAGATAGATAGATAGATAGATAGATAGATAGATACTGAGCTTAGAAATTTTTGCTGAAGAGTTTCAGTTCCCACCTCAGTTCCCATTAAAGGTTCTTACATCCATGTCTAGATGAATTACTGTGGAAGCTGCAATAAGTATCTTTTCCCCCAGGATTCACCCAAGAAACAATGACTATAGTAGAGAAAACACTGACCTGAAGTGAGGACAGTATACTTGATGGAGACTTGGAAAATCTACCTTATACTGACTCATAGCATTGGGGCCTCTGGCACCAAAACATCTGTCTTGGTAGCTAAGATTCATTCCTAACCTTGCTGCTGAAGTGTTTTTCAATTAAAACAATGATGCTTTTTTAGAGAAATGTGAGAAGAAATGCCTCTTCACCCCAATTACAGAGTGTGCTGTGAAATCCCAATTTCTTCATGTGCTGACATGATCTCATCAGGGTTTGGCACAGCTTTGAAAGGGGGGAGGGGGCACTGCAATGCACCATTCTGAGGCCTTGCCCAGCAGTTCTAGTAGATAAATGGAACTTCTGCTTGTGCAGAAACCTCTTTTAACAATTCAGCTACCATAAGAGGCATCAGAACTGGGCATAAGGCCTTGGAGTGATGCACACTCAGTTAAGTAAGTTAGCCTCACTTCTTTGTTTCAGTGAAGAGAATTGTGTCTCCTCCGTAGCACAAAGTATCTCATAAAGACAAAATGGATCTGGCTCACCCTGCCTTAAAATTATATGTTTAACAGTCACAAAAAACTTATACAGATCTCCATTAAATTGAAATCATCATCATCATCATCATCATCATCATCATCATCATCATCATCATCATCCAAAGCATACCACAGATGAGAACAGTATGCAGAGAAAGGAGTTCTGCAGATGCACAGAAAAGTAGTTCTGAAGTTAGTAATTTCAGACATGACATTTCAGCAAAACAATAGTCTCAGATGTACCTCCAAATCAGGTAGAAATGATTTACAGAAAAGAAGCAGAAAGGTTTTAGAATGCCCTTCCTAGTCCCCAGACTTGAATATTACTGAAAATCTGGGGAAATATCTCAGACACTCCATCCAAGAAAACCTAATAATATTTCTGAGCTAGCAGAGTTCTGCAAAGAAGAGTGGGAAAAAAAATCAAAACCAAGCATGGAAAGACTCTTAGCTGGTTACAGGAAATATTTGGAAGCTGTTATTTCCCCCAAGGGAGATATTAGACAGTACTGATTGAAAGAATGTCCACACATTTGCATCTGTCTTATTTACTGTTTTCCATTTTTAAAACTGTAAAGAACTGTAAAGAAATAAATTGTACGCATGCATTCAGATTTATTGAAATATACCACAGCTGACTTTGTACCATGTAAAGATTTTGTCTGCTTTTGTTCACTTACAGATTAATGAAACATACCATACTAGGGAAGCCTAAACACACCACACACACACACACACACACACACAGCTCACACACATATACACTACATAGTATCATGCCTTTGTCATACCTAAAGCACTATGAATTCATCTTTCATGAATACATTAACGGGTGCTGAGTTTTCCCATTGGGAAATACATCATATATATTTGCAGACGTCTTATATAATGAAGCAAACAACGATGCTGAAAGGGAAGCAGGGGCTCTGATTAAAAAGGAAAACAGTGCAATAAAAGAGAGATTATTCTCCTTTTTCTCCTCTTTGTTCAATTTTATTAAAAGATGCGATCCAATAAAGGCAAGGCAAGTTCAGTGTGCTGCGCATTCATCATGGAAGTCGAATAATGGATGGAAGCTTATGATATTTTGCAATTCCAAGCAAGGGACCAGAGGACTGTGAGCAAGATTACTGATTTGTTAAGAAACTGATTCCATTTGACCTTAAATAAAACACTGCTTATGTTCTAGTTATAGGTCCTGGGGCATCCTTTAAGGTCTTCTAATCTGGAAAGCAACGCAGCGTCCCAGACAACTGGCAGGAATCTTTATAGATATTGTCATGGCATGGAAGGGAAGCTGAAAATCATAGCTAGAGTGATCAGATAAATGGGAGACACTTTATTTAGCTTGTTAGCATCTAGTCTTGCCTAAGAATATTACCTTAACATCAGATTTGGTATTCATGAAGAGTTACATAAAGGCCGGGTTGACACACATAAAAAGAACTATTTAGAGGAGCCTTTGTTTCTGTTGGAAAGGACGTGCTTTTCCCCATTAACCATCAGTTCCTAGAAGCTTATAACAGCCACTGTTTAATTTGTGCTTTGTTTTCACAAATGACACTTGTTCCTCCTGGGGCCCCTGACATAAATGTAGCTTTGCCCTTCCCTCATGTCATGTCTTTTGTGAACCTTTGTAATTAGCCACTTAACAAATTGAGGAAGATGAACCTCCAGTTGTAAAGTGCTTACTAGTGTTCAATTGACCATATGACAGCCGAATGAAAAAGCAGCCGGGTCTCTCCGGCCAGTTGTCTAAAGGCTTGGAAAAGAACCATGCGTCTCATTTAAATCTGTGCCAGCTATATACGATTATATATGCTAAATCCACATGATATAATATTTAGATATGCATTGTTCCTATTTGTCAGGGTCATTACAGGAACTTGGCAGCAATTTCCAGACTTGAAACTTATCACAGCTAGGCAAGGCTCTTGGGCTTGAATTTGGCTGAAGACTCTCAGACATTCTGCACAGCATGGATGGATCAGAATCTTTATTGCATAATATGATATAACCACTTAAAATAATTGATTGTCCTGAAGGAGCAGCCCCTTTTTATACCAAGTTTAATTTTGGTGTTTCTTTTACTTGCCCTTTCTATGATCTAACAGAGTGGTTGTTGTTGTTGTTGTTGTTTTTTGTCTTGTGCTTTCCAACTTGGAAGCTAGACATATTTGAGTTGTTGACAGAATTGAAATTAGAGACTCTGGGTTCTCAACTTTATTGCAGAGAGATTTGTGGGAGGGACTTTGGCAATCCATACATAGGACAGCTTTCACACTGCAGGGTCTTGCTCTATCCTACTCTCTTCACTCAGATTGGCTTCAGATGCTTGGGACAGTCTTCCAAGCATATGAACTCTTAGAAGATTTAAAGTATATGCTTTGTGAAAAAAGGAGACAAAGGGTATGAGAGGAACTGCAATTGAATGGCTGTAGCACTATTTTCCTGTTGTCAATTAAAAAATAAACAAAGCCTGAATAAAAAGCATTCAGCAACCAGTCATTTGAGTAGTAGCTTGCTCAGTATGGAAGCCTGCTTAAGACAGCTATCAAGCAACTAACTTTTGGATTTAAGGAGGCTGACAAAAACAAATCCTGCTTTCAAACAATCTTATTTATAAATGATTATTACTCTGACATTTGTGTGCCTTCTCTAGGGCTACTAGGTTTGAGCTGCAAAAATCTGGAAGATCATTGGATGGTAGCAAAGAAAGACAGAAAGCTCTAATTCATAGGACCTTTGAGTGGTCATCTCAATTCTGGTAACCCAAATCCAGCAACCCTAGATCTGTCTTACATGCTACTGGCTTGAATGTTATCATTTGGTTGTGGATTTTAAGTGGCTTAATGGCTCTGTATTATTTTGGGAAAGCCTTCTCAGCAACCCTCTTTGACTGAACGAGGAAATAGAAATCATGGGGGGTTTAAAAGCAAACAAAAGTAAAATGTTACAGATGTTAAAAACATAAAATGTATGATAGATCCAGATTTCCCACTTCTCTAGACCATTTCTCTAAATAAAGGACATATCTAGGCATATCCAGGCATGCTAAGGTAAATAGCAAACGCTTACCATAATTTAAATGCAAGATCTCTCACTAGAGTGGAGAAAACTATGTCCAGAGGACAGATGTCTGATGTCCACAAGTGATCCGTTGTTAAGTAATTAATGCCTTGTGTCTCCTTACTTATCATTAAGCCAATTTTGGAGCAAAGAGCCATTCAAATAGAGCAAGGGTTGGCAATCCATAGTCAATATTTAGCCCCAAGTTTGATTTTGTGGCTCCCAAAGATTTCAGAATTGTGTCACTGGGAGTTTTGTGTTTTGTTGTGTTTTGTTTTGTGTGCAAGTGCAGTATCTAGTCACAAAAAATTGCCCATTTGTATAATAGAGGATTGTCCTTCAAACATCAGAAATTGACATGGTTAAACATCTATAATTGCTGACTACTTTTCTGTTACCCAGAGTGTTAATATCAGTTTGGAGTCATTTCCATTGTTTTTCATTCTTTACCTTAAATCGTGACACCAAGACGATGATTCTCTGAGAAAACAGAAACTACCCTTAGAGATTTTCCCAGCACTATTTGTAATTAGGTGCAAGATCATTCCATTTCCAACCCAGGTAGGACTATTGTGGAAGGAAAGTAAGAAAGTAAGTCAGAGTCATTCTTGAGTAAGATGGACAGTGACTAAATTTGAAATATAAATAAATAAATATAAATATAAATAAATATAAACATTGTGGAAAGGAACTCCTTACAGCCTTTCTATTTCCCATTACATTTAAATGACATCATCTGCTTATGCTGACAAGGCTGTGTGACAAAATTAGGAATATGCAATTGTGACCAAGTGAATGGTGTGTGACCAGGTGATGTGTTCATGAAAGAGTAGAATTAAAAGCATTGGGGGGTGGGAGGGGAGATTTACTTGCTGCTTGGAGATGGCTGGAGTGACATGCTGAAATTTCTTATAAAGAGAACTAGAAAAGCCATGGAGCTGGAAGCTGAGCAACTAAAGCTAGAAAGAAAAGAGCAGCCGCCAGCTAAACATACCTGAACAGCTGGGACATGTACCACTAAAGCAGCACTAAAGCAGACTAAAGCCAGAAAAAACAGCTGGGACATGTACCACTAAAGCAGCACTAAAGCAGCACTAAAGCCAGAAAAAAGACTCGGGAGGAATTAATCAGCAGACCAGGGATGGACCAGCAGCCACAGGTCTTTGAAGAGGCTCATTGAGGGGTCTAGCCTGGAAGGCCAAAAGCGGTCCAACTTCTGGAAATGGGACAATGGCTGATACCACTAAAAAGACCCTGTGGCAAATTACAGGGGGAGCATTTGACTTACCAAGAGATATAGGGTAAAGCTTAGGATCTTATGAAATTTGAAAGAATAAGGTGGAATGGTACTACCGAGGTAGTGACTTAATTTGGATTATAACATCTTATGATTAGATAACTTCTATGGAAGGAGCATGACTACCAGATGGTATGTACAAATATGTTTCGTCTGATACAAATAGAAAATCACAGTCTGTAAGGGATCATTCGATAATAAGTAGCATTCTAAAAGTATGGGATAAATGCAGAAGAATTAATCTGGATTTATCACTTCTTGCTTCAGTATTAAATATTTATTTTCAAGAAGGAGAATATACAAAGAAGTTTGATCAATGGGGTGATAATAATTCATACAGATCACAAGACTTAATTATTAATGAGACAAAGATTAAATCAGTTCAGATCCTCTGAAAAATGTTAGACTAGCTTTCTCCGAGTAGGTGCCCTGGGATTAGAGTCAGAGTGCAAATCCAAAATTCCTAGATAATATAATCTGTAGTCCTATAAATCTGAAGGCTACCAGGTGGGAAAGGCTGAGAGAAAGAGAGAAGCTACTTGAAGCAAGATTTATAACATATTTTTCCCCCTGGTTAGTAGCCCAGGCTTTTCCCAGGGATTGCAGGGACTGGCAATAGGTCTCTGAGTGAACCCTGTATTTTTCAAGGGTGTATTTTGTTCTCCCATCTTCCATGCAACCTACAACCTTCATGATGACACTTTTCTATAATCATTGTGGACATTGTGGGCATTCCTTAATATATATATAATGCCTATACAAAATGTTCTCAGTGCAGTAGATATATTAAAGAATAAAGCATCCCACTCCATCAACTTGCAATTTAATAGTCAAAATGCAAAGGCTAAATACATACATACATACATACATACATACATACATACATACATACATACCACTGTAATTTACCAAAGTACTTGAACAGAAAATGATATCCCTGAAGTAAGTTTTTGCTTGTCTGCTATTTTAACCAGAACGAGTGTTGTATTATGAATTCCACTCTCCATGGTTTATAATAATCATACAAGATGAATACTTTTAATGTGTACCTTTTGTTGGTTTACAGGGTTTTTATTATATCATTTTCTTCCTGTGGACTTGCTGTTAGCTGCCCAGGATTGTTTATTAAAGATGGGCAGTCATATAAATTTCTAAATAAATGATGACTACTGGTCAAACTGTGGAGATTCACTGTATGATGACATGTCCCATATTATGCTGGTAATAGATCTGTGTAAGTTTGAAATGATTTCATTCACTTATTACAGGGCAATTCATGTTTATGCATCCCTCCCAAAGTACTCATTGATTAAAAAGAGATTTGAACATAAAAGCAACTCTCTACTAGGCTGTCATAAATTTGCCTTACAAATAAACCTTTATCTGATTATCTATCTGGCATACTGCAAGATGCTGAACTAAATGCATTCTCCAATTATAAATATAATGTTGAACAATTAGGCATTTAACAGCCAGATTTGATTCATGTTAATTCATAAGTCACTTTTTAATGGAACTAAGAGGAGCTCGTTCCCAAGGAAGTATGCTTGGGACTGTCGCTTCACGTCCCTATGTTCCTTTGAAAATATGTCAGAGGAAAAATGAAGATTGCTGTGAATGGTTAATTCCCAGTGGCAGGTCGAAATGTTAAATATGCTTGTCTAAAGTACATGATCATGATAAATTGAAACAAATTAGACGTACTATTCCATGTAGCAGGCAGTATTGACCTATTCTAAAATGCATTATTGGACCAATTTTAAAGCAGAAGAATCAAAGTCATTGATTAGTTTCTGTGGGATTGTTACTTGCATCAATAGATGAGTGTATTTCAAAAGCAATCAACACACTATTGCAATAACTAGTTTGCAATGGAATTAATGTCTTAATATCACATCTGGCGGGACAGACAAGATTCTAAAAAGGAAAGTATAGGCTTGATCTTTGAATCTGTAAAACAAATCAGTGTAAGATTCAAACTCTGAGGAGATTTAGTGTGGCAGCAGGCAACTGTAGTGGCACTGTGTGAGACAACAATTTGCATCAAGCAGAAAGAAAGGGACAGGCAAAGAACCCCAAACTGCATCTGGCAAGTAAAGAAGTTGGAAAGTTCTCACAGGAACAAACTATGGTGTAAAATGTGTTGGGGAGAACTGGAAGAGAAATTCACAATGACAGATAAGGGGGAACTGTCTCATACACATATTATTGCGAGAATGAGCACTGAGATTCTGAAGAAAAGGGGAGCCTGCAAATGAACATACTTCTCCCAATATCACTGTGGGATGAGGGGAGATTTAAACCTTGCAGCCTATGAAATTAGATGAGGATCTAGCTAAATGTGGCTGAGGTTTTCTCTGATATTTTTCTGTTGGCGGGGGGAGGCAAAACAGAACCTCTAATATCTGGAGATGGCAAAATCCCAATTCATGTATATTCTAACTCTAAAGGGGAAAAAGGAGGAACAGGGCTACTTCCTAAGATTTTGTTAAGAGTTCTTAGTTATTTGTAAGTAGTGGAACTTAGAATTATATCGTTATTGCCTACCTGACAACAGTGGGTCAGGGACCTGTGTATACATGGCTCTGTAGGTGTGTGTCTGGAATGAGGTGACAACTGGATGTGTGGCCACCAGCTAAGCTGATGGCATAATAAGGATAATGGATATCACCTTTTCCCCACCTCCCAGTTTCATTACACATACATATAGAATTCCTACCAGTTAGATGTAGATAAATGTTATCTAGACTTCTTCTACCTGATGGAAGAGCTCCTTCTAGCCTCAGATTCCTGACAAATTTGTTTGTTAACCATTTTCATTCACCTAATTTGGGGAAGAAGGCAAAAAGCCATTCAGCAGATATATGAGTTTGTTTGCCTCTTTAAAACTCAATAATAAGAAGAGTCCGATTTCTCCTTTCTTCCCCAGCTAACAAGCAGAGTAATAAATGAATATTTAAACTAGCTGAAAATATATTAAGTGGAAATAAATAGGTTTCATTTGTAGCAAGTGCACACAGGTTAATTAACAAGAAGGAGCTTTTGCGCTGAAACAAGACTCCCTGATGTTGTACATGCAGGTGCTGTTAAGGGCCAATTGAGCTCTATAGGATAATTATGAAGTATCGTTCTGTGCTTCCGTTTGTTAACAAAGTGCTGCCTGCAATTTGCCTAAACCTATAAACCATCATCTGTGATCCACGGCAGCAATTAAATGACAAACATCTTCTCACTGGAGACTTGGAGGGAAACAAAGGAGACATGACGGTATTTAAGGAGCCAGATGGATTTTGTTGTTGTTGTTGTTTAAAGACTGTCAATGATGGCAGCACCATTGCCAATAACAGACAGTGGCATTTGGACATGCCTGATAGGAAGAAGCTGCAAGAAGATTGCCAAGGTCCTGGCAGGTGGGAAGGGAAGGACTGAAAGTGGATACTTACAAGAGTTAACCTTGCTCTCTGCTACCTTCTCCTTCTAATAAAGCTGCCTTTGGTGCTTGTTGAAGATGGCTCTTGGTGACAGGAAAGAGTTTCAAAAAGATCACAAAAAGCAACTTTTTAGGAACATAACGTAAGAAGAGCCTACTATATTAGTCCTAAAAGCCACGTAGTCCTGTATTCTGTTTCCAATGATAGCAAGCTAGGTGGTTCTGAGTAGTTTCATGCAGGCAGTAGAAAATGTGGGAAATGTAAGATACTGTCCTGCTCTGTTGTTTACCCCAATCTGAAGTTTTCAGTCACATATATCATGTAGAGGTACCAGTTGACAGTCATGAACTATGGATGGTTTAAGGTTGCCAGATGAGTCTGCAAAAAATTTGCATGACAGTAAAGAAATACATAAAACTATTATGTAGTGGTAATCTGGATTTTTGCAGCCCAGATCTGATAGCCCTAGGATAGATGTATCTTCTATGAATTTTCCTCTCCTTTCTGTCTCTCTCTCTTGCTCTCTGTCACACACCAATAATTACACCCCACTGCCAAGCTTCCTTACTATTTTTACATGCTGCAATAATCTTCTTGATTGACCTAGGATTGACCTAGTGGGTATTTTGTTTTAGAAAGTGATATAATAGCTGACAAAAGCAAATTGATCAGAAAGGGCTTTATACAAGCCAGTAGCCTTGCTTCTACTGTAATCACAGGGAAGCATTCGTTCTTTAGTTAGATGTTCTGGTATCGCATTCCAGGTCATCTTTATCATTGTTTAACCAGCAAGGAAATCAAACGAATCAATGAAGAAAAAGAATTTCATGTAAGACATATGATAGTATGGTAAAATTGTGGAATATATGGAAGTCTTTAGCAATTCATCATTGCAATACCCAGGTGTATTGAGTGATATTGCATGATATTCATTTGTGTAGTAAATATATCTATCTTTTGTAATAATTGTACTGTGATACTGTCAGTGTCTAAACATAGACTTTCCTATATTCTCTCTTTGCACAAAGAATTCTTCATTTTATTTAGTTTGTAGCTCTGCCTAGCACAGTGTGTTTCAAATGTTCCTGTTTTCACTAGTGTCTTGTCTTCTACGACAGAAAGAATTCTGGGATACAAAAGCTCCGTCAACTGGCAGATCTGCGATTTTTACAGTGCAAATGGTTAAAGGCCCTGTTGTTCATAGGTCTATCCATCAGTCCAACCAGCCAAACATCAATCACACAGGGTAGTCTTGTGTAACGAGATCTATTGTGCTAAAATCACAGTAATATTGACAATTTAGGAAATATTAAATATATCAGTTTACAAAATATAAAGAGTACACTCTGCATTTTATATAGCTCTTCTCTTTAGAGAAATTTTGTCTTAGATGGAAGCCCATTTTTCAGCTTTCCTCAACCCAGCACCATCCAGATGTCTGATTGATCATATTTCTATACTGCCACATTCTCAATGGACTTTCAGTGGTTTACAATAGAGGAACATCGCCAAACAACTTAAAATGTAGATAGTCAATGCACACACACATAAATGAACGGTAATTAAGATTATATTATTATATTTACTGATAGTTAATAATAGCAGATAGTTTACCCTTGCAATCCCCAAATGCTCTCCAGAAAGTTCCATCTCAACTTCTTTTCAGCAAGTGACTAATTTCTTTGTGAGGAAGAAATTCTATAGTGTTTCTGACATACAACCTCGAAAGTTTTCTAACCATTTAGATGATGAGCTTGCTGTATTAACACCCCAGACTTAAATTTTGCCATTCTTTCTCTAAAAGACATTATAATTCTGTGGAGAAATCTAGGAATCTCAAATGTAAAAATACACAATACCATTAAATTACAGATGACTACACAGCTCAAATTTAAATGCATTTGGAGCGTATATATCTTACCTTTGTTTTTCCAGATTGTTACTATTTAGATCTAGGGAAGGACAACCTGTGGGCAATTAAGGCCACAAATGGTACCAGTAAGATTCACTGCCAATTCTGATGCCAAATAACATTGGCACAATTTTGTTTTTTCAAATGTAAAATTAAGATAATGTGTTCTTTGATAGGCATCACGTTGTTGTTGGTAGCTAAAGCAGTGCATATGGATAGTGGTCTCCTCTCTTCCCCTTTTGTGTGGAATGAGACTGAGAGGTATATTTTTCCTGTAGCACCTGCAGCAGCAGCTTGGGGCAGGCTAATGATTCTGAATCCTTGTTCTCAGCATTTCAAGTCAGCAGAATGGAAGGCAATCACAGATGACATTCACACTGCGTCTGAGGGTTTGGGGAGTGAAAACAGTGGCTGTGTGCAAGTGCTATAAATAAATATAACAGATGTGAGTCCAGGAATTGTTTCTCTTAAGGAAGAAAACAGACTTCTACCTTCCAACTGGTAGCCGTAAAAGATAGCCATTTGGAAGTATCCTTGATCTGCTTTTTTA
Source organism: Liasis olivaceus (assembly GCA_030867105.1). Taxonomy (NCBI): domain Eukaryota; kingdom Metazoa; phylum Chordata; class Lepidosauria; order Squamata; family Pythonidae; genus Liasis; species Liasis olivaceus. Next base: position 23,382,909 of record CM061352.1, read on the forward strand.
GAGATATCTGCTTCTACAGAAACACATTGCAGAATATATAGTGACTAAAGTAAGAAAAGTGTTGTCTTCAAGTTAAGGATAATTCCTGTTGAGTTAATGGATATGTCTAGGTAGTTTTCTTGGCAATGGTATTGAGGTGGGTTGTCACTGCATTTTCCATGATAATTTTTGACTTTCCAGTACAGCCTATGGGCAAGTTCCTGGTGATCTTTCTCACAAACATTTGCTTCTACAAAGAAGTATGGGGGTAAGTGAGAAAATGATGAATGAATTATGACATTATCATGCAGATGCTGTGACGTACATATCTGTGTCAGACATTGAATCTCAAATATGTACCATGGCCTTTGCATGACAATGTCATCATGTTTGTGTCATTATTTTGATTTCATCACAATTGTTACAAAGACTGTATCTTACAATACTAAACAGGCCTCTACCTGCCTAGCTTTTTAGGATCAGCCTAGGATAGTTTGATACTAACACAGATCTGTATTTTATATATATATAAAGGTATTCCAAAGCATTCACTTTCTTCTCAAGTATAGCAACATCAGTTAAAATATATGTAGTTCATTCCTAAGTGATGTTCTTTAGGACATGTTTCAAAAAGATGTTCCAACATGTTTCAAAGAAATCAGATTAGGTTGTGACCTTGTACACTTTAAAAACTTTGGCACACAGATCAACACAATTAAAAAGTTATACCACTAGCATGCTGTTACTATCCTTAAAATTACTTAATCTAGAATCATCTCAAAGAGTCCAGTTCCTCAAGAATAAATGGTTTGATGGTTCCTATAAAAAAGTGCAAGCTATTTATTCCCCACAACACTCTTATTGCAAGCAGAAGTAATCAATAGATAGTTTTCTCCAGGGCATAATTACTAATTAGTTTCACTTGGAAAAGAAAGAAAAGCTTAATATTAAGGGAAAAAATGATAGATCAGCACAAAGGAATGCCTTAAATCAAGACACCTACTCTTATAGTAAAATCATTGATTTTGAAGTTTTGGAGAATAATCTTTAAACAGCTTCTGTAAGAATTATCTAGAAATGATACACTTTAGAAAGGCACTGCTTGAATTATTTCAATTAACTGGACAAAGCACCTCCAAAACTTGCAAAAATTTCTCCAGCTAAAATTTTCTGGTATTTTATTATCTTTAACTGGGTGCAGTGATATAAAACAAAATGTATAAGCATGCTGGTCTATGACCATAATAAAGATTTGATCTGATACAAGCAATTATAAATGTATTCGTTTCACTAGTGAGATTGCAGAGTTTTATATTTTTTTCCCCAAGACTTACAAAAAAAAGTGCATGTACAAATATTTTAGTAACCTGTGAAGCAACAGCTCTTTTGAAAGATTTAACATTCATAGAGATCTGATTAAGTACTCCAGAGTCCAAGACTCAATCAGGTTAACAAAGCAGTTTTGATCCCTTTAAAAACAAACATTCTATTTCAGTACTAAAGATGCCAAATTTGTAGCAGGGCAAAACTAGGATAGTCATTTACTGAACTTGGAATTGGAATTATAGAAGATATTTAAGTGTGTAGGTATGTGTGAATGTGAAACAGAGAGAGGGAGGGAGGAGGGGAAGAGAGAGAGAGAGAGAGAGAGAAAGAGAAGAGAGAGAAGGAAGGCAGGAAGGCAGGAAGTTTACTTTATGTATATTTCCTTGGGAAATACTAAAGGAATGCCAGTGCTTTACTTTGATTGGAAGTTGAAAAAAACATCCCAGAAGAGAACAATAGCTAACCACTTCTATATCATTGCCAAGAAAACTATGAAATCATCAGAATTCAAACATGACTTGAAGTTAACTATGTTCATTTCTGGTTCATTTAGACTTCTAAATGATTCACCCCACATTTCAATGGGTTTGCCACATTTCTGTTTTATAGTAAAGCATTCACAGGCCAGTTCTTTGTGTTTCAAAACCAAGGGTCATCCAAAGTCCAGGATAATCTTTACTGATTAGCAACTACTGGACAACAATGGTCATGTCCTGCTTGTGGGCTTCCCAGAAGAACCTAGTGGTTACTGGGAAATCAGAAGTTGGAATTTTGACCTGGTTCAGAAAGGCTGTTCTCATATTTTAAAATTTTATTTTGTTTTATCTACATTATTCAAATGAGTTGTGTCCTACAGAAAGGGTGTGGATACACTTTAAAGATATATCCTGGAGTTATATTCCTTTGAATTATGAAAAAAAATTCATATGAGAATCCTCTGCCACTATGCTAATATGAAGGCTTTGGAAAGATCCCAAATGCAGCTATTTATGTTTTATCAGATCAAATAAAACCATTTTCTACATTCAATTCATGAGTATAATTAATTCCTTTGTAATAACTCAAATTTTACATTCCTAGATTTTTTTTCTTTGTTTTTTGATTTTTTAATCCAAAATAATGATAATAATAAATACATGAAAATGCAGCCTAATGTTATATTTTTATCTTCTGCTGGCTGGTCATCTTAAAAATATCTCCAATTAATTTATAAATTTACTGAATCTCAATGTCTATACTAGGTAACCTTAAACACTATGAAATAAAATAGTGCTTGCAACCAGAGGCTTTTAACTTAATTAGAGTAGCTAAGCATTAAAAAATGTTAGAGATGATAGTGTGAAAAAAAAATGAAAATAATTAGGTAGGATGTAAAATTCAGAGCAATGATTTCTCTTGGGCAGCAAGAAATCTGAGTAATATTAAGATAAAGAAACGTCAGGGAAAGTATAGGTTGGGGTATATCAGAACAAAGCTGCCCTCATTATTTAAAAGAACAATACTGAACATTGCCATTCTTTATCATATTATTCATGTCCTTTCAGTTAATGTTTGTGAAGGGCATTTGACTCAAATACTAGCTGTATATAATGGCATATTCTAACACAAACAATGTAAGTCAAGGACAATGAGACAATATTAGATGAGAGACTCAAGTTCTGTCTCAAATGAAATTACATTTAAAAAAGAAAGTATTTACCTATTTGGAATCCCAAGGGATCTTTCTCCCATCTCAAAGAACTATCAAGAACAGAAGGAGAGGATTCAGAAACTAGCAGATCATACTTCAACTTATACAGCCAGAGCATACAATAGAAGTCACCACACTGCCAGATTCCAACATTCTCCATTTGTTGCTCCACAGACAACAGAACTCCTCTGAGTAGGTAAAGCTCACCACTGCTACAGGAAATGAGGAATGGTTCCTTTGATTGAGCATACTTTACCTACCCTCCTTTCATAGCTCACTGGATTGTATAGTGGGTGGGCTGTAAGATAAACTGGATAAATTGCCCAAACACTATAGAAGTGCTATCATTATCTATAATGAAGTTGTCTACTGGGAAAACTAGGGCTTTCTTAGTCATGAGGTTTAGTGACATGAGCGCCTCTCCAAGTCCCCAGTCCAATAAAAACCTTCCTCCATGTGGCACTCTTCTGTTGTGTTGAACTATAACTTCCATCAGTCTCAGCCAACATGGCCAGACTATAAGAACTGGAAAGTCTACTTGAGCAAGTCACTTAAAAAAACATTTTTCTTACTGACTGGTACATTCTTGACTTCATTAATTTTCATTCTGTTCATTTGTACCATAACTTTTAAATATGAATCATTGCTTCAGTTATACCCATGGACTAAGAAGTTAATTCAAATGTTTTGTGGAATTATATAGACCATACATTTGGAAGCAATCATTTAGGCCATCACCATCTTGCTCAGCAGGATTCCAAATTAAAGCACCCTCAACAAATACCCGTCCATGTCTTCAATCCTCTGTTTGAAGAGTTGAAGAGAAGCCTACAATTTCAACAGATAAGGGGTTTCACTGTCAAATTGCTGTTCCTGTTAAGTAGTTTTTTTCCCCTAATATTCAAGCAGAATCTCCCTTTTGATGATATTCCTTCATGACTAATATGTTTTGTATTTTTCAATGACAGAGAAAAAGAATTTGCTTTTTTCAGTATGAGACTCCAACAAGTACTTTAAAAATGCCATAAGTTCTCCCCTTACCAGTTCTCAAGATTAAACACACCCACTTGTCTCAGTTTCAATTCACTGGAATAAGTTTCTAAATTGGCAATCATGCTTGTCATCCTTCTATACGCCTCTTTATTTGACTCCTTCTTGACAAATTTTACTTGACCAGACTTCTCATTTGCTCATACTGTATGTCAGTTTCTACAGCAACACAAAAATTGCTCAACTAGATTATTATTTTAAAATATGTTTACATTTGTCCTGAATCCTCCTATTATGCATTCTTCAACATTGAGAACAATCTAGAGGCAAACTTGTAAAATTCTTATCAGGGATCAGTAGCTTCAGATCTCATAAAAATGGCCAAGCCCCTATATGAGGACTGTATTGACCCCTACAGATGCACCTGAACACAGAAAGATACATGAGAAAAGATTAATTGTTTTGCCTTTGGGAAAAATTATTTCTAAGCATCTTCTCACCTTTCCTTCATGTCGACAAAAGCAATTTAGTTATCCTTATGTTTCTTATGTAGTTTATGAGTCTTCCCCACCCCATCAAAATATACAATTCATCTCTTAATATATATCCCATTTTCAATTTATTTTTAAATACCTTCAGTGTTACATCTTCAGTGATCTCTACATGTTGTGATACCTACATCTGAGCAAGAGACCTTAAAATGGCAGATCTGTGACACTACAGGTTTCAGATGCCTGCAAAATGAGATATAAAGAAAAATAGTTGAATAAAATAAAACACTCCAAAAATTCCTACTTTCACCGAATGTGCCATTGAAGCATCTATTTTATGACGGTCTCATAAAATGAACAAAACCAAACTGTTTATGGAAGGAGACACAGAGTCCATTAATTTTATGCTTTGACAACTGCAAATAAACTGCAAAATGAGCTGGGAGCTTCTCTTTTGTATGACCCATTCAAAGAAGGAGAGGACTGTCTTGGCATGGAACTGGATGAATAGCTTTGAAAAGAATGGGAATAACCCCACAGTGGACTTTATGCTCAAGAGAAGACTCTGCATCTCTTCTGACTCTGTCATTTTGCTACACCTTTTCATCTCAAAGAAAATTACAGGAATCATTCCCAAGGACTGCCTCCATAAGCTGAAACATCTCATTAGAATTTAGCTGGAATGCAAGAATTAAATATTGATTCAAAATTTAGATTGTTGGAACTGAAGGAAATCCTACAGTAAATTTTATACAAAAGTATCAAAATGTTTAGGTAGATAGCTTTATTTTCTATTAGAAAACAAAGAAAAGCATTGGAAGTTCAAGTTATTCATATGAGAAAAAGGTACATTAATAGGGCTGTCAACTAATTTATCCATTGAGAGGATACAGCTAATACATTTCCATGTTTTAAAAAACTTACTATGGGATTCTTCTTTCTTACTCTTCCACTACAAACTACGAGCAGAATGCAACTGATTTCCACACTATCAGACAATAATCACACCTCACTTTGTCCCACCCCTGTCAATCCCACTATTAATATTCTTCCATATTTTTATTTTTAAGTTGGTGATAACTCATTAGGCAAATGAACCTACTACACTTCACTATGTTCTTTACCATGGATACCATCATAATGATCGTGGGTTTAAAAATAAATTAAAACTGAACTTTAAAAAAGTATCTTTATGTATGTATCTCTATGTATAAACAAGCATTCATTAATACAACAATGCAACAAACATAATAATGAAAACTGACTTGGAGCAGCCTGGGTCAACCTGGCAGGGAAGTTAGAGAAATTCACGTCTTCATATGCATCAAGTTAGAGATGCCTGGGTTATGGCAGACTGTTATATGCTCTTCCATTACTAGAGGGGTGCAGTATTCAAATCCAGAGTAACCAAAGGTGTTTCAGATCCAGCATGGGTAGCCTTGCTGTACCTCAAAGGACTAGCATTTTTACCCAGGCTTGCACAGGAGCTGAATGGACTCAGGGACATACTCGTTTGAGTTCAGGAAACATTATGGAGACAGTGATAGGAGGCAACCATGTGTCAGATACCACTTGGCTTAGTTTTTCATCATCCTTTTAAATGTTCAGGTGATATGGATAGCATTGTGCGCCTGTGTGTGTGCACGTGTGCATATATGTACATATGTGTATGCGTATGTGTGTATTTCTTGAAACAAAGTAAGATTTACAGGAGCCACTAAAACATATTCTTAGAATATTGTCTATTAAGACCCTCTTAGGAAAGGAATTAATTAATTACTGAGATCTATTTATGTTTTGTATATATTATATTACTTCCAGAAATTAATATTTTAGTAACCTTTGAGAGAATAATTCAAAATAAGCTAGGATCCAGTAAATGCATAGCATTCGTATTTAGACTGAAGTGATTGTTTAAAACACAGAGTTGGATTTTTAAACCCATATTTGCATTTGTAGACTTCCCAAAACTGAATAAATTAGGACTGGGTCTCATAAAAAAAATGCTTCAACCTGTGTTTTCCTTCTTTTTCCACTTCAGCAAGTTTTCTCAAGTTTTTTTTTTTTTAAATGCATTCTTGTTGATTTTTCCCAAGGTTTTTTGGGAGGGAGGAGTTCCATAATTAATTTATTCACATCAGTGTAACTCTGAAAGAGCTATCAAGTGAAACACCTTTGTTTCAACAATTTAGTAATTATATTTGCACCTCCACAGTATCTGATTAAAAGAAACCTAAGAAACAGGCACTATCTCTGTATGTCCAGAAGATGGCATAATTTCTGCACTGATTGAAGCCTGTCAGCCCAATGAAAGAAAACTAACATTTGCCTGTTATTTAAATCTTCATTTCCTAGAATGGTCTCATTACATTTACGACAACTTTAAAGCACTCCCTTCTACCCCCTTAGTAGCAGTAAATCCAACTTGAAAATGTATATGTAAGTATAATTACATCTATCTAGCTATCATATATGTATGTATGTATGTATGTGTACATATATCTTATGTACAGGATTGCACTGTAAAAATAGATTTAATGTACTTTTATTCTTAAAAACGAAGCAAGAATTGTAAAGGTCCTTTGGAAAATAGCAGAATTAGGTTTTTCTTTCCTACTATTGACCATTTCGAATCAAGTGCATGGAACCAATGAGATAATTTGGTCCTGATATTATTAACCCTTCCAATATTTTGTGAAGTTAATCTGTTTGGAATAATGGCGTAGCAAGTTTAAGCGGAGCAGGAAAAAGAGAGTTTAACAGCAGATCCTTTCAATACTTCTCAACCCTGCCAGCTCTCCCAGGCAGGGGGAGAAGAACGGGATGTTTCATTTCTCATTACTCAGAAAGACAGCTTAAACTTTTCCAGGATAAGGATGCTTTAGGGTTCTTCTTTTGCCTTTGCAGTACTACACATCCTTTCCATATTGTTACAGTAGCATGAGCGCCGCTAAGGGTGGGTGGTGAGTATGTTGGACTGGGGAGATCCAAGTCCATGCTAAACTATAGAAATTCATTGGCTGTCTTTGAGTCAGCCATTCTCCCGCGGCCCAATCTACCTTACAGGATTTTGTAGGTGGAAGGGAGTTTCACACCTAAGCCATCTTAAATTAGCAAGATATAAAATCTAACAATTAGATTTAGCTCCCGTTATATCAGCCCACCCCACTCAGTCCGGCAGAAGGGGCATGTTGCAGATCCCACCAGTCAAGGAATTTTGACTGGTGGGGTCTAGGAAGAGGGCCTTTTCTGCCATGGCCCCTGCTCTGTGGAACAACTTACCACCTGAGGTGTGGTGCACCCCCACTCTCATGGCCTTCAGGAAGAGTGTGAAATCTTGGCTATGCCAGATGGCCTGGGGGCCTGATGGGGACCCGCATCATTGGAATTGGCTCATGGGGTAATTGATTCCACCCCTCCCATCATCTTGAATTTTATAGTCTTTTTATGTATATAGTCTTTTTATATAGTTTGATTTTTTTTAGCTAATTTAATGTGGATATTTATATTTTTAACTGTTTTTGATGTTTAATATTAATTGTGAGCTGCCCAGAGTCGCCCTCTGGGGGAGATAGGGGGCATATCAATTTAATAAATAAGTAAATAAACAATTAATACATTGAAAGTATATAGGAGGAGCCCATAATAAGCTCTTCCTGTAAACTGCTTCTTTCTTAATCTAAGCATAATCCTTGTATTAGCTCTTGCACAAGGACCAATTCTTTTTGTTTTACTTCTGTGCAGCACTTCTGGGACAACCCTCATCTCAGATCACACCCCTTTTCATTTACTGAATGTTGGTGACAAGCTCCCTGGAAACACTGCATGCTAAAGTAAGGAAAGATAGGTCAAATACACAAGAATAGCCAGATGATTTATGGGCAAACTTCATGTAAAGTTATTTTCAGAAATATTTTGGAATGGATCAGCTACTGACCTTTTGAATGGTAACTTTTCCTTCCTTCCAGATACCATCCACCACACTGATGATAAAATGGATTGAGTATGTCTGCCATTTTTAAAATATACATGGCTGATTTGCCAGTGTTTTAAGACAAACATCAATTAGGCCATGATGGACAGCTATACATGAGCGTGTGATGTCTCTGTGTTAAGGCTTTCATGCCATTCTTCCTAATCTCTTGGAAACATTCTGGAATCGTAATATTAATTCATGGTTTTAAATATTACATGTTGCAGAAGACTGCAGTCCAAAGTAGATTGTCCACGGCTGTGAATCAACTTTCAGGCTCTTTCATCTGTTAACCATAGCCACTCAGATGATTTCTTCATGTCTAAGAGTGAATCCTTACATGGAATATGGCTGCAATAAGTAAGAGTTTGCCAAAGGCATTTATGCCATTGGCTAAAATCGACTGACAACTATGTATCAACATCTACTCAAGTGGGACTGCAGTTACATGCTCAGTGCAAGTCTCTTCATGCTCACTCAGATGCACATTCTACTGTGATCAATGGGATTTACTTCCATGTAACTTTTACTTAGTGATTTTGCAGTACCAAAAGGAGCAGTTGTTAAATAAACAGAATAATGATACAGGAGCTTTCTAACTAGTATAATAGTGAGTGCAAATTAACATGCTGAAACATCAGAATTATGGAATAAAATCAATGTAATGAATACTGGAACTTGAGCAGTAGATGCTACTATAGCTTAAGGGCAAGGCACAAGCCTCCTTTTTGCTTGTTTATTTATTTATACTTATTTACTTGTACATATAGTTATCTAGTTGGCTATTGGAGTTAGCAGGCTGCTGGACTCAGTGGACCTACAGTCTCATTCAGCTAAGTATTTCTATGTTGTTGGATTCATCTTTCAACTAACGTGAAACTCAGTGGGTGTCTGTATTCAGCTCTTCACAATTAATGTCCTCTTGCAGGTTGGGGACAGATAAGAGAAGGTCTACCTATGTGATCGCTAAGAGTCAACATCGTCTTGGTGGCACATAATCAATCAATCAATGATAGATTAATTGTGCTCCTTTACCTAATTATTCAATCACTTTAAGGCTTCTGAAAGTCAGTTTTGTGTAACTCAAAAGTTTGATGAATATCCCACTGGTCTAATTAATTTTGCCCATGGCTATGAATAGATGATGTATCACGCTTTATCCATACCACAGCTGTGAAAAAGCCTCCCCCCCACACACTTAGGTAGATCAATATATGTTCATATAACATATAGATAAATTAAAATGGGACCCATAATATTCAGGAGAGGTTGGGTAAATTATATGTGCCATTGCCTTAACACTATTCTTAACATTCACCCATGCTTGCCACATAATTAACTACCCACCCATATCAAAAGCTTCCTCTTTATCATATTGGAGGAGAAAAAATCTAGATAGATAGACAGACAGACAGACAGACAGACAGACAGACAGACAGACCGACCAACAGATAGATAGATGATAGGGTTAAATGTAAAAAAAAAAGTCTCCCTTGAATTGAGTTTGACTGCTGATGACTAAATGGCAACAGTGCAAAGCTGGTTTGCTATTGCTTTAATTCCAGGACCTTTTCTAAAAATGAGGGGCAAGACAAAAACTTGTCATGACAATGAAAGACTGACATTGCTGAGGGTGATGTAGATTCTTGTCTGTTTGTTTCACTAGGTTTGTTATAGCTGTCCACTCCAGTAGACCCTTACAAAATCCAATATATAGCTAAAACAGTTAAAAACATAAACACAAGTCAGCTCATACTAACCCCCCCCCCCCCCCCCCCCCAGTAATAGAAACATGACAAGGGTCCTTCCAAACACATTAAACCTAGACCTGGGAACAAAATCAGGTTTTAAGGGTTTTCCAGAACCCCAGGAAAGTAGGCACCATATATATCTCTGGGGGGATGCTATTTCAGACCGCCCTACAACATTAATAGAAGGGACCTGGACCATGTGGGCAGAAACAATAGGAGAGAGACGTGGCCCCTCAAATAATCAAATAATCATGTGCTTTAAAAGTGATGTCCAGCACCTTGAATTGTACCCATAAGCGAACTGATGACTAATGCAGCTCATGTAGCAGCAGTGACACATGGATAGAGTGAGAAATGTCCATTACAGCTCACATCGCTGCATTTTAAACCAGCTGTATTCCAGATGTTCAAGGGCAGCCACATGTACAGCACATTGCAATATCTAATTCTGAGGTAACCAGGGTGTGCGTGACTGCCTGAAGGGTCTCCCACTCAAGAAAAGGGCACAACTGGCATACCAGATAAACCTGTGCAACAGCCCTCCTAGCAACAGCTGCCGATTGCTCTTCTAGCAGTAGCTGTGAGTCCAGGAGGACCCCCAAGTTGCACACCAATCTCATAATGGGAAGTCCAACCTCATCCAAGACTAACAGTGGAAATGTCCCCAACCCAAGGAGGCCAAACAGCCACAGCCACTCAGTCTTGTCAAGATTGAGCCTTCATTATTAACATGAAGGTTATTAAACAAAGGAAGCAAATCAGTTGGATTCTTTACAGCCATTTCAATGAAATTTAGTTATGTGGAATTTCTACACCCATTTAATTGTTTGACTTTTGGTAACCTGACAGGGCTTATGTTCTCAGTAGGATGATGCTGAAGCATGAACCCAAATTTGCTCACGACTGATCATGTCATATGTAGAACAATCCTGCTTCAGAGAGTCCAAGGTCACTCTCACCTGAAGTGGTGCCTCGGGAATATCCTGAAGGATCTTAAGAGTTCTGAGATTCTGAGGTTCTGATTTCTCCTGGTTAAATAGATACCTCTATCTCTTAGCTAGTGCTGTTATTTTATAACAACAATGAGCTTTTTAGCACCTTAACAGCTAGCAATCGTATCAATGTAAGGTGCATTTCTACACCATAAAGCTGCATTTGGTACCCACTGTGTCAGCTGATCACAGCAAAAGCCAATGTCACTATTTACTTTGTGAAATAAATGGTTCCATCATAGTTTCAAACCTTAGGAAGATCCCAGTTAGTAACTCCTATGTTTGAAATGAAGGCGTGGTGTCTGATGACTACAGGAGTCAAGGAAGAACTCTCTGACAGCAGCAACATGTCTTTATTCAATCACAGAAAATGGGACCAGCAATCAAGAGGAAGTGCTACTTAAAAAGCAGATACAAGGGCTTTGATTAGTTTTTTTAAAAATGAGAACCTTCATTTCACTTTCCTAAAAATTTGAGCCTTAAGTCACTTATTTTTCAGGAGGTGATGGAGAAGGGGAGAGAAACAATGAGATAAAATCCTTATTTTATTGAAACCAACACACATAAAATTAAAAATAAATGAAAAGAGGAAAATAAAGAAGCAATAATTATGTTCCTTCTAAATCACTAAGGGACTATAAAGCTTTTCTTCTCTAGTGGCTTACAGCCTGGAAACAGGATATTCAGTAAGTACTTCTTATGTTAGCTGAACAAAATACTCCTCTAGTTCAAGTGGTAGCACCATTGCTTTTGGATAGGAAGGAAGAGACCTCTTACCTAAAGGGATGAAAAGCATTGCAATTTGGGTTTCAAATGACAGAAATCCCACATATTTGCATTCAATTAGCAATCTCACTCCTGGTGTTAAATGAAAAGCAATTTAGTGTGCACCTGCTGGAACACAGCCACATCCCAAGCATAAGAAAACTTATGACAACAAAAGTTTTCTTCCAGGATAGACAGGCCATGAAGTTTTATATCAATAAGAACGGCAAGGTTGCTCCAGTAACCCTGTGAGCAACAGCAAACTGCTCAGAATGACCAACTAGAGGGGAAAGTAGCAGACTAGAAGAATATGCCGTATCTGTGCTTCTCAAATTGAAATATATTTAATAGTTCTAGCATGCAAGAAGACTAATATGCCAAATGAGAATGGAAAAAAAATGTAACCCTACAAAATGTGGATCAATATTTGCAGATAGATATCTCAGACGTGAAGGAGCAAATACAGAGAAGGAGACTTAGTAGAAAGTAAAACAGAAGGAGCGAGGCAAGCACAGCCTGTTACACCACCCCTTCCTGTTATGACTTATTCATACCATTCGTGCATTTTGATTTTAGAAAATCTTTTTCAAGGACAGAGTAATAGAACTTTCAAAAAATATAAGAAGGTGAAGGTGAAACCAATCAGTGAATAATATCAGACCAAGCAAGGTGGATATAAAATGATGTAAGATAAATGGCTAGAAATTTATTCCATTCAATATTTTCATAGTGGTTTTGCCAGGAAAGAAAAAGGGAACCTACTCTGGAGTAGAGCTAGAGTAGTTCTGGGGAGTTCCAGACTTAATGATAGATTTTATCCTGGGACTTAAAAGGCTGACTCATGAGGTTCTTTTGTATGTCAAGGGGAACCTATGACTTCTCACTTACTTTTCAGAGAAGATACAGGTTCAGAAAAACTATAGCAGTACTAACAGTCAGCACCAATGGCCTCCTTTGCTTAATTATTTATTCAATTAATTGTTATTCCACCTTTATTTTGTGTCAGCTCAAGGCAGTCTACGTGCCTAATGCTCCCACCTTCTATTTCCTCCACATGAACAACCCTGTGAGGTGGAATGGGCTGAGAGAGAGGGACGGCCCAAAGTCACCCAGCTGGTTTTCATGCCCAAGGGAGGACTAAAATTCATGGTCTCCCAGGGTCTAGCCCAGCATCTTAGCCATAGCTAGCCCTATAAGGTGAGTGAATTGGCATCTTAGATAGCTGATTCTGAGTATCATGAAAGAGCAGTGGATGCAAATATCCAAAGTATTTGTGGCCTGAAGTAGAGAAAACCCATATATGTTTCATTTCTTCTTTGGCATTAAGTGAAAACAACAACCCATATATATGTATTTTTGCTTCCATGGAGAGAAAGACTGGCTTGGTCATAAGTATACTTGGCCTTTATCCACTGCCTCCAAAGTCAAGTAAAAGTAATATCTTGTCTCATTCAGACAAGGGGCCAAATTACTGGCCCAGACAGAGAATTTTTTTCAAGTCCTTTTCCTATCCCTGGTATAATAATATAATAAGCTTGCTAATAATGTGATGCACCATCATGCCCAAGATGGCTTCCTCATATTACCATGCGGTAGGGCCTGCCCTGCCTACTTAACCAAATGTCTTGAGCCAATGTGGTGTGCTGTGAGCCAGAACATTGATTAAGAGCTAATGTGATGTGGTGGTTAAGGTGTTGGACTAGCACCAGGAGACACAGGTTCAAGTCTACCCTCCAGTATGAGATTTATTGGGTGAATTTAGGCAAATTGTTATTCTTCAGTCCAACCTCCTACACAGAGTGGTGTTTGTGGAGAAAAACAAGAGGAAGGACTATTAGACACACTGCTTTAAGCTCCTAAAGAAAGATGGATATGAACCAAGCGACCGACCAACCAAAGAAATAATTTTTATTTTCAATATGCCCCAAGATGATTCTTGCTGTTTCAAATGTACAAATTGTGTTTTCTTAATTTTGGTTTTTAAATATGGGCTGTATTTGTACTTCTGTTTTTGATTATGTTGTTTGCTGCTTGAGTTTTTATGGTTAAAAAAAAAACAGGGTAAAATATTTTAATTAAATAAAATTAAAAACCTGTACCTACTGGAGCTATATAAGCTTTTTAGCAGCCTGGGGACACCCTGAGTCTTATATGAATACCAGAGCTGAGTGGGAAACATTCCATATGGAAAATAAAAAGCATCAAATCAATGTTTTGGATTATTTTGTTGGATTCAAAACACCCCTTCATGCTAACACACTACTCTGTGTTTCACCTTGGTGCATACTCCATTTCAGCTCCTATGTGACGGATTTCAAATGGAAGTCAGTCTTTATATATACAGAGCATACCGCTACTGGATAATGAAAAAGCAAATCAGACATCAGCCACTGTTTCCCTTGCTTTTGTATTCTGACATGTACAATCTCTTCTTTTATGTGTTGATCCATCCCACAATGAGACAGACTGAATCAAGAGCTAAATAAACTACTGATACTTAACTTGCAACGGGAGGCACTAATTACATTTAATTTCTGGACCTTTTTTGATGAACTGCCCAGCCCTGAGTCAGCAGTGGTGGACCTTCACTAGGGGCCCAGAATTCTGCAGCTGCTGTAGTTCCACATTTGCCTGGAGCAACTGTGCCAGCTGTCTCTGCCTGTATTATACCACCGTAATGTGAACAACTGGAAGCAATAATGTCTCTCCCCATTTGCCTAACAATACCAACATGAACAATAATTCAGGAGGCTGAAGATTTGTGCTGTAATTTAATAAACCCCATGCACATTTCTACAATTGAGTACCACATCTGTGCAATGGATCCTAGAAGTGTAATATTCTTTTATAAGGGACCATTAACCAATCTTAAGTTTATAGGTTTCCTTAAATCTTTTTCATCAGCTGTTAAACTACGGTAAAGAGAAAATTGCCTCTTATGAGACGCGGGATAGTAAAATACAAAGACTGTGATTAAACGTCAATCAATTAAGGATGATCATACAATAAAAATGCTGACTGATGATTAAAATGAGCTCTTTCTGGGAGAATTTTATAGCAATATTAAGAAATGTTTTCAAAAGTCGACAGACTCAACTTACACCTAATTATATATCAGGGATGTTGTGCTTAATTGCTGTATTTACAATAGGAGCTATCCTGATAACAACATTAAGGAGGGTTTCTTTTTTACGTCTCTGTGCTAAGAAACAAAGATTTCCATCTGCTGGATTTTATTAAGTCCTTGACCTCTAGACATAATTGGCAACTTTGAATGACATGCCTAATGATGTTTTGAATTAGCTAGCATTCACTGTATTGAAAAAGCTAGATAAAGATAATGCAGGTCACACCAGAAATGAATACATTAAACAAACTACAAATTATTTATAGGATGGAGGCCTTCAGCTTAGTATGGGTGAAAATGGAAGTTGTATAAACCACAGTATAATGTGAGTACAACAGTGTGTTTGTGTCAGTGCTTGAATCTGAAAATCTTTTTGGTTCTTCTTTTTATTGCTTCTCAGTACTAGATACCTTCATATTTGTCAACTAATGAGCACTACACGATAGTAACAAAGTGACCTATTAGTTGCCTATTATTACTGCATGGCAGCTGTGGCTTGGTGATAAGGTAGTCACCAATATCTGGCCACAAAGGGAATGGAAGCCAACCTTCATTTGTTCTGTATCAGAATGTAAGAAGAGCCTTGCTGGATCAAATCAAGCATATCTTTAATCAAGCTTTCTGTTCCCACAGTGGCCAGCTAGATCCTTTTTGAGGATCTTGTTTATGTTTCCCAACAGCTAGTATTCAAAAGCCATCCAAAGTGAACTGAGGACCCAAAAAAGTCTACTTGGATTCCATGCATAAGAAAGTTATTAAGTTACAGTGAACAAAACTGACTCCTTTCTGTCCATTTTCATTAGTGCTATAAATCACAAATTAATATTTATATCTATATGACCCTACTTTCCAGTGGAAAATGAAAAGGCACAATCCATCAAAACTTTCTATGACTACATTTTTAAGCAATCAGTTTGTAACCCTTGTTTGGGTCTTGTGGCACATGCTAGGGACCACATGAAAGACAAGGAAATGAACAGAGAAGGTCAGAGTGAATTCTTCCATAGTAAAGACATTTTTATTAAACTTCAGCCATGCTGATTTCCTCACTCAACCAGCCTGAAAACTGAGATTCATTTTCTTAAATTGAAAGTGAGCAACAGCTGAGGAATCCCACACAAAATTTTGGAAATTTGGATGTAAACACTCACACACAGGATGCAAATGTGCACCTATGGCTTACAAAATTGTATAAAAAGATCTTGAGTTTCGAGGTTTTTTCAATCAGGACAAAATCCAGGGAGAAAAAAAGGGGAGGCAGGAAAAATGCGACTGGTCTTTAAGCTATGTCTGTACCCAGTCACAGTCCGCAGACCTAACAAAACACCATTTTCATTCCACATTTTTTTTCTTAATTGTTAGCCTGCCTGCCTGATGAGCAGGACACACAACTACATATCCATGTTGTAAAACTAACCTAATAAAGATGCTGACTCATTCTGCATAAGGTACAGTTTAAATCAATGGAACTGAAATGTACTATAATTATGATGGTCGACTACTTAGAAGGAATTCCACTTTGCCTTAGTGTGAGCTTCTGAATCTTTTGTTGATGTTGTCGTTGTTGTTTAGAGGAACTTTGATATGGCACAATAGCAAAAACTTGAATGGCACTTTCTTTGAAGTTATTGTAAGTCAAGGCTCTTCTCTCATTTACATTTTGCTTAAAACTGTTCTATGTTCTCTTTTTATGATTGTTTGCTGGCACTTTAATATTTTATTTTGATACTTTAAGCCAGTGTTGTCCAAACTTGGCCACTTTAAGATGAGTGGATTTCAACTCCCAGAATTCCCCAGCCAGCATGGCTGGCTGGGGAATTCTAGGAGTTGAAGTCCACTCATCTTAAAATGGCCAAGTTTGGACAACACTGCTTTAAGCTATCTGGAAAGCACTATTACTGAGTAGCCTATTTAGATGGGAACTGAAAAAAATAGGAATTGTCTGTCCAGTTTATCCAATCTTCTGTCTCCAGTGATTGGATAAGAAGACAAGACAAGACAACAAACAAGACAAGATGATTAGGCCATCTGCTATGTGCTTCTGATACTTGGAAAATTGGTTCAGTCTAGTGTTTACACTGCACTTAGCATGACTGCTAGTTGGTTGCTGACCAATACCTATTTCTAATTCTTCTCAAAACACAGTCCAGAATGATTCCATGCAAATGTAGGTCCTACTGGGACTTATTCTCAGGTTTTGCAGTCCAAGTGGTCAAGGAGTAAAATTAACTTGCATTCAAGATTCAAGTAGTCAAGAAGAAAATGAGTTGTTCTGATTATTTACACTGTGGTTAATTTAGCACAGCTGACAAAATGGATTGTATTTTTTTAAATTGGTGGATCGATCTATCTATCTATCTATCTATCTATCTATCTATCTATCTATCTATCAATCACTTTGCCAGAAATTAAAAGCACTGTTGCAGCAATTTTTGTCTAGTATTAAGGATGTTGTTCTGCTTTCCTGATAGCAATGTTTTAAGGATTGAAACTTCATCACTTCTAGGGTTATAAGTCAATGTGGGAATTTGTATGATATTAAATATAAATGTATTCAAATAAAAAGACAGTCTTGAAATAGCTTTGAAAAACTGATGGGAATTAAGTGGCATTTAAATAATTGAAATTATAGTATTTTTTAGATATTTGGATTCCCATATATTTAGCAATACATTAACTCATTGTTTTTCTTTATGAGCTGCTTAGAATACTTTAAAACTGCTTAAAACACATAAAGACCTTTTTAATGGGGGTGGGGTGGCAATGGGATCACACATGGAGGAGGCGTAGCCTGAAGTTTTGAAATAATCAAATGGAACAGTTTTTCTAAAAAAAAAAAAAGGCAGGAAAACAAATCTATTAAAAAAAATGTCAAGAATTACTTCAGTATTATAGGTTTTCCTATATACTCCCCATTACCGAACTATTGGTTTCAATGGATCCATGAGAAAGCAAAAGAAATTACACTGGAGGGGGATGCAGTGAGAATATAAATGAATATTCTCCCCCTGAGAAGAATTAAATCTCTCTAAGACTTAGAAAAGCCTCCAAGTATTGCCTAGCTAGGTATCACTCCATTTAGGACCTGGGAAGAGGGTCCACACATAGAAAGAATCCTATGAACATAACAATTCAGCTGATATTTCTGAATTTCATGACATATTGGAATAGATTTGTTCCTGAGCTAGAAGAGCAGCTGGGATCAATGATACTTTGACATCCTGCTTCTAGACCACCTTTTCCCAGCTACTGTATATAGGGAATAGATCTAGAGCACTTTCAAACTAGTAATTCCCAGGATTGCCAATCACAAGGCATTGTGCATCTTTTCCAGCTATTCCCAGTAACATATTTTAAAATAATAATAATAAGGAACAATAAAAGTTGAGATATGTTCTGGCCACTATTGAAAATTCTGTGAATGAAACTGGGCAATTGCACCATAAAAGCCTTGCCAAAGAAATCTCTTTACTTTAAAAAAAGAAAAATATAAAATCTGCCTCCAGAAATAATTTCTGGAGGGTTGTCATTGTGCAGGTAGGATTACAACCTAGGTCAAAGCAAACGGACTTATTATCAAAAAACCACCCAAAGTGAATCAGGAACATTGATTAAAACCAGTCTTTGCAGTTCCAAAGAATTCTGAAATAATGCCATTTTTGTGTTCTTCACAGACAAACATGAATGCCTCTTTCAGGGGCTTACAGGTACCATGCCACTACCTAGAAAGCATTGCCCTTACTGCTCATCAATAATAGCAATGACTGTCTGACTGACTGTCTGACTGAATACCTACCTACCTACTTAACTAACTAACTAACTAACTAACTAACTAAGTATACAGGTTCCCACAGAGGAACTGTTCCTCAAAACAAGCTACACCTTCCTTATTTAGTTCTTTAAAAATAGCACCTTGACATGAGGCAGGGTAGTTCTTTCATTACAGGACAAATGTGTATTTTGCCTCAATAATTAATAATGTTGCCACCTATTATAGTAATATATATTTAGGGACAGCAGTTCATTAA